>CM053621.1:27971797-28010831 GCA_028646535.1 Procyon lotor | reverse complement strand
GTACAAATGATTTGAAGACAGCGGTGCCTGAGCACATCTCTTTCCTCAGAGCGTCCTGTTCTGTTCTTAAGTAGTTAAAAGGGGTAGCGAGAAAATAAAGTGTAACAGACTTTCTTGTTTTAGGTTACATTTAGTGGTAGAGGATTATTTCAATAGGATTCAGGTTTGTTAGCTAACGAGCGACATACCCAATTAGGTTGGAGTTAAAGACAGGTGGGTGCTTGTTCAATCTTCAGGTCTCTTCTGAAGATTTAAAGGGAGAGCGTCACCGTTTCTTTCATGGAACTTTCCAGGAGAGTGCTTCCTCGGCAGTCCAGATTTCACCTGGTTTCATTGCTTCTCTTTTCTGTCCCCAGGTCTGCCTCCACTTTCACTGGCCTCCCTGTTTTTCCAAGAGCAGCAGAAAATGAGTAAATCTGTGGTGAGTGTTTCTGTGTATGTGTCTGTTCCCCACTTGCTTTTTGTAATAGACCTTAGGAGGTGAGTAGTTCAGACTTTGAAGTGGGAATGGGGAGGTAGAAACAGAAAAGAGAGGTGGGCAAGGTGTGGAGTAGCAGCGGGCCACCAAGCAGGTCCATCACGTTCATCTGTGTGGATCCTTCAGAGCCCTTGAAGCCAGAGTTCACGTGATTCCCACTGAAGGAAGTGACAAATACCCTTCAGTACTTGACTTACACTGACCTGCCCCAAAACTGTTTTGTTTTCTCGCGCGACTTGCGATCTGTTTGGCCGTGTTTCTGTAATGGTGAACAGGCTTCCTGAGTGGCCATCCCCACACCGTGGCCATTGGTCCCTCACTTGTGTCTCCTGGAGGCAAGGCATACTGTCCAGGGAGCACCCAGTGCCTAGAATTTCTCTGGTAATTAAAACATCGTCCCATAAATGCATGGTTTTTACTGCTCAAGCCAGGGGAGGATGAGGAAGCCCTGGAGGAATGGCCTCCCCAGCCTCCTGGGGGCTTTAGTAAGTCTAGCTAAATAGTTCTCTCTGATCATCTGTCTGGTTTGCGTCTCAGATCGGGCGATGATGCGTCTGGCTGAGGTTGCTCATTTCCCGCTCACGTCGTGTCCCACGGCCTGTGCCCCCGGGTCTGCCCCTGCCCTTCCCTGGAACCTGACCCAGTAAAGGTTAACCTGGGAGCCAGTCCTTGCTTTGGACCACTTGCCAGCTTACCCATCTGCAGTCTTGTCTCTTGGCACCTGTGACGGGTCTCTCCTCTCTCTTCCTGACTGCTTCCTCTGCCCTCTTCACCTGTCATCTGTACCCCCCATCCTCTGAGCCACGTGGTTTGCCCACGTGGACCAGATGCTGGGGTTTCGGGGAGGGGGTCCCAAGTTAGCTTAATAGACCCAGTCGATCCAAAAGTAATTATTTGCAGCCCCCACGCCTGTGCTTTCTGCTCTTGTCCCCGTGGGCTCTCTGTTCCATTGTCCAACCTGTCACTCTGTCCCAAACAGTGGGGTTCATTCTCCCTTCTCCACCCTGTGTTAACACATTTGCATGTTCCTGTTGTTGCTGTGTCCTAAGTGGCTTCTGTCCCTTCCCCTTGGTCCCTTTCCTGCTGCTGTTAAAATAGCTCATTCTTTTCATCCGTGGACCATTACAGAAACTTCCTTTCTGTGCTCTTCCTTTCTGTGCTCCTCCTTTCCTCCACGGGCTCAAGTGTATTTTCCACGTTGAGCATTTTTCCAAAACTGAATCACATCATTTTGCTGCCATGTGGAAAGCACCTCAGAGGCTCCCTGAGTGGCAGGAAATGTAGGACCGGGGTCCGGGGCGGGGGTGGGAGTCAAGGGGCCCCCGCTTGTTAGTGAGACCACAGACCTAGAAGGAATCCGGCCTGGGGTGTTCCAGCTGATTGTAGGCCCCACACTGCATTGGTGGCCTTGTGTTTGCTTCTTCTTTTTTTTTTTCTATTCAAGAGAATATAAAATCACTTATTGATTACACATGATAATGGGTGATACAGAAGCTTTAATCCCATCTGTAATTTTATCTGATGCCATAGTTTAATTTAGATATATTGCCTAGGATGTGCCAACAATCCTATTAATAACCAAATAAACTCCAGGACTTTGCTGGGGTGACCCTTTGACGGGTGAACTCCAGGTCACAGCACATGAACTGTCAGTTCAGCTGCACCACAGTCTGCAGAGACTGTGACTTCTGTGCCCAGGCAGGTTGCAAATAAACTTCAGATGGAACCTAGCATCACCCTTAGGGAATTCTAACTTCACACTGTTGGGGTAGTATACCCGGATAGCTTCAGAGTAGACTAACTTTACACCGTACATTTAAAGACACATTTATTCAGCATCATGATCAGACCTTTACATTTAGCAATCAACAGCACGGGTGCAAAAAAAACCCCCCCACATAAACCGACATTAAAACCCTTTGCTGAAATGCTTTACACTTTGCACAGAACAGAAACTAAAATAACCTGTTACACAGTCGCAAACACAGTCCTCCAGTTTCTTGCCCGTACACACAAGTGTCGTCTAAACCCTGTCTTCTCTGGAGCAGTGCGGCCCCGCCACCACTGTGCTGGGCGGAGTTCACGAATCTTGTAACCGGTAGCTTCCCTGTCGCTTCTGTGGCTCTTCTCTCCCTCGAAGCTTTGTTTCCTGGCAGTAATTAAAAATCTTCTGCCACCGCTGTAGCTGTGCTGCTGCAAGAACCACTGTAGCCACCTCAGTTTCGTGGTTTGGCAAAATGTGGGCCTCCACCACCACAGCGGCCAGAGCTTCTGCCTCTAAAATTTCCTTTCAGCGGGTCCAAAATTTGCAGATCGATTGTTGTAATTGCCAGAGTCGTTACAGCTTCCGCCGTCTCCACAGTCGCTTCCATCATTACCAAATCCGTTCTACCCTTCCCCACCGCCACCCTGTCCACCACCACCTCGACCGCTGAAGTTCCCTCCACGACCAAAGTTGTCATTCCCACCAAAACCACCTCCGCGACCACCACCAAAGTTTCCAGAACCACCTGGACCTCTCTGGCTGGAGGAAGCGCTGGCCATCTCTTGCTTAGCTAGGGCTTCCCTTACTTCCCAGTTGCGGCCATCCACAGTGCGGTATTTTTGAATGACAGCCTTGTCTACAGAGTCATGGTCATCAGATTTACAAAGGCAAAACCCCCCTCTTGTTGCCACTGCCTCGGTCGGTCGTGATCTCAATCACTTAGATTTTCCCATACCGTTCAAAATAATCTCTTCGATGATGTTCTTCAGTGTCTTCTTTAATGCCACCAACAAAAATTTTTTTCCTGGTTAAGTGGCCACCGGGTCTTTGAGAATCTTCTCTTGAGACCGCCCTGTTTGGTTCCACAACTCTTCCATCCACCTTGTGTGGCCTTGCATTCGTGGCCGCCTCTACCTTCTCGGGGGCATACGTGACAAACCCAGAGCTCCTGGAGCACTTGGCGTTGGGATCTCTCGTCACCACACACTCCGCAGGTTCTCCCCAGTGCTCAGAATGGCTCCTCAGACTCTCACTGGTTGTTTCAAAGTTCAGACCTCCGATGAGGAGCTTCTGCTGCTGTTCAGGCTCTTTGGGAGACTCCGACTTAGACGTAACAGCGATGGGAGGGGAGGCTTGAACGATGCTTACTCGGTGGCGACCACTGGCAGAAAGGACTTGGGTTTGTTCTTACTCACAAGTGAGTTTAAGTATATTTTCACATGTTTGGAAACTATTTCTTGTTTTGTTTTGGCTTTTACCTTAATCACATTTTTTATTCACATTAACTTTCCTGACAATCATTTTTTTGCCCCAGTGCGGAAGGGATTATATAATCCCTGATGTGACCCTGATGTGAGATGTGTGACTGTGTGTGTGTGTGTGTGTATACATATGGTATGTGTATATATATACATACACACATTCAGAGTCTCTATGAAAATTTATTCTTATCCAGTAGCCCAGTGACTGATAATTCCTTTTTTTTTAATTAACATATAATGTATTATTTGTTTTAGGGGAACAGGTCTGTGATTCATCAGTCTTACACAATTCACAGCGCTCACCATAGCACATACCCTCCCCAGTGTCCATAACCCAGCCACCCCATCCTTCCCACGCCCTCCACTCCAGCAACCCTCTTTATTTCCTGAGATTAAGAGTTTCTTATGGTTTGTCTCCTTCTCTCGTTTCATCTTCTTTCATTTTTCCCTCCCTTCCCCTGTCATCTTCTGTCTTGTTTCTCAAATTCCTCATTTCAGTGAAATCATATAACTGTCTTTCTCTGATTGACTTATTTCGTTTAGCATAGCACCCTCTAGTTCCATCCCCGTCATTGCAAATGGCAAGATTTCTTTTTCTTTTTTTTTGATGGCTGCATAATATTCCACTGTGTATACACACCACATCTTTATCCGTTCATCTGTTGATGGACTTCTAGGCTTTTTCCATAGTTTGGCTGTTGTGGACACGCTGCTGTAAACATTGAAGTGCACATGCCCTTCAGATCACAACATTTGTATCTTTGGGGTAAATACCCAGTAGTGCAGTTGCTGGGTTGTGGGGTAGCTCTATTTTCAAATTTTTGAGGAACCTCCATACTGTTGGCCAGAGTGGCCGCACCAGCTTGCATTCCCACCAACAGAGTGGGAGGGTTCCCCTTTGTC
Source organism: Procyon lotor (assembly GCA_028646535.1). NCBI lineage: Eukaryota > Metazoa > Chordata > Mammalia > Carnivora > Procyonidae > Procyon > Procyon lotor. The sequence continues at coordinate 28,006,204 of CM053621.1, read as the reverse complement.
TGCATCCTCGCCAACACCTGTCGTTTCCTGACTTGTTAATTTTAGCCACTCTGACTGGTTTGAGGTCGTATCTCACTGTGGTTTTGATTTGTAGTTCCCTGATGGTGAGTGATGTTGAGCACTTTTTCATGTGTCTGTTGGCCATTTGGATGTGTTCTTTGCAGAAATATCTGTTCATGTCTTCTGGCCATTTCTTGATTGGATTATTTATACTTTGGGTGTTGAGTTTGATAAGCTCTTCATAGATTTTGGATACTAGCCCATCATGTGATACGTCATTTGCAAATATCTTCTCCCATTCTGTCGTCTTTTGGTTTTGTTGACTGTTTCCTTTGCTGTTCAAAAGCTTTTGATCTTGATGAAGCCCCAATAGTTCATTTTTACCTGTACTTCCCTTGCATTGGTGATGTTTCTAGGAAGAAGTAGCTGCGACTGAGGTTAAAAAGGTTGCTACCTGTGTTTTCCTCAAGGATTTTGATGGATTCCTGTCTCACATTGAGGTCTTTCATCCATTTTGAGTCTATTTTTGTGTGCGGTGTAAGGAAATGGTCCAGTTTCCTTCTTCTGCATGTGGCTGTCCAGTTCTCCCAACACCATTTGTTGAAGAGACTGTCTTTTTTTCCATCGGACATTCTTTCCTGCTTTGTTGAAGATTAGTTGACCTGCTTTGTCCAAGATTAATTGACCATTAGTTGATTAGTTGAGGGTCCATTTCTGGTTTCTCTATTCTATTCCATTGATCTGTGTGTCTGTTTTGTGCCAGTACCATACTGTCTTGATGATTACAGCTTTGTAATAGAGCTTGAAGCCCAGAATTGTGCCACCGGCTTTGGTTTTCTTTTTCAAAATTCCTCTGGCTATTTGGGGTCTTTCTGGTTCCATACAAATTTTAGGCTTATTTGTTCCATTTCTTTGAAAAATGTTGGTGGTATTTTGGTAGGGATTGCACTAGATGCATAATTCGCTCTAGGTAGCATAGACATTTTCACAATATTTCTTCTTCCAATCCATGATCATGGAATGTTTTTCCATTTTTTTGTGTCTTCCTCAATTTCTTTCATGGCTCTTCTATAGTTTTCTGAGTACAGATTTTTTTTGCCTCTTTGGTTAGATTTATTCCTACGTATCTTATGGTTTTGGGTACAACTGTAAATGGGATTGACTCCTTGATTTCTTTTTTCTGTCTTGTTGTTAGTGTATAGAAGGCAACTGATTTCTGTGCGTTGATTTTACATCCTGACACTTGAGTGAACTCCTGTATGAGTTCTAGCAGTTTGGGGTGGAGTCTTTTGGGTTTTCCACATAAAGTATCCCATCATCTGCAAAGAGTGACTTTGCTGATTTGGATGCCTTTTATTCCTTTTTGTTGTCTGATGGCTGAGGCTGGGACTTCTAGTGCTGTGTAAATAGCGGTGGAGCTAGTGGGCATCCCTGCTGTGTTCCCCACCTTAGGGGGAAAGCTCTCAGTTTTTCCCAATTGAAAATGATATTCGCTGTGGGTGTTTCGTAAACGGCTCTTAAGATTTTGAGGTATGTATTCTCTGTGCCTACACTGAAATGACAGGTGTTGGCGAGGATGTGGAGAAAGGGGAACCCTCCTACTCTGTGGGTGGGAATGCAAGCTGGTGCAGCCACTCTGGAAGAGTATCGATCAAGAAAGGATGCTGTACTTCATCAAATGCTTTTTCATCTATTGAGAGTTTCATATCATTCTTGTTCTTTGTATTATTAAAGTATTGTATCACATTGATTGATTTGCAGGTGTTGAACCAACCTTGCAGCCCGAGGATAAATCCCACTTGATTGTGGTGAATGATCCTTTTAATGTACTGTTGGATCCTATTGGCTAGTATTTTGGTGAGAATTTTTGCATCCATGTTCTTCATGGATGTTGGTTTGTAATTCTCTTTTTTGATGGGGTCTTTCTCTGGTCCTGGGATCAAGGTTATGCTGGCCTCATAAAATGAGTTTGGAAGTTTTCCTTCCACTTCTATTTTTTGGAACAGTTTCAGGAGAGTAGGTATTAATTCTTCTTTAAATGCTTGGTAGCATTCCCCTGGGAAGCCGTCTGGCCCTGGGCTTTTGTTTGTGGGGAGATTTTTTTTTTTTTTTTAAGATTTTATTTATTTGATAGAGATCACAAGTAGGCAGAGAGGCAGGCAGAGAGAGAGGGAGAAGCAGGCTCCCTGCTGAGCAGAGAGCCCGATGCGGGGCTTGATCCCAGGACCCTGAGATCATGACCTGAGCCGAAGGCAGAGGCTTTAACCCACTGAGCCACCCAGGCGCCCCTGTGGGGAGATTTTTGATGACTGCTTCAATCTCCTTACTGGTTATGGGTCTGTTCAGGTTGTCTGTTTCCTCCTGGTTCAGTTTTGGTAGTTTGTGTGTCTCTAGGAAAGCATCCATTTCTTCCAGGTTGTCTCATTTGCTGGCATGTAGTGGCTCATAATATGTTCTTAACAATTGTTTATATTTCTTTGGTGTTGGTTGTGATTGCTCCTCTTTCATTCATGGTTTTATTAATTCGGGTCCTTGCTCTTTTCTTTTTGAGAAGTCTGGCCAGGGGTTTATCAATCTTACTAATTCTTTCAGAGAACCAGCTCCTAGTTTTGTTGATCTGTTCTACTGTTCTTTTGGTTTCTATTTCATTGATTTCTGGTCTGATCTTTATTATTTCTCTTCTGCTGGGTTTAGGCTTTATTTGCTGTTCTTTCTCCAGCTCCTTGAAATATAGGGTTAGGTTGTGTATTTGAGACCTTTCTTTGTTTCTTGAGAAAGGCTTGTATTGCTATATACTTTCCTCTCAGGACCACCTCAGCTGCATTCCAAAGATATTGAACAGTTGTGTTTTCATTTTCATTTGTTTCCTTGAATTTTTTTTAATTCTTCTTGGATTTCCTGGTTGACCCATTCATTCTTTAGTACTATGCTCTTTTTAGCCTCCACGTATTTGAGTTCTTTCCAGCTTTCCTCTTGTGGTTGAGTTCCTGAGACCACACTGTCCCCGCGAGGGCTCCATGCCCCGCTAAGCCACTGGAGCCCTGTCCCTCAGTGGAGTAGACTCCTGAAAATTTTGATTTTGTGCTCCGCTGCTCTACCGCTTGCCGGGAGCTGGCCCCTCCCCACTGCAGTCTGTCTTCCCTTATATCACCTGGATTCACCTTTCTGCATGTCCTACCTTCCAGAAAGTGGTCGCTTTTCTGTTTATAGAATTGCTGCCATTCTCTTCGATCTCCTATTGAGTTTGGAAGTGTTCAGAATAGTTTGGTAACTATCCAGCTGAATTCCTGGGACCAGACAGAATTTAGGTCTCCTCCTCCTCCTCTGCCATCTCGCTCCTCCCCCGTCTCGTTTTCTCTTGTTATGGAACCTGGATTGGATCCTGTCCAAAGAACCGAGCAGCCCTCAGTGACCTTGGAGGATAGGAGGTTTATTTAATGCCCGTGGGCTCCGAGGAGAGTAATCTCCCAAGGTCTGAGCCCCGAGCGCAAACAAGGGGGGTAGTTTATACACTTTTACCTCCCTGTCTGTGGTACCCTTGCAGCCATGTCTGGCGGGGCAGCGGGGGAAACCTGGAGTGGCCCTGGGGCCAGGACTGGGACCCCCTCCTGGATTGGTCGGCCACCTTAGAACACAGATTTCCCTTATCATTACCCCCTTTGATGGTCCTTTAAACACCTGGTTTAGAGGGTATCATCTTCATTACCTACCGGGTGATAGTGAGTAGGGAGCACCTGTATCTTGGCAACCTGAGCAGTAATAAACCTAGTAAGGGCCTGACAAATACAAGGAGGGGGCTGATGAGGAGGGCAAGCCAAGGGAACCATTGTGAGAGGGAATCCCACCAAGTCGCCTGCTGGAGTGCCTCCCCCTGGTGATTTACTCGTTCCCGTAAGTGGGTCAGAGTTTCTTGGACCACCCCCGACTCATTAGTATAGAAACAGTGTTTCTCCCCCTCGCGCGGCTGTGAGTAAATTGATTTAGCCCCTGACACTGAGCCTGTGACATCCCGATGCTGGTGGTGCCAAGGGAAGCTCCTGATGGAGGCTCAGGAGAAGGGAAATGGCCACAAGGGAGCAGTGGGGCTGCTCGGAGGTCTCCATGTAAGTGGAGCGTCGCTCCTGGGGAGGACTGAAAGATCGGGTAAGAGACTGACAAGCGTGCGTGATTGACTGTGTGGGGTGTTTGCCCCCCGCGCCCGCCAGATCGGGCAAGTTAAAGACAGGCGGGTCAACACACCAGGTGGCAGGAGACCAGGACTGACTGGGGTCAGGAAAACCATAGTGAAATGCGCTTAGGAGTAGACAGCAGAGGGCCAGTAAAAGTGGGGTCCATGACCTTAGAGGGAGCCATCGTGGCTAGCCTGACAGCAGATAAAAACCGAGGACAGGTAAGTGCAGTAATACACCCTGGGTCCCCCAATAAACAACAACAACAGCAGGTCTCCGGGATAAAGTCCAGTCAGAAGGGGCAACATTGTAGAATCCGACTCGTAGGATGAGGGATATCACGCTGACGAGAGCTCGGGACCACGGCGATCAGATGGCCCCTTAGTTGGTGGGGTCTGGTCAAAGGCGAAGCTGGAGCAGGTCTGCGGGGTTTGGGAGGACTCTGCACTGTGCGGCTCCCCGCCCGGGTGGTGGGCTTTGTTCACTCTGGAGTGGTGGACCCGTGGGGTGACATCTGAGACCTTAAGGGCAGTAGGGTGGTTAGAACAACAGTGTGAGGCCCTGTCCGTTGTGGTTTGAGGGTTTTTTTTTTTCCCCCAATCTTTTTTTTTTTTTTTTTTAAGATTTTACTTATTTGACAGAGAAACACAGCGAGAGAGGGAACACAAGCAGAGGGAATGGTAGCGGGAGAAGCAGGCTCCCCACAGAGCAGGGAGCCCGATGCGGGGCTTGATCCCAGGACCCTGGGATCATGACCTGAGCCGAAGGCAGACACCTAGTGACTGAGCCACCAGGTGCCCCTTATTTCCTAATCTTTGACCCAGACTGAGTCTCCTGCCTGGAAGGAGTGTACCTGGGACCCTACGGAGATTGGGGCCCTCTCAGTGGTGTACCTTTGTCATTTACTTAGGGTGGCCCCTAGGGCCTGAAGTTGTCTATTTTTTATCCCAACCTGATATAAGTTTCCCAGAAGGCTCCCCAGGCACGGGGGAGGCCATCCATACACTAATTTGAAAGGGGAGAGACCCAGCGTCCTGGGTGTGCAGCAGGCACACAGAAGGGCCAGGGGCGGCAGATCTGGCCATGCGAGGTTAGTCTCCTACAGAACTTTGCTAAGGTTCCCTCGAGGGTGCGATTCATTTGCTTTACTTTCCCTGAGCTTTGGGGCCGGTAAGAAGTGTGGAGTCTCCAGGTGATGTTGAGAGACTTGGTCGGGACCTGTACGATGTCTGCTACAGGTGCGGGTTCCTTGTCACTCTGGAGGGTTAATGGCAGGCTGACCTGGGCCACAATCTCCCGGCAGAGGACTTTGGCTGTTTCCTGGCTCCATTCCGTCCTGGTCGGGAAGGCTTCGACCCACCCAAGAGTATATGCACATTATCACTAGGAGATACTTGAACCCCCTGCCCAGCTGCCCGGCTGTGAAGTCTGTTTCTAGACGGTCAAGAGGGGCTACTCGCGTCCTCTGGACACCGGCGGGGGCCGCGGTGCAGGCCGAGCATTATATTTAGCACGTGTTGTGCATTGCTCACTGGTTGCTCGGCCCAGTGCTGGCGGCCGGCTGATGTCGTAGTGCTTCTGGAGGAGGGCCTCTGATGCGGTTTTCCCCGGTGGGTGAGTTGGTCATGTTTCTTGACCACATGCCCTCCCGCTGCTGTTGGGATGAGGACGTGCCCATCGGGCATCACCCACCATCTCTTTTAGCCAGGGGGGCCTCCTCAGCCATGGCCCATTCTCTTTTCTTCTTAGTGTAACTGTGCGGAGGGACTTCTTCTGTGGGTGTCAGGGCCATGGTGAGGGAAGGGGCTTGGCCGCCTCATCTGCCACATGATTTCCCTGTGCTATGGGGTCGTCTCCTTTTGGGGTGTCCCTTACAGTGCAGGATTGCTACTTCTCTTGGAAGCTAAATGGTCTTAAGGAGTTTCAGTATCTCTTCCTTGTTTTTGATAGCTTTTCCCGCAGTGGTAAGGAAGCCCCTTTCCTTGTAACCGGCCCCATGCACGTGCACAGTAGCGCAGGTGGACCGAGAGTCAGTGTGGATACCGACTCGCTTGCCGTCACCGAGCGAGAGGGCTCGGACTAGCACATGTAGCTCAGCTCGTTGTGCTGACCATCCAGCCGGTAATGCCTCAGCCTCCAGGACTTCCGTGGTCATGGTCACTGCACAACCCGCTTTCCGGGCACCCTCTTGTAGGTAACTGGTTCCGTCGCCGAACAGCTCGAGCTCTGGATTCTTTATGGCTTGATCCTGTAAGTCTAGACGGCTTGCGAAGACTTCATCAGTTACCTCGGAGCAGTCGTGGTCTGGTTCCCCTGCTTCTGTGGGGAGAAAGGTTGCTGGGTTTGATGTCCTTACCATTTCAAGGGTGACCCGTGGATTTTTGCAGAGGAGCCCTTGGCGTTGTGCTCGCTGAGGGTTGGAAAGGAAGTGGTGCCCCTGTGTGTTCACGAGGGTTGTGACTGCATGAGGGACCTTGACGTTAAGTTCTTGCCCCAGGTGAGCTTGTCCGCCTCCTTAACGAGTAGGCCTGTGGCTGTCAGCGCCCTGAAGCACGGGGGCCATCCTGCTGCCACGGGGTCCAGTTTCTTTGACAGATATGCGACTGGTCATTGCCAGGGCCCAGCGGTCTGGGCAAGTACCCAGAGCGCTGTCTTGTCTTTTTTATGTAGGGGCCCGATTTTGGGCAAGTCCAGCTGGGTTGTCTTCAGCCCATCCTGAAGGGGAGGCGAGCATGAACTCCGGCCGGCTGCTCGGTTGGGCCTGGGCACAGAATAGCCTCTGTGCTATTTCCCTCGCTGTGGTCACTGCGAGTACCAGAGACCCCGTCTCCTCTTGTGTTGGGTTCTGGTGAGCCCGGTAGGCTCAAAAGTTATTTGAGCCCTAAGCTTGGAGAGTGTGTTTCGGCCCAGGAGGGGATGGGGCAATCAGGTAGATAAAGAAATTCATGTCATATCTGGTGGCCCCCGAGTTTACACTGATGAGCCTGGGAAAAGGGCTGTTGTATGGCCCGTGACCCAGTGGCCTCAAGGGTGGTCGCAGTCCTTTTGCTGAAAGGGGCCACTGGAGAGGTGACAGCAGAGTCCTCAGCCCCAGTATCAACCATCAAAGTCACTGGTTGGCCCCCTGTTTTCATTTTGACCATGGGCTCATGGGGGCCAAGGAGACGAGGGCCCAACCCCCTACCCAGTCTGATTTTATTTCCGGAAGGCCTGTGAGGTCCCCTTCTCGGGGTTCTTGTCGCGGCTGGGCTTCTGAGCCCTTCCCCGGTGGGAACATTCACTCTTCCGGTGCCCCTTCCCTTTGCAATAGGCACATTGCTCCCTGGCCAAGGGGATTCTGGGTCCCCCCCTTTCAGTGGATGGGGTCTCTCTGCCTTATAGACCTGCCAGCAGGGCCACTCTGAAAACCCGCTCCCAGAATGAGCAGGTGGGCTCCTGTGTCCAGTTGAGGGGGTCAGTGGTGGAGAAAGGCTCTATACATCATGGACCGGCCGGGTTGGACTGTCCCGTCTTTGTCGTGCCCGTCGGGTTCTCGCATCTCTCATATTGGCATTTGGAGGGCGCTCTGCCCGGCCTGGGACGCAGTCTGGCTGCTGGTCCTGGAGAAAGTGGATCCCCTGGGCCTGGGGCACTGGGGAGACTGGTGGTGGTGGAGTGTCTGGAGCCGGGGGGCCAGGGGTAGATGGCCTTGGGGGGGGTGTGGAGGGGGCAGGATCGGGTCAGCCTTGGGATCTCCGGCTAGGATCTGTGGAGGCTGGGGCTTCTGTCGGTCTTCTCTGGGCCGCTTGGATGAGGTGATTAAGACCCTGGCCTGTCCTTGCCTGTTGCAAGTGAGTCGCACCCGAGGGGTGGATCTGGGCAATTCCTAGGCAGGAGTCAGTGCACGGAAACAGGTCGGGGTGTTCTGGTTCTCCTGTTAACAACTTGTCACGCCCGACGGACCGTTGGGACATCCAGTGTCCCTGCTGAAGGCCAGCCGACATTAAAGGTGGGCCATTCTAGCTCACAGAGGGTTCTTAACTTGCCAGGATGCATCTTAACTCCATAGTCGCCTGAAAACCCCTTCTTGGAATTTTGTCCGTACAGTCTAAGACTGTAGGCTTACTCTGCCCTGATCCCATCGTGATGTTCCCGTGTGCGGTGGCACAGAGACAAAGGGTGGGGGCCCCTCCAGAGGAGAGACCAGTCAGATGCCCGCCCGTCCGCCCTCCCGGAGGAGACTTGGGGGCCTCTTGGCCAGAGCGAGTCCATATAAACCCCAGACTGGCGCCCCGAAGGGCCTGCCCTAGACTCTGTGAGGTCACTGCGGAAACAGGTCGGGGCCCACTCAGACTCTGTGGTTCCCAGACCGCGGAGCCACACTATCAGTCCGCCTGACAGGCCAGGTCAAAGTGCACATTCACTCAGGCATTCACACCGAAGTTACTACAGTTCCTGCCCCCACCCCCCTACCCCGAGGCTCTGATCTGTGGAATTCCTTCTGGAAATTCCTTTCTGTCTCCCCTTTCGGGGGGGTTCCTGACCTGGGGGACCTCCCCTCCCTCCCTGGGAAGGCCCTACCTGTGAGACATCAAAGAGGGCTCTGGGAGGTGATCGGTCTCCCCTCCCCCCCTGACGGGGTGGGGTCTGACTGGTCCTGGGGCCCCAGGCCTTAACTAGAATCCAGCGTCGGGCCAGGTCCTCACCTGCCAAGTCTCCTTGAGTCTGCTGGGAACCGCAGAGCGGGGCCGGCCTGAGGCAACAGGGCAGGAGACTGCCGGGGATGCAGGGCGCCCCCTCTCCGTTAGGACCCCTCTTTCCATCCCCACCCCGCCATGGCCCCCAAGCCAGTGGCAACAACGGGCCAGTGCCCTTATCACTTTTAATGTGTAAACTTAGTTGTTTTTCTTTTTTTTAAGATTTTATTATTTATTTGAGAGGGAGAGAGAAAGCATGAGAAGGGGAGAGGGTCAGAGGGAGAAGCAGACTCCCTACTGAGCAGAGAGCCGGATGTGGGACTCCATCCTGGAACTCCAGGTTCATGACCTGAGCCGAAGGCAGTTGCTTAGCCAACTGAGCCACCTGGGCGCCCTGCATAGACTTACTTTTGAGAGCAGTGTAAGTTTGTAGGGAAATTCAGCGGTCAGTACAGAAGCGCTGTCGACCCCTCCCTGTCTCAGTTGCCCGGTGTGAACGTCTTAGGTCGGTGTGGTCACCGTTTCAGTGGATGGGTCAGTAGTGATACGTGATTATCTGAAGCCCACGGCTGATGCCAGAGGTCACACTTTGTGTTGTGTGGTTCGGGCCTTGACGTCTGGGTAGTGCACGTGTCCGCCAGCACAGTACCATACGGACCACGTCGCCTGCCCTAAAAGTTCCCTGGGCACCCCCCATTCATCCCTCCATCCCCTGGTCCCTGACAACTACCCATCTTTGTGCTGTGTGTATGGTTTTGGCCTTTCCAGAATGCCCCTGAACAGCATGGGCCTAAACTCTTCGGGTTCACTTATATGTGGATTTTTTTCAGTAAATACAGACGGGCACCATAAAGGTATTTTCCTAACATTTTCCCCCAGCTTACTGTATTGTAAGAGTAGTACTTAATCATACGCACAACATACAGAACATTTATTAATCGACTGTTTATGTTGTAGGTAAGGCTTGGTCGGCAGGAGACTGTTAGTCAGTTTGGGGGGGTCAAAAATATGTGGACTTTCAGCCACGGGGTAAGTGTCCCCGACCCCCGTGTTGTTCAAGGGAATCACTCAGCCTGAAGCTTTTTCAGTTTTGGTCTTTGTGTGAAGTCCGCGCTCGTGCCCACTGCCAGGCTTTTGTCACAATACCGTTTTGTTTTGCTTTTGTTACTGACTTAAGAAATAGTCTTAAACCTTTATACATTTTTCCTGTTTGGATCATGTCAGTAAACATTTTCTTCTAAGCTTCTTTATATTTTTACTTTATTTTCCAGCATTACCATTTCATTTTTTTTTTTTTTTTTGATGATTTTATTTATTTATTTGACAGAGGGAGAGTGATCACAAGTAGGCAGAGAGGCAGGCAGAGAGAGGGGGAAGCAGGCTCCCCGCCGAGCAGAGAGCCCGATGTGGGGCTCGATCCCAGGACCCTGAGATCATGACCTGAGCCGAAGGCAGAGGCTTTAAACCCACTGAGCCACCCAGGCGCCCCTCTTAATTTTTTTTTTTTTAAGATTTTATTTATTTGACAGTGAGAGTGAGAGCACAAGCAGGGAGGAGCTGGAGAGGGAGAAGCAGCCTCTCTGCTGAGCAGGGAGCCCAATGCCAGGCTCTATCCCAGGACCCTGGGATTCTGACCTGAGCCGAAGGCAGACACTTAACTGACTGAGCCCCCCAGGCGTCCCTACCATTTCATTCTTTAATGTTTTCATTTTGATGACTTGAATGCTGTATATGTTTGAAATTTCTCAAAATGAGCATGATTGTGTGGGTCAGAGTCCACACCCTTGCTCGAGGGCGCGGGTGGGGGCCTGGGGGGCGGAGTTCTCCTTCTTGGCCTTTTCGGCCTTTTCGTGCCTGCGGTTCTGTTTTCCTCTGCTGGCTCTGGCGGATGGCCACGGTCCCTCTGCTTGGGTGGGCCACGGCGTGGCGGGCTGACTTCCCGGCTCCACGGCCTCGGGTGTCTGAGAATGTCCTCTCTCCTGGGTGTCTGGGAGGACTCTGGCTCGGTGGGGCCCACGGCCTGCGGGCCTCGGGTCCCAGCGGGGCATGTCTGGGAAACGGGGGGTGGCTGTGGCACACACAGCCCTTTGTGAGAGTCCCTTTGTCCACACCCCTCCGAGGGCCTTGCTTCCTCTCACCTCTCAGCTTTTACTGCCTTGGCGTCACAGCCGGGGAGAGAGCGGCACGGTCTGCATCGTAAGCCCTGGACTTGGGGCAGACGGAGGTGCTAGAGTCTCCTCGCTCGCGCGTCCGATGGTCGGGCTTGTGGGAAATTGTGTAGCCAGCTCAGAGTTCTTGACTGTGAAGCTGTCTCTGGAATGTTAATTGTGCTGAGTGTTCTTTTAAGACATTAAGGATTGTTCCCTTTTGAAACCCACCTAAAATCCCTACATATCTGCAGTTCTGGCTGGTTTCTTAATTTCTCAACCAGGTTTTCTGAAACTCATCTTCTTCGTGTTTCAAGTGCTTCCGAAGCTGCTTGCTTAAAGTCAAAGAAAGAACAATATGGTTTGCCCTATCTTTGCACGTAAACATGAACTTGGGCAAGCTACTCAGACCCATCAGGAAAGAGAAAACCAGTTTGGAACATTCGCAGTAGTGCTTGTCGTAAGCATGTATTTTATGTGCATTACAAACAACAAAAACTATCATTTTTTTCTTTATTTTATTTTTATTTTAAAGATTTTATTTATTTGACAGAGAGAGAGAGAGATCACAAGTAGGCAGAGAGGGAGGCAGAGGGAGAGGGGGAAGCAGGCTTCCTGCTGAGCAGAGAGCCCGACGCGGGGCTTGATCCCAGGACCCTGAGATCATGACCTGAGCCGAAGGCAGAGGCTTTAACCCACTGAGCCACCCAGGTGCCCCTCATTTTTTTCTTAATATGTATTTTGTCCTAATAAGGCAAAAATGCAAGCATTAAAAAAAAAAATCCCCATACATTGTACATTTTGTGAAATTACAGACAGCGAAGCCAGGAGTTAAAATAAGATGTACATTGTTCTGCTTATGTGTTAGAACTAAACTACTTCCTTTTTCCATCCCTTGCTCTCTCGGTTTTGGTAATGACTTTTAACATGTGAACTTGCGGGCGCCGGTCTGCATCAGGGTGGCCGCTGCCTTGGCTGGAGATGTCTGAGTGACGGATGGGCGGAGCTTCTGGAAAACTTGCTCGCTGTTGCTCTCGTAGACCGGCTGCTCCCGGCTGGGCTGCGGCGGTTCTGTACACAGACGGGTCTGGATTGGGCGGGAACCCCTTCTAACACCACTCTGTGCCCCCGCAGTTGGTGCTCTGAGCCCAGCCCCTCTACCCTTCCCGGGCCGGCAAAGCCTGGTGCCCGGATGTTCCTGCACCTGGAGCCTGGGTGAATAACAAGGTCGGGTGACCAGGCATCTCGGGGAATCTTGCCTACGGCCCGCATCGTACACTCTTCGACTGTTCCACAGAAAAAAGCTTAACTTTTCGGTCAATGTCAGGAGTTTGTGGTCCTCAAATGGCCCAAGTATGACACGGCCTTTCCTTTCACTGCCGTCCATACCACTTATTCTGTGTTTTGTCGGAATCTCCGGGACCTTTTTCTTTTTGTTTTTTTGTTTTTTTTTAAAGATTTTATTTATTTGAGAGAAACACAGCGAGAGAGGGGAACACAAGCAGAGGGAATGGTAGCAGGAGAAGCAGGCTTTCCGCTGAGCAGGGAGCCCGATGCGGGGCTCTATCCCAGGACCCCGGGATCATGACCCGAGCTGAAGGCAGACGCTCAACGACTGAGCCACCCAGGCGCCCTGTCCAGGACCTTTTTCTTAACGCACTGACGGTCTTATAATCCTTCCTTGGTAACTGCATAAACTTGACAGCTGCATTACCTTTAGTTGCTTAAACTTCTGTTTTCTGATTATTTTCTGCCCTTATTTGGAAAGAGTGATAAGACGCATAAGGGACAGTCCTCAATAACACGTAGGTGTCGTTGAGAAGTGTGTATTATGTCCAGAGAACTTAGATAAGCGCTTTCCATGGATTAGCCCATCCGATGCTGGTGTTACGTGACGTGATAGGCACCCCTCTCACTCTGTTTTTATAGAGGGGGCGATACAGCGGGACAGTCGTAATGACTGGTGTGTTCGGGACAGTTGATTCCGAAGATCCATGTTGGGCAGTGTCTGGGTCTGTTGGGCGCTGTGTGCCCCTCTTCGGGACTCGCTCCCACCCTCGTGGAGTGTGTGAGCGGGCACTAGGTGGATTCCAAGTTCCCCAGCTGGGAGTCAGAGACAGCCAAACCCCGCCATTGCTGACCATTCATGTGGCAGCCGTGGTCAGACCCGTGTAGGCTTACCCTGCAGTAAAACACACGACTGGGCTGTCCTTTGCCAGGCTTGCGTGTGACTTTGGCACGTGTGGCCACTGTCGCTTCTGTAAGCTGTAGGAGGGACAGGTGTGAACAGAGATAGCGGTGGGATTTCAGGCTGTTGCGTTTTGACCTGGGACGTGTCTGGAGTTGAGGGGAGAGGTGGGGGTGGCTAGTATGCGTTTGGGACATGCTGATGTGTAGATGGGAATTAAAGCCAAGTGGTCCGGTGCAGACAGCAGAGTAAAGGACCGAAAATAGAGCCCTGGGCCCTCCAACTTAAGGATGACTTGGAGAACAAGGGCGCCAGCAAAGGGGACAGAAGGAGCAGTGGGAGAGGTCAGAGGAGAGCCAACACTGGTTATGTTCTGGAAGCAAAAAAGAGCAAAGCGCATCATCATGCATTTCTGGGAGTGCTCCTCAGGCCTGTGCTCCTCAGAGCGGGAGCTGCGTCTGCTCTTAGTGTCCCCAGCAGCCAGGATTGCTCCTGGCTCATAGTGCGAGACGGGATTTTCTTTTTTTGTGTATGCCAGATGAACGCATCCTGGCGTGTTTCTGATATGTTCGTTTACTTTCCGTGATGAGGAAGGTACACAGTGTTCATCGTTAACCTGACCTTGGTCGGCTCTTGTCCTCGTCCACCGTCCCCTCACCCAGTTCCGACCCGGTGCCGTTGCAGGGGCCAGTGTCATTCAGGGACGTGGCCGTGGACTTCACCCAGGAGGAGTGGCGGCAGCTGGCGCCCGAGGAGAAGACCACGTACCGGGACGTGATGCTGGAGAACTACAGCCATCTTGTTTCCGTGGGTGAGGAGAGCCCGCTTTCTCGGTTGCTAGGACACGTGGGGTTTCCCACGAATGTTCCCGACCCTAACGTGGAGTTTGGTGGGACAAACGTGAGTGGTTGTCTTGGGCACGAGGCAGGGCATTTTGGCGTCCACCTCCGCAGGGAAAGGTCCTGACTGTGGTGCCGGCCACGAGGCAGCGCTGTCCCTGGACGACCGAGGCCCAGCAGTCAGGCTCAAGTTCTCTTTCGTTTCTGTTAACAGGCTGTCACATTATCAAACCGGAAGTTATCATCAAGTTGGAGCAAGGAGAAGAGCCATGGATAGTAGAAGGAGAATCCCCACCACAGAGTTACCCAGGTGTGTTAGTGCAGGCAGTGCGGACGCCGGTCACTCAGAAGTGCTTTTCCCAGGAATGGTTCTCGGCCCGAGCCCGTAAGAGTGACCGCAGACAGTCCGTGTCTCCCGCTCCCCGAGCCCCACTCCCAGCGCCTGCTTCCTTCCCCCACGGGGCCTGTTTTTGCGGAGCGTCGCCATGCTGGCCTCTCCCCGAGCCGACGCCCGGTCCCGTCCTCCCCACGGGGGTCCCATCGCGCTCGCCCCCACGGCGCTCTCAGCCGGGGGGCCCAGTGTCACGGCCTTCATGAGTCTGTCGTCGAAAAGTAACTGATGTGACTCTTCAGTTCTTGCCGCCTTCCTTTCTTCCTCCTCTTTTCTGTGAGGTGCCTCAGACTGGTCTCTGTCCCCGGTTTCACGTGTCCCTTCTCGGAGGTCAGATTCTAAACCCCATCTGTGCCTGAGCTGGTGAGTTCGGCTCACCTGTGGCCTCTGTGCTGCTTGTCCTTCCCGCGATCCGCGGTTCTTACGTCTGGTGACGGCAGCGTCTGGGTCTCGCTCCTGCCCAGACACTCGTGTCCGTCTTGTCTCTCACTCCCGGTTCTGTCCCCTGCTGGACCAGCGTCCTGTCACATCAGGTGCCCAGTGAGTGTGGCGCACGGCAGTGAGGGCCTCTCCAGCCACGTCCAGAAGATGTCTCTGAAGGGGCTGCTCCTACCTTTGCTGGGTTCTGGTTCCTGGGTTCTTCATGGGGCTCCTCTCACCTCTGTCCTTGGGCTTGTTGTTCTGTTTGTTTTACGCTCTACCGTCCCCGTCCTCCTGTGGTAGCCGCCCCGCAGCCCTTCATGCTAAGTGCACCTGCAAGGTGGGTTCCTGGACGTTTCCAGTTGATCTTAACACTGGTCCCAGGAGGAGCCTTTGGTGATCCCCTGCTGCTTCCCTTGGGGTGGTGGTGCGCATTCCTCCTCTTCCCTGTGCTATCCGGAAAATCAGTATTCTGTGGTTTCCCACAGCTCTCACTGCATTCCCCCAAGGTCCTCGCTCCTCAGTGTCTTCTGTTAGTGTGATTATTGTCCCTGTCGCTTCCCCTCAGAGGGGCCGGCTCTGTTTGTCAGACAGCACGTTCTTCCAGGCCAAGCTCAGTGTTTCCACCCCTCCTTGAAGTTTTTCCTTCTAGCTCTTAGCGTTCTTTCAGTCCGCTGCTTCTCTCAACGTGACTCGACCTCATGGCCATACCTTGAAAAAAGTTAGATTTGATCAAGTAATCTTATTTGGTAGGATATATTTTTTGCTTGAGCTTCTTTCTTTCTTAAGATTTTATTTATTTGAGGGGCGCCTGGGTGGCTTAGTCGTTAAGTGTCTGCCTTCGGCTCAGGTCATGATCCCAGGGTCCTGGGATCGAGCCCCCACGTCGGGCTCCTTGCTCGGCAGGAAGCCTGCTTCTCCCGCTACCATTCCCTCTGCTTGTGTTCCCTCTCTCGCTGTGTTTCTCTCTGTCAAATAAATAAAATCTTTAAAAAAAAAAAAAAAAAGATTTTATTTATTTGAGAGAGCATGAGCAGGGGGAGGGGCAGAGGGAGAAGGGGAAGCAGACTCCCCACTGAGCAGGGAGCCTGATGCAGGACTCGATCCTGGCACCCTGAGATCATGGCGGAAGCCAAAGGCAGCCGCTTGACAGACTGAGCCACCCAGGCGCCCCTGAGCCACTTTCTTGCCCAGATCAGTATGTAGTGTTCTCCTTTGCCTCAGTACATAACGTGTAGTCTGCAGTCGGGTGTCTCAGGAGCCAGGTAGGTGACAGAACTTTCTTGTCCATCTGTTGAGAAACAGTTTATAAGCAGTTCTGAATACTGTTCCCTGGGTCACATCCGCCTTTATACTGCAGGTGCCCGAAAGACACCATAGGATTTGGATTAAGGGCAACAGCTCTGTTTTCTGTTCAGGGGTTCGAAGGAAAGAGGGAACAGAGTCATACTTTCTAAGAGACAGGACTTGGTTAAGAAAAGACAAGAGCGTTGCGTGGTGTAATGTAAAACCTTGCATTCACGGGGACCGTCGATGGTCCGCTGCTCGGCTGAACCTGTCTGCTGAAGTCACCGTGTGGGGTACTTGTCCTCAGCTTTCAGGGGAGATGGAGCTGATGGAAGTGAAAAAGGATTTAAGAAGTTTTGGTTTTGTTTTGGTTTTAAGACAGGGAGACTCCCTGAGAGGTTTTGAGCAGATCGGGGTTGGAGGTCAGCTGAACAGAACGAAGCAGTAAGAGCGGAGACTTGTGTTTGAAGGGGAGCTGGCGTTGTGGGCGCCGCAGCGATCTCAGAAGCAGCCCCTGGTGCCCGAGACGGGAATCCGTGTCCCCCACTTGGCTGCGAAGCCGGGTGGCACCGAGTGCTGGTCCCCCCTCCTCCACCCAGCCCCCTCGCGGGTGTCACGTGACACTGTTTGCCCAACAAATAGCTTGGCTTTCCTGGAGCAGAAATTACTTGTAGACTAGTATGAACCCAGTTTGGAATCGTGCTGTGACTCCAGGTGGAAAGTATTCCCTGCCAGGTGTCGTCCGTGTGTGTCCCCCCCCCCCCCTCCGTTTATCTGTCGTGTTTTGGCCGCGGACTCAGGGAGGCTGCGGTTTTGGGAGGAGAAGGCCGGTCTAGTTTCATTTGATGTGGATGAGAGCCACTGGAGTCATCCCACTCATCGAAAAACTTGTAAGATGAGTAAAAATAAAGGGCAGTTTGGGAAATCTTAATTTTTAAGGTTTGTAAATGAAAATGAAACCAAGTGAACCTTGGAGAGGTGAGGTCTGTTCGCAGAGTGACCCAGCAGTGCTGCGTCAGAGGTAACACTTGTTTCAGGAAACGGCCGGGAGACGGAAACTGGGAAAACTAGTTGCCGCCTTACGTGTGTTTTGTGCCGCGTGCTGGTCTGAGCGCTTTACGAATTGGTCGTCTCGCGGAGAGCCCGGCACGTAGGCCCGTTGTCTCTGCGTTACCTGTGGGCATCCTGAGCGGAGGGCGACGAAAGGACCCCCAGGTCCCAGCCCGAGCGCGTGCAGTATCGTCCCGAGAGAAACCAGTGGAGTCCCACGGCCCGAGGAGCTCGGGGTGAATCCTCACGTGAGAGAGCACGTATGAAATCTCTCACTTGGGAGGGGCCGGCGCACTCTGGTCTGTCCGCTCCTTCGTGGTGGCCTGCGCTCCTGGGCTCTCCGTGGAGAAGCACGTGGACGTGACACACCCCCGCAGGGCGCGAGGGCCCCGGCCACACGGGCGCTCCTCTGAGCGGGAGGAGGTGTGGGTGTGGGCGGCCCTGGCCCTGCGGGGAAGGATCTGGGCCGGTGACGGTGAAAGGTGCTGGTGCCTGAGAGCGGGGGTCTCCCGCACTTGCCGCGCAGGGCTTGGTGCAGAGTGCCGGCCCCCTGCCCCGCGCCTGATGCCTCCGGGTGCCGGTGCCCCCCTCCTTGCCTGGCACTGCTCCTCGGGGCCCTTCATTCACCCCCGTCTGCTGTGAATCCTTCCACATCTTCCCGTCAGCTGCTCACCCGGTCCTTTGTCTTCCCATCCCTGCTCTGTGTTCTCGTATCTCACCATCTGTCCCCAGTTTGAACAAAATCTTACACAGTAGCAAATAGCAAAGGTGCTTGTGTTTTTCCCCTTTCCTCACCTCAGAGGTGTGTCTGTGTATGTGCGCGTGCGTTTATCCCAAAATACAATAGGGGAAAGAAGTACACTGGGAATTATTTTCATCTGTTCACACAGCTAGCATCTTTGCTAAAATGAAATGCTTGCATGTAAGTCACCTTCCATATCTACATAGGAAGAGGTACAAAATTTTATTCATTTTACCTCTTTTTAGAAGTCTGGAAAGCCAATGTTCTGGGAGAAAGAGTCCAGGAAAATGAAGGCAAATATTCAAGGCAAGCCGTACCCATCAACAACAAAACCCTGACTGAAGACAGAGGTAATGTTCTTGGTAAGACTTTTCATGTGGAAACGAACCCGGTTCCTTCAAGAAAAATGTCCTATAAATGTGACTCGTGTGAAAAGAGTTTGAAATCTGTTTCAGAATATATTAGTAGTGATGGCAGCTATGCAAGAATGAAGCCTGATGAATGTAGTGCGTGTGGGAAACCACTTCCCCACATTAAACTTGAGAAAACTCATCCAGGAGATGAATCTTATGAGTTTAATCAAAACAGGGAAGCTTATAGTCTAACTGGAGAAAGTATTTATCAGAACATTCATATTTTGGAGAAACCCTTTGAATATATTGAATGCCAGAAAGCCTTTCAGAAGGATACAGTGTTTGTTAAGCACATGGAAGAGAAGCCCTATACATGGAATGAGTCTGAGATAGCCTTTCTGCAGATGTCCAACCTTCGCGTCCACCAGAGGTCGCACGTGGAGCTGAAGCCCTATGAATGCAGCGCGTGCGGGAAATCCTTCTGTAAGAAGTCCAAGTTCATCATCCATCAGAGGACTCACACCGGAGAGAAACCTTACGAATGTAATCAGTGTGGGAAATCCTTCTGCCAAAAGGGGACCCTCACCGTCCATCAGCGCACACACACTGGGGAGAAGCCCTACGAATGTAACGAATGCGGGAAAACCTTCTACCAGAAGTTACACCTCATTCAGCATCAGAGAACTCACTCAGGAGAGAAGCCCTATGAATGTAGTTACTGTGGGAAATCCTTCTGTCAGAAGACACACCTCACGCAACACCAGAGGACACATTCTGGGGAGAGACCCTACGTTTGTCACGACTGTGGAAAAACCTTCTCCCAGAAGTCCGCACTTAACGACCATCAGAAAATCCACACGGGCGTGAAACTCTACAAGTGTAACGAGTGTGGGAAGTGCTTCTGCCGCAAGTCCACGCTCACCACGCATCAGAGGACCCACACCGGAGAGAAGCCCTACGAATGTAATGAGTGCGGGAAGTTCTTCTCGAGGTTGTCCTATCTCACCGTACACTACAGGACTCACTCGGGAGAGAAGCCCTACGAGTGTAACGAGTGTGGGAAGACCTTCTACCTGAACTCGGCCCTCATGAGACATCAGCGAGTGCACACGGGCGAGAAGCCCTACGAATGTACGGAGTGTGGAAAACTCTTCTCTCAGCTCTCGTACCTCACCATCCACCACAGAACCCACTCGGGAGTGAAACCCTATGAGTGTGACGAGTGTGGGAAGACCTTTTACCAGAACTCCGCCCTCTGCAGACACCGGAGGATACATAAAGGAGAGAAGCCCTACGAGTGTTACGTATGTGGAAAGTTCTTCTCTCAGATGTCCTACCTCACCATCCACCATCGAATTCACTCAGGAGAGAAGCCCTATGAATGTAACGAGTGTGGGAAGACCTTCTGCCAGAACTCTGCCCTTAACAGACACCAGAGGACACACACAGGAGAGAAAGCCTACGAGTGTTACGAGTGCGGGAAGTTCTTCTCTCAGATGTCCTACCTCACCATCCACCACCGGATCCACTCGGGAGAGAAGCCCTTTGAATGTAACGAATGTGGAAAAGCCTTCTCTCGGATGTCCTACCTCACGGTTCACTACAGGACTCATTCTGGAGAGAAGCCCTACGAATGTACGGAGTGTGGGAAGAAATTCTACCACAAATCAGCCTTCAATAGCCATCAGAGGATTCACGGGAGAGGGAACGTGAATGTCCTGGACGTGGGGAGGCTTCTCTGAAGTCGGAGAACCTTTCAGTGTGGTGAGTGCGAGATGCCTGCCGACCTGCGTCAGAGCTCACACCGGTGTTGTGCAAAGGCTTCGTGTTAGTCAGACTTGAGGCCTGAAAGTTCACAGGGTAGAAACCACAGCTGTAACGAGACCACAGGACGGATCAGATTCCAGGCTCTACAGGGGTCAAAGCTCGTAAGTATTCGGCACGTGTAAGCACTTCACTGTGGACTCAGACTGTTCTGCACATCAGGGAATTCAGACCAAGGGGAAATCTCTCTATTTTAAAGAAGGTGGGAAAACTACTCCTTTGGAAATTATTAATATTATGTTTCTGGTTAGTGTCAAGCTTCTTGAAAGCAAAACTACAAATGATAAAGGTACTTGTGTGGACAGAAGCTGTGAAATCCGCCGACAGTAACCCAGACCACAGCGCAGCCACCTCACACTCACACGGGAACGGCTCCCGGGAATGTAGGGCTTACAGTTTTGAGGGGTTTTCGGTTTGTGTGCTTGCTTTTTAGGACGCCGCCTTACAAGAAGTGTATGTTCAGTTTGCATCATGTTTGAAAAGCCGCTGTATCCTTATTAGAATAATTTGGAAGACGCGGTAAGATTGTCCATTTTAAATAGCTCCACCGTGTTTGTATCCCCAGAGCCCGCCACTGTCACCGAACTATCCTGAGTCTCAAGTACGCTGCTTCTCGCACTCTGGCCTGGCGTTTCTAAGTGTCTTTGATCGTTGTTAATGCACGAAGGCTTCTGTAAAGAAGCCAGTGTTTCCAGAACATGTTCAGCTGTATCTGAGTCAGCGAGAGGTAGGAATCTGCACTTACGGTAGAGAAGTGCGTAGATGACCTTGTTCATGCCAGACGTTTCCAGTAGTAAGCACCTGCTGTACTCGCTGTATGCCAGTTATATTTACTTATGTCCATTTGTATCAGTTTCCTTCCATCTGTTTTATTTGGATGCTTACAGAAGCGTACAAAGC
The DNA here is from genome assembly GCA_028646535.1 of Procyon lotor. NCBI lineage: Eukaryota > Metazoa > Chordata > Mammalia > Carnivora > Procyonidae > Procyon > Procyon lotor. Next base: position 27,985,218 of record CM053621.1, on the reverse strand, counting down.
ATACATACTATGTAACTTAGGAATTATCTGTATTTTTATTTGATAGGATAGTATTTTTTAATATTGTGCTCTACTCCTTCCTTCCTGAATGAAGAACTCTTCAGACAGTGCTGAGTGACTCTGGTCACTCCTTACTGTTTGCTAGCACAATCTGGGGCTCCATTCCTCCTCGTGCAATGGAGGGGGGGTGATCCTGACTAGTTTCAACTAATAATGATAATCCCTTCCTCATTGCCAGCATTTGGTTTAGAATGGTCACAGGACCCAGTTCTGTGCAGATTAAACAGAGGAGATGTCTGACAGGTTATTTCTGGAAGAGGTTCCCTCCAAGATTCCAGGACAGAGTGCTGCAGGGTGAAGCAGTCTGCTGTTGGACGTTGCCCCAAGCGCACTGACGCCCGGCTGCGCCCTTCAGTGCAGAATTAGAGTCTGAGCCCAGCACAGCAGGACCAGGGGATGCCGGGCCGGGCCGACGCCGGAGCCCTGACCCGCCCAGCCATGCGGCTCCTCGGCCTCTGCACTGCTGCTTCTGTCCTAGACCAGATTTGCTTGGGAGCCAGTTGGTTTAGGTTGCTGTGTTAGGGACCGCTGAAGACACAGTTAGACCTTTGTAGGAATTATGTGGTTGAGAAGTGGACTTGAGGTAAATCATGGATTTAGAAGTCCTCATAGAGGTTGGTCTTATTTTCTGTAAATTTCGATGTAAATAGTTTGAGCACTACAAATCAACTTAAAACAATTAAGTGTGTATGTTTCCTTGAATGGTTACATCATTGACAGAACCCCTAATAACGATGTCAGATACGCCTTGCTTTTTACAGTGCATGACATTAAATCTTGTTTAGGTTGATTTATGTTGTTCATGGATCATCGCTCCACTGCTGGTTCACAATATACAGAGGTAAGGACCTTTGCTTTCTAGTGATTAGCCCGATAGCCTAGATGTGAATGCCAGCCCTGCGCACGGAGGTGAAACGCTCTATTTTTTAAGTCTCTGGATCTTTGGTGACACCAGCTTTTGTTGCTCAGCACTTTCCCTCCGTGTTTTTCTAGCAGACTGTGCATATGCTAAGTAACCGGAATGAAAAGACTGGTAGATCGTATACATTGGCGTAGAAAAATAGATTCATGGTTTATTTGTTGTAACGATATCTACAAGGATTTCCCAGTTTGTCCTCATAGTTTAAATACACAGTATGCATTTTAAGTAAAATACTTAAAAAGTGTACATGGTCTACCACCTTCTTTGTCTCACGGGGCCATGCACACAGGGGCCTGGCACGCAGAGCTGGTCCGGAGCTGCGTCCCTGAAGATGTAGTCACGGGTTTGGTTCATCACTGCGAAGCTGTCGGTGTTTTCATGTCACGTCTCAGAGTGAGCTCAGTGGCTGCTGCTGTTTTAATGACCCCAATTTTCTTCTTCCCCAGAGGCACTTAAAATGGTGGTTTGTCTTAAATTTGATGGATTGCAGCATTTGAAAAGTTTCTAACTGTTCCTGGCGAGCATGTAAGATACCTAGGCCTGAGTCCAGGAGGGAGAGCACTGGAGGGGCGTCAGCGTCCCTGTCCTGCAGCAAGGACCCAACATGGAATTGGGACAGAGCGGGAGTTCGTGTGCGGTACACACAGTGACTGCGTAATTTTGGAGGGTGAGCAGACCATGAACTCCGAGAGGAGAAGGAAGACCCTTCCTGACCAGTGGACACGTGAGCCTCCCCCCAATTTTTTTTTTAAGATTTTATTTACTTATTTGGCAGAGAGAGAGATCACAAGTGGGTGGGGGGGACAGCAGGCTCCCTGCTGAGCAGAAAGCCCAATGCAGGGCTCGATCCCAGGACCCTGAGTCACGACCTGAGCCAAAGGCAGAGGCTTTAACCCACTGAGCCACCCAGGCATCACTCCCCCCAATTTTTTCTATCGTCGAGTCGGTGAAGCAGTGTCAGGTCAAATCACAGATGTGGTGTGAACACCGGGACCCTAGTCACTGTGTTTTGTGTTCCGTGCCGTGGGCCTGGGTGTGCTGTGCAGTCAGGCTCCCCGGGGAAACTGTATCCCCCCCAACTCCAGCCCAGAGAACGGCCCACTTTATAAAGTGCCTGCAAATTAAACAAGTGAAGTCCTGTTCCTTCTCATCACAGAGAAAACTACACCACAGATAAATCATTTTTCCCTTTAAAATCTATGATTCTTGCCAAACTGATGAACCAGCTTGAGCTGCTGACTCTAATAAACAAGCAACTTGGGGGTTTGTAGGCACAACCAATTTGTTTCTTACTGTAGAAAAGAAGCAAGGTGAAGCTTTAGAGACTACACAGCAATAAACTCCATCACACTAAGACACATCAAACATCTGCAAGGGCTTAAAAAAGCCTTGGGATGGCCAGAAAAGTTCTGGGAATGAGGGAGGAGGAGACCATGTCCTGCCGCTACGGGCCTTACACTGAGGGGGAAGGTCTGCCCTAGGGGATTTGGTCTGACACAGATAGTTTTCCTTTCTGGTGGCTTAATCTGAGCAGAAAGGTCTGGTCCTGGGGGACTCGTGGTCTCACAGGAGAGGCAGGACACATCACTGGAAATCGTGGGTAATTGTTCCCGGAGTCCAGCCCTGGGGCTGCCGTAGAAGAGCGAGCAGTTTGTGGGTCAGGGGGCTGCAGTGGGGGGCTGCTCAGAGGTGTGAGCAGCCAGAGACACGAGAGAGGCGGGCGCTGGGACCCTGGGGATTGGAGTCTCTCACACTCTCCTGCCCCCCACGGTACCTTCCTGAAACAGCAGGTGCAGGCTCCTTCCGGCTGGCTGAGGGGGGCACACAGCACACACCTGCCTGGAGCAGCCTCTTCTCACCCCACGGCCAAGTCCTTCCACTAAGTGGGCACGTGTTTCTGGATGGAGGAGGACCTTTCAGTGATGAAGGCACAGGCTGAGAGGAGAGGATCCATCAGGAAGGGGGTTCCTCCTAGCCGGGGGCGGGCTTTCCCTTCTGTAATACAGGGGGCCCCTGAAGCCATCCTGAGGAGCAGGAACTCGGGATTAGACCCTCCCCCTGCTACTCATACCCTCCTGGATTTGCAGAATCCATGTGAAAATTAACGCTGGAAAAAAACATAGCAGGAGTTACTAAGAGCACACTCCACAACTGGCAAGTTTAATGGGACATAGAAATCCAGATTTTGGGGCACCTGGGTGGCTCAGTAGGTTAAAGCCTCTGCCTTCGGCTCAGGTCATGATCTCAGGGTCCTGGGATCGAGCTCCGCATCGGGCTCTCAGCTCAGCGGAGAGCCTGCTTGTGATCTCTCTCTCAAATAAAATCTTTAAAAAAAATTGAAAGACCGATTTCAAAACTGTCTTACAAGACATCCTTAAAGAAAAGTATATTGGCTATAGAAAGCAGGAAGAGTTACTCCAAAAGAGGGGACAGGACATGAACACAGCCATAAAACCAGTTAGTGGGCAGTGTGAGGATAGGAGTGGGGGGCCTGGGATGCCAGGAAGAAAAAAAGAGAAGCATGTGAAAAAGGAAGCACTGAAACCAGAACACCGTAGACCTCATACCCACGTCCTAGGGGTCTTAAGACAGTATGAGAAGAAAATTGTGAGTTAAAAATGTTTCCAGATTAAAAAAATGAAATTAAAAACGGCTTTTGTGATGCCAAATAGAAAGGTACAGAAAAACCTGTGGTATGTAAAGCAAAATGGTTTAACCTAAAGATAATATAACCTATGATAATTAGACTCCATGAGGGTATCCGGCAGAGCAAGAAAGGGCAGTGCTTAGGCTGTCATTAGAAATTCGCACGTTTGTGCACCAGTGAGGGGACCCCAACACTAACGAGGGGGCAGAGACGAGAGCGACATGTAGCATCAGCGTGCAAGTGGGTAAACTGACCTGGAAATACCTTTTAAAACTCACGTGCGTGCCCTGTGTGGCGGTACCGCCGCTGTGCTTGCTTGTCCCGGAGAAGTTGCGCGCGCACGTGGGTGTCTCGCGCGACAGTCCCCGTCGGGGAAGTCGGCGACTTCACCCCAAGCGGGTGTAAAACGGTTGTGGGTCATTCTGTACCGTAAGTAAAATTCTTTTTAAAGTAGGCTCCAGGCCCAGCAGGGGAGTTGAACTCACAACCCTGAGATCAAGGGGCAGATGCTCGACTGCCTGAGCCAGTGTCCTGGGCCGAGGGAGCCCCCCCGGGGAACGTGCACGGCCCCACAGAACTCACCGAGGGGGCGGCCTGCACTGCCCCGTGCGCCCCTCTGCCCTCTGACGCCCCGCCTCAGCGAGCCGCGGCCAGGCCCACGGGGTGTGAGTCCGGAAGGGGTCGTCTCCGGAGTCACCTCCTAAAAGAGGACTGTCTCCTTCGCTGCTTCTCCCTCCCTCGGCGGGGACAGAACCGCGGGGCCGAGCCAGCTTCTGCCCTGAGGACAAGGACAGGGCGTGAGGGCTGGGCTCGGCCGACGCGCCCTGGGAGGGGCCAGCCGGGAACACCGCCGGCTTTGCGGGCACGGCCTCCGCAGCCACTCAGCCCTGCCTCTAGTGTGAGAGCACCCGTCCCAATAAGCCTGTACACGAGGGACACAAATTTCAGGCGCTTTGAATTTCATATGCTGTAAAATATTTTGATCTTTCTTAAAAACTACTGGTAAATGTAAGCCATTTGTGGCGTACACGCTGTACAAGAGAGGCAGGTGCCAAATGTGGCCCGTGAGTGTCCCTTGCTGACGCCTTTCTAGGGGATGGGGACGCAACGGGATAAAGGGGACCCTCCCCTCTGGAGAACAACCTGGAAGGGGCTGTCCCACCTCCTGGGGACCCGTTAGTATGGAATTGAACATGAGAGAGCCTCTTCTACCTTGGCAGCCGACCGGGCGCTGAGACAGGGTTAGCTGACAAGAAGGGAACTAACTGCCATCATTTCTTCCAAGCTGTGCTGAACGTGTCCCTCTCAAACCTCATGCTACGCACCAGACAGTATGTAGTGGGAAGAAAGAATAAGGGCGGCCCGCTCGAAACCTCTGTAACGTACCCAGAGATCTAGCAAAATCACAGCAATCCTAACAAATGCTAGCACAGTCAACAAATTTTAAGTTCCTAATAAAATATGTGGTATTTTTATCTTTAGAAAAGTATATGCTCAGATCTTGACTTCTAGATACTCTCTACCAGATGGCACCCGGGCTGCTCAGGAAAGCCCCCGGCACAGATCACCGGCCCGTCAGTGGGACGTGTGGCACAGGAGGGAAACGGGGGGCTCTGTCCCCTGGTGGGAACAACTAAGGAGCTGGCGACCTCTGCAGAACCGGGAATCTAGTCCCAAAGCAGCCCCAGGGGAGGCCCGGTGAGGGAGGCGCGCTGTGCGGCCACAGAGCTCCGACTCCCCCCTCCCCCGCCCCGCACCCCCCCCACCCCGCACCCCCTACCACCACCACCCCCTCCCCCCCACCTCCGACCAGGGGACAGCTTGTGCTGTAGGCGAGGCCTGGGGCTGGGCTGAGTTACAAACCTTGCTCTCGGCGGCAGAGCAGGTGCCCCTGCCGGACCGCTGTCTGGAGGAGGGCTTCGCAGCTTCCCCCCGTCTCCTGGCCCCCCCATCAGTCACAGGTCTGTGCGGATGGCTTGTGCCACAAGCATACAAAGACTGGGTCCCGGCTGCAAGCCCTCAGGGCCGGGAGTGGCCGTCACAGTGAGCAGCTGACAGACCTGGGAAAGAAGGGGGTGAAAAGGGAGAGCTGTGTCGTGCAAGCTTCTAGAAGCTCCCGTGAGTGCCAGGAAATCACCTGTGCCCGGGGTGGGACACAGGCTGAGAGAAGTGTGCACACTCACCTTGGATGGGCCTCCAGGCTCCACGGAAACTGGACATGACGGCTCGGGCAGGATCGGAACATGCCTGGCCAAGTGTTGAAGGTCTGCAGAGACTGGGGGAGTATTATTTTCCCTCTCTCCCTCCTGCTGAAAATCTTTTTTCAGGGGCGCCTGGGTGGCTCAGTGGGTTAAAGCCTCTGCCTTCAGCTCCGGTCATGATCTCAGGGTCCTGGGATCGAGCCCCGCATCGGGCTCTCTGCTCAGCGGGGAGCCTGCTTCCCCCCCTCTCTCTGCCTGCCTCTCTGCCTACTTGTGATCTCTGTCAAATAAATAAAATCTTTAAATAATTTTTTCAGCTCCCAATGTTTAAGCAGAATCTGGCAAAACACACCTAATCCTTGAGTTAATGGAACAAGGAATCCAGTGGCTGCACACGATGATGACATACCTACTGAAACAAAATGCATTTAGAAAGCACAGAAAAAGAACCCACCAACCCCCCCACCCAAAAAAAACCCCTAAGGTGGGAGGGAGAATCTGATTTCCAGAGTTGCCACATTATAATACTTAAAATGTCCAGTTTTCAGGGTGCCTTCGGCTCAGGTCATGATCCTGGGGTCCTGGGATCAAGCCCTGCATTGGGCTCCTTGCTCAGCAGGGAGCCTGCTTCTCCCTCTCCCACTCCCCCGGCTCGTGTTCCCTCTCGCTGTGTCTGTCAAATAAAGTCTTTAAGATTAGGTGTCCAGTTTTCAACGAATAATGATAAAACATGCAAACAAAGTATGGCCCACTCACAGGAAAGAGAACTTTCTAAGATTTTATTTATTTGACAGAGACAGTGAGAGGGAACACAAGCAGGGGGAGTGGGAGAGGGAGACGCAGGCTTCCCACTAAGCAGGGAGCCGGGTCCCAGAACCTTGGGATCAGGACGTGAGGCAGATGCTTAATGACTGAGGCACCCAGGAAAGGACTTAACAGCTGTCTCCATGGTCCCTCGTCTCCAGTCACGGCGGTTGGTCCCAACCAGCTGGATCAAGAGTGTGCCACTTTCAGTGGGCAGCTGAGACTAAACACAAAATCAAAATCCCAAAGGCTTTGGAGAGGAGCCTGGTAAGTCCACACTCGAGACTGTCCCTAAGAACTAATGTGAGAAAAGCCAAGAAAAATTTGAAAAAGAGAATGAAGACAGACGTGCTTTGCAATATGTGCAAAAACATTACAAAGAACAACAAAGAGGCACCAGGGCACTCGGTCGGTTGAGCCTCTGCCTTTGGCCCAGGTCCTGATCACAGGGTCCTGGGATTGAGCCCCCTTGGTCTCTGCTCTGCGGGGAGTCTGCTGCTCCCTCTGCCTGAGCCCCCTGCTGTGAGCTCTCTCAAATACATGAGATCTTCAAAATGAGGGAGAGAGCAATGAAAACATGAGTTTGTTCAGCACGACTACAAAACAGCTCAGTAAAACAGAAACCAGCCGGAAACCGGAGAACTTACAGAGCGTGCACCAGGACGGACCGCAAACAGGAGAAGAGCCCGGGCACCAAGCTGCCGGCAGCTCCGCCGCCCACACCAGCCAACCGCGGCTCCAGGACGTCACCAGAAGCCCTGGCTGGACTCCCCGACTCTCACCGGCCTCTAGATTAAGGGTCCCTCCCAGGAACGACGCCACTGAGCCCCAAAGTGCTGCTGTGACTGACCCGCCAGGGAATGTGCCAGCCCTGGAGGGACGAGCTTCCCTTTCTGGAAGGACGTGGGGAAGAGACTGAGCAGACCAGCGAAACCACTCCAAATGATAATTTCATCCATGACAAAGACAGTTCCAGTCAGGGACAAAAAGATTAATTCAGTGGTGTAAGGACAACTAACAACTCAGAGAATAAAAGACACACTGAGCCACATCTTGTCGAGAAAAAAGTGGGAAAAGATCAATAAATGATTCCATTTTTAAAAAACTTTTTAAAGGTCATTTCACACAAAGAATATTTAATATGTAACTGGGTTGCAAAAAGCCATTTCCTGTGCTCCGTTTCGTTCCAACAAGAAATAGCATTATCTCATCAAGGCACAGAAATTTACAGGGCAGAAAGCAGTCACTGAATCACTTTCTTGAATTAAACCATTCTTGCTCCCAAATTCCTGTATCTACCACTTGTGAATTACAGAATATGTATTAGACACACACGTATACACAGACGTGCTCTGTACTACACACACACACACACACACACACACGCAACGTTAGGATGCCTTACAGCTCCCTGTAAAGAAAAATCTCAACTCTTACAGGCGCGAACTCTACGGGATGTTGAGGACCTCGGAGCAGCAGCTTCGGAGCTGGTTAATTCGCCACTCCGTGCGCTCCCTGGCCTTGGGCCGGGCCTTCCCTCAGCTCAGCATCCTGACCACCCGCCATCAACAGATGTCCGTACGGACGATGCCATTCTGGTCCGGATTCTTTATCGACAAAACCCTCCCCCAGATCGCGCAGAGTTCTTCGCTGTCCCCAAACAGCCGCTGGCGAGGGAGGAAACGCAGGCCCCACCGAGGGCCTCTGCCGGGACAGCAGCCGGCAGCCTGCTTCAAGGGGAGCAGGGACAGGGCACGGTCTCCGGAGCCGGGGAGCCGGCTCTTCCTCCCGCGGGGGCTCCATCCGCCGAGCCGCCGCCGCCTTGCAAATCCCCCCAGGCGCGGGGAAAGAGAAAGTTTTCTACACTCGGCCCGGTCTTCAGCAGGCCAAGCACCCCTGCCCGCCACACCCCTTCTCTGCACACTGTTCTCTGTGCCTCTGAACATGCGTTCATTAAACCAGCCAAGCCCAAGACACACACTTTTTTTTTAAGGCATTGTTTGGCTTCTTTATTGACGCACAGATCAGAAACTCACTACATATACCAAAAAAACCAGCTTTTCCAAAACGTGTAACATTTGTCAGAGCTCCGTTAAGAAAAATAGAGTGAACACCCAAGTCCCAAGCACCACACTCGACGCTTGCTCAATCTTTCCCCTATTCTCTGTTTCGTCCAATTACGCACATTCCTGTCCCGAAGCACTTCCGGCTGCTCACCTCTGCTCCGCATGGTGTCCTGCACACTCGCATTCGTAACCACCACATCACACCGAAGAAAACTACTCAAATTCCCCAGCGTTGCCCAATGCCATTCCACGTTTCAATTCCTCCAAAGTACCTACCTACGTGGATGTCTTTTCCAGCTGGATGGGTTTTGGATCCAAGGGCGGACCACGCCCTGCATCTCACGAGGTCTCGTTACTCTCTCTGGATTGAGAGAGCCCCCCCCCCCCCGCCGGCCTTTTTAAAATGAAACTGCCTTCTGAAGAGACCAGGCCAACTGTCTTGGGGGGGGCTGCCCCCACACTCTGGATTTCTGTTTCCTCCACTGAAGCTGCTCGCTCGCTCGCTCTCTCCGATTTTCTGTCAACTAAACACCTGATTAAACTCCTTCGAGGCACTCTGGCAAGAGCACACCCAGGGCGACACGCAGACCCCGCACTGTGCCCCCAACAAGAGGCACACGGGGTCACCACCGCTGATGGTGAAAGACCCGTGGGAGGGTCTCTGGCCCCGCACAAATCTCCGATTTCTTTTGCACCTACTGATCCTGGCTTCCACGGACAGTCTACCTAGACGCCCTCGGGGTTGCAAATTAGTGATCTTTTAAATTCTAACATTCCTTCTTCATTTATTGGGCGACACTTTTCTAAAACAGCCTTCCTGCAACCTCTCTTACTAAAAGGGCAGGGTGAAAATGCTTTCCTTCTCATCACAGAGAAAGGAGCTGGTGTAAGATTCACCTACAACGGTAGAAATAAGCTCAAGCCCCTTTCTCTTTTTTTTGTATTGATGTGGACACAAGTTTTTGTTTATTCAAATGTTGTAGAGTCCGTTACAGTCCTGTTGGACCGTCAACGTACCTCCGGTCTGGCCGGCAAAAAACCTGCAAGGTAGCTTCTGGGCCCACTGACACATCCCCATTGATCTTTGAGTACTTCCTTGCTCTTCTGACACAAGAGGTCCCAGCCTCACTCTGGCCACTCCAGGGCCGGGACCCGGAACCAGCTGGTTCTCCAGGGAACCCTGGCTCCTTGAGAGGGAAATGCTGGCACCATGGCTGCTCATCGGTGGGGCTGCCCCTGCTGCCAGGCCCTCAGTGCCCAGAGGTCAGACGTACATACGCTTTGTAAAAATAATCTCTGATCCGTTCAAATTTCTTATTATGGAGAGTTTTACATGAATTCTTTCATTTTTATGGTCATCTCTTCTTTTAAACTGGGAAGTCTGGTTCCTGGTAACTTTAACGGTTTCTTTGTGCTTTATCTTACAATATATACAAACTAGATCCAAAATAACACCAATTATCACAAACAAAAAGAGTGTTTATAATTTTTTGCAGATCTTTGGCCTCAAACATATCCCAGTAAAGATAGATCGTCATAATTCTGTGTTCAGAAGTGTCTTATAAGAATTATTTTCTTCGAGGGGCGCCTGGGTGGCTCAGTCGTTGAGCATCTGCCTTCGGCCCAGGTCATGATCCTAGAGTCCTGGGATCAAGCCCCACATCAGGCTCTCTGCTCGGCAGGAAGCCTGCTTCTCCCGCTACCATTCCCTCTGCTTGTGTTCCCTCTCTCCCTGTGTTTCTGTCAAATAAATAAAATCTTTAAAAAAAAAAAAAATTATTTTCTTCGTGTGGTTACCAATTTGATATAAAGTTCATTTCTGTTTCCGATTTCAGAATGCTTTTTCTATTTTGGAATAATTTATATTTGTTCAGAAGTCAAAATGTCATAAAGAGGTAGAGGCAAGGAAACCTTGCTTCCACCCGACTCCACCCTGTTCACTCCTGCCTCCACAGGAATTCATTCTGCTTAGTTTGTACTTTATCCTTCTAGCCCTTCTCTTTGCAAAAATAAGCAATTGTGTGTGCATCTTCCTTCCTCTCGACTCTTACACGGAAGGGAGCACGCTATACGGTGGACTGTACTTCGTGTCCCTCACACAGCAGCACACTGTACAGTATTTCAAATTTGTCACGAGTGTCCCATACAATGCACACCGTACTACAAACCTACAAAAACATACGGGGTGGGGGCATGTGGTGTGAGAAATCCGTCATGGTAATTATTAAGCTGTGGGGAGATACTTCCTACCAACACCGATTTCAACACCCACTACGTAAACCAAACATACACAACGCACGACATACCAAAGCCTCAATTCCTGAGGCGTCCGGTGCTGTGAGCTGCCGCCACCCAAGGCCTCATGATCCCACAATGAGCACCATTAGCACCAGCGGTATCTGATGCCACATCTTCAAAATCTTACACCACATCCAAATCCTGACTTCCATTATTTCTAGAGAAAAATTTCTAGAGAAATATTATTTCTAGAGAAAATGTATCCACACTTCCCAAATTCATACATTTCCCCTCAAGATTAATTCCTTTCTTATACAGAGTTTGACTTTTTTTTCCTCAAAAGCTTTCATGCCTGTAAAACACTGATACAAGTTCCACTCCAATATCAATTCCCTGATGCTCAGTAAGTTGTGACTCTGTAGATGCCTTTATACTTCCATAGCATTCCTTGTGACTTGAGCCCCGTGACTGATTCTTCTGAGACACCTACACCTAGTAGATGTCTAGCAGTTTGATTTCACAGACACCTAGTAGGTGTCTCAGAGGAATCGGTCACAGGGCTCAAATTCAAAGATCTGAATTAACTATGAATTAATCATAGGGCTCAAATTCAGAGCTTTGAATGAACGATATAACCAACATACAGGACTTTCTTGGGGCCCTCTCCATGCGGCTTCTCCAATATTTCATAAGGTCTGACACAGAAACCTTCCCAATATCCGTTCCAGAGAGAGCCCACCAACCCCCACCCCTCGTGTGTCTCCTGATGCCAATTAAAGACCGAATCTCCCCAAGAGTTCTTCACATTATTACAGTCCTACAGTTTATCCCACTCGTGCTCTTGGTGTTGTCAAAACTCAACTTCACGCAGGAGGGCTTTCCACATTTGCTGTACCTTAGGGTGTCTCTCTTGTGTGAAGTACCTGATGTTTCGTAAGAGTCGACTTCTTGCAGAAGGACTTCCCACATTCGTTACACTCATAGGGCTTCTCCCCCGTGTGTGTGCGCTGATGAACTGTGAGGGTTGACTTCATACAGAAGGATTTCCCACATCGCTTACAGTCATAGGGCTTCTCCCCTGTATGGGTCCTCTGATGATTAATGAGGTTTGACTTCACATAAAAAGTCTTCCCACATTCCTTACATTCAAAGGGGTTCTTCCCTGTGTGAGTTCTCTGATGTACAGTGAGGTGTGATTTCATACAGAAAGATTTCTCACATTCGTTGCATTTATATGGTTTCTCTTCCGTGTGAGTTCTCTGATGTATGGTTAAGGCTGACTTATAACAGAAAGATTTCCCACACTTGTTACATTCATGGGGCTTCTCCCCAGTGTGTGTTCTCTGGTGTTCAATGAGGTGTGATTTCTGGAAGAAGGTTTTTTTACATTCCTGACATTCATAAGGCTTCTCCCCCGTGTGTGTGCGCTGATGTTTAGTGAGGTGTGACTTCTGGAAGAAGGCCTTCCCGCATTCCTGACATCCGTAAGGCTTCTCCCCTGTGTGTATTCTCTGGTGTTGACTGAGGGCTGACTTCATATAGAAGGATTTCCCACATTCATTACACTTATAGGGTTTCTCCCCCGTGTGAGTCCTCTGGTGTACCGTCAATGTTGACTTATGGCGAAAGGTCTTCTGACATTCATTACATTCGTAGGGTTTCTCTTTTGAATGTGTCCTCTGATGATCAGTGAGATTGGACTTCATAGAAAAGGCCTTCCCGCATTCACTACATACATGAGGTTTCTTTCCCGTGTGATTTCTCTGATGAATATTAAGAAGTGACTTCGCGTAGAATGACTTTTCACATTCATTACATTTAAAAGGTTTCTCTCCAGTGTGAGTTCTCTGGTGTATGATCAGGGTGGATTTCATATGGAAGGCCTTCCCACATTCGTTACACTCATGTGGTTTCACCCCCGTGTGTGTTTTCTGGTGTTTAGTGAGGGCTGATTTCTTATAGAAGGACTTCCCACATTCATTGCATCCATAGGGCTTCTCCCCTGTGTGCGTTCTCTGGTGTACTATTAGGACTGAATTCATAGAGAAGGCTTTGCCACACTCATTACATTCGTAAGGTTTCAAACCAGTGTGAATTTTCTGATGTTTAGTGAGGTTTGACTTCACACAGAAGGTTTTCCCACATTCATTGCAGTCATAGGGTTTCTTCCCTGTGTGAGACACTTGATGGATGATTAGGGCAGATTTATAGCAGAAGGATTTCCCACAATCGGTACATTTATAGCGTTTCTCTTCTGTATGCTTCCCCTGATGTACATGCAGGGCTGACTTATAGTAGAAGGACTTACCGCACTCTTTACATACATAGGGTCTCTCCCCTGTGTGTGTTCTCTGATGGTCAGCAAACTGTGACTTCTGTAAGAAAGTTTTCCCACATTCGTTACATTTGAAAGGTTTCTCTCCTGTATGTGTTTTCTGATGTTTAGTTAAGTTTGACTTCACACAGAAGGATTTCCCACATTC
>CM053621.1:27954146-27971297 GCA_028646535.1 Procyon lotor | reverse complement strand
TTTGTTAAGTGTTCGGCTCAGAGAAAGTAAGTGCAGGAGCTGGGCCGGCTCTGGCTGAGAGTGCCAGAGCCCGCCTTTCTGGTTCCCACACTTGAACCAGGCCTGTGGCTTCTCCACCCACTGGGCTGTCTCTGACCAAAGGGTCTGGGGGGCAGGCCTTGGCCTGGGTGCGCAGCTTTGCCCCTTCCAGAAAGATTTTGGAGGGAAGTGTGTAGGGGATGTTCAGGTGGCAGATTTCTCCGGAGACCGCCGATGTGGCTCCGGGTGCTTTTCCAACCCTCTGCTTTGCTCACATGGAGAATAAAAAACTGGACTGAAATCCGTAATTTCCAAGCGGAGGACGCGGGACTGTTGGTTCTGTGGCGATGCCTCACGAGGTCTGTGAGTCAGGCTCGGTGTGCGAGAGAGATCGTGGAGGGTGTGTCCATTTTGGGGCTCGAGTGGCGTCCCACGAGTGAGGGCCGCTGGATGGCTCTTGCCAGTCACGTGCCTGGAGAGACTCAGAGCAGCTCATGGACGTGTTTTAAAATAAAAATACAGAAAAGCACAGACCACGATACTGTGCCAAGTGGACTCTTCACAGTGTTTTCCCGTTTACTCTGTATCCCGGCGACGAGCCTGTGCGGTAGCAGGGCACAGGCAGCTGGTCGGCCTTGTAGCTGAGGACGTTGACTTTGAAAGTGGTGACGACGTGGCTTGCCCAAGCCGGGCTCAGCCCCGGGGCTCATTTGGTGTGGTGTTGCAGGACGGCCTTCCTGCCTGGCTCTCCACGTGCCGTGGGGCCCTCTCGGGGAACCGTTCCTGGGCTTCCGGCTTGGGTGGGCTCTGGCTGGTGAGACCATCAACTGCTTCTGGGCTGAGTCTAGGACAGATGTGATGTTTCTCAGGGGGTCTCAGTGGGAGGTGGGCCCTGTTTATGGGCAGAGCCTAGAAAAGCCACCTGCAGATAAGGGGCCACAGGCCTCCCTTGGCCAGTCTCTCATCGAGTGGGCTAGATGTGCCCCCATTCACCATGCCTCTCAGAGGGTCTTGGGGGTTTAGGCTTTTGCAGGCTCCGGTGTGGGTGGTCCCCACGATGTGACCTGTGTAGCTGGGTCAGGTTCAGCAGCATCCTGAGGAGGTTGGCTAGTCGGGCCAGCGCCCCTCTGGCTTCCCCTGTGGCTCATTGCTGTAGCAGGAGCGCTGAGCCTCAAGGGCTCCCCCCATCCCCGGCCCCGCCCCCCAGTGAGCAGAGGTCCCTGCAGGATCCAGGCAGAGTCTTAGATATGTCTCTGTCTGCTGGGGTCAGTGCAGGTAAGGCAAACCCATCTAAGGCTTTTCATTCTTTTAGTATTTATTTGTTTAGCGTGTGTGCAAGCGCAGGGTGAGGGGCACGGGGGTGCGGAGAGGGGAGAGAGAAAGAATCCTCAAGCCAACTCCCCTGCCCGATGTGGGGCTTGATCCCAGGACCCTGAGACCATGACCTCAGCTGAAATCAAGGGTGGGCCACTTAACCGACTGAGCCCCCCAGGCGCCCTATCTAAGGTCTTTCTTAACTATGACTGTAGTCTGTTGGTTAAAGGTCTTCTCCCCGTACTCATGTCTGTGTGGCCGAGTCCCTTGAGAATTGAGAATTGCTGGGTCGAGGTGGGGCAGGTGCTAACTGTTCTGGGCCCAACAGAGTTTCAGGATTTCTAGACTGTAGTCTGGCAAAACACAAGTGTATTCCTCTCTTGTGCCTCTTTTTCTTTTTTTAAGATTTTATTTATTTATTTGACAGAGAGAGATCACAAGTAGGCAGAGAGGGAGGCAGAGGGAGAGGGGGAAGCAGGCTTCCTGCTGAGCAGAGAGCCCGACGCGGGGCTTGATCCCAGGACCCTGAGATCATGACCTGAGCCGAAGGCAGAGGCTTTAACCCACTGAGCCACCCAGGCGCCCCTCTCTTGTGCCTTTTGAAGAACTGGCCCAAAAGGTTTGGACTCCGGCTAGATCCTCCCCCTTAGGCACCTCATCCCGTCCGCCGTGCTGACCTGAAGTCCCCTGCTCTGCCCCTCCAGCTCTGTGCTCGGTCCCCCACCCCAGGGCCACGAGCTCGAGCGCACCGTGCTCGCTCTCCTCGCCTCTCCCGCCCCCGCCCCCTCTCCTGCGCCTTTCTCCTCACCCAGCCTCACCCAGTGCCTCGCCCCTGTTTGCCATAGCCCCGTGTAGTCGCCCACCAGGCCCCTGCCAGTGGCAGGACCCCATTTCCTGCCCACAGCTGCACTGCAGCAGGGTTGTGGCTGGAGAAAAGCATTCCTGCCGGCTGACCTCGCACCTCCTGAGGCTGCTGCTGCCACCTTGGCCTGGTGGCCCGGCCTCGTGTCCTTGGTGGGTTGACTTTCTGCTTTCTGAGGTGGGCCCTCTTGGCCCCTGGTTTCTCAGCTGCCTTCCCGGCTGCTTCTGCCCCTGCCCTCGCTTGTTCCCGAGACCAGGATGGTCTCTCCAGGAGACCGTGGCCAGAGCTTACGTCGATGCTGCCCATCCTCAGTTTCCTTCTCCAGCCTTCACCTCGTCTGCTTGTCCATCCGTACGCTTGATCTCCACCCACTTCTCGATGGGCATTTTGGAATGAACCCAAACCTGAAGAGGCTTCTGACCAGGCCCTCTTGCAGCATCCTGGGCACCTGAGTGGGCCTGGCTGGTGCCTGATTAGTCCTTGTCGCTCTGCCTTCCTTGCCCGACCCCGTCCCAGGCTTCCATGAGGCCGGCAGACCTGTGGCCACAGGTGTTCCTGAGCTGCCTCTGCCTTTCCCTCCAGTAGCTTCCCCGTACCCTTGGCACAGCGTCTGGGCCCTGCTGTGGCCTTGAGGCTGCCACCCCCCCGGGCTTATCTCCACCCTTAGCTCTTTAGGCTCAGCCCCACAGACAAGCTTTCTCTTCAAGTCTGCCTCAGGGCCTTTGTGCCCACTGTTTTCCCCTGGCAGGAGTGCCTTTTATGTGGCTGGCTCGGCTCTTAGGACCCCACTCGAGTCCCCTGTTCCCTGAGCACACAGACTGCAGAAGCTTGTCCCCCCGCATTACTCCGGGATGTTCCCCACATCTACAGCACAGAGCTGTCCGAGATGGTCCTGCCTGGATGTTTGCTTCCTCATTTCCCACCTGCTGCCGCCGGCCGGCCGCCTCCGTAAGAGCTGGCACTGGGTATTGTCTGCCCCGTGCTGTCTCCACGGTGCCCGGTGCAGGCCTGGCACCCAGCAGGGCCGGCTGCTGACCCCCCCCCCCCCGGTCCCTCCCCACCTTGGCTGCTGTTCCTGCCCCTCGTGTGAGAGTGAAGGACGGAAGAGAAATACGGCATGCTGGGTTACACCTGCTTAAAGATGACCCAGGAAAGGAGACAGAAAAAATTTAAGAGCAGTAAGAGGTAAAACACTAAGGTGGGGGAATCAGGGTTGGGGAGCACAGGCCGCGGTTCTGGAGAGGAGGTCAGGAGTGGCCATGCGGTGCAGGCCCGGCCTCCGCCTGCAGGTGGTCTTTTCCGCACACAGCCCGTGGGCACCTGGGCCGGGCCTGTCTGCCCACCGGAGAACTGGGGTCACGGGAATATTAGTCCCTAGCGTGGGCCTTCCCTGCCTTTGCCACACCCCTGAGGGGGCCCTGGGTGTCCCTGAATCCCCCTTTTTTGTCTGAGCCGTGAGAAAGCACTTGGGTCCTGTCTTGCCTCCAACCCCTGAGCGTGATGTAGGCAGAAGGGGAAGGAGGCGGGAAACATTCCAAGTGAGGAAGGGCCAGGCCTCCGGCTCCTGTTAATAGGTGGTCCTTGGTATTACACTCGTGGTACAGGGGAGGAGACTGAGGCCAGAGAGGTCACCGGCCAGTGATGGGGGGCGGGCCCTGTGCTCACGGGAGGACAGAGCCCAGGACAGAAACCTGGCCCTGCTGGCAGCTGCCGGCTCTCCCACGCTTGAGTACAGGCCTCGTACCAAACTCCTGCTCCGTGGGAAGGGCAGCTGGCCGGCAGCCCTGGAGGCAAGAGCCCACCCGCAGCTTGCGGCACGCCAACCCTGTCCACGCCCTCGCTTTGTAACTGTCCCTCGGTGGGGGGCTCTCCGCAGACACCCCTGGAGTCTCCAGGTCTGGATGGTGGAGTTGGGCGCAGGTGTGGACTTTCCTCACAGGCTGCAGCAGAGATGGGTTTAATCAGAGCCCACTCACCGTGGGCCTGGGTCGGGGTGGGCCTGGAGGCAGGCCTCTGGGCTCCCAGACGGCAGGCAGACATGGCTCGGGGGCGGGAGTCATAGAAAACCGTTCTCAGGGCGTTGTGTGTCCCTAGAGCTGAGCAGCCCAGGCGGGCCTCCCGGCAGCTCAGGGGTGGAGCAGCAGGCTTGTGGCTTACGGGGCTTCATCTTCTCCAAGGCCCTGTGATTTGGGCCCCAGTAGGGCACTTAGTGGAGGTGCCTTGGGGGCTCTCCCGACGAGGCCCCTGGTCGGCCCTTCGGGCCTCAGAGCACTGGTTTCAGCCGAGCTAATCATCACCCGGGGTCATAGCCCTTGGGAGCAAATGTCTCAGGGAGATGAGACAGCAGCTCCTACTTCCCAGGGTCCTCTGCTCTACCCTGTCCCTGTGGGTTCTGGAAGAAGCAACCGTGTTTGACCCTATAGGCCACTGTTATAAAATGTCCCCTTACCCACCTCGAAGCAGCATTCTCTGCCCTGGCTCCCGGCTCACACGCAGACCTGGTAAGTGCTCGCTTGGAGTCCAGCAGACTCCCTGGGAACCTGGAGTGACCCTTCCCTTGGACGCCCCCACTCCAGGGCCCCACCTCCAGACCCTGACCCACTTTGGTGAGAGAAAGGCAAGGGAGCGGAGCCCGGCCTCAGGGCAGGCTGGTTTTCGTGTGCCCCCTGTCCAGTGGCCCTGCCCCGCCCGGCGCTCTTGGGGTACAGCCGGCCCTCACTGCCCCACGTTTGCTGGTGCTGTCCGCCACCTTGCCGTGTGCTCAGTGCTTTCTCGCTCCTGCACGGGGGGTGTGCCGGCTGGGTCGCTCCCTTCTGCGGAGGCTTGAGGTGGGGGCGGGGCGAGGGCTCCCCTTCCCCGGTGTGCATGGGGGCTTTCTGCTGCTCCTAGACCCCAAGGAAGAGGTGTAGTGGGCGAGTCACTGGCACCTGGCTGGCCCTTCCCAGGTCTGAGTGGCTGAGGTGGCCTGTGGCCCCCATTTGGCCTGCGTGTCTGCTCGTCCCTCAGCTTGAACTCCCTCTGTCTTGGCGAATCTCTAATTCAAACTAACAAATTCTTGTGGTAAAATTCTTTTTGAGACCCAGAGGAAGAATTCCCAGCTGCTCTGAGTATCCGCTGGCCTGCCTGTCCCTGCCCAGCCCCTCTCTCGTGAGGGGGCTCCAGCCTTCCTAGGGAGGGGCCGGCCTTGTCGTGTCACCCGCTCGTGGCCCTGGGTGGCAGCTGCAGATAAACTTGAGTGTAGTTCAGGAAGCTTTGTCTCTTATTTTAAAGCTTATTTTTTACTATAACAGTATATATTTCTACTAACTAGAAAACTTGAAAGTATTGCAGTTACGAAAAAATAAAGCAACCCATTTCTGTATGCCTTTAAATGATGCGTGTTTTTTTTCACAGCCGCAATCATGCCCGAACAGTCGTGTGTCGGGCTTCATCCCTCCCCCGCACCTGCCCACACTGTGCCCTGTTTTCCCATGTGGCCATGTCACCATACGTGCAGAGCGCCATACAGAACGTGGGATGAGGGCTGGGCCAGGGTAGGCGGCCCTCCTAGGCCCCGACCTTCCCTCGGGGGCGGGACTCAGTGCTCCAGCCTCGTGCAGCCGCGTGAGGCCTGACACCCGCCGGGTTTCGGTGGTGGACGCGGGTGCGATAGAAGAGGGCACTCGCACCCTCGGAGCTTGACCCTTCCAGATGCTAGGATTCTGGGGTGGGCGACAGCAGTGACCACTGTGGGCACACACACGGCAGAGTGCGCGTGAGAAAGGCACACAGGTGCTTTGGGACACTCGGGGCCACCGTGGGCGGCGTTCCCTCTTCTCTTCCTCGTGAGGCTTAGTGCCTGCCCACAAACAGTAGTTCCCTCCTGAGCATGACGGCAGGCACATCAGCACCCCATTTTCTAAACTAGAAAACCCTACGGCCGACGCCGTATCCACACTCTGCCCTGAAGGGAGAGGTCGGTTTGGTGGACGAGGTGGAGAATGGTAGGACCTTGGTGCGGGGCGGTGTCCTTGGCCTTCTGGGATAGGAAGGTGCCTGCAGGTCACCCAGTCTGAACCAGCTTGGGACTCTTTCCCAAATGCACAGCCACTTGGAAAAGGCCAAGCTTTAGGGTGACTTACAGGGACTGTGCCTGAATCGTTGCTGGACGCTGTTAGGATGAGTGCAGGGAGCTAGAGCCCAACGGCCCCTCTAGGTCTCCTTGGCTCAAGACAGGCTTACCAGGTTCTGCTCCGAGAGTGGGAGAGGCTGAGAGGCTGCTCCGAGTGTGAGCCTGAGGCTGGTGGAGAAGAGCTCCGAGGGGAAGGGATGCCGAGCAAAGCCCGGCTGCTTACAAAGGCAGGCCCTCGGCTGCAGGGCCCCGGGGCTGTGCGGAGTGCTCTGGAAGACAAGGGGTTTGGGGAAGAACAGCTCAAGGGTCTTTTTCTGGATACAGGACCCCTGCTGTGGGCTTAGCTCCTGGTCTCCCAGGAGCCTATAAGCTCTACTTTGTAGAGCCTTTCTGCTCCTCGGCAGGGTGCCAAGCCCTGGAGATCTGGTCGAGGGATTAGTGAGTTGATGCCATTTGAGGACAGTCCAAGCGGTAATCTCGACCTCCTCTAGGAGGGACACCCATGGGCACATTTCTTTTGTCTGCAGCGTCCCTCCTGAGGGAGGCAGTGGCTCCACTGCCCCAGGGGCCTGGGAACTGGAACAGCCTTCTCCCCTCCTGGAACAGAGAAGCACCCTGTCCAGAGACTGGGGATGGAGGCTGGGTGCTGGGAGAGCTTGGGGTCCCTTGCAAGCGTGATTTCTCTAGGGAGGAGCCTGCAGTGGGGAGGGAGATGCCTCTTCCTCCCCTCACCTCTTCTGGCCTGCCTTTGTCGCTTTCAGGAGCCTGGTTCTGGACTGACGACCTGGATGACCACGAGGAGGAGGAGGACGAGGACTTCCTGGCGGAGGTGGCCGAGGAAGAAAACGAGCCTCCGGGGCTCTGGTCAGCGGCCTACGGCGTGGGGGACGTTCCTGGGACGTGGGGCCCCGATGACTCGGATTCAGCGCAGACTCCGGAGGGGTGGGGTCCCGACGCCGGGGGCCTCGGGGTCCTGGCCGAGGGGTCGGAGGCGAAGCCCTTCCTGCCGGGCCGGGAGCCTGGCGCGAACCTGCTGGCGCCCTGGGCGTTCCCTGCCACTTTGGCCGCTCCGGCTGGGCGGCCCGAGACCACGTGCGACGTGTGCGGCAAAGTGTTCCCGCACCGGTCCCGGCTGGCCAAGCACCAGCGCTACCACGCGGCCGTCAAGCCCTTCGGCTGTGACGAGTGCGGCAAGGGCTTCGTGTACCGCTCGCACCTGGCCATCCACCAGCGCACACACACCGGAGAGAAGCCCTTCCCGTGCCCGGACTGCGGCAAGCGCTTCGTCTACAAGTCGCACCTGGTCACGCACCGGCGCATCCACACAGGCGAGCGGCCCTACCGCTGCGCCTTCTGCGGAGCGGGCTTCGGGCGCCGCTCCTACCTGGTCACGCACCAGCGCACGCACACGGGCGAGCGGCCCTACCCGTGCCCGCACTGCGGCCGCAGCTTCAGCCAGAGCTCGGCGCTCGCGCGGCACCAGGCCGTGCACACGGCCGACCGGCCGCACTGCTGCCCTGACTGCGGCCAGGCCTTCCGCCTGCGCGCCGACTTCCAGCGCCACCGGCGCGGCGGCGGTTGCACGGAGCCTGGCGGCGACGGCCCTCGGAGGGAGCCCTGCGACACCTTGCCTGCGGCGGGGCCCGAGGAGGTCGAGGCTGGGCCGGAGGGGCCCGAGGAGGCCGAGGCCGGCGAGGCGGACGGAGAGGCCGAGGCCGAGGTCGAGGCGAGAGAGGAGGAGGAGGAGGAGGCGGCGGCGGCGTCGGGGCCCAGCCCTGGGAGCAAGGAGGACCCCGAGCCAGACAGGCGGTTCCTCGAGCTGGGCAACGGCCTGGGGGAGGGCGAAGGCCCTTCCTCCCACCCGCTCGGCTTCCACTTTCCCGTGCACCCCAAGTCCTGGCTCCACCCGGACGGCTTCCCGATCCTGGGCCTCCCGGACTTCGGTGAGCGGCTGCCCGCCGACGGGCGCCCCCTGCCGGGACCCCTGGGGGCACGGCTCGCCCTGGTGGAGGGCGCGGGGCTAGCCTGCGACCCTTTCGGCGGCGGCGGGCCGGGGGCCGGGGGCGGCGGCGGCGGCGGGCTGCGCGCCTTCGCGCCGGCCGTCGGGGGGCTGCTGGCCGAGCCGGCGCCCGCCGCCCTGGCAGAGGAGGAGACCCCGTGGATCTGCTCCGACTGCGGCAAGACGTTCGGGCGCCGAGCGGCGCTGGCCAAGCACCAGCGCTACCACGCGGGCGAGCGGCCGCACCGCTGCGCGGACTGCGGCAAGAGCTTCGTGTACGGCTCGCACCTGGCGCGCCACCGCCGCACGCACACGGGCGAGCGGCCCTTCCCGTGCCCCGAGTGCGGCGCGCGCTTCGCCCGCGGCTCGCACCTGGCGGCGCACGTGCGGGGCCACACGGGCGAGAAGCCCTTCGTGTGCGGCGTGTGCGGCGCGGGCTTCAGCCGGCGCGCGCACCTGACGGCGCACGGGCGCGCGCACACCGGCGAGCGGCCCTACGCGTGCGGGGAGTGCGGCCGCCGCTTCGGCCAGAGCGCGGCGCTGACGCGGCACCAGTGGGCGCACGCCGAGGAGAAGCCGCACCGCTGCCCCGACTGCGGCAAGGGCTTCGGCCACAGCTCGGACTTCAAGCGGCACCGGCGCACGCACACGGGCGAGAAGCCCTTCCGCTGCACGGACTGCGGCCGCGGCTTCGCGCAGCGCTCCAACCTGGCCAAGCACCGGCGCGGCCACACGGGCGAGCGGCCCTTCCCGTGCCCCGAGTGCGGCAAGCGCTTCTCGCAGCGCTCGGTGCTCGTCACGCACCAGCGCACGCACACGGGCGAGCGGCCCTACGCCTGCGCCAACTGCGGCCGCCGCTTCTCGCAGAGCTCGCACCTGCTCACCCACATGAAGACGCACCGCGGCGCGGCGGGGGCGCCCGGCTCGGCGCCGGCGCCCCCCGCGTCCAAGGCCGAGGCCCCCGCCAAGGGGCCGCCTGGGGCGGGCAGCGGGCCCGGGGAGCGAGGCAGCACCTTGCTGGAGTTCGCGGGCGGAACGAGCTTCGGCTCTGAGCCCGCGGCCCCCTTCGCGGGGCCCTCGGGCGCCTACGAGGAGAGCATCCTGTGATGGCCCGAGGCCGACGGAGGCGCAGCCCGCTGGGCCTCGGGGTGCTGAGGGCCCCAGTCCTGGTGCGGTGCCTTCCCCTCAGCGCCCCGTGCACCGCATCCCCCGCCCCGGCCTCGGGCGCCCCTCCTGCCCGGCTCCGGGAAATCGGGCCGCCGAGCTCGTCCGGCCGTGCAGGGGGCGCGTGGGGAGAGGAGAGCCGCGCGCGGAGGAGGCGAGGGCAGGGGCCGGCCACCCCCACCGAGGCTGCGGCATCCCCGGGGCTGTGCTGTGCAGCCACGCGGTAGGGATGGCAGGCGAGGTTGTTTATTTCACTCGGATTCCGATGTGGGTGGCCTGGGGGACCCGCGGCGGCCGATGAGTTTGTAAGTGGGTTGTACAGCGAGGGAAGGGGAGCCCTCGCGTCGAGGGGAGGGTGGGGCGGTCGAGGGCAGAGCATCCGGCTCCTCCGGTGGGTTTGGCTGACGACTTCTTCCCATTCCTCAGCGAGGGACTTCAGGGACCTTCTGGTCATTTGAGTGTGTCCGGGAAGTTTTAAGGACTTCGCCGGGCTAGGGGAAGCCTTATGGGTTTCCGGAGGACGATGTTCCTCCCTATCCAGGGGGGGACAGAGATACAACGGGGAAAGCTTTTATTCTGTCTACCGTGGATATTTATTTCCATCTCTCGTAGGGCCTGAAGAATCTGGCTGGAGGAGGAAAAGCCAGAAACCAAATTTGTGGCCCCAGGCGGATGGGTTGCAGGTGTTCCGGGGTCCCGAGGGAGTTTGAAGCCTTATTCTGGGGGAGGGCCACTCGCTCTCACCCCACTTGAGCACCGAGACCAGCCGGGCACTAATTCCGCCTGGTGGGTTTTGGTCTCCGCCTCCCCCTTTGAGTCCTCCGGTACCCTCACCTCTGTCAGCTGGAGGTGGCACACTCAGAGACCCTTGGGGGCCCCTTGCTGGCTGCTACTGCCACGGCCCCAGCCTTCAACTTCCCGGGCCGCCACCTCCCCGGGAGCAGGTGGACACGTGGGGCCCTGCCCTCTAAGCCCAGTGCTCCTTTAGGTTTAATAACCAATTGTAAAGTGACAGGCCAGCAACAGGATCATTTCTCACATCCCTACGGGGTTAGGGCCCTTTGACAGCTGCAAGTCCCTTTAACACGGCTTCTGTCATCCTATACTAGAAGCAAGTAGTGTTTCTGTTTAGAATCGCATGTCACGGTGGGCAGTCTGTACGTGGAAGTCCACCTCTGGGGGTGCGGACTTGAGCCTGTGGCTCAGTGACAAGCCAGGCACCCAGCTATGCAAGGCCTACACCTGGTGGGCACCCCACCCTCTGGGATGGGCCATCGGGAGCCACTGGGCGGGCAGCTGAAGTATGCTCACATGCGATCCTTTCCTCCCTTAATGCCTTTTGGGCCAGTGTGAGCGGGGCCAGAAAACAGAGTTTGAAGTAACCGCATTCCCTTTTAGACCTAGTTCCTTCTGTTTTAGTGTAGACATGGCCTTGGGTCCTGAGAGCCAGCAGCCAGGCTGCTGGGGCTGGGGGCGGGGTAGGAGGCGCAGTAGTTGGTGGGTGGGAAGGGGGTGTGGATGGTGGCGGTGAGAATTTGCCGGGCTGGGTGCGCTGGTGGGGTGGGGCGGGGTGCTGAAGAGGGCAGGGTCCCCGGAGGCCTCAGCAATGCTGGGTGATGCCTTCCCTGTCCTCACTTTCTTTCCTCTCCCGGTGGGACAGGAACCTCAGGGGCCAAGGGCAAGGCAGCGTAGCCCCACTGGGGTTGGCTCCGTGCTCAGCCCTCCTCGCACAGCCCTCAGAGCTCATACCTCCGGTGCTGCCCTGCCCGGGATCCGTCAGCGGGAGGACCTAGCTTTAATAAAGAGTGGAGAAATGAGCTTTCTGGCTGGATTCCATGTTGTTGACACTCCTCGATGCCCTCAGGGAGGCTCTGCAAGGTCTCAGGCCTTTTTTCTGCAAAACAAAACAAAACAAAAAAACCACACAAAAAGACTTTTTTAAGGAGTTTCCCCTTTCAGAAACCAGAAATGGCCCACGAGGAGTCAGCGCAAGATGAGCTCTGGCTCCTGCTGCCTGTGTCTACCAGGTCTTTCCGGGGTCCCCAGCGGGGGCCCCCACACTGCCACAAACTCTTTGTAATACACCTATCTCGGACCTTACTGTGCTTAGGGTTCTTTTCTCCAGCCTTTCTGTGGTCAGAGGAGAAGGGCCAGGTCCCCTTCCCGGGGGTCCGGACACGCGCCGAGTCACAGACGTTTCCTCAGCGGCCTCGACACTTCATAGGTTTACCCAGGCTCCTCTGCTCTGTGCCAGGGCACGGGGCGCCTCCAGGGACCCCCAGCCTCCTTCCTTCCTACTGATTTCTTCGACTCCTTTCTTCTGGCCACACGATGTCCCCACAACCAGATCTGACCTCCCATTCTTGGCACATGGATTTGGAAAATATGAACTGTGAAGTCAATTCTCTTTCAGATGTGATTTGGAGGCATCAGAGCAGAACCCAATGTTTCAGTTGAAAAAAAAAAAAAAGGCTTTGAATGGCAGATGGATGTTAAGACCTAGCTAACAATTGATGGCCTTGAGGATCTTGAAGCCTACTCAGAAAAGGTAAATTACTCCCTGACAGAGCTCACAGACATCTGGCCAAATTCCTGTTTATTTGGGGGGCGGGGGGAGGGGGGGCGACCTGACCCCGATGGTCATAGAAAAAAAAAAGGTAGACAGCCCTTCTGGTTTTGAGAGGACTTCCAAATCTCTGGAGTCCCTGATTGATTCCCCCAAGTATCAGTTTAGCATCTTCTATCATTGCCAAGGAGTGGGAGCCCCCAGGAGATGTGATCCATGCAAGGTGGTACTTCGGGAGTCTTGAGGCTCTGAGCACCCCTCTGGCCTCCCCCTACCTTTGTTATTTTCCTGTTTCTCTATTGCTTGCATTTCCCCAACCTCCTTCCTCGCTCACGACCCTTTCACTCGATCTCTTCAGACCCCTCCTTCTCTCTTTTTTTTTCCTTTCTTCCTCTAATTGGCTACCTATGGAATAAAGTATTTTGAAATTTTGGGTTATATTTATTAAATAAAACTTTATGATTCTTGTTCATTATTTAATTTTTTTCCCTGATTATCAAATACGTGCTAGTTGTAAAAATCCCAACAGTACAACAAAATGTGGTACGTACACACTTATGTCCTATAGAGTGACCACGCCCTGCCGCCGGGCCCCAGAGCCTGTGTAGACACAGCAGGAGCTGTGGGAGCACATTTCTTCCACGCAACGGAAACGTTTCCCCGCTGGGGACATACTTTACAGGTCCCCTTGCAACTTGCTTTTCTTCACTTAACAATGTTAGGACATTCTTTCCTACCGGACAGAGCTACCTCACTCATTTTGACCACTTTGGGATAGCATTTCATCGCGCGGATGTACCAATCATCGGTGTAACCACCCCTCCAACCAACACTGGGTACTTGGTCGTTTCCAGCTCCTCACAATTACAAACAATGCTGCAATGTAGGTTCTTGTACATATTTCTGCGCAGTTACGTCGATTTTTAGTTGTCTGTTTAGAAGAATTCCTAGGGGTGGTGTTGCTGGGCCAAAAGGCAAGTGTATGTACGATTCGGGGTACAGCTGAATTGTCCCTGAGAGAGGCTAACTCCAGTTGGGCAGCACATTCTCTCAGCGCGGTGAGAAAGTGCAGGTGGTCCTCGGCCTGGCCGATAGGGGGCATCAACAATCATTTTAATCTTTGTTCTTCATTTTACAGACGTGAAAGGCTTGCTTTGTTCTATTACTTTCAAACATGTAAACAGGTTATTAAAAAAAAAAAAAAAAAACAACTCATGGCTTTGGGTAAGGTATTTCCGGGGTTCTGGTTATAAAACACGGTCACCCAGTTCGAGTTAAGAGCTTCTGTATTTTCTGGAAGACAAGATATCTCAGGTTTACCTTGAAAATTTCTGACCGCAAACCTCTAATCGGCCAACTCTCCAAGGAGCCGGAATTCCTTTAGTGGGAAATGATATTCAGGGACTATAACTTGGTGCCTGATGGGTGCTCAATGCTATTAGGTTGATTTTGTTCTCCCCCTAAGGAAAAAATAATTTTCCAGCTAGAATTCTATCTCCAGCCAAGCTATTCTAGTTGCAAAGACATGCGATATTTTTAGATCCGCAAGAATTTCAGAAGATTTACCATCCTTTAACCATTCGCAGGAAGCATGTCACACAATGGAAGAATCGACCAAGAAAGAGGAAGATTTGGGAGGTAGGAAAGAGGGGAGCCAGGCCGGGAGGAAGAGCTGTCTGGGACCATAGCTCCTCACCAGTCCAGCCGGAGTGAGAGGAGGGGCAGCTGCAGGAATCAGGTCTCCGTGGAAGCGGGGAAACCAGCAGAGTCAAGAATATGCCGAGAGGTCGGACGGGAAGAGCAGAGCTATGGTGGAAGGTGGGCCTGAAGGTCAAAAGGGACCTCGGCCAGGAAAGCCAGCACGGCACATCTCAGGGCCATGACATAAATGCTCTTTAGACAAGAACTGGGTCGGGGAGGAACCAGGATCTTGTTTCCACCTTGAGACGAAGACTGAATGCTGATCCCCCTTACCGCAATCGGCGGCCACTGTGAGGCTCTATGCAGTTTTTGCCTTTTTTTTTTTTTTTTTTAACATTTTGAAGTCATGTCTTTAATTATATCTGACTAGCCTGAACATACTTATTTAGGCCCTTGCCACGTTGTTCCGTAAGCTTAATTTGTATCACGCTTTGGTAAATTTTGTCGACTGCTCTTCTTGGCACTCGATCTTTCCGTCTTTTGGAAACTTGCTTTGCAGACAGGCTCGTTTTGAGTAGGAGGGTTTTTATTTGGTTCTTTGGGGCGTGGTTGGGTTTCATTCTCTCTCTCCTCCGTCCAGAAGTCCAGCGGGTTGCAGCTTACCTCCGTGGTAACTGAGAAATGTGAGTACAGTGCTCTGAGATTGACATTCCATGAGGACACCGGGGATGCTGTGACCCAGGGAAAGGAGGCGGCATGCAGCTGGGCTGGACTCCTGATCAGGAAGCTGGCTCTCACTCCCCTTCACTCACCTCCCTAGGGCCTCAGCGCCCTGTAACCCACAGTCCCCAGCAGCAGGTGGGCAGCCCTTGTTCTCAGCTCTGTTGCACCCCGTGAACCTGCCTTGGGGCTTTTTCTCACCGGAAGCCTTTACCGTATCCTTTCCCTGCAGGGCCGATCCCCCAGCACCTCCTGCTCACTTCCAGACCTGCGGCGGCCCATGAGGCCTTTTCTCTCACCACTCACATTGCCTCCGCTCGTTTTTGATTTGATCCAGAGAGATGTTTACTTTGCTTTTCAATCCTGGCTCTGTCTTTTTAATTATATATTGACAACTTTTATCTTTCTTTGCTATGTGATCTAAACAAGGGGTAGGTTGGATGCAAACTTGATGTGCTATCTCGCCCAGAATGATACCACTTTTATTACTTCCCCTTAACTTTGTTCGCTTTACCCTCCGTAGTTGTCCACTATGTATCCATTCCCCTGTTCTTTTGCTCTAAGAAAATCTCTGTACTGCTGGGGGTGACAACGTGCCCCAGTGATATGTAGATATCTGTACATAGATATTTCTGTACATAGATATCTCTGTAGATAGAAATGGCCAATTATGTGTAAGGAAAAGATAATTACTTGGGGCTTCTAGGAAAGTTCTTTATAAGAGCCTGATCTGGTTGAGGGGGAGGGGGTTATACCTTTTTGCCCTTTGATCTTTCTTTTCTTGTACCTGGAATGCAGATGTGATGGGTAGAGGTCAGCCGCCATCTTGAGACAAAGAAGTCACTCCAAGGATGGAAGCTACATGCTGAGAATGGCTGAGCAAAAAAGCAACAAGAACCTGCATTCCCCAAGAGCATGATCAAGGTGGGCTGGGCACGGGAGTCATAACCAAGGTCCTGCCCCAGGAACCTTCCGGCTAGGATGACCAACCTCTGCTGTTGCTATCAGAAGCAATTTCTCAATAGACGCTCTCTATTTGCATCATTCCCTGAAGAGTCAAAGTCCCAGATAGAAGCATGTGATTGGCTGGGCTTGGGTCAGGGGCACATTTTCCAGAGGCCAGGAGGTTAAGAATACCTGGCCCCCTCGGCATCTATCGTGGGACATAGGCACTGCCTCCCAGTAAGACCCCCACAGAGGATTCCCTCCCTGGAGAGTCAAAAACCGTCGATAACATCCACTGTACCCCTGTAGTAACTGATATGTAGGGAAATCTCCGGCCGCAAATCCCTCCCCTTGATGAGGTAAGCTGCGGCTCATTTCTACTCACTATCAGTGTGGATGTGGAAGAAAACACAGGATGGGCTCGGATCTTGGCAGGCATCCTGCCTTTCCAGGCTCTGTAGTGCAAATCCGGGGGAAGCTCCTTTCTTCGGTCCTGGTTCCCGGCTTTTTGGGCTCTAACTCCACTCGTGTTGGCACTTTTCCCAGCTCCCATCCCAAGCCTAGCCCTTTACAACATCCGATGCACATAGGCCCAGCTGTAATATTCCTTCAGGGAACCCCGTTCCAAATGGCCTACTCTGAGAGGGTCTGGGTCAACTGCATGTCAGTTGAGAGCAGCCCTAGGACCAGCCGTGCCTTCCTGAATCACTACATCACGACACTGATTCTCGTGTCCCGTCCCCGTTAGGATTTCTTTCCAGCCAGTGATAGCAGCATGCAGGGCAGGAGACAATGCAAACTTGCTTTATTTCCGCTTGTCATTCACGGAGCTGGTGGCTGAGCACTGGACGGACGGCCCGCAAAAAAACCCAATGTTTTTGCTAGCACCATACTCAGAGCATGAGGAAGAGGCCCCCTCCTTTCCTCCGTCTGCCAAATCTTACATTAGAGCATCTAACTGGGAGGGCCCAATTTGGGGCCAGAACCCTAGCAGCAGGGAAGGCTGGAAGAGGCAGTAGCTAGCACCGCAGCAGGCGCTCTAGAAGGAAATGAAAATGGGTACGCACGCCCACTCACCAGCTCCTACCCCCTTGGCACCAAGAGGGAACCCCACAAGGAAGCTACCTGCTGGTGCCAGGACTTGGGGGGGTGTCACTGCCGGGTCCCGATGTTGTCATGTCAGCCAGGCACGGCTCCCAGATGCAGCGACCTGCCAAAGGCCAGGAGACACCGCGATTTCCACACACAGAAGGTGGCAACCAGGTGGCCCTGGTCGGTTTTTGTGAATCATCTCAGGAGACCGTGGGTGCGCCATTCCAGTATCTGACTTAGGACGGTGTCTTCTGAAGTGTCACTGGAGCATTAAGGGATCTTAAGTGAAAGGGGACAGAACACACGTGTCCTTCTCCCACTGGACGTTATTAACTGCTTCACCTAGAGGCCGTTCCTAATGCCCTGGGACCCCTCCCATCCCCATAGAATCCCAGGCGGATCCTTTTTCTTTTTTCTCTCGAGGTGAAATGTACATGCATAAAACTAACCATTCTGAAGAGTACAGCGCGTGACACGTGTTCCCAAACATCTCCATTGCTCCGTTAAGTAGTCACTCCTGATCCTCCCTCCCCTGAGCCCCATCCTGGATTCTTAAGACAATTATTGCCCATTCTTGGCTCCAGCTCCTCTGAGCCGGATTTCTGTCCTTGCACCAGAAACAGTCCTAACCGGCAAAGCATCCCTCAGGTTCCAGTGTAAACGTCTGTCGGTCAGACAGGTCCTTCGCTCCCCTGATTTAATTTAGATGGCCCCGTCCC
>CM053621.1:27905738-27937179 GCA_028646535.1 Procyon lotor | reverse complement strand
GGCTCCCGAAGTCTGGAAGGTTCCCCAACCCTCTCCGGCCTCCACCCTGGCCCCTGCGGAGCTGTCCCCACATCCAGCCCTGCCTCCCCTCCTAACCCCAGCCCCCCTTTTCAGACTCCAATCCAGAAGCCCTCCAGAGAGCAGTCGTCCCCCCCTCCCCACACCTCCCTGCCCGGCCGGGCCCACCTCCCCGCCTCGCCCCCGCTCTCCCACCGGCCCGGCCCACCTGGTGCAGCATGTCCAGCTCCTGGCCGCGGCCTGCGCTCCCGGGGAGGTGTGGTCAGCACGGCCGGAGAGTGCGGGCCCGAGCGTCAGCCGGCTCCCTCCTGAGGCGCCTCCATCCAGAAACAGCCGGGGAGGCGCTGGGCCACCGGGGGCCTCCCGGGGCACTGCGGCGGGCCTGTCGCGGTCAGCGCGGTGGAGGTCGCCCGGGGCCCAAAAAGGGGCCGAACGGAGTTGGCGAGCAGAAGTTGGCGTCGGCTCCCCGGGGCGGGGGGCGGGGAGGGGGCCGGCCGGGCGTGCGACACGGCTCTCGGCCCAGCGCGGGGTCGGCCCGGGTCCGGCCGGGGTCCGCCGGCGGCCACAGGTGCCCGGGGCCGACGGGCGGGGGGCGGCCCGCGCCGGGGTCCCGTCGGCTCGCCCGCCCGCCCGAGCGTGCGTCCGGCCGGCGGCGGGCGGCGGGCAGCGGGCGGCGGGCCGGGCCGGGGGCGGGGGCGGCGGGGCCGGCACAGGAAGTCCCCCCGGCATCCGCATCCTGTCCCCCGCCCGCCACCCGCGCGCCCCGCGCCCCGGCCCCCGCGCCGCCGCCGCCGCCGCCGCCGCTCTAGGCCGCCGCGAGCTCGGTGGGCTTAACCCTTCCGGGCCCGGACGCTCACCCGCGGGGTGGCAAGTGTCGCGCCCCGGCGCAGAAGCGGGCGAGGCTCCCCGCCCGGCCCTGCCATCCCCCCCGCCCCCCGGGGTGGGAGGGCGGTGCAGCCTCGGGGCGCCCCTGGCATGCGGCCAGGTTGGGGTTCACTAGCACTCCATTAGAGGACTCTCACCTAATGAGGAGCCCCCGATCCACCCCCGCAGCGGACCCAAAGAAGGACCCTCGGCCCCTCGAACCCCTCCTCCTGGAGCCTGGGTTAGCGAAGGCAGGGCTGGAGGGGCGGGGGCGGGGCCCGGAGTTTGTGCGTGCTTGGACAGTGGGCCCGGACCCCAAAAGACCAGATGGGGCTGGGGGAGCCACCCTCCTTAACTGAAGAGTAAGCCCAGCTTGCTCTCTCTGTGCACAAGACCCGAGCCTGAGGCCTCCCTCTGCCGCCCCCATCTCTGCCCTTCCCAGGCCCCCAGCCCAGCAGCGCTGTGCAGAAGCCTCCAGAGACAGGCCAAGCTGAGCCCTGCCTGGGTCAGGGGTCTCTTCCTCAGGGAGCCTTACCTGACCATCTTGAAAGCCCATCACTCTGTTGCACTATCCAAACCCGAAGAGTTCACGTTAAAATCAGGATTCTCCAATTGTCTTGAAAAAGCCCAAGATCTGGCCTTGGAGTCGTGGGCCTGGGCCAGAGTGTGGGAATGCCTCACTGAGGCCGTGTGGTCACAGTCCTTTTCCCTCCTTCCCGTCTTCATGCTCACATGGCCCCCTTGTTCCAGTTTTGGATACACTCTGGCCCTGCAGCCTGTGGAGTTTAGGGCTTCTCCTCTGGCCCTCCTCACCCCCGGACTAGATGGCTCCAGACGGCTGAGGACCGCCTCTGCCTCATCAGGGGACCAGTGCGGCAAGAGCCTAGGCGTGGAGGCAGAAAACTCTGGATTTACAATGGCCTCTTCCAGTTGGGTAATGCAGATTCTTCCCTTGCATCTGTGCAATGGGGACAGCACCTAGCCAGGGGTTTGTGGGCAAGCTGGCAACTCCCCTCCGGCCAGCCAGGTGTGCGCTTCCCTCCACTGGAGGGTGGGATCAAAGCTGTCTCCGCCTTCCTTCCCAGGCGAGAATCCACTCCTTCCTTGGATCTTCGACCTCTCTCTCTGCGGGCTTCTTCCCATGAGCGTTTGCTCAGTCTCCCGGCTCTCCCATCTTAAAAGCAAGCAACCCCTTCTCTCTCCTGCCCTCGGTAGCCAAACTGCCTGGAAAGGTGCCCCATGGCATTTCTGTCCGTATGCCCACCTACCTGTCCCTCCTGTCCCCCCTTCTCCAACGTGGCCCCGGCCCCATCGCTCCACCCAGACAGCTCCCTCTAATGTCACCAGTGTCCTCCACATCCTTGAATCACTCGTGCTCTTCCCACCTCTAGGCAGCGTTGGACAACTGTCTGGTGGTTGATGAGAGGGACCACCCTTGGTTCCTCCTTCCTCGAGGTCCGTCTCCTCTCTGACTCTTTTGCAGGTATGATGCTCACCTTTACATCATCAAAACCTATCTAAGGTGCCTTCCCAAATCAACCGTTCTATCCTGTAGAGTATTTCTCCTGTCTGTGACCATGACCGAGAACCTCACAAACAACGGCCACTCCTTTTCTTCCTCTGGCTCCCTTTAATTTTTTATTTTTTTTTAAGAAAAAGAACAAGAGCCAGCAGAGGGGGTGGGGAGGGGCAGAGGGAGAGGGAGAGAGAGACTCCCAAGCAGGCTCCACGCCCAGTGTGGAGCCCGACACGGGACTCAATCTCACGACCTTAAGATGGTGACCTGAGCTGAAATCAAGTGTCGGACGCTCAAATGACTGAGCCACCCAGGCGCCCCTCTCCCTTTAATTTTTTTGTCCAGGCAATACACATACTGCATCGAATAAGTCAAATTGTTCTAGGAGGCTTTAGCAACAACAAAAATCTCTCCTCACTTCTGGGTCCCCTCCCATTTCTTCTATTTTTTAAAATTAATTTTATTTTTTTTTTTTGCCATTTCTAAATAATATGCTCATAATGCTATTATTTGGTCTTTCCATTTTACGTAGTATCTATGGACACCCCACTCTGGGACATGCAGATTTAGCCCTTTTAGCCACACATACACGTGTCTTCTTCTTGCTTGTAATAATCTGTCTGGTTTTTCTCTAGTTTTCTGGGACAGAGCTTCCACACCCTTGGAATTTCTCCAGTGACAGGAACGTCTTTGTTACTCAGGGGGGAAGGTGGCTGGATTAGTTTCAGGATGGGGGCTGGTGATACTAGAAAAAGCAGCCATGTGATTACAGGGTTGGGGTTCTGAGCCAGGGGATATCAACCCAATCTCTGGGGCTGGAGATTGAGGTCAGTCCCGTGGCCAGTGATTCGATCCCTCATGCCGATGTAATGAAACACCAGTAAAAACCACGGGCACCAAGATTCAGGTGAGCATGCTGGCTGCCAACAGATACTCCTCGTCCAGAAAGAGCACACGGAAGCTCCACGTTCAGGACTCTCCCTAGACCTTGGATCTCTTCAGGGACCATGGCTGGTCCTGCTTTGTATTCTTTGCCATGAAACCGTACTCACAAGTAGAGCACCTTCTTGAATTCTGTGAGTCCATCTAGTTAATGATACGACCTGCGGAGGTCAAAGGAATCCCTGATTTTGTAGCCAGTTGACGCCCAGACTTGCCGCTGGTGTCTACGTGGGGGCAGACTTGCTGGGCGTGATGCCCTTATCTTGGGGCGTCTGAACCAACTTTGGGGGTCAGCAAGTGCAGGACAGGACCGAACCTCTCCACGGTTCCATCCCAGTCGGGGGTAAATTCACACGTACCATTCCCACGAGTAAATCTCTGTAAGTATTTTTCCCTGCTGAGCCCGGCGAAAGGATTTGTATTAGTTCCCGTCTTGTACAACTCTTAGTTCTTCCTAGATTTAATCTCCTCGTCGCTCTCTCTCATTCTTTTTTTCTTCTTTTTAAAATTTGCTTTGATCCAGTCTTAGAATCTCCTGAACAGTCTTTCCGCATCCTCCTTTGTCTCTCTTAATGCACGTGAACCCAAATTTCCACCTGGTCGGACATCTCAGAAAATCTCTTTATTTTGTTTCCAGACATCCCTCCTGGAGCCTCCTTCCTTTGGACCCAAGTGGGGCAGTATGCCCTCTGGAGTGCTCTCTGTCGGTCTGGGACTCTGTGTCTCTTGCTCTCTCTCACCTGCATTCACCTGTTTTTTCACACCGCATCTCTCTCCTTCAGAAATCCTCATAGAGACACTTAGCACTCACCAAATATTCCAAATCTTCCCCTATATTTCCAAGTCTTACATACAGTTCAACTGAGGTCAAATGAATAATTTGCCCAGCGGACTATGAAAGGACTGCGGCTAAGCCAAAGCACTCAGGAGCTGGCGGGCCACCACCATCACACGTCTCTCCTGCCATGTGGCCTTGGAGGCGGTGTGTTCCCCATCGTTCCACCGCAAGACAGTGGAATCTCACTCAGCCTGAGCTGTCTGTCCACTCGGGAAAACCCCAGAACTCATAATTAAGCAGAACATTTAATACAGCAAAATGGTCACAAACACGTTAAACGGACTGGAGCATGACACGGGGGACAAAGGGACAACCTAGAGGTTAGGACCTCTAGGGCTAGAGGGGCAAGAGGGGTGAGAAGGGGAAATAGTATTATAGAGAGACACAATGCGCCGTGGGAACTGGGCTATGCAAGCGAGAAGCGACCTGCCCAGATTCTCTGGCCAGTGAAGGCTCTGCCAGGAACAAGAAAGGTCTTCGCTGCCATCCTGACTTCTAAGCCCTCCGCGGTGCTTCCCATGAGCAGAATCTAGCCCGAGGCTAGCTGGCAAGGGAGCCCGGGGAAATGTCCTTTCCCATCTTCCAGCCTCCCGCAATGGAGCATATGGAAAGATGGGGATTGAGTCAAGAGGCAACAGGCAAAGAGCTGGCGCATTTGGTGACTAAAGCAAGCCTCCTGCCAGCCGGTGTTGGAAACGCAGACATTTCCAGGCTGAGACAGGGATGGGAAGGCTGTGTCGCTAGTGTTGCTCATCTTGACCTTCGTTCTGGGGAGCACATTCTCTAGCGGTCTTCCTGAGAAAGAGTACATGGCAAGGAAAATTTGGGGAACCCTCATGACTAAAAAGTTTTTTTTTTTTCAGGGCACCTGGATGGCTCAGTCAGTTGAGCGTCCGTCCGCCTTTGACTCAGGTCATGATCCCAAGGTCCTGGGATCGAGCCCGATGCTGAGCTCAACCCTGCTCAGCTGGGAGCCTGCTTCTCCCTCTCCCTCTGCACCTCCCCCTGCTGGGGCTCACTTTCTCGCTCTCAAGTAAACGAAATCTTAAAGGAATAAGAGAATAAAAAGTTCTTATTCTTACATGTGACTGGGCACGGATTCTAGAACGACAATGTCTTCTCCTCAGATTTTAAAGACAGCCTCTCATTGTCTTTCGGCCTCCGGTGTGGCCATTGAGGATGTCCCGTGCCATTTTGACACTGGATCCTTTCATGTGCGGCTCATATTTTCTCTCTGGAAGCTTGTAAATCTTTTTTTTTTTCTTTTTCTTTAACCTGTATTCTGAAGGTCCATGACGATAGGCACTCAGGCAACCACTTCAATCAGGAGACTCATGCTTTTCTGATCTGAGAAATGAATCTGAGTTATTGATTCAATAGTGTTCCCTTCCCTTTCCTCTTTTCTGTTTTTCTGGGATTTCGATTTCTTCAGATGTGGGAGCTTTGGTTCTGATCCTCTAATGTCATTGTACTTTCTCCTTCATTTTCATCATCTAATCTCTTGGTTACACTTTCCTTTTTTTTAAAAAAAAGATGTTATTTATTTGAGAGAGAAAGAGCGAGGAGAGGAGCAGAGGGAGAGGGAGAAGCTGGCTCCATGCTGAGTGAGGAGGCCGGCACGGGGCTAAATCCCAGGACTCCGAGATCATGTCCTGAGCAGAAATCAAGAGCCTGACACCCAACTGATGGAGCCATCCAGGCGCCCCGTTGGTTACACCTTCTAGAAGAGTTTCTCGTCACTGTCCCCTAACTTTTCTGCTTTTATTTCTGCAATCCTGTCTTTAATTTCCAGAGCTTTCTTATTCTCACTCAGACTCAATTTTTTTTTCCTTATACGTGCTCTTGCTGCACGATTGTAATATTTGCTGCCATCTCCCTGATGATAGTTAACTTTGTTTCTACTTCCTCTATCATCATTTGCTCTAGTTAAAAAAAAAAATTTATTTTTTTTTAAGCCTTTGCTTCATTTCTCTTGTTGGGGGATTTCCTCAGATGCCCGGTGATGCTGGGCTGTTGGTGATGTGTGTGGAGAGTCACTAACCAAGCAAGAGAGGGATTCCTGCATGGGGAGGGTTGCTCTCTAACATCTGGTGGTATTTTCTCTTGGGCCACTCAGTTTCTCTAGAAAGGGCTTGTTTGATCTCCTGCCTGGGGAAGTAACTTGGCCCTGAGCATTGTAGGAGTCAAGTGGGGTGAGGGTGGGGGAGACTGGAAAGAGAGGTCTCACATTTCAGAAAACAGATTTCTCTAAATCCCCATGGTTTCGAGAAGAACTCTTCCTGCCTCTGACTGATCAGTGTTCCCAAAGTCAGAGCCTGTTTGGTACCACGCTTTTGCCAGAGTAGATGGGAAGTGGGAGGGGGGGTGTGGAGACCCCCTGGTCCCTTGTGATACTTTGTACCAGCCTTTGTGTTTTCAGCGGTAGTGGGAGCCCTGCATTCTGCAGGCCTTCTGGGGAAGAATCTGGTTCTTCCGTGTTGGCTTCCCCCTCTGACAGCTTAGCTTTAGACTTTCTCTCCTCTGCTAAGTCAGAGCCACTAGATCACCTGTGTCCCAGCTTCTAAAATCGTGCGCTTTTGATTTTTCCTCACTGCAAGAGACAGAGACAGCGAGCAAAAGAGACAGAGAGAAGGAGAGACAGAGAGGAATAGACAGTGGGCCAGGAACTGGGGGCCACCGGGGAGAGGAGTGTCCCAGACTCGCGTCCAGAGGGCGGCTTGGGGCTGCGGAAGTTTCATCTTGCACTGGGTCTGATGGGCGAGGTTTGGGGTACGATCCAGGACGAACTGAAGGCCTGGAATGCGTCTCGGGCCTTGCTTCCTCAGGTCAAACGGCCATTGTTCCCCCTCTCAGAGCCCCAGAACCCAGGGGGCTTGCCTGATTCCGATTTTACGATCTGAGTGGGGTCTGCCTCCCTCCCAAGACCGCCGGCTGCGAGGACGAGGAGTACGTCGAGGTTGGGCACCGAGAACTCACTGAATTGAATGAGTTAATAAAACAATCAGACCGGGGGGGGGTGCTTTTTATACCCGCTAACATTACAAAGACAATTTAGGATGATAATCCAATCTTCGCATCTCGTCTACTGGGATTTTCTCCCTCTCCCGGGGCATCTGGAGCAGAGGCGCACAGGAGCCGAGGGGGCCGGTGTGGAATGTACCACAGAGGTGCGGAAGACAGAGTCTCTCAGGTTCCCATTGCTGAGGCGCCCAGAGCTCCGGGCCCCACCCTTCCTGGAATGTGGCCTTGCATGCTTCCACGAGAACCCTTTCTCCTACCTAATGCACTCAAGGTCGGTCTCTGCAAACAGAGAAACCTCACAAATGCAGAAAATGGTACTAGAAGTGGCAATTAGGCCCAGATGCCCCCAGAAAAATGTGGTATTTGAAAAAAAGCTATTGGGCCATGATGGGGACAAGGCAAGGAGATTCCCACGTGTGTTCAGGATGGGGCAGTGTATTCTGCCGGCATCCGGGTGCCGGCGAGGCCACCTGGGACCACGGGTCCTCTGACAGCGAGCCCCTCAAGGGAACAGGGATGCCGGGACCACAGCACTGGATGAGTCCATCTGACGGTGTACATTCCCTTCCAGTGAGATCTCGACATTCCTTTGCTGAAATCCAGACTGAACTTGGAGAGCATCGGAAAGCACTGATGGCCACAGGCCAAGACCTGGGTCTCGGGTGGATTCCCGAGTCACCAGAAGGGAGCCCCACGTGGACTCTGTTTGAGTTTCCTGGGGTTGCCGTGACAACGTACCACACACTGGGCCGACACTGCGGAAACGAGTGTCGGAAAGTTCTGGAGGCCAGCAGTCTGCGATCAGGGTGTTGGAGGGGTTGATGCCTTCTGAGGGTATGAGGGAGCGTCTGTTCCTGTCTCTCTCCCAGCTTCTGGTATGGCCATCCCTCTGTGGCAGTCCTTGGCTTCTAGAAGCATACCCTGATCTCAGCCTTAATCTTCCAAGGTGTTCTCCCTGTGTGTGTGTGTGTGCCTGTGTCCCAATTCCCCCTCTTTATAAGAACACCTGTCCCAGGGGCGCCTGGGTGGCTCAGTTGGTTAAAGCCTCTGCCTTCGGCTCAGGTCATGATCTCAGGGTCCTGGGATCGAGCCCCTCATCAGGCTCTCTGCTCAGCGGGGAGCCTGCTTCCCCCTCTCTCTCTGCCTGCCTCTCTGCCTGCTTGTGATCTCTCTCTGTCAAAATAAATAAATAAAATCTTAAAAAAAAAAAAAAGAACACCTGCCCCGTTGAATTCGGGTCCCTCTAATGACTTATTTTAACCAGTGACATCTGCGATGTCCCTGTTTCCAAACAATGCCCTGAGGGGCTAGAATTCCAGTAACTTGAACAGGACGCGAGGACTGTAGGAGTGGAAGGAAGCATAAGGAAACTCATCCATAAGGAGCACGGTGTGGCCTCTTGGGGCAGGCCGAGTGGGAGGATTAAGTGCAGGTGGGAGTCTGTATTCTTAGGCCCGCTTGCCCCCAAGGGTCATGTGCAGCAGTTTCCAACGGAGCCAATGCCAACCCGAACCAAAGTGAGCTCTGTGCCTAGGGGCACTGCCCTTGGCCTGGACTGAGGACGGAATAGAGATTTTGGGACAGGAACACATCCTGCCCCTGCCTCAGTTTCCCCTTCTACTCTACTCTACTCCCCTCTACTACCTCTCCCAAAGGGGCTCAAAGAACTCCCACCCACATCTGAGAAATGGGCCAGTGACTGAAACACCAGGATTATTAGCAAACTCTTTATCAGCCGGACATGCCTCCGGGCCTTCGAAATGAACTTCTTAGTCTGAGCAGGGATGGGAGGACCTTCGACAGGCCGAGGCCAGAAGGCAGCACTAAATTTCCAGAAGCAAAGCTGCACGCTTCGTACTTTGGGTGTTGTGTGAGTGGCGGAAATCAGGTCTCACGCACTGGTCTGATGCTCGAGTCAGCGGACAGCCCTCGTGTGTGGAAGCCGACCTTTCTGGGCCTGGAGAACAGCTTGAGCCAGGCCTCCGTGTGGGCTGCCGTGTGTGGCCTGGCGCCCCGGGCCCGGGCCTGAGCCTTGCATTTGGCACCAAGGACGGAGGACGCAGCCTAGGTAGGCCTGGTGGCAGAGAAAGGCTGTGTTGTGGGTTTGGATGGCTAGGAGGCTGACTCCGGGGTGATCAGCCTGCCAGAGCCTCATCACAGAGGGCTGGGAACTGGATGGGAGGAGAGGAGGAGGAGGGCCAGGCCGAGGAGACTCTGGACTTTGGTGTGGTCTCCGCGAAGGCCCCAGGCAACCCAGTGGGGGCCTCTGAGGCCAAGACGGTTTTCAGAGTCGTCACAAGCTCAAGCTCAGGGCATGAGAGCCAGGACTTTGTAAACCTGCGTCAGGCATTAGATACAGGCTTCCCTGGGGCGGGGACGTGACCTGACCGGGCCAGGTGTCACTCTTTAGCAAATGCAGGTCTGAAGATGGCCAGCAGATGCGGCTTGTCGGGCAGCGACACACTTGGCCGCTCAGGGAGACACATCCTTCAACCCTGAAGCTCCCGGGAGGAGCATCTGCAGAGTGCATCCTGGCATCCACTACGGGCTCTTGCCATTCCATCCCCAGCCCGGGGTTCCCCACCCAGGCCCTAGGTCGAGGCCACCTAGACAGGACTCGGGACTTAATCAGTCTACACCGAGCTGGGTCATCAAGGCTACTGGGAGCTCGAGACCGGCCTGGCCTGCAGAACCCACTGCCTATGGCCAAAGTACAATTATGTCCCCCGGAATGATATTGATTAGCAATCAACCTAGGCTTTGTAAGATTGTATTACCAGAAAATCCCCAAGCCTGGTGCCTAAGGATCTAGAATCAGTTCTCTGCCTCTCAGAGAATCCCCAGGCCAGAGGAAGGAGCAAACGGCACGGAAAGGTTTCGAAGAAGATAAAAGGGGACGCATCTCCTCTGTCTGCTGATTACAGCTGAAAACTGGAAAAACCCAAAAACCTAAAGGCTATGAAAAGTCAATACTAGCGGGCGGACTGGGCAAGTCGAAAGCCGAAGAGGAACCAGTGGGGCAGAGGTGATTTCCTGTCTGTTTATGTCCTTTATCTACTACTGGCCTTGGGCTGAAGGCAGTTGAATCAGCTAATCCACCTGATTAGCAGGTGGATTGTAA
This sequence comes from Procyon lotor, assembly GCA_028646535.1. Classification (NCBI taxonomy): domain Eukaryota; kingdom Metazoa; phylum Chordata; class Mammalia; order Carnivora; family Procyonidae; genus Procyon; species Procyon lotor. Next base: position 27,926,859 of record CM053621.1, on the reverse strand, counting down.
AACCTCCAAGAGAAATGAGTGTTTATGGCCAGGAGACCAGGACAGTGGCCCCTATGAGCAGGAGAGTGGGTGGAGAATCTCCACATTTTTCTTCTTCTTCTCCCCAGTCCTACCCTGAGCCCAGGGCCATTTGTGGAACCTCACTGTCATGGTGGGGGCGGACGGGGCATGGGCACCTGACATCCTAGAGATGGCCCACATTTCTGGACAAAGGAACAAGGATGTGTGAAGAATGAGGGGATCCCTGTGACTTGTTTCCCTCTGTCTTTTCTCTCTTTACTGCACCCCAGAGGAGGCCCAGTCACACAAACTGTGCCTACGGCAAGGAGGGGGCTGACATTCCTAGAGAATCTCATCTTTCTGGTCAGAGGAATCTGGAAAAGGGGCCATGGGAGTCCTGGGGTGTGGAGGAATTTCTGAAGAGGAGGAAGCTTGCGAATGGGTTCCCCTACTTCTACATGTTGAATCAAACACGTTGCCACGGGGCATCCGTGGGGCCCACTCAGCTACGTGGCAAAGTCTTTGAAAACTGGACTGACATGGGAACCGCTGAACACAGAAGGAAAGAGAGAATTTGTGGTCTTGACCAGGTGGACCACCTGCTCTGAACAGACGAAAAAAAGCAACATTCCAACATTCTCCAGACACCGTAACAGGACCCAGAGTCTCAAAAACAAACAAACAAACAAAAAAGCAGTATTGCAAATGGATAGCATACGATCCAAAATTACTCAACATGTTGAGAACCAGGAAAATATGGCCAATTCATGAGGGAAGAGACAATCAACATACACCAACCCTGAGATGACCTAGATGTTGAAATTATCAAAGACTCTAAGGCAATTATTATAACCATCCTCCATGAGGTAATAGGAAATATGCTTGAAATGAATGGAACTTGGAAATATAAACTGTATAAAAAAGACTTTAGGGGCATCTGGGTGGCTCCATCGTTAAGCATCTGCCTTCGGCTCAGGTCATGATCCCGGGGTCCTGGGATCGAGCCCCCATCGGGCTCTCTGCTCAGTGAGGAGTCTGCTTCTCCCTCTCCCTCTACTCCTGCTTGTGTTCCCTCTCTTGCTGTGTCCCTCTTTATCAAACAAATAAATAAAATCTTTAAAAAACAAACAAAAATAAAATAAAATTAAAAAAGACTTTAGAACTTCAAAAAACCTCACAAAAAAAACCCCCCAAAAAACCAAAAAACCAAACCAAGGGGCGCCTGGGTGGCTCAGTGGGTTAAAGCCTCTGCCTTTGGCTCAGGTCATGATCTCAGGGTCCTGGGATCGAGCCCCCATTGGGCTCTCTGCTCAGCGGGGAGCCTGCTTCCCCCTCTCCCTCTGCCTGCCTCTCTGCCTACTTGTGATCTCTCTCTCTCTGTCAAATAAATAAATAAAATCTTAAAAAAACAAAAAAACAAAACAAAACAAACAAGGAAAGCAAAACCAAATCACTAAATGATGACAAATGAGTCAGCAAAGTTGAGGACAGATAAAGAGAAATCACCAGGTGAAAACGATTGAAACAAATAGAGAACAACAGTGACCTATGGAGCATCAAAAGGTCTAACATTAGTGTCATGAGACCCTAACAGAGAGGAAAAAGAGACTGGTGCAGAGAAAATTATGGAGGAAATAATGACTGAAGATATCCTCAATTTGGGTAAAGACTTAAATTTACAGATTCAAGAATGTCAGAAAACCCCCCAAAGGATAACATTTTTAAAAAACAAACAAAACTAAGCACCCAAACACATCATAGTCAAACTGACGAAAACCAAAGATAAGGGGAAAATGTCTTGAGAGCATCCAGAGAAAACCTCCACATTACAAACAGAAGGATAGCAATTCAAATAATTGAATTTCTCATCAGGAATTATGGAGGCCAGAAGATAGTGGAACAATATTTTGTTTAAAGATTTTATTTCTGGGGCGCCTGGGTGGCTCAGTGAATTAAAGCCTTTGCCTTCGGCTCAGGTCATGATCTCAGGGTCCTGGGATCAAGCCCTGCATCAGGCTCTCTGCTCAGCAGGGAGCCTGCTTTCCCCTCTCTCTCTGCCTGCCTCTCTGCCTGCTTGTGATCTCTCTCTGTCAAATAAATAAATAAAATCTTTAAAAAAAAAATTCCTAACTCTAAGTAGGCTGTGATAAATTAGGCAAGTGTAATTACAATCCCTAAAGAAACTGTTTTAAAAACACACAAAAAAACAAAAACAAAAAGCTGAGATCTCACCAAAACATCAAAGGATAAATTCAATATGGAATAATAAGGAATTGTATTTCTAATGCCCCAGAAAGAAATCCTATATATCTCCTTCTCCCCTTCCCATCCAAAAGTCAGCCCCTTTATAAAAGCAATAAAAAAAAAAAAATTGGCAAGAACTGTAAGAATCAACCTTTTTTGGAACTCTAGAAACTACAAGCTTGCAACAACCCAAGAAGTGCTTATTAAAAAAGAAAAGAAAAGAAAAGAGCCTCACTTTGGTCAGAGTAGCAAGCCTCGTGGTATTTTACCTTACCCTATCCCATGGCTCAGACTGGGTGGCTCAGTAGGAAGAGCATGTGACTCCTGATCTCAGGGTTGTTAGTTCAAGTCCCCTGTTGGGTGTAGAGATTACTTTTTTTTTTTTTAATTAACATATAATGTATTATTTGCCCCAGGGGTATAGGTCTGTGAATCATCAGGCTTACACATTTCACAGCACTTACCATATAGCACATACCCTCCCCAATGTCCTTAACACAGCCACGCTATCCCTACCCCCCAAGATTATTTAAATAAAAATAAAAGCTAAAAAAAAAAAAAGGAAAGAAAGAAAAGAAGAGCTGAATTCCAGGTACTAGTATCAAAAGGAGAGAGGAACAGACTTAATTTGCCAAGAAATGTTCTTGCTGATCTGTCTGATGGCTTCTTGGAAGACCCACTCAAAAGGCTTGTTTTCTCTCTCCTTGGAACTTTCCCACCACTGAAGCTATTACTGAGGGACATTTATCGAAAATATTTAGAGGAGAATGTTTAGTGGTTGCAGGAGACAATGGATAATAGTTGGGACAAACAACAGACTAACTAAAAAGCTGAGGAGGAAAGAGCTTGAGAAATAAGAAAAGCTTGAGAATGAGATACTTTGGCAGAATAAGGCCTTTGAGGAGCTCTGACCTCTTTCCAGAAATCTAGAAGACCATGGGCATGCCTGTAGCCATGCATATATGCTCAGGAAAGCCCTGAAAAGGCTCTAAGCTTTCACCCCAGTCTGTAGGGCAGAGTAGTTAACTGCCTAGCTGAGTGTTGAAGGTGTGCACCAATACACACATTTAGGCCTTCGCTACATTTTGAGGTAATTTAGTATTTATATACGGTGTGAGATAGGGGTCCAAGTTCATTCTTCTGCATGTTGAGATCCAGTTGTCCAGCACCACTGGTTGAAAAGACTACTCTTTTCCAGTTGAATGGTTTGGACACCCTTGCTGAAAAATAATTGACCATAGATATATGGTTTTATTTCTGAATTCCTATTCTGTTCCATTGGTCTATATGTCTCTTCCTTTACCACTACCGTGCTGTTTTTATTTCTGCAGGTTTGTGGTAAGTTTCAAAATTAGGAACTGTGAGTATTGCAATTTCTTTTTTCTTCAATTTTGTTTTGAGTATCTGGGCTCCCTTGTAATTCCATGTAAATTTTAGGATCACCATGTTCATTTCTATTTTTAAAAAGCAGTTAGAATTTTGATGGGTACTGCATTCAATCTGTAAATCAATTTGGAGAGGACTGCCATCTTGACAATATTAAGTCAGGGCATGTTCCCCTACTTATTTAGATCTTCTTTTATTTCTTTCAACAACTTTTGTAGTGTTCGGTGTACAAGTGTTTCACTTCCTTAGAAAAACATAGAGTTACCGTATGACCCAGCAATTTCACTCCTAGGTGTTTACTCATAAGAATTGAAAACAGAGGGTGCCTGGGTGGGTCAGTCAGTTAAGTGTCTGCCTTTGGCTCAGGTCATGATCCCGGGGTCCTAGGATCGAGCCCCACATCGGGCTCCCTGCACAGCCTGCTTTTCCCTCTCCCTCTGCCTCTGCCTGCCACTCCCCCTGCTTGTGCATGCTTGCACTCTCTCTGTCAAATAAATAAAGAAAATCTTAAAAAACAAAAAAGAACTGAAAAGAGGTGTTCTAACAAACACACGTACCCAAGTGTTCACAGCGGCACTAGTCATAAAAGCCAATGAAGTAGAAACCATCTAAATGTCCATCAAATGATGAACAGATACAGAAAATATGGTCTATCCACACAATGCTGTATTATTCAGCCATAAATATAAACGAAGTCCTGATAGTTGCCACGACATGGATGACCCTTGAAAAACACAATACTAAGTGAAAGGAAGCAGTCACAAGAGACCGCATATTATATTATTTCATGTATATGAAATACTTACAACAAGCACGTCTACAGACAGCAGACTAGTGGTTGTCAAGGGATGGGAAGGGGACAAGGAGAAGCACGGGGTTTCTTTTTGGGGCGGTAGAAATGTTCTCGAATTGGATAACTATGATGGTTGCATAACATGGTGAGTATTCTAAAGACCACTGAATTGTATACACTTTAAAACAGTGAGTTTTATGGTCTGTGGATCTGACCTCGATTTAAAAAAAAATTAACGCAACAATTAGGAGATGAGTGTGCCTCAGGGAATCTCAAAGGTACTGGATAAGTGCCCCCAGTGAGCAGAACCAGCCGACCAAGGGAACACCCTCCACCGCCAAGCACGTGCACCAATAAAATGATGTCCGTGAGGTCTGCTGGTCCTGTCATGTACCAAACAATCCCTACCTGCAAAACTGAGTCTCCGGTGACACTGAGTGCCTGTTGCGGGCGGCCTGGGGCTTTCCCCCAGGGCCTCTGTCTAAAAGGAAGGCTTGAGGCTACTTTCTTCATTTGCAAGTCACAGCCCATTTTTTTCTTCTCCGTTATTTGTGGTGTATTGGGCAGTTATGATGATTACTGAATCAAGGCTTTCTTAAAATGACTTGGTTATAGGCATCACCTGGGGTACTTGCTAAAAGAACAGATTCCCAAGCCGGGGGTAGCCCATGATTCAAGTTAGAGGCATTCTCTGTCCTGCAAGAATGGACCTACGCTGGTATCCTTTGGCAGAGGCAGCTGCTGTGGCTGGGAGTCAGCTACGCTCCCCATGGCAGAAGTTATGAGAGGTGCTTTTTCTTGGCCAATGTAACTAGATTCCTAGGGAAATTCCGAGTGTTTCAGCTGTCCAGTCCATACTGCCCCAGGTTGGGAGATGAGGTGCAAGGGAGGTTGATGGGCTCAGCTACCATCTCATTATGGTAGAACTAGAGAATGGATCTGGTAGACGACTAGTAACCTCCACTCCGCACAGATAGGTGGGAGGTGTTCGAATCTTCGAGCTCAGTGGTAGCACAAGACCCGGGAGCACAGAGATAGAACGTTCTCCTTTCAGACACCTTAGTCAAGCTACACGTATGGACAAAAATGTGTTTAACCACATTTTGTGCCTGAAGAAAGCAAGGCTCGGGAGGGTTGAATTAACTTGCCCAAGGTCACAAAGGGACAGAGCTGGGGTCAGATCCTGGTCTGTGGAATCCCAAAGTGCATGCTCTTGACCCCTCCAGGGAACTAATTCCCAGCCCTCTGCAGTTAATGCAAAATCCCAGGCACTGAGGCATGGCTGAGATCACTAGGCAACTATCCGCAACTGTGTTAAACATTTCTAAGCTTTGGTTTATCTGATTACAAAGTTAATACTGCCTGTTGCAAACATTTTTTTTTTTAAAGATTTATTTATTTATTTGACAGAGAGAGAGAGAGAGAGAGAGAGATCACAAGTAGGCAGAGGCAGGCGGGGGGGAGTGGGGAGCAGGCTCCCCGCTGAGCGGAGAGCCCGATGCGGGGCTCGATCCCAGGACCCCGAGATCATGACCTGAGCCAAAGGCAGAGGCTTTAACCCACCGAGCCACCCAGGCGCCCCTGTTGCAAACATTTTTAAACATCATACTCATTCAACAAATATTTATAGGTGGGCTTTCAGGTGCAGTCTATACTAGTGCTAACAGAAATACGATCCCAAGCCATGAACAGAATTTAAGGAATCTTAGTAGCTGCACTTAGAAGAGTAAACAGTTACAGGTAAAATTAATTCTAGTAGTGTATTTTAACTCAATAGATCCAAAATGGTATCAAGATGTAATTGATTTTTTTTTGTAATTGATTTTTTAAATTAACCAGAAATTTACATTCTTTCTTTTTTTTAAATATGTCTTCTTCATGTACAACATACCTCATGTCTTCATTCAGCCTAGCCAGGCTTCAAGGAGTCAAGAGTCACATGTGGCTACAGGTCACCATCGGACAACACGACTCTATAATTCAGAAAATTTACATCTTCTAAAATCCCACCCTCCAGATACAGCCACTCTTAACAGCTAAGGGCACAGTCTTGCAGATGTCTCCTATAAAAATACACAGACGTATATATTTGTGAATTAATCAAGAATCTTTCAGTTGCAGGTAAGAGAAAATCACCTTCAACCAGCTTGGGTGGGGAGAGGTTGGGAAGCACCTTTGACTCAAATTCAAAAGCCCGGGATATATACAAATAAAATGAATGAATGAATGATGAATGAATGAATGAATGAAAGCCCAGGATATAGAAACCATCCCCAGGGCTCAGACACCATCCGGACTTGGAATGTCTTCATTTCTTGGCTCCTGTGACAGCACCCTCTGTCCGTGTCATTGCCTCCACCCGGGCAACTGCAGACTTACATTCTCTTCAGGGTAGAAAGATTCTCTTTCCAAGAGTTCTAAAGTCTTGGAGTTGGGTTTCATTAGGGTTCGCTTGGGGGTTCAGAGGTTCGTCTTCAGCCAATCACCATACTCGGCTGTGCCAGGCCAGCCAGCCACCTCCTTCTTCTGATCAAGAACCTTATTTGGGGCACATGGTTGATGGGTCCTGTGTCCCCACCCTTGGTGTCAGGGATGGAGCCAGGGCCTGGGGTGAACCCAGAATGCTATCACTAAAAGGAAAAGAGAGACTGGGTTTGGGGTGGGGAGAAACCACAGAGAGCCATCATCACTGGGCTACATTGTTAATTGTGTATAATTTGTTTTTGAGTTGAGATCGCCATACACACATTGACTTGCACCAACTTGCTCTTGGACATGTTTCCATGCGGGACAAATAGCTACCTGGTTAGAAAAAATTCCCCCTGCCTTCCAATTGCAAGGATATATGCCTGAACTTATTTAGCCAGGACCCTACGGATGAATAGCTAAGCTATTTCTCATCTTTTGCTAATGTAAACATGCTTGGACACAAAACTTAACTGTGAAAGCTCATCTGTGAGATCTGTCTACATGTGAGGAGTGTGTCACATTTAGATTTGTATTTTTAAATTTTATGCATTTATTGGTCATTTTAATAGATACTGCCCTGACAACATCGTACCAATTTAAGTATCAATACCCAAGAATAAAAGTGCCTGTTTCTCCACCACTCTGCTGTATCAAAGGTCCTTTTAGTTCCAAATTTCAGAGACGCCCAATTAAAACTGGCTTACAGAGGAAAACACACTATTATCTCATTTAATAAGCTGTGCCACAGTAGGAAGTTTTTGGGTTGGTCAATTTAGCAGCCTGAGGACACCCTCCCCGGATTCCCATTGTCTCAGAATAGAGGAGCTGTATCGTCCCCAACAATGTCCCACATCAAAATGGGTGTGTCCCTACTTGTGGTCCCTTTGGGGCTGGAGGAGAACTTTCCAGAAGCTATCTTTTCACACTTATCCTCACATTGACCAGAATCCCATCCTCTGCTGACCACAGGACCAAATTCTGACCAGAGGTGTGGAAGACCAATCACAGTTCACCCCAAGGGAGGGGCCCAGCCTTCCCAGAGGAGGTGCCCATCAATCATGTGCCCCAAATAAGGTTCTGAGACGGCCATAATTCTGCCCCGTGCACTTGTCAACAACCCATTTTTTTTTTAACCACCGCCAATGTCATAGGCAAAATTACTTCACTGCTTTAATTTCCATTTTTAAAAAATTCTGGCTGGTGTCGAACAACATTTCCCAAGTCGAGGAAGGTACAGGTATAAGGGAAAGGCTGTATTTTAAAGTAACTGGACATTTTCTTTTCTGTATGGCTATGCTAGCAATTTAGATACCAAGTTAATTTCCTTTGCTTTAGTTTGCTTTTATGTTTCGGACTTAATTAGGTTAAACACTGATATGGCCCCAAAGTCGAAACTACAAAGCAAGGTACACTCAGCAGGTGTAATCACTACACCAGGTTACTACGTTATTAGTCTTCCCTTTATCCTTCCTGCGTTTTTATTTATGGTTCCTCACCTTTGTTATGCAGAAGTAGCGCACAGCTAACACTTCCCTGGACCTTGATTTTTTCCTTTTTAATCAGCAGTCAATCCTAGCTGCCGCGCCATCCCAGAATGGGATTTTTTTTTTTTTAAGATTTTATTTATTTATTTGACAGAGAGAGATCACAAGCAGGCAGAGAGGCAGACAGAGAGGAGGAAGCAGGCTCACTGCTGAGCAGAGAGCCCCATGCGGGGCTCGATCCCTGGACCCTGAGATCATGACCTGAGCCGAAGGCAGAGGCTTTAACCCACTGAGCCACCCAGGCGCCCCCAGAATGTACCCTTTTCTTAACAGTAGCTTTACACTCCACCGTGTGGATAATGCATCTGTTGAGAGGCTCATAGGAGGTTCAGTCTTTGCTATTACACAGAATGCTGCAGTGAAAAGTCTTGCATGGATATTATTTTGTATTTCTGCCATTGGATCGTTAGGACACAGCCCTGCAAGTAGCAGATTCCTAGGTAAAGGGCAAATTCATCTGCAATTTTGCTAAATACTGCCACATTTCTTTCCAAGGGAGTTGCGCCCTTTTGGATCCCCACGCTAACTGGATTAAGTAAGTGATTCCACTTTTCGTGTCTAGAAGTTCCATCTGGCTTTTTTCCAAATCTGCTAGGTCACATTCACGCTTTCTCTTTCCCTGCAGTTCCACACTTGTCTTTTATTCCTTTATACAAAGTAAGCACGATTGGAGTGGAGTCTGACCCTGACAATTCCGACTTTCTGAGCCCGTTTCTGCTGTGGGTTGCAGCTGCTGGTGCCCGCCCATGGCGCCTGGCTCATTTTTCACCATATGCTGGTCGCTGTCCTTGAACAATCGTTCGCAGGCTCCTTGAAGCCGAGGATAAATGCCTTTCCTCCAGAGGATATGCATTTGCTCTGCTGGGCACCTGGGAGGACTAAAGTCTAGGGATCTCCAAGAATTGAGGTCACAGAGGGAGGTTTCCTTGTGCTGTCAATGAGTTCTGGTCCCTGTCCCATCCCTTACTTCTTAGGAACAGGACTTTCCTTTCATTCACCCCCCCCCACCCCCACTGTGCTCAGCTTGGTGCAAGAGCCACCTTCCCTGAAGTCTTGTGTTTTTACTGAGGGTGTACGTTAGCCCTTGACATAGCAAAACAGAGAGAAGGTCTCCTAGTAGATCCCTGAGACCCTCAGGGCAAAGGGCCTCAGCGCGCCTTAGCTGCCTCTTGGTTGCTGCCCCCCTAGCATTTGACCCGGAAGTTCTTTACAACCTGTCGGCTCTTCCATACTTCAAGATATTTCTGTATTTTATCCAGCATTTTTAGTTAAAGCAGGAAGGTTGGTCCGAGAGATCTCTGGCCCATCACGACCAGAGAAGGAAGTTCTACCATGCAGTTTTTAAAAATTAGCTTTTCATTAGACAAGTAACAAGAATACATTGTCCTTGTTAAAAAAAAAAAAAAAAAAAAGTAAAACGTGTGCAATATTGGCTAGTAGATCTGCCAAAAATGGGTTTCTCTTCTAGCCGTCAGGCTAATTCAAGTCTTGTCGTCTTTCATTATGACTCAGAATGGTTCTATTCATTAAAAAAACTTAAAATGGAAACTTTCAAGCCGTACAGAGAGGGTAAGGTCCCCTTTGACCACTGCCCATTTCCAGGACACAAACCGACACCTACCCTCCACCACCATCCTGACTTCTTTTTTTTTTTTTAAAGATTTATTTATTTGACAGAGAGAGAGAGATCACAAGTAGGCAGAGAGGCAGGCAGAGAGAGAGGGGGAAGCAGGCTCCCTGCTGAGCAGAGTCCGATGAGGGGGCTCGATCCCAGGACCCTGAGATCATGACCTGAGCCGAAGGCAGAGGCCTTAACCCACTGAGCCCCCCAGGCGCCCCACCATCCTGACTTCTAATGTCATAGATTACTTTCCAGGAGAGGTTTTCAAATTAGGAAAATACATTGTAAAAAATGGTTTTCCATCTTCTCCTGAATACTCAGTTCTGACAACATTCACCTTGGCCTGGGTGCCCAGATATGGCTCCCCTAGGATTTCCCCAGTTTGGCCCAGCATTCAGTACCCCCTGGTCTAATTCTGGAAGCTTCACCCATGGACAACACCTGCCTGGTCTCTAAAGACGTCTGAATTCACACCTCCTAGTTGGCTGGTCCTCTCCTGAGGTTATTCAGTTTCTGGATTTTCCTTATTTAAAAAAAACCCAAAATACCGCAGCCAGCATTTCCATAAGGATGTGCATGTGTGTGTCGGTGAACACTGACAACGTACGCCCGCACAAAACCTTGTACACAAATGTTCATAGCAGAAACGTTCCTACGAGCCAAAGTGTTCAAGTGTCCATCAACCAACGAGTGGATAAACGGAAATGGGATACATTCATACAATGGGGTATTATTTGGCCCTGAAAGGTAACAAAGGGCTGATTCACGTTACAACGAAGAGGAACCCCGCATACAAGATGCTAAGTGAAAGAAGCCAGTCACAAAAGACCACGTCTGTATGATTCCATTTACGCGAGACGTTCAGAACAGGCAAATGCAGCGACAGAAAGTAGACAGGTTGCCGGGGGGCTGTGGGGGGAGGGGTACTAGTGGGCGCAGGATTTCTTTTGGGGGATGATGAAATGTTCTAAAATAGAGAGGGGTGATGTTTGTTTGCACAACTCTGTAAATATCCTGCAACCTCCAAATCATGCACTTGAAATGAGTGGATTGGGTAAATGAGTTCTCTCTCCATGGAACTGTTACTTAAAAAATAAACAATTCTGCCATCAACATCCTTGAACACTCCTTTTGGGTTCTGGGTTTGCCGGGCCATGGGGCCATTTTATTTTTTCATTTCTCCAGAGTGGCTAAACCAGTTATCTATGTAAACAGTGTGATCAGTGTTTCTTTTTTTTCTTTTTAAAGATTTTTATTTATTTGACAGAGATCACAAGTAGGCAGAGAGACAGGCAGGTTGGGGGTGGGGGAAGCAGGCTCCCCGCCGAGCAGAGAACCCGATGTGGGGCTCGATCCCAGGACCCCGAGATCAGGACCTGAGCCGAAAGCAGAGGCTTTAACCCACTGAGCCCCCCAGGCGCCCCATGATCTGTGTTTCTTCAGACCACTAGCTACTTTCTATTTTGCCAATCTGATGGGTGAATGGAAATCATGGTATCTTTTTTAAATTTGTATTTCTTTTTAATTTGTATTTCCCCGGTTACCAGTTTTAGAATTTTTTTTTTACTGGTCGTTTGTGTTTGTGTTCACATCTTTCACTCATTTTTCTTATTGGGATGTCTTTTGATTAATTTGCAATTGCTATTAATTTGATTAATTTGTCTTTTGATGTAATTTGATTTTTTTTTTTTAAGATTTTATCTATTTATTTGACAGAGAGAGAGATCACAAGCAGGCAGAGAGGCAGGCAGAGAGAGAGGGGGAAGCAGGCCCCCCACTGAGCAGAGAGCCCGATGCGGGGCTCGATCCCAGGACCCTGAGATCATGACCTGAGCCGAAGGCAGAGACCTTAACCCACTGAGCCACCCAGGTGCCTCTAATTTGCAGTTTTTGATACATTCTGTATAAGTATACTTCATTTTATACTCCACACATATTTTCCCACATACAAATTTTTAATGGGTGTAAAATACTCATTAGGAAGAGACTGGCATTTAATTAGCAAATGGGAAATACTTCTTATTGCTAATAGATGGAAAAGCAAGAGTTGGTAGAGGTGTAAACAGTCCCCGTACACCTTCCTTTTTAATAAGTTGACTTAATGACTCACGCACTACTAGAAACACCACCAAAGGAAGTCGAGGGCTCCGGTAGCTCTATTTCCTCCATTGTTCCTTCCTCCCTCCCCTCCTCTTGTCTGTTCACCCAGTCATTCAAGGTAAAATCACCTTGGGTCTGACACGAGCTAAGCCCTAGCTAACTAGTCTCTGGAAATTTGGTGGACACCTCCTTCTGGGACAGAGCCACGCTCACAGACCTCCCCCAACTACATGGCGATAGGAGAGCGTCTTTTCCATGGCTTCCAGAAACACTTGGCACCAGAGCTGACCACCGAGCACCAGCCAAGTGCTCATCTCCTTAGTTTCATGGGTGTGTCAAGACAATGTCTTGGTCTTCCACCAAGACATGGAAGTCGATACTTACTTTTTAAATTTCAGTTCCTGATCTGACCTCAGCAGATGAACACACAAACAAGGAATACAGTCAACCAAGAATAATGAAATCAAAGTCAAATAAGGGCAATTTCCTTTCTAGTTCATGGCTCCCAGAAGCAGCTTAAAACCAAATTCCTGAGAGGCTGGCTTGCAGGCGGGGTTCCTCCCCACCTGCTGCAGCTCTGGGAACCCGGCTGAGCACTGCAGGGGCCCAAAGAACCCACAGGCTTGCAGGGCAGAGAAAGCAGGCGCGGTCGGGACCCTTTCCAACCAAGGACGGCCCCTACACGGCAGCTGCATCGGCTCATGCTTGGTCTTGAGAGATGCCCTGAACCCCAGACTTAAAAAAAAAAAGGAAACACACACACGGGTATTTACTGGGCAGGCTGGTTTGGTCTGGCCTCCCGGGTCATGGTGTTTGGCCAGGAACAGAAAGGTAGACAAGGTTCAGTCTCATCCCCACAAGTTCATCTTAGCCCTTCATTGCTCCCTGTTGGCCATGAGTGTCTCTCCTGCCTCCCTTCCAGCCTGGGGGGGTCCCCATGTCATCACTACCGGCATCCTGCCTTCCCAGGATGAAGACTCAAAGCAGAGAGCTTCCATCCAGCGGAGTGAAAAGACAGAGGGAGGCAGACAGACCCCTGGGGGCCGAGGACACAGGCGGCAGTGTTTCTGGTAGGAGTACCAAAAATTGTATTCAAACCTCTTACCCCATCACTGCAGACCCACAAGGAAAGCACCGCTGCTCACATTGACTATGTTGTATAAATAGTCCATAAAGTCTATAAAACTGTTTAGAAAAAATTTATTTGAACATATGAAAAGAAAAGGCAGACCCCAATAAAACAGAGGAGCTCCTGGGCAGGGAGCCCCCCTGCCCGGCCCCCGCTGGGGCCCAGCTTCGAGCTCACGGAGCTCCCAGGGACCCGTCCCATTCACGCGCAGACACCAGCGGGACCTGCAAACGCTGCTCATCACAGCCGTGCTCGGGGCAGCACGGGCTCCCCGCGCGTCTGAAACGACCCACGGACACCGGCTCCAGGAATTGGCGTCTCGGCGGGACGCCCGCACAGCTGGGCGCACGCTGTCCGTCCTTCCTTCCATGCATCCCATCCGGACTTCTGTGAACGTGACCAGGCGGGAGGCCCCCCCCGGGTTGGGAGGCCGCGTAACGTCCGCGCCAAGACAGTCCTGCTGGGGACCAGGGGCCGCTGGCTGCCCCTAAAGGTCCTCTTCGAGGGGGTGGCTCCCCTTTCTCTGGAAGGCTTCCTCCGGCCTGGGCGGAAGGCACACTGCCCCTCGGCAGCACCGGGGCCGGCCTAGCGGATGGGCCTGAACGGGAAGGTCATGCCCGACATGAACGTGTGCCCCGGGTGCGCGGGCAGGGCGGGGTGGGCGGCGGGGTGGGCCGGCACGGCCCCGTAGCCCAGCGGGGGCGTGTGGATGTGAGGGTAGAAGCCGGGGGGCAGCGCTGCGTGGGGCGCCTGCTGCACCGGGCCCGAGATCACCAGCTGGAGCAGGCTGCGAACACAAGGACAAGGGTTAGGCGCAGGGCAGGTGGGCTGGCCTGTCCCCTCATGGACACGGCGCCCCCGGGGAAGGGAGAGCGGGCCTGGGCACCGTGGTGGCCTCACACATGCATCGTGAGAGGCACCGGACGCAGGCACACAACACGGAGGTTTCCAGAGGGGAAAATCTGTCACCTCGGGGCTGATGGGGGTGGCTTGTGGCTGGGGGGGGGGGGTCGGAGCAGCAGGAGGTGACCTGGAGGTGGCAGGATTGAGCCTGGACCGAGACAGAGGTGAGAGGAGGGGAGGGCAGTAGGAAGAGCAGGACCCTGCACGTGACAATTCGGGGGCTGGGAACCGAGGAAAGCACAGGCCAGGTGCTCAAGGCGGGGCAGGGGCAGGGCTGCCGTCCCCGGGAAGCTCTGGGCACAGGCTCGGTGTCTGGTTCAGCCCCCATCCGGTTCAGCCCCCATCACCGACACTTAAGAGGGTTAAGACCAAGGCAGGGCAGCAAGCAGGCCACAGTGTCCCCAGCGCCACTCAAACAGTGACTGTGTGACAGTGGTGACTGAGTCCCAACTGAATTCCAGGCACAGCCGCACTAACGCAGGCCTTTCCGAGGTGTGGGCCCCGCCCTCGGGGCGGCCAGGCCGGGACCCAGCCCCGCCCACCCATAGGGGCCCCGCCCCCTCCCTCTCTGCCGAGCTCCCAACCCTCCTGCTTGCTGGCTCCTTCACCTGGGGACAGCCTTCTGCAGCCCAACGCACCACACCCAGGGGCTCCCAGGAGGACCCCACCACTCCTTCGCCAACTCCCCTCCACCCACGACCACCCCAAGCCCTGGGTGCCGTGTGCCTCCTCGGGCCTGTTCTCTGCTCTCTGTGGCTCAGGCACCCACGGCCTCCACCCTCCTCCTGGAATCCCTTTCAGTTTCCAATATTGGTCCCTTCTGAAATTCCCTTAAGAGTTCCCTCTGACTGGCCCCATCCTCACCAGCCCCACATTTCCTCCCAGCGAGATCAGCAAAGATTCCTAATTTTCCCACCACCACGAGCTTCCCAGGCCTTAGCCGGCCCACTTCCTGTAGTCAACCCCAGATATCCAATCATGCCCGAATTGGAGAAACTTCTTGGGCCCTCTCCTCTTCAGGACAGAGGCCTCCTTTCCCAGCCCTGCCTCTCCCCTTTCTCCCCTGCAGACAGACCAGACAGGCTCTGCTCAGGCTCCCCAGCCACACCCTAGGGCCGGGGCTCCCACTGGCTTCTGTGTCTCGGCATCTGAACGGCTCTCTCCACATCACCAGATCTGCCTGCCAGGTCCTGTTCACCCTGAGGACTTCCTCCCCCCACCAGGCCACACCTTCCCTGCACACGACCCTGCTCGACCCTGCTCGCTCCAGCCACTTTGTCCTGGCTCCTGTCGGCCCCCTACCTGGAGCTCTGACAGTGGGGGCTGAGTCTTCTGCAAACGGATCCTCACCCCCTCATATCCCCCCCCCCCCAGGATAAAGCCTGGTGCTGAGAGCCCACAGGAGGGGCTCAGAAAGCAAACCGAAGGCACAAAGAAAGCTGGTGCCTTCTAGTGGCCTGAAGCTCTTCGCAACTCCTTTTCTTTCACATATATTTTTTTTTTTTCTTTTCTTTCACATATATTTTTAAAGACTTTATTTATTTATTTGACAGAGAGAGAGCAGACGCAGGGGCAGCAGAGGGAGAGGGAGAAGCAGGCTTCTGACTGAGCAGGGAACCGGATGCGGGGTTGATGCCAGGACCCTGGGATTATGACCTGAGCCGAAGGCAGACGCTTAATGACTGAACCACCCAGGCGTCCCCGGAGACCCTTTTCATTTATGTTACCACTTTTTTTTATCACTCAGAATGAGAAAGTCACTCAAAATAAGCAAACACAGAAATAAATCTAAGAAGGGTATTACAGAAGCCAAATTTAAGTCATAAGCTTGGTTGAATCTACACACCCTGCCAGAGATAAAATGGGGTTTCAAGAAGTTTCCAGCTTAGGGGCGCCCGGGTGGCTCAATCATTAATTATCTGCCTATGGCTCAGATTATGATCTTAGGTCCTGGGGTCAAGCCCTGTGTCAGGCTCCTGGCTCAGCGGGGAGCCTGCTTCTCCCTCCCCCTCGCCCCCTGCTTGTCTTCCATCTCTCACTGTTAACTCCCTGTCGAATAAATCAAATCTTTTTAAAAAAAAAAAAAGTTTCCAGTCTATTCAGAAAGACAATTAACGGAAAAGAGACTATCAGAAGTCAAAGAAGTTTTCCAAGTGGCTCTGTGTCCTGTCTTTCCCGCGTTGCTGCCAGGCTGCCCCTGGGAGGCTGGGTTTTGGGCCGCACGGGCCAGGACAGGGCCCAGCGAGGACTGAAGACGTTGCACTGGGATACCGATAGGGACGCCTGGTCATAATGCTAAGACGAGAAAGGACTTAGACCCTCTCACTGCTCTAGTGCCCTGAAACACTATACGTTAGACAACAGCTGTGCACGGAGAAGGGAAACAGTACGGAGAGATTACTGCACGAGGAGCAGAAAATTGCCGACTTAGTGACCTGTCCTCAGATGCCAGGGAGTTTTGCTAGAGCTCAGGGGCAAAGAAGAGAAGGGAACAGTGTGGGCTCCTAAGGGACAGGAGGCAAGTTGGCCCTTCTCCTCCAGGAGCCGGCGCGCTCCACCCACTTGGTTTCTGCATCAGCCCAGACACCTGCCTGAAGCCGCAGGGCCCGGCGCTGGGATCCCCGACCGCACGGGAGCGCGCGGTCCTTGGGCCACGGCTACTGTCGCCGTCAGCCTGTGAGCCCGCCTCGGGGGACGCGTGTGGTCGGCCAGCCTCATGTGGCCGGACTCCCGGCCCCGGGCAGCTGTGAGCACCCACCGCGCAGAGGGGCCTGACGGGCTGGCTCGCCCGCTGTCTGCTGCCCGCCGCCACCAGCCCCGGAGCCCCAGCCCCCCGTCCCCGATAAAGGCCAACGTGAGCCTCTGCAGAAAGAATGTTCGTCATCCTGCCAACTCCACTCTGTTGTTTTCTGTCCCGGAGCGCACCATCAGGGAGATCTGGGCTCAGCTACAAACACTTCCTCACTGAGTCTCCACAGTTACTCTTTGGAGTGGATACATAATTTCTGCCCTTCCCACGTAGCGCTCCTAATTTACTAAGTATCCCCATGCTTCGGAGTTGCTTCTGGTATTTTGCTACTGATGATACTGCATTTGCCTGAAACATTTTCCCACTAGAGTCCGTGAAATTAATTAGAGGAAGGGACATTCCTACGTTATGACGAGGGCAAGCGGACCTGCAGCTGACGCCCCTCAGATACTTGCCGCACGCCAAGCACGCAGCTTTGAAAGAACACTGTTCTAAGTGCTTTCTGTGCTTGCACTCTAAACCTCACAAAAGTCCGAGGGGCGGCGGGCAGGAGAGGCAGGGGGACGTGAGGCAGGAACGATTATTTTCCGATTTTACAGACAAAGCAAGGCAGCGGAAGATCAGGAGCCTGCCCAGGGTCACACGGAGAGCAAGCCGCCAGCCTGGACCTTTCCCAGGAGCCGTGTGACCACACAGCCCTGCCCTTGACCACTATTGGCACCGCCTCTCCCGAATGATGACAATAAGCACCATTTACGGACAGAGTCCCGCGTGCCAGCAACCAGGCTGGGGGCTTGCAAACAGCGCCTCATTTAATCTTCACTACGGCTCCGTGACACGGGCGAGTTATCCCCCAGCTTTACCAGGGAGGAGACTGAGGCTCAGAGACAGGGGAAGCGATTGCCCAAGCGTCAGGGACAACCAGTGAGAGTCACGGTCAGAAGCCACTCAGTACTGCCACCCATCGACGAAGTCTAACTGACACGCTGTGCCCTGGGGCTGTGGTTCTGAGTATCTTCCACAGGGCTGTGCCACCCACAGTCACGCGCCACGCGTGTGCCACCACGAAGCATGTATGCTCATTTAGCTAGTGGTCAATGACTCTGAGCCGGCTCTGGTCTCTTCCCTGGACTCCCAGACAGGATGGCCGCAACTCTTCGATTTACTCTCCACTTGGGCTTTCTCCTGTGCGGGTCACGCTATCCTGTTCGCCACCAACCATCAGGTCCCGAGGGGGCCCCTGACAAACAGAAGCTTCAGGCCCTGCAGCCCAACTCTCCCCAAGGAGGCCAGGACACGGGGCACCCCCCCAGCCCAGCCCAGCCCGAAGCCTTCGAGAGCACTTACTTGTTGTGGGGCAGCCTGGAGCACAAGGTTCTCAGGTCATCTGAAATCAAGGAGATACATAATAAGGAATGGACTGGACTCAACAAGGTGAACCTTCACTGAGTTTTCAGGGGTGCCAGCAAGACAGCAATCGTGTCTTGACTACATTTTCCTAGCGTCACTTAGAAACCGTGCTCTCTCTCCCTTCGATTCTTGCTTTAACAACTAGGCCCCAGCAGAACACGTGCCTCAGGAAGGGGGGCAGGCCTATCGGCCACCTGTCAGGCGGCTGGGGGAGGGCCCAGAGGCAACGTCTGCGAGGCCACGGTCACTAAACCAGCACAGGTGTTCAGGAGGCACCGGGAGCCTTCCAGCACTGACGTGCAGGAGAATCACAGACCCGGGAACAGGTGCTGGGAATGCTTCCTGCACTTGAACCTGTGCGCTGTGTTGTATGTAACTTATGCCTCAATAAAAAAAAAAAAAAAAAAAAAAAAAAGCTCTGCAGGAAAAGAAAAGATTCTCTATGAGGAAAGACGGTGAGAGGGGTCATCCTCGCTCTGGAGGAGTCCCCAGTCCTGGGCAAAGCGGACGGGAGACGCACAGAGGTCACGGCCGGTGCTCTACCTGGGTCCGCTCTGAGACTTCACCCCGGTCCCCTGCGCTAAGAGGAAAGAGGTCGTAAAAAAAGCAGAGAAGAGTTACTCATCGGGAGCCCCTGCTTTCCTTCGGGAGGGCCCGGGGCCAGGGAGGCACCCACCTCTGGTGCACAGCAGCGCCCCGGAGGCCATGGCCACCTGCAGGGCCTGCGCCAGCCGGTCCAGAGAGAGCTCGATCTCCTGGGAGGCGTTGAGGGGGTTCAGTTCATCCGCCAACCTGTTGATCTCCTCTACCAGCGGGACCATGTGGTCAAACAGGATGAGCCCCAGGCGGCCGTAGAGATTCTTCTCGGTTAAGTGCACCTGCAGCATCATGAGGACCTGCAGGACGCTGAGGTGGAGTTTCGAGTACAAGAGGTGCGAGTCTCTGTCCATCCCTCCCGAGTCCTTTGTAACCTTGGGGGGGACGTGGCCGTTAGACAGGGAGGGCTTCTTCTTCCTTTTGTAAGCCAGGGGGGCCTTCACGCACCAGCGGATCAATCCAGTGAGCGGCGTGAGCTCTAAAAATCCTATTGGGAGATTGGCTGCGATCGGAGTATTTAAAAAAGTGATGAGAATCAACCTCGGGTCCTCGAAAATCCAGCTGACGATCATTTCAAGCAAGTCCAACGGTGGGATGAGGTCATCTGCCAACAAAGACGCTTTAAATCAGATGGGTTTGCAGCCCCAGTGACACAAGGGGCAGGCGGGGAGACGGACCCCTTACAGGCACGATACTCAGCACCGGACATTCAGACTATGTGCTCTGCTTAACTATTTTCTGTCCCCTTTCCGAGAACATCCCCTCCATGAGGGCTGGGACTCCTGTCTTAGCAGGTGATTCTCCCCAGGGTCAGGACTGTCTGGCCACAGTAGGGCTCAAAAATGTACTTGTTAAATAAACAATTCTCTAGAACTCCACCAGGCTTTGAAGTTCGTCACCTGGGTCAATTTAAACAAATTCCCACACTCTTTATGTCCCAAACTGCCCCCACAGCTCAGCCCTCCCCAGAGGGAAAAGTAGGGTCCGTCCCTCTGTGGGTGTCCCCTCCGTGGCCCGGAGACGGCTTCGGTGGCCTTCACGGAGCAGCTCGGGGTGCGGTCAACAGGCAGTTGGCGGCCAAGAGCCATCTCAGCCCCAGATCTGGAATCTTCATCTAAGCACAGCCTGACCTCCTGTATGAGGCATCCGACAAAACAAATGCGGCCGTTTGCTTCGGGCTCCCTATGAGCCGGGCACTGGTCTAAACCCTTTCCACAGATCAACTGACTCCTCCAACCACCACCTGTTACCGGAAGGCGGAGGCACAATGATACTAAGTCACTTTCCCAAAACTCACGAAAAGTGTGTGGTGGGCTCAGATGTGGCCCCAGAGGGCCTGGCTCTTAACTGCTCGGCTGCACCGCCCACCCTGCGCCTGGCACACAACGCCCTGAAGTCGCCTGCAAGCAGCCCTCGGTCTCCGGGGCTGTGGTGCCCTCAGCTCACGGATAGCTAAGGGTGCCGGGGCCCCTGGCAGGATGCTGAGGCCAGAGCCGAGCACGACAGAGAGTGCGGGATGAGTGAGACACACATGGGGTGAGTGAGACACGCGTGGGCAGAGGCTCCTCTTTCTCCAGAGACATGGCCCCCTTCCCTGAGATCATGCCGACCTCCCGACTGGGAGTTCGACTGCACCCTGCCCTTCTGCCACAAATGAGGACAACGGTAGGTAGCCGCTGTCACCCGCGATCTTCACTTGGCAAAATAAACAGTGGGGGAGCACGGGGGAGCCCCCGAGAGGTTTCTGTGTGAGGAATGCTGGTCTCATACCTGCGTGTCCAGCACACCACCCCCGCCGGCCCCCTCACATCCCAGCGGAGGCATCTCCCAGAGCCGGAAAGCTGCCTGTGTCTGGGAGTCCAGGGAGCATGTGAGCCAAGTTCTCTGCACCGTGCAGGCAAGAGGAGGTCCTGTCTCCTGAGGTGAGCTGCTTTCGTCTGGTGGTTCTGAAGGCACAGAGCCCCCAAGAGTGCTCTCCCGTCACCAGAGGCTCCCAAGAGGAGCATCGGTCACCATCCTGACTTCGGGCTCCAGCTCGACCTCTAGAGCCACCACGGGGGCCCGGTGACCTCCCCACCTCCTAACTCACCAAGCTGGACATGTTAAAGATGCCCAGCTCTTGGTATGTCGGTCATACCTCCATGAAGGGGTCGTAAAAGTCCCCGACACATCAGAC
>CM053621.1:27880802-27905238 GCA_028646535.1 Procyon lotor | reverse complement strand
AAGGAGATAACACACAGAAAAGGCCTCTCCCGAAACCCAATTAAGGGACCCTAAACTCCTCCTTGGAGACTCTCGGGAGGCCACTATTTCTAGGGAAGTACCTGGAGCCAGGAGGCTGCACACTCCAACACCGGGACCCGACACACAGCCACGGCCATGGAGACCAGTTTTCCCAACAAGCTCATCCGGCTGTCATCAGCCTTGTTCCCTTGGGGGCTGAAAAGGGATGAGAAAATAATCTGCCGGACAGAGTCCTTGGTTTGCTCCTGGAAATAATTGCACATGATTTCAAGAAGTTGGAGCTCCTGAAGTGAATTCAACCTCTGTAAAACAAATCCAAGAGAAGCGGTAAGAAATTTAGCTTTAACGTGCGCATTCATCCATATGGTAAGAAAACAGGAAATATCTCATTCTTTCCCCCTGGGAACTGTTCGTCCCTCTAAAGCCTGGGTCCCAGGGGGAAGAACTCTGTTAATCCCAGGAAAAGCCAGTATACAGAATTCGACATCATCCTGGGGCACTCAGGGTGATGACCTAGAGCGGCGTTAAGACTCGATTACAGGGCTTTAACGTCTCTTCCTGCAGCACCACCGAGACCGGGCTGTCGCACGCCCGGCAAACAGGCCCACAGCCAAGCAATGCTCAGGAAGCCAGAGCAGGTGGACTATGGAGGCTGCGAAGGAGCGCGGCCGAGGGCGAGAACGGAGCCGCTGGTGGGAAGAGGGTCTGTGGTTGGCCAATGCTTGTCACCGCGAGGGGCGGACTAGGAGCGGGAGTTTCCTTCTCGCGGCCGCGTTCATCCCGGCCGCCCGCCGCACCTTGGGCTGCGCGCCGCGCTCCTTGGGCACCTGGAACACGAACTCCTCGAGCAGCTCCACGGGCCCCTTGTCCACGATGGGCAGCGGCGCGCTCTGCAGCTGGCTGCTGAAGTAGATGTCCAGGTGGTACAGCACCTCCTTGGCGGCGCTGAGCGCGTCGCGGCGCAGCAGCGAGTGGCGGATGTCGCTCATGGTGCGGCCGCTGCGGCCCGGGGCGCCCGGAGTGCGTCGGGACTTCCGCCCCGGGCCCCGCGGGCGCGCCCGCCGCCGCCGCCGAGACAAAGAGGCCGCGACCCGGCCTCCGCCCGCCGACCCCGGCGCCCGCCCGCCCGCCGCTCCCGCTCGGGCCTGCTCAGGGGGCCATCGCCGCCGCCCCCGCCGGCCAGCGGGCGCCCGGCTGTGCGAGTGCGGCGCCACCGAGGGCAGCGGGAGCCCGACGCCGCGGAGCCGAACGGCGGCAGAATGCGGAGCGCGGCGACGGCGGCCCGCAGGGGCCAAGCGCAGACTGCGGCGAGGGCCGGCCCTCGGGAGGGCGCCACCTGGCGGCGCGGCCCGCCCGCGCGGTGGGAGGCACGCCCCGCCCTGCAGGCCCCGCCCCCGGGCCCGGCGACCGCCCCCCGACCTGGGACCTAGGGCTCCACCGCGGCGAGCCGGGCGGGCGGCTGCGCCCACCACTGAACGCTCATGGGGCCTCGGGCTCCACCCGCCCGCGCGCGGGACCTCGAGCTCCCGGGGCTTCCTTTGCGCGGCGCCCCAAGTCTACTGATTCATTTCACCGCGCTTTTCCACCTGTAACAGAGGCATGGTGGTGCAGGGCGGTGTCAAAGACGGCATCTAGTCTGGAACTCTTGCGGCTGCAGCAACAAATGATGCCTCCCGACCCCTGGCCTCCAAGCTCTTGTCCTGAGTTCCCCTCTTGCCCAATCCTGCAGCTGCCCGTGGGAATCGTAGGTGTCCTGCTCCTGAACTCTCTCCTCCCAAAAACCCTCAGTACTTTCCATGACTCTTCTGCATCGATCTCTGCACTGAATTAACGGGACAGTGGCAGGGTGGGGGCTGGGGTGTTAGTTTGAAATTTTAGAAATAGAGCAGAAAAGACTTGTACATGGCCACAAGAAGCCAGGGCAGGGCAGGAAGGGGCCCATAAGCACAAGACTGGGTAAAAGTCTTGGTAAGTATGGGTAAAAGGTCCATACTGGCCACGAGGAGGGCCTGGGTGAGGGTGCTGGGCATGATTAAGGAGATGAAAAGCCAAGGTCTTTCCCTGGGAGAGCTGGAAAGGGCATCAAAGAGGGTGCAGCCGGGTACAGCCCCCCTCACTGAGACTCTCCTGCACATCAGGGGACAGAGTCAAGGCCCCTCCTGTCAGAAGCCTCAAGTCTACAGTGGGAGAACAAGGTTAGCTGGAACCTCTGAGAAGTTATCAAGTCATCAGGACTTGAGATATACTCCGTTCCAACAGGCTGAGGGAACAGAGAATGAACAGGGAGATTTCTACCATGGGATCCAGCATGGCAGCTGTTAGGATTTGGCACCCAGGAAATACTAGTTTTCTCTTCCCTTCCTGAACCATCGAGAGCCGATCTATAAGCATGCGGTAGCCAGGAAAAAAACCCTGAAACCAAGAAACACCACATCAACGCTTAGAAAATAAGTATCTATATGTATAAATAAATGTATACTATATTTAAGTGGCAGTAACACTTCCCATGCCTAGTTCTTCTTTCTCTCATGTGCAGTGGCAGGTAGGAAGATCTCTCTGAGGTTGCTCCAAAGCCCGTGGGAGTGAATGTTCCGGTGGACCTGGGGCTCTGCTGATGGGAGCCGGGCCACATGGGGGCAATGCTGACACCAGGCCCGGTCACCCCTGTACCATTCGTTAGTGGTCTGGTTGGTGGCAGCCAGGTACAAAGTAAAGCACAGGTAGCCCCCCAGGAGGAAGCTCAGCATGACGACAAAGCCCAACATGAAGACAATCCTTGGGAAGGTCACGAACAGGTACTGGGGGCAAAGAAGAAACAGCGTGTTAGGCTGCCAGGCTGGGACACAAGAAAGGGTCACACCCGCCAGCCCGGTCCACAAACAGGCAAGAGCTGCCTACCCAGCTCACCCACCTGCATACACATCTGACCGTCTAAACACAAAACAGAACCATAAACGGCACTGACAAACAGCCCAGGAGGAAACCCGACTATGTATGAGAGTTTCAAGTGAGCTAAAGGAAACGTGTACATTGAAGGAAAAGGGATACTCCCAGGAGGCAGGGCCTTCCCAGTTAGTGGTCTGTAAAACAAAGCCATAAATACAGACCTCAGTTCATGCACCAAAATAAAGTTCAGAGGGACTGCGGAGATCGATCTCTCTCTCTTAACACAACACAACCACAGAAATGCACGCAGAAGAGTACACTGATTTTAACAGCCCCTCTTCCTGAAAGAAACGCGTTGAAAGTCCATCTGTGAGGAAGAATCAAACCCTGGGATAGTCACTCTCTGGAATAATGAGGAGCTGATAAAAATGAGATCAATTTCTATGTACTGATTTGGACAAGACATTGATAAAATACTGCTGGATGTAAAAGACAAATGGCGAGGCTCACAATGGGATCATATTCATGTAAAAAAAAAAAAAAAAAAAAAAGACTCCATGAAACTCCATGTGACTATATAAACACATGCAGGAAAAAAGCCTGAAATGTACACACCAAACTACAGAAATAGTTGCCTCTGGGGCATGAAGCTGTTAGGAGGGGAGGGGCAGAAGTCCCAGTTTTCTTTTCATTTTTTTCTAAGGATGTTTAAAATTTTATGCTTCTCCCCCCAGCTTTCCTGAGATATAACTGACAGGACATCGTGAAAGTTTAAGGTGCACAACACGACATACAGCAAATGATCAAAACAAACTTAGTACATCCATCACTACACATAGTTACAATGGTTTTTTTTTTTTTTAGTTACAATGGTTTTTTGTGATGAGAACTTTTAAGACCCACTCTCTTAGCAACTGTCAAGTATACAACGTAGTATTGTTAACTACGGTTCCCGGCTATACATTACATCCCCAGGACTTCCTCATCTTTCAAATATAAGTTTGACTTATATTTGACTATAAATAGTCAAATATTTGACTTTGACTACCTATGCCCAATTCCCCAGCTCCTCTGTCTTTTCATTTTAAATGCTTCTAGGCTGCCTGAATTTTTGTTATTTTTTATAATAAAGAAAACAAATTTTGAAAGAGGTATTTTAAAAAAAATATCTTATTTACTTGAGAAAGAGAGCGCATAAGTGAGAGCACAAGTGGGAGGGGGCGGGCAGAGGGGGAGGGAGAAGCCAACTTCCTGTTGAGCAGGGAGCCAGATGAGGGATTCGATCCCAGGAGCCTGAGATAATGACCTGAGCTGAAGGCAGAAGCTTAATTGACTGAGCCACCCAGGCACCCCAAGAGTTCAGTATTTTTGAAAGTCAGGAGTAAGAGAGAAGTAGATGCATCTCTTGGCAGGGGAGACTAACTAAAGTTATAAAGAAAAGAGATATCTGATGAGAAAGGATGTCTAAATTTTTTTATATAAAAAAGATACATAAATAGAAAACAAATATAAGAATGAACTGTCATTACTATATGATCTCAAATCAAAAGTAATTCTAGTATCAAGTAGGTAAACAGTTTAAAGGACATAATTCCTAAAAGATCTACAAATAACTGACAAAGTAATCAAAAGTAATGAAAGAAATACAATTTTTAAAAAAGATACACCATAGTTTGCTACCAGATTAGAAGCACCTGCTGCCCCGAGGCATCCTTAATACCTGCTCTGACTCAACAAAATGAACACTGATAAATCACTCTCGGCACAAGGTTTTAAAAAGCAATCTGATAACATACATTAAAATCAAAAGATTTATAAATGTCAATAATCTCTGAACCAGTACATATTTTTTGGAATCTATCATACAGAAAGTCCTGAGTACAAAAACAAAACCATATACACTGCAAAGGGGAAGATGCACTTCACCCATGTAGAGAGCTGGGTATCACAGGTCCCATGTTCCACCTGATGGGAAGCAACATGAAATACACATCCCTACCTAGGAGCCATTTTTGCCTAAAATATTTAACCTGAATCTAATCAGGGCCCTAGAACTAACTTCCAGTTCACATTAGTATGAAGGAATAGAAGAAAATCAGTTGACAGAAGCAGGAAAAAGGCAAATTTAGAACAAGGGACATTCTAAAAGACAAGTACGTACACTACTAAATGTCAATTTCTTGAAAAAAAGTGGGACAGAGAGACTAAAAAGACAACATTCAGATGCAGTTCCTAACAATGAAGTGGATTCTGGGTCAAGAAGGTAAAAAAAGCCAAAATGTTCAAGGAGATACATTTGAAATAAATGAAGAAAAAAAGAGAGAGAGAGAGAGAGAGAACAGTGGGGAAATCTGAATGTGGACCAGATGTTTATTATCTATTTATTACATATTCTATGTTTATTACATAGATTTATTATTATTTTTCTTATGTGAGGTAACATAATAATAGTTATGTAGGAAAAGTTTGACATTCTTTAAAAATGAAAGTTCGAGCTATTTAGGGGCAAAGCAACATGATATCTCCAATTTATGAGCCCAAAACATAGAGCTCAGTCCCACAACCCCGAAATCACAACCTGAGAGGAAATCAAGAATTGGATGCTTAACCGACTGAGCCACCCAGGCGCCCCACGGTTGAAACAGCAAGGTTATCACTACACGCCTATCAGAATGGCTAAAATGAAAAGTAGTGATAACATTAAGTGCTGGCAAGGATGCAGAGAAATTAGCCCCTCCCCATCACTGGTGAGGATGTACCATGGTACAACCACTCTGGAAAAGAGTATGGCGATCCTTTCCAACACCAAAAATGGACTTATCATCAACCCAGCCATCACACTGAAGACAGATCATCACACAGGAACTTGTGAATGGGAATGTTCAATGCAGCCTTTTGCAGGGTCCTTCAGAGGGTGAATGGTTAAACAAAGTGTGGAATACTATACAGCAGTAAAAAGGAAGGAACCCTAGATCCATGCAACCACTCATGCGGATCTCAAGGAAATTGCACTGAGTGAAGAAACCAACCTCAAAAAGATACCCTTTGATCCATTTATGTAACAATCATAAAATAACATAGTAACAGAGGTGGGGAAGGGAGTAGAGGTACAGGTACAGGCGTTAGCCATGTGAGGAGGAAGCTGTGGCTGTGAGGGGTAACATAGGGAGTGCATGGTGATGGATGATACAGCATGTTGACTGTAGTGGTGGTTGTACAAGGCTGCACATGACAAACTGCACAGAGCTACACACACACACACACACACACACACACACACACACACAACCACAAATAAACCCATATGTAACTGGTGAAATCTGAATTGGCTGTGGGGATTGTGCCAATGTCAGTTGCTTGGTTTTGGCCTTGAGCCATGGTTGTGGAGGGATGCTGGCATGGTGGGGAGGGCTTATCAGCACATAGGCTTCCTGCGTGTTTCCTCGTAATCTCCCATAAAACTGTAATTATTTCAAAATAAACTTTAAAAAATTATTGGCTTTAAGACTGTGTATTTTCCTGGGGCACCTGAGGGGCTCAGTCATCAAGATTAAGTGTCTTGCCTTCAGCTCAGGTCATAACCGCAGGGTCCTGGGATCGAGCCCCACCTTGGGCTCCTGCTCAAGGGTAAGCCTGCTTCTCCCTCTCCCACTCCCTCTACTTGTGTTCCCTCTCTGTCAAATAAATAAATAAAATCTTAAAAAAAAAAAAAAAAAAAGACTGCATATTTTACCATATTAAGACAGTATCCTTCCAGTCCTATTTTCTGAGTGCTTTTGTTAGAATGTGTTTGAATTCTGTGAAACTCTTTTCAGCATCTGGAGAAATAATCATGTCATTGTTCTTTATATTTAATAATGCCGTATAAAATATTAAATCAATTTCCTAATATTGAACCAATCTTGCTGTATAAAATATTAGTCAGTTTCCTAACACTGAACCAACCTTTCATTCGTGGACTACATCCCACTTGTTCATGACATTTTATTTTCTTTGAAACCCAAGGAAAAAACACCCAAGAAGAAGTAAGCAGTTCACTCAAATAGTGACTGCTCATAAGCTACCTCCCATAAATGCAGTAGAAATCTCTTAGTCATCAAATGAGTTTTCAAAAAAACTCTACATTTATTGTAATTTAATTTTTGACAAGGGTGCCAAAATAATTCAATGAGCAAAGAAAGGTCTTTTCAACAAAAGATGCTGGGACATCTGGGTATTCACACACTAAAAGTATCAAGTTAGAGCCCAACCCAACAGCACATACCAAAACTGACTCAAAAAGGATCAAAGACCTACGTAAATACTTCGAAGAATATGTAAGTATAAATCTTCATGCCCTTGGATTAGGCAATGGATTCTTACCTATATGTGACACCAAAGCATAAGCAACAAAAGAAAAAATAAAATCAAAATATGAAACTTTTGTGTTTCAAAGGAAGTTATCCAAAAACTGAAAAGACAACCCACAGAATGGGAGAAAATACTTGCAAAATCTCCACCTGAGAAGGCTCAAGTGTCCACGTGATATGAAGGATTCTTACAACACAAGAAGACAATCCAGTTAAAAAATGAGCTTCTCCTCTAAATTTTCTTCTCCAAAGACATATAAATGGCAAGGATGCAGAGAAATTAGCCCCTCCCCATCACTGGTGAGGATGTACCATGGTACAACCACTCTGGAAAAGAGTATGGCGATCCTTTCCAAGACCAAAAATGGACTTATCATCACACAAAAAGATGATCAGCACCGTTAAGGCAAATCAAGCCACAGTAAGGCAGCACTTCACATCCATTGGGATGACTTTAATCAAAAAGACAGATAATAACAAGTGTCCAGAGAGGATGTGTGAGGTTGGAACCTTTGTACATGGATAGTGGGAATGTAAAATGGTGAAGATGCTTTGGAAAACAATCTGGCAGTTCCTCAAATGATTACAAATATAGTGACCGTATGACCTAGCAATTCTACTCCTGGGTCTGACGCAAGAGCAATGGAAACCTATATCCACACAAAAACTTGTACACAGATGTTCCCAGTAGCCTTATTAAAAAATAAATAAAAAGTGAAAACACTCAAATGTCCGTAAGTGATGAACGAATAAAATGTGGTCCATCCATACGATGGAATATTATTCAGCCATGAAAAGGAGTGAACTACTGATTCATGCTACAACATGGATGAACCTTGAACACATTAAGCTAAGAAAAAGAAACCAGTCCAAAAGGCCACCGATTGTACAACTCCATTTATATGAAATGCTCAGAAAGGGAAAATCCATAAAAGATAGAAGGCAGATTAGTGGTTGCCAGGAAAGAGGGGAATGGAGAATGACTGCTGATAGGTAAGACTTTTATTTCTGGGGTGATGAAATGTTCTGAAATCAGATGGTAGTGGAGGTTACACAACTCTGAACGACTAGACTGTACACTTTAAAAGGATGATTTTAGGGGTACCTGGTGGGCTCAGTAGGAAGAGCACGTGACTCTTGATCTTAGGGTCATGAGTGTAGAGATTACTAAAAAAAAAGTCAACTTAAAAAGGATGAATTTCATGGTATATGTATTATACATCAACTAAAAAAATTATATATTGGGGCACCTCGTTGGTTCAGTCAGTTAATCATCTGACTCTTGATTTCAGCTCAGGTCATGATCTCAGGGTTGTGAGACTGAGCCCTGCATTAGGCTCCACACTCAGTGTGGGGAGTCTACTCGAGATTCTCTCCCTCTGCCCCTCCCCTTGCTCACGCGTGAGACCGTGCATACTCTCTTTCTCTCAAATAAATAAAATCTTAAATTAAAAATTTAAAAATTACGGGGCGCCTGGGTGGCTCGGTGGGTTAAGGCCTCTGCCTTCAGCTCAGGTCATGATCTCAGGGTCCTGGGGTCGAGCCCCGCATCGGGCTCTCCGCTCAGCGGGGAGCCTGCTTTCTCTCTGCCTACTTGTGATCTCTCTCTCTGTCAAATAAATAAATCTTTAAAAAAAAAAAAAATTCAAAATTACATGTTAATTTTTAAAAAAGGAACAGCTTCATCTTTTGACTAGGAAAGTGAACTTTTTCCAATTTTGAAAACTAAAGTCAGAAACATACACTCTACAACATAATTACCTGCATATTAATTACCTGAATAAGAAAGACAATGTCAATAACCTGGAAGTGTCCAAGATCATCAACGTAAGTCTCCAGATACAAGTCCGACAACACCACCAACTGGACCAGAAACACAGTGCTCACAACGGCCATGGCGGCAGCTGAGGCCATCAATGTCAAGAGGTAGAGGAGGAAGTACCTGGCGTTCCAGGCCCCGATACAGTTGTTTACCCAAACACAGTGATGGTCAAAACGGTGCACACACCTATTACATACACCTGCACAGGGAGAGCCACAAGCCTGAGTTAGTCCTTGATGGAACAATGAGAGCAAGCACATCTATGGAGATTTTTACAAACTCTCGGCAGTCTGAGCCCGAGGAAACGACAGCTGCTGTCTCCGAGCTATTAGAACCCCAGTGTTCAGTACAGTGGCCACAAGCACAGGTGGGTTATTAAGCACTTGATTGTGGCTACAAGAAAAATTTGAAAGCATAAACTGTCGATATTGATAAATTCAGGGTAGTGTTCAATTTATGCAATGCTCCTTTAAGTTCGATATGAGCACGACTTGAACAGACATAATTTTAAAACTGATGCTTTAAGCTCAAATCAATTCTTCTGATAAAGATGAACCGTTATGTGAGCATGAAAGGAAAATGATTTTTTGGTACTGATTCAGTTATTAAAAAACATTTAAGAATTTCTGGACTACCTTGGGTATGTGAATCTGCTCTTCCAATTACAAATATTATAAAATCTAAATACAGATCAAGTATTCCCAAGGAAAATTTAGTGTCTCAGTTGAGATGTGCTGTAAAGGGAAAATATAAACCAGATTTCGAAGATTTAATATGAAAGAGAGAATATAAACTATCCACGAATGATTTTTATATTGACTGCACATTAAAATGATATTTTACATATGTCAGGTTAAATAAAATATATTAAATTTAATGGTCCCTCATTTTACTTCTGTAATGTGGCTACTAGAAAATTTAAATCACATGTGTGGCTCACATTATATTTTTGTTGGACAGCACTAGTCTAGAATCTCAGTCACTCCGGACGAGTAGGCTCTGCCACGACTGAAATCTGAAACACAACATCTCACAGAAATTCCCGTTCGGCACCATGGCCTGCCACGTGGCCAAGGAAGGGCTGTTATGCGCAGGGCTGAGTTACTCACTAAAAAAGAACATTAAGAGCTTCACCTTCAGGGGAGCTTGGGTGGCTCAGTTGGTTAAATGTCTGCCTTCGGCTTAGGTCATGATATCCGGGTCCTGGGACTGAGCCCAGCAGCAGACTCCCTGCTCAGCATGGAGTCTGCTTTGTTCTCTCTCCCTGCCCCACCCCGACTCATGTTTTCTGTCTCTCTCTCTCTCAAATAAATAAAATTTAAAAATTAAATTAAATTAAATAACAGCTCACCTCCAGTCACCTGTAGGAAACCACTATCTGGCTTCTATGAGCAGTGGCTGCCTGGTGTCTGGGAGACAAATGGCTCTGCTTCTAGATTTCTGTAACATTCCCTTGCTACAAGGTCCACGTGTCTGCTGTGCAAGGACAGAGCTGGAGGAACCAAAGCCAAACTTACTGCAGTGCTTGGATCGTGCTGGTTTCCTTAAATTGCAAGTAGAGCACTTCGTATTCTTGGAGAACATCACTTCGTCGAATTCATAAACTTGAAGAAATGATAACTCATTTGCTTTTGTTATGGTACCTGCAAAACGTAAGGACAAATGTCGGTTTCGAGCAATCCGGTGGACTAAACGTTCACAAAATCTGTCCTGACAAAGAGCAACTAAAACTTATATATTTAATATTCTAACTAATTTAAAAATAAACAGCTTTATTGAGATACAATTCATACGCCTGATTCACCCATTTAAAGTGCACAATTTAATAGTTTCTAGTACATTCACAGAGTTAGGCAACCATCACCACAATCAATTTTAGAACATTTTATCACTTCGGAAAGAAACCCTTAGCAGTCACTCCCCGTTTCTCTCGAATCCTAGCCCTTGGCAATCACTAATCTATTTTCTGTCTCCGTGTATTTGCCTTGTTTGGATACTTCTTATAAATGGAGTCATACAACTTATGGTCTTTTGTATCTGCCTTCTTTCACATGGTTTTTCAAAGTTCTCTATGTCCTAGCACATATCACTCCTTTGTCCCTTCCTATTGCCAAATCCTGTTCCACTGACCAGGCACATCACATTTACCTATTCGTCAGCTGACAGAGAGTTGGTGCATCAAGCATAGAAAAGCTTAAAAGTAAAGGCATGGAAAAAAGATACCAAGCAAATATCAATAAAAAGAAAAAAAAGGGTAACAGTTACCAGGGTGGCTTAGTCGGTTAAGCATCTGACTCCTGATATCAACTCATGTCATGATCTCAGGGTTATGAGACCGAGCCATGCGTTGGGCTCTGCGCTGGCCATGGAGCCTGTTTAAGATTGTCTCTCTCTCTCTCTCTCTCAAGACGCCTGGGTAGCTCAGTTGGTTAAGCAGCTGCCTTCAGCTCAGGTCATTATCCCAGGGTCTTGGGATTGAGTCCCGCATCGAGTCCCGGGCTCCTTGCTCAGCAGGGAGCCTGTGTCACCCTCTGCCTCTGCCTGCCTCTCTGCCTGCTTGTGTTCTCTCTGTCTCTCTGACAAATAAATATTTAAAAAAAAAAAAAAAGATTCTCTCTCTCCCTCTTCCTCTCCTCTTCTCCCTCACCCCTCTCTCCCTCTTATAAAAAAAAAAGTGTAATAACATCAGACAAATGAGAATTGAGAGCAAAGAGCATTACTAGTGACAAAGAGGCTCATTATATTTTGAAAAAAGTTTCAAGGAAAGAGAATACCAATTCTAAACTTGAATACATGTAACACAAATATACACATAACTATTATATACACCTGCACATACATACACACATACATAATAGCGTCAAAATAAGGAAAGCCAAAACTGACTACAAAGAGAAACCTCAAATCTATCATCAGAATGAGATAACATTCCTCTCTCAGTTACTGCAAACCAAAAAATTAACATGAACATAAAAGATTTGAACATAATTAACAAACTCGATTTAATGGACTCACATGCTGTCTACACCCAAGAACTAGAAAATATACATTCTTGGGCGCCAGGGTGGCTCAGTTGGTTAAGCGACTGCCTTCGGCTCAGGTCATGATCCCAACGTCCCAGGATGGAGTCCCGCATCAGGCTCCCAGCCCCACAGGGAGTCTGCTTCTCACTCTGACCTTCTCCCCTCTCATGCTCAATCTCACTCTCTCTCTAATAAATAAGAAAAATCTTAAAAAAAGAAAATACACATTCTCTCAAGCCCACACAGATCACTTACAAAAACAACACACAACCGGGCGTGATGCAAACACCAATAAAATGTTTGAAAGAAACAGCGCCATAGAGACCACAAACTCTCTCTATAACACAATTAAAGTATCAAAAAGAAACTAAAAAAAGTATGTAGAAAATTTTAAGCAGTTCGAAACAACCCATGGGTCAAAGAAGAAACAAAATTAGAAGACAATCACGAGAAGATGATGAAGACCCTGCATAGTGCATCTTTTAGCAAGTCCCCAGAGGGATCACTAGGTCTGTAACACTGTAAGGTGGATAGTTGAGTGGCCGCCAGTCTCCATACTCAGAGCCTCAACTTACCAGGGTTGCTCACACAGCTAAGCGTGAAAAACACCAGGTTTACAACCAGCAGCAGGTAGGGCAGCAGAAGGTAATGCAAGGAGAACTCTAGCTCTCGACAGTAGCCAAATATTTCCCAGGTATATTCACTGTAAACCATCCCTTGCAAGACGAGGTGCAGGAGGATGAAGGTGTGGTTTCTGAAAGGAAAAAGGCAGCACGTGGCTTGTTCACAAGGCCTTCTTCTCCAGGAAGAAATCATGTCATACTAAAGTTACCCCAGGGCCAACCACTTCCTTTGGGCTTGAGATAATAGCACCAATTACGTAAGAGATGATGTGAGACAGTTCGCACAGTGCCTCCCAATACTCAGTATTCAGTAGATGCTATCTATTATTATTAACTTTTTTTTTTAGGACTTTAATTATTCAGAGAGAGAGAGAGCGTGTGCGTGAGTGTGTGACAGCAGGGGGACAGGCAGAAGGAGAGAGAGAATCTCAAGCAGACTTCGCGCTGAGCCAGGAGCTCAAAGTGGGGCTCGATCTCACGACCCCAAGATCGTGACCCAAACTGATATCAAGAGCTGGATGGCTCAACCAACTGAGCCACCCAGGCGCCCCTATTATCTTTACTGGGGACTGAGGTATCAGTATATATCTCTTTTTTATACAAATACATGTAATATTTCCACTCTTTAAATATTTCTGTGAAAACTCCAGAAATAAAAGGTAGATTATTTACAAGCAGAGGTCCTGAACCCAGGACTCTTGATCCTTTTTTTAAAAGATTGATTGATTGATTATTTATTATTTATTTATTTATTTGCCAGAGAGAGAGAGAGAGAGAGATCATAAGTAGGCAGAGGCAGGCAGAGAGAGAGGGGATACAGGCTCCCTGAGCAGAGAGCCTGATGCGGGACTTGATCCCAGGACCCTGAGATCATGACCCGAGCCGAAGGCAGAGGCTTAACCCACTGAGCCACTCAGGCGCCCTAGGGCTCTTGATCCTTTCCAGTCTCCTCCTCCAAACTATGGCTAGAAACCAACAAGGAGTGTCCTGAAGCTAGAGGACAGCAACAATTAATAATCAAAACAGAAAAAAGATAATATTTATTTATTTATTTATGAAAGATTTTATTTATTGTGAGAGTGAGCAAGTGGGGGAGGAGCAGAAGGAAAGGGAAAGAGAATCTTAAGCAGGCCCAATGCCCAGCAAAGAGCCCACCTCGGGGCTCACTCTCAGGACCCTGAGATGACGACCTGAGCTGAAACCAAGAGTCAGACACTTAACCAACTGAGCCACCCAGACGCCCGGACAAGAAGACAGTATTTAAACTCTGAAATATAAATACCGTGTATGGAAGAGGTAATGAAGCAATTTTAGCATAGCTCTCTGAAGGCATTCTGGAATTATATAGGAAATTATCTAAAACAAAAGAGAAGGATTCAATAAACAAATCAGATGCTTCACTTTCAGCTAGCAATACTGGCAATTTGTGTTTCTGCATGTGGGCGGAGAAGAGATCTGAGAGAGAATAAAATGCAGGGTTTCCCTCAGCCGGTCCTCCTTGGATGCCAGTTCCTCCCTTTTCACCCTAACTCCAAAGAAAGCACCATGTCAGGGTCTTCAGGCAAAGGGAGGAGGGCAGAGGGGCTGGATTAGGTAATGTTAACGTGAACTCCACCCCGCCTTCCTGCTTTGGGTTCAATCCTAGGTTCCAGAGTCCATCTGCAATCACCAGGCATTAGCCCAGGTCATCCCAAGTCAACCCCTTCCCAAAGGCTGCTGACCCCAACTTTGCTCACTTTGACCCCTGAAGGAGGGTTGGCAGCCTGATGCTCAGCTCCCTGATCATACAGCCCCCGGTTCCACCCATCAGGCCCCTCCACACAGACATTGCTCACATGCAGGCCCACATATAGGCATTATATTCAAAGAAAAATAGCCAACCTTGAGGATGTTATTTTCTCTCAAAGCAACATCACAAGATGACTTTCAACAGTAACAGAAAACAGAGACTTTTGAATATACCACAACTGCCGTAAATGAAAGAAGTGAACAAATAATAGAAATGGCAACTCTTTTTTGTTCCATCAGGGAACTGATGAGCTTTTTAGACTGGTGGTAGTCAAAATCCAGTGGTCTCCAAGCACCATCATTACCTGTGCTCCCCCTCTGACCAGGCCTTTCAGGTGATGGGTTTTTGAGCAGATGCAGATCGTAACAACACCAATCAGCACCAAAGCCAGGTAGAACAAGAAGAGAACCAAGAAGTCCATCCTGGGGCTACAAAGAAACAGAAAGAGTGTGACTACTACTGAGGGATCTATTTCATGGTGCGTATTCTCAGACATCAACTCTGTAAACGGCTCCCCGAACAGAATTCATCAGCCCTTATGCACACACTGCTTTGCACTGAGGCCTCTCAGACTGTCCTTCAAGAGTTTCCTAATCAAACCACTGTGATATATTTAGGGCATCTTTTGCCTGCAAATTCCAAAATAAAATGGGGGAAAATATGCAAAGTACATACACCTTCCCTCCCACCAGCAACAAATCATCTTTGTACTTAAATATACACCCACGTAGGTATTGATATGGAATGTACCCCCAAAGAATCTGCTGACAGTGCTACTGGAACAAGCATCCCCCAGAGGCAGTCGGGGACTCACTCCCACAACAATCGTGGATCACCCATGGGGACCAGAGTCAAACACAGGCCTGTATTAACTGGAAATGGTTACTTTTGGCCTTAGCAGATATGATTCTGGGCAGGACTTCCAACTGAGATAACCAAACTACAAACTATTCACGAGATAAGACAGAGGAAACAATGAGCAGCAATTCTCACGATGGGATTCAGGGTCCCCAGCCTACATATTTCTCATTTGAATAATTTTCTACCGGCAGCTCGGGCATTCCTCCTCCCAACATTCACGGAGAATTCAAACGGCATCTCCTCTTGTGCAGCGGCATGTGGCTGGCACAACAGGTGGCACCCAAAGCTGCAGGAGGCATGGTTCTTCTAGAAGGCTGGATCTGGCTGCAGAGACATCGATAAAACACCCACACGATAAAACAGGGTGGGAGTCAGGGGCGGTATAAATTGTGGAAAATAATTTGGAAGTCAAGGGATGCTGGGATCCCGCGGGGTCAATGGGGTTATAGGATTTAGGGAGGAAAAGATAACTGGGAAGATCAAGCCAGGAGCCTTGGATCCCGGTTCCTTTCCCTAATCTTTGAGGCGCCTACGCTGGCCACCGGACAGAAAGGCTTATCCAAGGCTACACCACCCGAGGGTCCCGGCGGCTGGGCCGGACCGGAGCTTTCCCCGGGGGCCGGGACCCTGAGTGGAGGACGGGGTGCAGAAGGCGCAGAGGGGATACGATGGGTGCCCTAAGCTACCGGCGGGGTGGACGTCTGGGGCAGCGACCACACACCCACACGCTCACACACACTCTCACACAAGGTGGAAGGGCGGATCAGACAAGGAGACAGACGCCCCTGAACCAGCTGGGTGTCAAAAAAAACCCCGGAGGCGGCCTTACCACCGGGATCGGCCAACCGCCAGCCGCACCGAGGCGGCGCCTTCAGGGCGCTTGTTTAAACTTCCGGCGGGCCTGTGACGTTAGCACGCGACGCTGGCTGCCAGGCCGACTTCCGGCGGAAATACGGGCGGGCGGCAGCTGGGGGCGGGGTTCGCGGCTGGAGTTCGCACCTCGAGTGGTGTAGCGAGCTGTGCGCCCCGGTCCTTTCAGAAAAAGTGGTCCGGTCTGAGAGCCGGAAAATCGAGCTTTGGACCATTGTTGCCAGAAAGTCTTACAAAAAGACGGTTCTAAGCCAGTGCGGGTGTTGTGAAGCGGGCCGAGCCGCCTGGCGCCTTGAGTTGAGCCCAGCCAAGCTGGGACCCCGGCTGGCCCGTGGCGGGCACACTCAGGGGCTCCTGTACCGAGTCTTCGCGGTGGGCAGGACTTGCTTTGCTTTCTGCTAACCGCACCCTTGGGATCCGTCTGACCCGTCCCAGTGTCTTTGCTCCTGCTGTCTCGGAACAGCTCTGAACATCCTGCCCCCGGGAACAGTGACAGACAATTGCTTGACTCCGAACCCAGAGGATAAGAAAGAAGGCTGTTTAATGATAGTTGAACCTGGGGTGAGAAGAGCTGCTTCCAAACATAGCACTGAGAAGTCCCCCGTGGGGTGTACCTTTGCTCCGAACGCCTCTGCATCCGCGAAGACCAGTCTATTCTTGATGCCTCTGAAAATCTGCCAGGCCTGTCCTCCCTTTGAGGGGAACCGTCTGATCTCCAAACACTGGCTTTCAAGCTCTTCTCTTTGCAACCTACCCCAGCTTCTTGATTCCTTTTCTTTTTCCTTTTTAAGAAACTTAGAAGCTGGGCGCCTTCTGGTACATGGTGTGCAAAGCCTTCGTGAACTCTTGGACACAGAATTGAAAAAAACAAAAAAACAAAAGCTGTGAGGCCACCAGGGGACTCTGGTTATGGATGGAACCTCATCCCACATCCAGAGTGGGCTGGATCGCATCAGTGTCTCCAGCTGACTCATCACCCTGCTGATTAATTCTGAGCTGGAGGTTAAGTATTTGGGGGTACTTTTTGTGGCTCATAAATGCAGAACTTTATTTTTATCTCCATTCATTTTTCTTGGATTGGTTTCAGTTGAGACTTAACTTTGAATCTGGGTTTGATCATCTGTGGCATTTTATGCTGGGTCGTCTTTAATTTTTTTTAAATGTACACAAGTAATACAGAACTATGTTCTTGTAAAAAAAAAAAAATCAGACTATACAAAGCAGTTCCTCAAATGCCACCCCCAAATCCCAGTCCCTTGACAAAATTAATCACTTATTTAGTATTTGGCCTCCCAAAATTCTTTTATACATTTATTCAGAAATATTTATTTAACAAATATATATTGAGTACCCAGTATATGCCAGGTACTATTCTTGGCACAGGGAGTACGGCAATAAGACAAAAATTCCTGAACTTTATAGTTTACATTCTAGTGTATATATACAGATACATGATTTGTTGTTGTTTGCAGAAATAGCATCATAATGGTCCGACATCTTCCTTTTTTTTTTTCCCCCAGTTTTGGTGATCTTTCCACGTATATATTGACTATATTGTATTTACCTCATTATAGACATCTCATTACATAGCTGAGCCATAACTCATCAGCCAGGGTTCCTCTGCCTACAGGGGCTCTGCAGGTAATAAAATGACAACGTGAAGCAGATGTATCTTGTGAGCAGAAATAGCTATTTACACAGACCTCAAGATCCTTAACTTGAATTCCAGTAGGTTTTTGGTTTTTTTTTTTAAGATATTATTTATTTTAGAGACAGAACGAGCGAATAAGTGAGGGGAGAGGCAGAGAGAATCTCAAGCACCCTTTGAACTAAGGACAGAGTCTGATGCAGGGCCCATCCCAGGACCCCGAGACCACGACCTGAGCTGAAACCAAGAGTGGGAGCCCTCAACCAACTGAGCCCCCCAGGTGCCCTTTGAATTCCAGTATTTTAAGAGTATGTGAAAATCTGAATTTTTTATAACGTAAACCTAATTTTTGTCATGTTGGCAACTAATCCAGGATTTTAAAACACAGTTCAGACTAAGCAGAACATCCCTGCAGGAAAAATTTAACCCAAGAGCCACGGGTTTGCAGTGAGACTGTCCTATTACTCAACGTTTAGGTGCATTTCAGTTTGTATTCAAAACAATGCTGCAGTGGAAATACCTGAATGAGGTTCATTACACACAAGTAGATGTATTTTTCTAGAGCAGCCACGTGAAGTAGAATTCCCAAACCAAAGAACATATAGTTAATTTTAGTAAATGCCGTTAAATTTCTCTTTAGCCACAAATGTCTGAGTCTGTCGCTCCAAATCCTTTCCAACATTTAATAGATCCGTTCCTTTAATATTTACCATTCTGATGGGTGAAATGACATTTTATTTACTTATTTGCTTAACAGACATTTACATAATGATCCCCGTGTTCCAGGTACTGTTCTAAGGACTTAAAAGATGTTTAAGTACTTATCATTTAATTTTTATAGGAACTCAGTGAGAGAATTATTATTATTAATTGTTATTACCACTTTTTAAGAAGAATTTATTTATTTGAGAGAGACAGAGATAGTGACAGCACAAGCAGGAGGAGAGGGAGAAGCAGGCTCCCTGCTGGGCAGGGAGACCAATGTGAGACTTAATCCCAGGACCCTGAGATCATGACCTGAGCTGAAGGCAGACACTTAACCAACTAAGCCGCTCAGGCACCCTATTGTACCACTTTTATAGATGAGGAAATAGAGGCACAGAGAAGTTAAATAATTTTCCTAGGGATGTAGAGGCAGGAAGTATTAGAGTCACGATTTAAAAGACTAAGAATGGTTTTAAATGGCTTTAGTCCATTTAAACTGGACTAAGAATCAGCTGATGTTCTCAGTTACTGTGCTGGGCTATCTTAATTACCACTGGCCAGTTCCTGGTGAACATCTTATGTATTTATGGGCCAATTATCCTTCCTCTATTGTGAGTTGCTTACAATTATCCTTTGCCATTTTTATTTGAGTTGTTTACCATTCTCTTGTTGCTTTGCAGTACTTATTTATATATTTTATGTATTTGTTAGGGTATGAGCAGGTACCCCCTGCTCTAGAGGTGGGAGTTAGTTGATATCAGCCAATCAAGATAATCCTCTCCTTCCTTATCACAATAATTTTTCAAAAGAAAAGCCAGCCTCTGGAATTCAAGGGACCCAGTTAGAATGAAGCTAGGATTCCTGTTCAAGGGTGCTGCCTCTCCTCTAGATTGAATAAAGATATTAAAGAGGAAGCCTGTAGCTTCACTTATCTTGGGACTAGGAGGAAAGCCAGTCCAAGGATGAAGCCTACGCACTGGAGAGGGCAGACCGGAGAGAAGCACAGAGAAATGAGGTCAGAGCCCTGAGCAAACTGTACCTGAAGTTTATACCACCTCTGGACTTCACAGTTAGGTGAGCTGAAAGTTCCCTTTATTTTTTTCAAGATTATATTTATTTGAGAGAGAGAGAGAGTGTGTGCACACGCTGGGGTGGGGCATGGAGAGGGGATGGGAGAGAATCCCAAGCTGACTGCACCAAACACAGAGCCTGAGGGCTCATTCTCAGGATCCTGAGATCATGACCTGAGCTGAAATCAAGAGTCGGATAGGAGTCGGATGCTTAGCTGACTGGGTCACCCCGGCTCCCCAGGTCCCTTTATTTTTTAAAACCATGTGGAGTTACATCTTCTGTAACTTGCAACTTAAAATGTCAGGCTTAATCCTAACCAAAACATGTGGTCACTCAGCTTTTCTTCCCTGACCTAATATTTTTCTTTTTAAACTCCTTTTATACTTTATAGAAATACATAAATAACAGTAAAGGAAAAGGCTAAATTTTATTCTCTTAAGTGCTACTTTATTTTTGTGCATTTCTGTAAACATCAAAACATGAATTTTATATACTCACTTAAATGATTTACAGAGATACAATCATAGCATCTAGACAGTTTTTGAGTTTTGCTGTTTTCAGTTTATCATAAGTGCTTTTCCTCTATCCAGACTTTTAATCATTATCCAAGGATGCAATATAATGAACTCAATATTATTGTTTGGACGTTAATATGATTTCCTACTTTTTAATACTATAGATAGTTTTGTAAGTAACATATTCCTAGCTTTTTTTTTTTTCCAGTTGAATTACTTTCTCAGGATAAATCTCTCAGTGGTTTGTCAGTTCCTGAAACTCGTGTGTTTCTGGCATTTTACTCTTTCCCTCTGTTCTTCAAACCTCCAAGCATGAACGTTGACACTCCCATTCTGTAAATAGCATAGAAGAAAACACTACACAAGCCTGAGATCAAACATTGAATTCAAACGTGATAGG
This sequence comes from Procyon lotor, assembly GCA_028646535.1. Lineage (NCBI taxonomy): Eukaryota > Metazoa > Chordata > Mammalia > Carnivora > Procyonidae > Procyon > Procyon lotor. The sequence goes on along the minus strand of CM053621.1, from coordinate 27,884,655 downwards.
AAGGATGGTATCACCTGTGAAACTCGTGGCAGAGACTTTCTCCTTGGAGCGTCCTAAAGCCTCCTGTCAGCCCCTGAAACTAGACCTGTGCTATCAGCTTTTTACCCGCTGCAAGATCGGTTGACAGGATCAACCACCTTTTATACCATGATCTCCCGTCCCCAAGGGAATGACTAAGGCTATACTTTGGAAATGGGATACAGGACTTCATAGCTTCCCTTGCAACAGACACATAGCCCGTGAGGCTTGTTTACAACCCGTGATTTATTGGGCAGGCGGAGTTTTACAATGGAGGAAAAAAGAACAGTTTTTAAAGGGCCACAACACAAGTATTTTTTTTTTTTTAAAGATTTTATTTGACAGAGAGAAACACAGCGAGAGAGGGAACACAAGCAGAGGGAGTGGTAGTGGGAGAAGCAGGCTTCCCGCAGAGCAGGGAGCCCGATGCGGGGCTCGATCCCAGGACCCTGAGATCATGACCTGAGCTGAAGGCAGAGGCTTTAACCCACTGAGCCACCCAGGCGCCCCAACACAAGTATTTTTGTGGGAAGGCAAGGATCGAGTCTGTATTTGCTTCCTGTTGTATCAGAGGCAACTCTTTGAGTGCCTAGCACGTAATAGATGCTCAATAAAAGTGTGTTGCATGAATGCAAGAGAAAGGATGAAATCTACCCAGGGGATATCGATATCCTGGACATCACTAAGACACAAAGCCCTCCGGCCAGTCCCTGGGGCCATGTGTTGCGCCATTGGCCAGGTTGGAGCACAGTGTAGCTTACACTTTGGAATTTCCACTTGGCCTTTGATGCCTTGATTGTTGCCCCTTAAAGTTACCAGGTCAAAGGGGATTGTCAGGGCAGAACCTCCATTTCCCGATCACTTCTGAGCTGGTCTCGACCTGGTGCACTGCTCAGCTCTCCTCACCCAAATGCTGTTACTCTGGCCACCAATGGTGCAGTCCACCATCAGCTGTGGTCTCTCGCAAACGGGGGCATACACATTTACTTATACTCAAAAGGTATCTCTTGTTTATCTAAAATTCTCGTTTAACTGAGTGTCTTGTATTCGCTAAATCTGGAGATCCTATCTCCAGATCCATTCCATTTGCTAAATCTGGAGATCCTATCTCCAGCCACCACCTTAATGCCTCTCAATAGAGATCCTAGATTTCTGTCTTGGTTGAGAACAAGAATTGGTCTCACGATGGAATCCGGCCATCCCTCGGCTCGCAGTGCTGAGCAAAAGGAGCGTCTAGCCCCGGACATTGAGTTGGGGCCAAACTGTCTCAGGACAACCGCTGAGACATTTTCAGAAAAGAGAAGCCACCCGTCAACCCGGAGAAAAGGCAGACAAGCAAGAAATTACAGGTAGGCTGATGGAGGATGGTCCCTCCATATAAAGTATACAATTTGTGCTCCACTTGTTTTATTTGTAAGTCACACAGAAAGAGGGTGGAGAAGGACAAGGGACAATGTTGTGAATGCTGTCTCAGAGCTGCGGGGAGGACATGAATGGCACTTCATGGTGATGAGGCAGGGAAACAAGAAAACCATTTTTTTTTGCTCCTTTTCCTGCTTCTATTCTTGCTAGGAGATGCACTCCTGCCCTACACACGGCTTGTAGTACCGATGATGTATGTCCTTCTTATGAAGGTCAAGGAGTTAATTATCTCTTTGGAGTCTTCCAGCGCAATAGATAACACCTATGGAGTGACCGGGCAAGGTCGTCCTGTACATTTCCAAGTCTGCTGACTCCAGACTCCTTGACACCAAGACCCCTAGCTCCGGGGCATGAGTGACTTATGGAGGACACCTGAGCACTCGTCCTTGTTCTAACCTGTTCTGGATGCCTGAGAGGACACGTATGCCAGACCACCATTCTCAGTAAAAACCCTAGGCCACAAGTAAAGATGAGACTCATGTGCTCCTTTTCCATTCCAAGTGTCCCAGATGCTCTGTGCGTCTCTGCCTTCTCTATATCTTCAATAAACTCTGCTCTCACTTCCTCCTGGCTTGCATTTGATTTCTATCCTGCATGAAACCAAGGACCCTCTTGGCTGGTCCTGTGGGCCCCCCTCAGGGTCCTTGGATCCAGCCTACCTACATCAGTTAGTGTCCCACACTCACTCTGGACACCCAAGTGAGCTGGGGCTGACATGACTCTGTGAAGCATAGACATGAATGTCATTCCAGGAGGAAATTCCAGAAAGAACATTGGATGGGAAGTCATGTAGGGATTAAGAGTATGAGCTCAGGAATCAGGCTTCCTGAATTCCAATCCAGGATCCACCCCTTCTAGCTGCGTGGTTTTAGGCCAGTTACTTAACCTCTCCGAGTCTCAATTTCTTCATCACATAATGTACCTCACAGAATGTACCTCAAAGGGTTGTCGTGAAGATTAAATGAGATAATGCAGGCGTGTAAAATGTATTCGATCAATCTTGGCCACTAGTAGCATGGTTAACAAATAGGATCCATACAGAAGAACAAAAGGGAAGGCGTTTCTGGCACAAGAGGTTTGAGGTTTCAAAGTTCTTTATGTTGCAAGAGATAGTAAGCCCACCTCAAACTGGATCAAACAAAGGACACTTCCTGGCCTCTGCCACTGTCATGTTCAGAGATGGAGCAGGCTTCAGAAATGGTTTGAATCAGCAGCTCAATGGCATCATCAAAGACGGGGGTTCTTTTTGTTCCTTGCTCTGTCACCCAAGTATCAGCCTCATTCCCCAGAGCAGCTTTCCTCCTGGTGGTGGGATGGTTGCCAGCCACCCCTGGGGCTTCGTGCTTCCACATTCACGTCCAGTGAGAGGAGAATGGGGAGGTTTACCCTGGCATTCCCAGCGGGAGTGCTGAAATTCATTCTGTCTCACCTGAGTCATAGGCTCCCTCCTGAACCAGTGACGGGGCCAGAAGAATGGAATGCGCCACTTAGGGAGTTAAATGAGGCCCTCCTGCCAAAGCTTCGGTTTCTCCCAAATCAGGAGCTACTGCTCAGGGGAGAAGAAGATTCCAAATGCAGAGCAAGTGTAGACCAGAAAGGGGCATGGATGCTGGGTAGGCACTCAGTAAGTGGGCATCTAATAAGTTATTGTATCTTGAATGACAGGAATCTATCAAAAGCATCCCCTCAAACTAGATGAAGCCCAGAATGAATGAAAAGTGCCACCGTGAAGACATGAGCCGCTTAGTACGCGGCCGGAGTATGCAGTGGGTGTCCTTCGTTTCCAGACGCAAAGGCAAATCTATTAATAAAATTCCTTCCTGGCAGCCTTCTCCTGGTGTAGATTCAAGGAAATGTATAATCAAAGGAAGGGGGAGGAAATTTTAGCCACGAAGCTGCAGTCCCAAGTGCCGCAAGGTCACCCGGAACGGATGCAGTTCCTTAGGGTGAGCAAAAAGGTGTAAAGAGAGAAGAGGCAAGTCAGGGTGGGCAGCCCAACTTGAGAACGAGGAAACAGAGCTGCCATGGAAGCCAAATAGAAGACGTATTTATCAGTCTCTCCGAGGAGGCTGGAACAGGGGACACCCGAGGAGGGGCCTGAATGAGCATTGCACAGGCTTTGTGAAATGTCCCCAGAGAACCCCTCATCCTACCATCCACCGGGTTCTGATGGTCCCTCTGGGTCAACTAGCCAGCAGGGCAACTCCTCTCCCAAGCCTGATACAGATGACGCGGACGGGCCAGGAGCTCCAGAATTAGCAGGATTGGCAGCTTACAAGGTCTGCAGCCCAGAGCAGGGGGACCCCTGAGCCTGCAGTGGCAGAAGCGGTTCTGAACATTAGTCCGAAGCAACGGGACCCAAGGGACAGGCGTCTGGGATACTCAGTTGGTCGCACAAGCAAACAGGGTGGTG
>CM053621.1:27836476-27880302 GCA_028646535.1 Procyon lotor | reverse complement strand
ACACAGTTATTGACTTTGTTGCTCCAGTTGTTCCCACACTGGCCCCCGGGAGCCCTTTCAGCTGGCTTCTGTGTCCCTTCGACAAACCCTATATTTTTAGAATGTCTCCCCATTGAAGTCTGTCTGATGTTTTTCCTCCCCATAGTCGGACTGCTTATGGGTTTAGGAGAGGAAGTTCACAAAAGCAAAGTGTCATCCTCATCACAGCCGATAAAGGGCACATGCCATCAGGCTGATTTCTCCCTGAAATCAGGCTGATCAGCCTGGATCCCAGGCTGATCACCTGTCTGAGGTCGTGTGTGTCAGTTTCTCCGCTGTAAAGTGCTGTGACCCCCGCCCCTTTGTTCTGCCCTCATTGGAAGTAGCTATGTGCAACCCACACTTAAAGGGGGGAAAGTTATAAATTATTTGGAATTCTTCTGCATGAGAGATATGCCTCTTCTCCCCTATTTATTCAACCATTAGTTTACATCAGTATAGACTCATGGATATTTATTTTATACTTTGGGTTATAATCCAGTATGACGTTATTGATTTTTATTTATTTTATTTATTTATTTGCTGAAATTGTTTCATCTTTGGCCAACGAAATCTCTCTCAATTTGCTCCTGTGTCCCTTTGACAAACACCGTCATACGTGAGTGCAGGCATGCGAGTGTGTGTGTGTGTGTGTGTGTGTGTGTGTGTGTGTGTTTAGCACTTGTGTATTCTCTGGCCCTAGAAGATGCTCTAAGCTCATCTTGTGTGTTTCTTGCTCCACACCTAGAAACAGTCATTTCTTTTTTTTTTTTTTTTAAAGATTTTTATTTATTTATTTAACAGAGAGAGAGAGATCACAAGTAGGTAGAGAGGCAGGCAGAGAGAGGGGGGGAAGCAGGCTCCCTGCTGAGCAGAGAGCCTGATGTGGGGCTCGATCCCAGGACCCTGAGATCATGACCCGAGCCAAAGGCAGAGGCTTTAACCCACTGAGCCACCCAGGCGCCCTGAAACGGTCAGTTCTTTAAGAATCCCGGGCTCCTGTTATTGGAGGATGATATTAGAAGCCAAGATCTGGCACTCGATGTGTTCATTGCTGCCGGGGTACCTGGCTTCCATACCCTCTTGCTGACAGACTAAGCAGATGTATGTTCATATACGAACCCATGTATATGCACAGATCTATAAACAATTCTGTGTGTGTCCATCTGCCGCTATAGTGAGCTAAGCGTGAGTTCATACTGACGTCCCCAACTCTAATCCAGGACCGCACGGATTATTCTAGCTTTCCCCTTTGCTTGTTTGCAACCTCACACTCCACCAGAGAGAAAGCCGGCCCTCACAGTCCATTTACTTGATTGTTCAATCCCAGGGTGCATGTGTGTGGTTTCAGCATTGTTCACCTGTACCCCTGTGGGAAGCAGCTTCTCCCGCTAGAGGACGGTGCCGTGTGTGGTTCCACGCGCCCTAGTTCTGGACTGTACTCACTTCCAAAGGTACTTAGGTGAGCATCTTTCTGCTCATCCAAACCTTTTTTCCTGGGCTGGATCTCCCCTTCTTCTGACGATAAATCTGACTGTCGGGGATCCTGCAGTAATATTCTCCACGGAGACTGGGCCTCCATGCCCCACTGAGTGTCCATAGTCCCCTCTGTGAGATACAGCCTGGATGAACTCTCTCCACCCACCTGCCAAGCCCCATGACCTCATGGGCGGACCCAGCCCGTGGCCCAGGCCCAGCCCCAGCCCGCCTTCACCCCTGTCTGAGCATCGTTGCTCGCCTCCCAGGACCACGCGGCAGGGGCCGGCCACTCTGGGCCCTGGCCAACCTGTCCAGCCATCCTGCTGGTCTGCCTGGTAACTGGGGCCTTCTCAAGTTACTCGGAGGATCACTTTGCCTTAGAAACTCCAGCTGTCACCTCGGGCGCATCAGTAACGACGCCAAGGCCCGGAGCAGCAGAGGGCTGGCAACAAGCTAGTGTCCCCGTGTGCTCTGTCCGTGCAACCACCGAAATCGCCAAGGAGGAAGGTGAGCAAACCTGGGAGCGCCGGGGTTGGCCCCTTGTATTCCGGGATGGGGGGCCTGGGATGCCTCCCTCTCACGCCCCGAGAGAGTCCATCAGCCCTGCCCGGAGCCTGGATTCCTGTTTCTGGGTGAAGGTGAGAGAACAGAGAATGGTGCACACCAGGAAGTCAGGGTGGGTGGAAGAGGGCTTGAGTCACTCCGAGGGGCCGGGGACACTCGGGAGGGTCTGCCTCGGGGCAGAACCCCAGGGGGGTCCGAGTGCCGGCAGCCCCTTTGGCCGTGCGGGCGCCGCAGGTTGGGGGTAGCGGTGCTGGGCGTTGCCTCCTCTGGCCTCTGAGAGGCAGCCTAGCCGCAGCCGTGCCTGTGGAGGGCAAACAAGGGCCCCAGCCCCAAATTCAGAGTCGCCAGCCAGCCCCTCTTTGGTTGGGGGGGAGCTGACTATCCCACAGTACAAGAACTGACCCCAGGTTCCTCCAAGATGTGGTGATGCCCCCACCCCATCTGGGCCCAGTGCACCCAGGAGTCCCGCGCAGCCACCAAGCAAAAGAGTAAGTGTCCCTGAGCCTCCGTGGCGGCACAGCCACCTGGAGGCGGAGGACCAGGTCCCCTGGGATGGGTGGGGGAGTCAGCGGCCAGCCTCCCTCCCCCACACTCAGTGAGGAGTGCCCACACTGTCCTCTGGTGGCCGGGTGATACCGACTCTCCCTGGTTGTCCCTTAAGACCACCTGTTCCTAGTCAGTGATGCTGCTGGAACCCCGGTCTCCTCCTCGCCCCAACTCCCCAGCTGCTAAGACGAGTCCAGGTGTCCTGGGAGAGGGAGCTCGGAAAACGGAGCCTTCACCCCACATACTGCCTACAATTTCAGAGGCTGTCCGTGGGCTGTGGGCAAGCCCTGCTCTAAACAGACCTACAGAAACACGCATAGATTTTTCCATCTAGGACAGTCACCCTCGCCTCCCTGGGCTGTGTTTGTTAACCTCAAAGATAAGTGATTTTTCCCACAAAAATGGGTTAACTCGGGAATGGCAGAGAATAGCCATTCAGGACACGCAAGCCATGGCAAAAACCATAGGCAAGTCCAACAAAGGAGAAGAACTTCACAGAGAAGAACAAGGAAGCCAGGAGGGGTGCTTTTGAACAGAAGTCCGTTGGAGAGAAGCCAGAGATGGGGTGATCGCGGTTGGGGTGATCGCGGTTGCTCACGGGTGGAGTTGCAGGGCTGGTCCTTTACTTGGAGGAGAGGCAATGCATGTCTTTTCCTGTTGGCCTTGAAATCGATGATTCTGTTCTGTGATGATTCTTGTGTCAGGCTTTGTGATAGATAATGCTTCCTATAACTGAGGGATGGTATGGCTCCCCCTTCTGGCCTCCTGACTCCGTTTTAGTGAGGTCTCCCTTCATTAATGTTCCCGTTTGTGTCTGGGGCCCACCTCACCAACCCACACAATCTGGCCTCTCTGGAGGCCAGAGGCACCCCCTTCCCTAGACCCAAGAGCCCAGAGACCTCCAAATCAGCCCTACCATGCTTCCCCAAGGAAGTCGAAAAGGAGAGTCATGCAATTCAAAGGGCAAATACCCGCCAAAGTCAGTAGGGATTTGTGAGCTCCTGTCCCTGGGAAGTCCTTTTGTCACATGGAAGTTGGTGAATTTCAGGCTCAGTTGGATCCAGGAGTTGAGACATCATCTTAAGAGCTAATCCTCTAGGAGGCAGAGAGGAGTACTGGCCCAGCTTGGCGCATCTCTTGGGTCTCTAAGCGGCCTGCAGAGCAGGGGACGGGGCCGCCATGGATCCGCTGTGCGGTCTCTCTCCCTCTCCAGCCGCACCTCTAGCACCGCCATGCCGGCCACCAACCAGGGCTGGCCCGAAGACTTCGGCTTCCGGCTGGGCGGCTCGGGCCCCTGCTTCGTCCTGGAGGTGACAGAAGGGAGCAGCGCACACGCCGGGGGTCTGCGGCCCGGGGACCAGATCCTGGAGGTGGAGGGGCTGGCGGTGGGTGGCCTGAGCCGCGAGCGCCTCGTGCGCCTGGCCCGGCGCTGCCCGCGCGTGCCGCCCAGCCTCGGCGTGCTCCCGGGCCCCGACGGCGACCCAGGCGCCGGATCCGGCCGCGCGTCCCCGACCCCAGCCCTCCGGCCCCCGCGGCCCGGCCGAGGCCTCTCCCTGGGCCGCGAGCTGCTGCGTCTGGCCCGCCGCAGGCGCCCCGAGGCCGTGCACCGGGAACGCAGGCGCAAGGCCCAGGAGTTCAGCCGCAAGGTACGACGCGCGGCGGAGGGGGAGCCTGGGGGACGTGGTTGGCAGGGTCCCCCTGCGGCGAGGTAGGTCCTTCTGGGGCCTGGTGCAGGTCTGGACCTGAGTCTTCTAGGGACATATTTACCTCTCTGGTGCTGCGCTGCTGGTGCTCAGCATTTTGCTGTGACTTTCATCCACATTGTGTCCACGTGGGCCATTCCTCCTATTGCCTGTGCTAAGAACAGAGTGTCTCCACCTGTTGTGGCTACTGTAACAACATCCCAGAGACCGGGAGGCTTAGAAACAGCAAGAATTTATTTCAGTGTATTTCTCACATTTCTGGAGGCCGGAAGTCCAGGATCTCAGTGCGGTCGGATTCAGGGTCTGGGGAGAGCCACTTTCTGGTCCATAGCTGGCGGCTTGTCACTGTGTCCTCACATGGTGGGAGGGGCACGGAAGCTCTCTGGGGGTTCTTTCCTAAGGGCACGAATCCCATTCATAAGGGCTCTGCCCTCATGACCTAACCACCTCTCAGAGGCCCTACCTCCTAATACCATCATCGTTAGAGCTCAGAATTTTAAGGGATGAATTTAGGAGGGACACAAACATTCAGACAATAGCACATAGTGTTTTCCTTCCTTTCCTTTTTTTTTTTTTAAACGTGCCACACTTGTTTCAAAACTGGGATCTGGCCCTGCCTTACACAGCAGAGGGCTGGCTGGTTGGCAACAGGAGGCCCTAGTTCAAGTCCCCTGACTTTCCAAAGGCATTTCCTATCAGACTTTGGCATGAACCGACCCTGAGGGGTGGCAGGTGCAAAGTTAGGGCTTCCCCGAGGACCGAGAGTCGAGTCCTGGGATGGCTAAGGATGTTCTTAGCCACAAGAGGAGTCCAAGGTCTGAGTCACCTACGGGAAGCAAGGGGTGGTCACCCAGGGGAGGTAGCAACCCAGAGCTGGAAAAGAACATCGGAGGATGAAGTCGTCCTCAGGCCAGAACCCTGAGCGATGCCTGATTTGCAGAAACCTGGCCCTTTTCTGGCCAAACCCAGGGAAATCCAAGAAACCTGGATACCTGGATGTAGGACAGTCAGGGAGGAGACTGACCGGTGTGGTCATATCTACTGGGGCCCCCTGGAAGGTGTCACCGCAGCAACTTCCTCAGGCCCTCTGCCCTCACATACCTGTCCTCCAGGGCCTTTAGATGAGGGGGTCCAGCTCAACGTCTTATACAAGTTTGATGGCTGGGACACTTGAGTTCACAGATACCCTCCCTTGTCCTCCCTGGAAAGAGCACTGCTCATTCGTCCTCTTGGCAGAGCGTGGCCGTGACGTTTTAGGGGACAGAGGGTGGGTGGCTCTGCTATTAGAGAACTGCCCCCCAGCCCACTGCCCAGGTATCAGATCTCCATTCTCCTGGCCTTCTCCAGTGCCCAAGCTTGGTCCAGTCCTCCCTTCTTCTAAACTGAACCTCCTCAGGAACCTCACCTCCACCACGTACCCTGGCATGACCCCTTGTCTGGGTAGGACCCCAGCTTGAACCTTTCAGCCCATGGCCCCGGAGCAGGGCCAGGCTCTGTAGCCAAGTGTATGCAGTCGCTCCTGCACACACACATGACTCAGCTCTGACCTCCCTAGGTCACCACTGACCAGCTCCCCAAAGATGCGGCTTTCTTTCTATCCCCAGAGCAGGCTCTGCTGTTAAAACAAACATCAAACATCTTGGTGCCTTTGCACACCCCACAGGTTCATTCCCCATCCGCACAAAGTCCTCTAAAAGTGCAGGCGCTCTCCAGGCCGGCTGACCTCTGCATGAGGCCCCAACGTGCCCGGCACCCCCATCTCAATGTGCGGTCTCAGGAGTTTCTGTAGGGGAGGAAGAGAGTGCAGAAACGTGCACATTGGCTCTGAAGGACTTTAAAGAGGTAGCAAAGCGCTGTGCCTACAGCCGGTGCTCCTTGGCCAGGACTAGGCGCGCCGCTGCTCCCAAAGGATGCCGGGAAATGCCGTCTTCTGTGCATCCAGGGAGCAGAGGGGAGCTAGCAATACTGAAGAGCACGAGTGGCTCAGTCCTTCCCAGCTGCAGAATACCCGACTGGGTGACTTAGAAACCACAGGAATGTACTTCCCACAGCTCTGCAAGCCAGACACCGGAGATCAGGATGCCAACGTAGAGTGAGGGCTCTCTTCTGGGTGGCAGACCTCTCCTGTCCTCGTGGGAGGGAAGGAGCTAGAGCTCTCCGGGCTTTCTTTCATCAGGGCACTGATCCCATTCACAAGGACCCCACCCTCATGACCTCATCCCCTCCCAAAGGCCCCACCTCCTAACACCATCACCTTGGACAGCAGGTTTGCGACAAATGGGGGGAGGGGGCACCACCATTCAGACCGCAGCAGCTAGTAATGGCTGCTATAATTCCCGATGACCTGCTGCAGAACCCAAGGCCTGTCCCAGATTCCATCCAACCCCTGGAGAGCTGGACGGGGGCACGGTCAGCGCCCCCAGAAGGGCAAGCAGGCAAGGCAGGGCCAGGGGGGCGAGCGGCTGTCCAAGCCAGCCAGTGTGTGTTCTGGCAAGGGGAAGTGGGAGTGGTGGGTTCCGGTTCAAGCTCACCAAGCACCTCCAAAAACTGAGAGCAAATCCCCAGAAGACACTACCTCAGGACAAGCAAGGGCTTTCTGACAGTTAGCACCCGGGTTCTCACCGGCGCTCTCCCTGCCCCAGTTTTTCCTCCTTGAGGACTCTGATATTTAATAGAAAATCCATTAGCGTCCCGTGATGGCGCCTCGTGCTTAGATGTAGGTTGAGAGCATGTGGGTAGTAGCTGACACCAAATCCACGCTGTGGCACAGGCCCCAGGGGGGAGGAACTATTTTTTCTTCTTTCTTACATAAAACGTCTTTCCAGCCGGCCATGTTCTCCTTTGAATTGAGGCTGCCGCTGACTTTGCAAACCACTAACCTTCCTCAGCACAGTGGGTGCATGGGGGGGGGGGGGGATGCCGGTGCTGCGGCCTGCCCTCCTCACTGCCCGGGAAACTGAGGCCAGCAGGGGAGCTGCAGGAAATGCAGCCAGAGGGCAGCTGGCCCTCTGTGGCTCTTGGGTTGAGCTCCATAAGCATTCACTGAGGACCTACTATGGGCCAAGCCCTGTGATCGGGGTTGGGAGGGAGCAAGCCCTCAGGTCTGGGTGTCAGGCCGTCCCGACAGGTCATGTCAGGTGGAGGAGACAGACAGCAACACAGACTTTGTGGGGGTGCACGTGTTAGGACTCAGGCATGAGGCCCCCAAAGCCCCCTGCTTCCGTCACCGCCTCTGGAAAGCCGGCCTTAATCCCCTTGTGCAACTGTCTAGGAAAGAGTTGACCATGCAGATCTGAAACTCTAGAGCTCCCTCTGGGCTGAAGATCAAGGTCCAGAATTCGCCATCTGGGGTCCTTGGCCAGAGAATTGCCACGGAGCGCTGCCAGTAGGGGGCGCCCTGCAGCAGGTCAGGGCAGTTGTATACAAATAGCAAGTGGAGACAGGTCTGGGCCAGGAAAATTAACAGGATGCTCGGGTGGCAGAGTAAGAAGGACTTTATGTATTCACGTATTTATAGGTTGAGAGAGACTCAGACGTTTATATAAGCTGAAGGGAAGGAGGCAGCAGAGATACTGAAATCCATGTGTTTCACCATCATCGATGGTGGACCTGTGATGCCCCAGGGCCCCGGCAGACGGTTGTGATGAGGTCAGGCAGGGGACCTGCTCCCACGCAGTGGTTGTCCCTGTGGGGGAAAAGCCAGCGAGGAAGTGGACAGACATATAAACAAGCTATCTGGGGATCACGATCAAGGATGTGAAGAAATAAACAGGGAGATGAGAGAGAGATGGGGGCCGCTTGGCCAGGGTAGTCGCGAAGGCTCCCTAAGGAGGTGACTTTCGAGCTGAGTGATGAGTAGGTAGAGGAAGAGAAAGCGGGGACAGGTGGGTCAGTGGGGTGTCTGTGGACTGGAGAGGCGACCTTGGCCAGGAAGGGGGAGCTCTTCATCCTCGGCCAGTGGAGGGTGGTGGGGAAGGACGCTGTCTGCGGACATTGGGGGTGGGTGGAAGGTGGTGAGGCTGATGCTGAACCGCCCTGGCTCCTGCTGAGGTCGTGCCCACCCTCCCCCCGAGAGAGAGGCACGGCAGACCCACACGCTCACCCCACCACGCAGCCTCCCACCTCTGCTTCAGGGTCAGCTCAGGGCGTCGGTGTCCAGACACACCCCAGGCCCCTGACTACCAAGGGAGGGCTCTCACAGAGCACGGACAGACCGGACAGCCGATGCTTACCTGCTGCATAAACAAAAAGTAAGTTTCAGACCCCAAAGCCGCATACTACATGGTTCCATTCACAGGAAGGATCCAGTATAAGCAAATCCACGGAGACAGAAAACAGATCAGTGGTTGCCAGGGGCTGGGGAAGTGGGGAGTGAGTACTTCGTGGGTACAGCGTTGCCATTTGAGAGAGTATGAAAATATTCTGGAACTGGATGGTGATGACGGTTACACCACGCTGTGGAACGTACTTAATACCACTGCATTGTACGCGTCAAAATGGTTACAACGGTAGTTGCATGTTATGTGCATTTTTGCGACAGTAAAAAATAAAAGGAAAAAAAAGGAACAGGGATAACATGCCTTCTTTCTCCTGACTATATAACTCCTATAAGCTCACTATAGAAAAGATGGAAACCACCGACTTATTTAAAAAGAAAAACACGGGACGCCTGGGTGGCTCAGTTGGTTAAGCGGCTGCCTTTGGCTCAGGTCATGATCCCAGGGTCCTGGGATCGAGTCCCCCATCGGGCTCCTTGCTCGGCGGGGAGCCTGCCTCTCCCTCTGCCTCTGCCTGCCTCTCTGCCTACTTGTGATCTCTCTATCTGACAAATAAATAAAAATAAAAAATCTTTAAAAAGAAAAGCACTCCAAATTACTATAAAACTTAGAGCATATTTCTGATTCATAGATACATGTGTGACATATATGTCTAGAAATATAACACCGTGTACTCCATTTGTAACCTGTTTTTCTCACTTGCCTGTTATCACATGTTTCCGTATATCTTGTAACAGTGTTATTGAGATAGATTCACCTATCATACCATCTAGTCACTTAGAGCGTGCAATCCAGTGGTTTTGGGTGTATCCCCAGATTTGTGCAACCATCACCATGATTTTCATGGTTTTATTTTTTATTTAATATTTATTTACTTGAGAGAGAGAAAGCGTGGGGACGGGCAGCAGGAGAGAATCCTCAAGCAGACTCCTCGCTGAGCAAGGAGCCCGATGCGGGGCTTGATCCCAGGACCTTGAGATCATGACCTGAGCTGAAACCAAGAGTCGGACATTCAACCGACTGAGCCACTCAGGTGCCCCTCGTGGGTTGTTCTATTAATTAATTAATTTATGTATGTATGTATGTATGTATGTATGTGAGAGAGTGAGCAAGAGAGAGAGAGAGAGAGAGAACAAGCAAGGGGAAGGTTGGGGACAGGCAGAGGGAGAAGCAAATTCCCTGCTGAGCTGGGAGCCCGATGTGGGACTCAATCCTAGGACCCTGGGATCATGACCTGAGCTGAAGGCAGACACTTAACCAACTGAACCACCCAGGTGCCCCAGCCTCTCATGGTTTTCCATAAATATCTACAGCATCATTCTTTCTGGCCAAAAAGTACCACATGGCATCAAATTGAAAACATCGTCAATTGCAAGACATCCCATTTTTCTTAATCACAAAAGGAGGAATGCCCCTGACGATAAACCCATGACACATGCCACCTTATCACCTACTTGTCACTTAATTTAGTAGCTATTAGAAGAGGACTTTAGACTTATATGAACATACTCAGTACCAGCAATGCACGTAAGTCAGTGTAAGTAACAACATGAGCAACTACAATCGCACCCATTTACACGCACAGGAACAGCAACTAGCTATTTTCAGAGATGTTAGAATATGAAAAAATGCTCACCCCAGAGTCAACAACATCCAGTACTACAGTGTATCAACTGAACTTGGCTCTCAAACAACAGCCATCGACTCTGCTCACTTAGGCAGGAAAGGGATTTGTGGGAGGAGCAGTTTGCAGAATCCGCACTGGAGATCCAACCTTAGAACCGGGACAGGATTGGCAACCAGGAGCCCAGCTGTCCTGCAACACCCAGTCAGGAAGAGTCTGCTCAGGGTGCACTGTGGGGCTTAGCCACCACCCTCAGCAAGCTCTGCTGTCCCCGCATCTCTGCGTCATCTTTTCAAGAGCCAAAACTCTGGACCAGAGCTTCCAACTGCCCAAGGCTATGACATTAACTGCCAGGGTCCTGCCTCCCTCGTAGTCTGGGATTTCCTCCTTTCTTAGCTGAGTAGCCAGGACTGCAAATATCCCCCAGATGGATGTGCTAAAATCATTTATTCCATAGTATCAGATATCAATATTGCTTCCAATGTCTCCGTATTATGAACAACGCAGAGGTGAGCCTCTTCATTCAAATATGGTGCACCATTGTGCACCCATTTGCACGCCCCTTTCCAACGTCTGCATGGGCTCCTCTGATCAGATGTACCTTGATTGGTGTCAGCTGGTTTGTACACAAAGCAGAAGGAAACAGAAGTCCCGAGGGAGCACCGAGGGCGTCCAAATTCAGGGCTAGGCACACACTCCAGGGCTTTTCTGTGAGCCAGAATGTTCTCTATGGGATCTCTCAGCAAACAGTGTGGTAGAAGGAGTACAGCATTATAATATTGGTAACTAGCAATTATTGAGGGCCTGGCACATTGTAAGCCCTTGTATTGATTCCTTTGATCCTTATAATACTCAGTAGAAGGGCTGTCTCTAAGTTTGAGTCGTGACCCCATGGCCTTGAGGTCACTCCACCTACACCAGCCTCCGTGTGCTTAGAGGTACAGGAAGACATTAGCCATGTCACCTTGTCTGTCTGCTATGAGGCTGGAAATATGATTTGGGTAGAGAGCTCGCGGCGGAGCTCGGGCAGGGCTCCCATGCCAGCTGTCTCGTGGAGGTAAACCGGGGGAGGAAGGGAAGGAGGTGAGCGGTGTCCTGTTCTGGTCCCGGTGGTCATGCACCAGGCCCGTTCTCACAGGTGGATGAGCTCTTGGGGGACCAGCTGACCGCCAAGGAACGGGTGTTCGCCGCCCTGAAGCAGTTTGCAGCCGAGCAGCGCGTGGATGACCTGGTGTGGGCGCTGACCCTGGAGCTGCCCCGCGAGGCCCGCGCGCCCCTCCTGGACAACCTCAGGTACCTCGGCTGGGGGAGGAAGGGCCAGGCAGGGCGTGGCTCGCTCAGAGGTGTCCAACAGTGACCCGGTCCCAGGGCATCGCTGTGAGGGAGAATGGAAGGGCTGCTGGATGCTGGGCTGGGACGGGCTGCAGAGAGGACCCACCTCCTGCAGAAAGGGCATCCCCATGCTAGACCCAGTGTGTGCTCTGTGCCCTTTGATGATGCCAGCCGTGTGCCCAGGACCTCGCCAGGACCCTAGGGGAACACTCTCTGGCTGAATCATCCCAGCGCTATTATTATCCCCATTTCTTGGGGGCGAACTGAGGCTCAGAGAGGTTAAGCGGCTGGCCCAAAAGTCACACAGCAAATGAGTGGGTGGTACAGGACCATGAACCCATCAGCTCTGCACTTTCTGTTCTTCTGCTCAGCTTTGGACTCTGTAAGGTTATCGTTTAGGAAGAAAAATTCCTAGTGGGCTGATACCTGGAGCCCCCGCACCCACCCACTTTCCTGCCAGGGCATCACTGCCCCCGCAGAGTGCAGCTTTGATGAGCCCCCCACTGGGCCTGAGTGGTGCCTTCCCTTTCAGGATCCTGGGGGGCGCCCTTCTCTCCTCACCCTGCCTCTGGGGCCTGAGACTGCTCCCCCCCTTCCTGGGCTCAGCCCGCCCCCTCCCCTTGCTGCCATTCACCCCGCAGCCTGCCCCTCCCTCTGGGCCTGGCCAATGTCAGGGACGGGGCTGGCCACCACCCCCCCCAAAGCCCGGGTGCCGCGGCTCAGCTCTGCAGCGGAGTACAGAAGGCCACCGGAAGAGGCCACCATGAGCTGCCTGGGGTGAGTTAGGGGCCTGCCCCTTGCTAGGAAAATCCAGAGAGAGGAAAAAAAAAAAAAAGTTATTTCTCCAGCCTAATTTGCAGTGGAGGTGATGCGCTGGCACTGAGGGCTCCCTGGAGAGGTGATGGATGGGCAGCCCCCCACTCCACCCATCTCTCCCAGGGCTGGGCCAGGGGCGCCGGCGGCTGGCTTTCCCCTGGGAAGTTGGCACGGGCACGTCGCAAGGCTGCTAGCAGTCGGTCTCAGCTGGAGGTCCTCCCGGTCCCCCTCGTCTCCCTTCGGAGCTGCCCTGGCTTCTGTCTGTGTCGCCTCTGCCTCCCGGGACAGCCTGTCTGCCTCCCCACGCCTGCTTTCCGGTCGGCAGTTCATCCCCAGGCGACCGCGGGCAGCGGGTCAGGAAGAGCGAGGGTGGGGGAGGCGCCCCTTGGGCGCGCTGGATTCAGAGCCTGGGAAGCGGGAACCCTGGCCCCCTGGGGCCGCCCATCCCGGTCCCGCAGCAGCCCCAGGGCATTGGTGGGAGGATGAAACAGCAACCTCTATTGTCAGTGCGTGTCAGGTGCGACAGGAGAAGTGGGGAGGGTGCCGGAGGAGGGGGCGGCGCCCAGCTGGGCTCTGCAGAGAGAGGGGTGCCTTGGCCGCGGGGCTTCAGCCACCCCAACCCTCACCCCCTTCCCCTCCATCTCCCCACCCCCACCCCCAGGCTCTGGCGGCCCATGCTTTGTTACAGGGCTGCAATAGCAAATAGAACCTTTTAGGGGAGAGCTCTCAGGGGGCAGGGAGGAGTCACAGATACAATCACCTGTGATTCTGAGGGCTTAGTGCCAGCAGCCCGGGGCTAACTCGAGGGGGGGGGGGGGCAATCAGGGTAGGCTCCCTGGAGGAGGCAGCAGGTGCCACAGTGTGGCTCAGTGATTCTCAATTCTGTCTGGCACTATGCCCACTATGGGGGTGGAAAGACAGACCCCCTAAAAAGAGTTCATCAGGGTCAGGCATCTAGCCACATGTGGACACTGCCACGGTGAGAGTGGGGCCACTCAGTACCCAACACTGAGTACCCAACAGTACCCGGCTGTGAACCACCTTGCCTAGGATGGGTGGCCACAAAGAGCGACAGTTGCGGCCTTAGGATACCCCATGGAGGAGAGACAGGGTTTACATGAGACAGGGAGTGAAAACATAGGTGAAGCTGTGTGTGTGTGTGTGTGTGTGTGTGAGAGAGAGAGAGAGAGAGAGAGAGAGCTTGGCAGAGGCTGGAGGCCACCCAAGTCACTGCAGGACCTCTGAGAGGTAGTCCCAGGGGCCAAATCAGAAAGCTTGGGGAGAAAGAAGGAGCAGTGAGACCATGAAACACAGTAGCCACATGTGGCTCTTTAAGATTAAATTTAATGGATACTAAATAAAATTGGAAATTTAGCTTCTCAGTCTCACTAGCCACTTATGACTCGTGGCCACCATGCAGGACAGTGCACCTTTAGAGCTTGCCCATCATCGAAAGTTCTCCTGGGCGGTACTGCGGTGAGCGTGAGATTTGGGTCAGTGGTGGTAATGGGAGCAAAGGGTCTCATCTTTTCTCCATGGCAGTTCACCCTGCAGCTCAGGGCTTAATTTGGGTCTATCCCCAAAGGGATCCCACTCTGATGAAGTGATAAAATGACTTTCTAATTAGGACAGGCCACTCCAGGCAGCTTGGGAAGTGTGACGTGGTTCGGAGGGGGCAGGAAAGCTAAGGCAGCTGTGTGGTCTGCGGTGTGTTTCCGGAAATCTGGAAGGAGAGGGAGGGGCCGGCAGGTGGGAGAGGGAAGCCGGTCTCGGGACAGCACTGGAGGAAGCGAGGGTCTGGAATCCCCACAGACCTCGTTGGACCCCCAAGTCCACTCATGGGCTGTGCAGCCTCAAGCAGGTTCATTGACCTCTACAGTCGGTCTGTAAAACGGGGTTGGTCATCCTTATGTGTTCCCAGCAGGGTTCTTGGGAGGAAATCACAGAAATGGACCCTGCCAACTGGAAGCAGAAGAGATCAGCTGAGAATCCGGGGGTGGGGGGTGGGGGGTGGTGAGGGAACACCCATGTCCCCATCCTCCCCTGCTTTGGGGACCAGTGTCAGAGACACCATATACAAAGTGATCGGGAGAATTCCGTGAAATGGTGGGACGTGGTATGTGCTCAGTTCCTGGGGGCTTCCTGGAGGGAAGGACTCTCCCTCCCTAGAGCACATTTCTCAGCCGTGGCACTTTTGACCTCTGGGGCCCCATAACTCTCTGCGGCTGGGGGCTGGCCTGCATGTTGTAGGGTATTCAGCAGCGCCTCTGACCCCCACCCACTAGATGCCGGTAGCACACTCCCCATCCAAATTGTCATTTTGTGACCACCAAAACTCTTCAGATAGTGCCACATATCCCCTGGGTGTGTGTGTGTGTGTGTGTGTGCGCGTGTGCAAAATCCCCAGCTGAGAGCTTCTGGCCCAGAATAATCTGCCTTTAGTAGCCCCCCTCTAGCAGGGGTGGGCTCTTGAGCAAACTCCAGCTGTTGCTTGACCCCTACCCCCCCATGTTGTCTTGGGCTATCCGAGGCACGAGGGGCTCTCCCCTTCCAATGCCTTCCCTGTGTGCTGGGGTGCTGGGACCGAGGGGTGCAAGTACGGTGTGGACAGACGGAGTGGGAGAGGGGGTGACAAGGACACCGGGCCCCAAGGCAGTGTGTGCATGTCTGCCTCTGTCCGGATTCAGGCACGAGCATTTGCTCCCTGCTCACACCTTGTCTGCCCCCAGCGAGGTGGACGGTCTTCATAGCCTTCGGGCTGGCGTGGTTCTGGATGCTGGGCCATTGCACCCAGAACCCAGCCACCCAAAATGGCTCTGTCGTGATGGGACGGCCGTGGCCCCGCGGATATCAGGGAGCTGTAGTCACAGGAGAGGTTTTCAGGCATTTCTCTCCCTGGCGGGGCTGAGGACAAGGCCTGGGAGGCTGCAGCATGAATGCTGGCTCCGGCTTGCTGCCGCTGCTGCTGCTGCTGCAGAGAAAAGCAGCCCAGGTTGATGGGGGTGGGGTGGGGGGGGAGAGGAGGTTAGTGGCCTCGCTGGGGCTAGGAATCCGGGCTAAGGTGTGTTGGGCAGCGTGGTCTGACCCGCTGCAGAACTGTGTCAGATGTCCCTTTCTCCCAGTGAATGAGACAGAGGGAGGGTCCCAGGGTTTTCTGCCTCTGCAGCTCCTGTCTGTCTGGGTCGCGGCCAACTCCTGGCGAGGAGAGAGCCTGGTGCGGATGTCCCCCAAGAAGCCCCTACTCAGGATGTCCTGGGCCGGCGCCCCGGAAACATATGCCCTTTCCTGCAGGCAAGCGGGACTGGATCCGCGAGAAAATGACAAGGCAGTGGGTTCCAGTGGGGTCCCCAGAGCTGCTGCTCTGACTTCCAGAAGTAGCAGACCCAGTCAGAGGAAGGGTCCAGACTCCCTTTCTTGCCAGCCCCCTCTTCTCCCCTTAGCTCCCTCTCCCCCAGTAGGAGGTGCTCTGCCCACCCCCCCACTTGGGAGTTGCCCCAGCCAGGCTGCCCCTCCTCATTTCCACTCACTCTCCAGATCTCATACGATCTTCCTCTGTGTTTCTATCCCACCCCACACCCTTCCAGGTTCACCTCCCAGCCTCACCAACTCCCCTGGTGCACCAAAATCTCTGGGGTCCCTCCTCCTCTCCTTGAATCCTTAGACTCTACCCCCCACCCCCCACTCCCGCACTGAGTTCAGTCTCCCGGGCTGGCAATGGCATTCAAGGCCTCCCTCTCTAACCGCTTCTTGAATAGTGCTTCCCCCTGGGTAGGTAAGGGGGGCTTCCCCTCCCTGACCCACTCCCTGAAACCCAGCACGAAGGCCACGCCTTCTCAAGCTCTACAAAAAAAAGTCGGGGCTTCTTCCGAAACCTGAGGTTCGGTCTCGCGGCAGCCAGGGCCCGGGGACTCTCTATGGTGCAGGGGACCTGGGCGCCCTGGCGTCGAGAGGTTGGAGGCGAGACGCCTGGGGAGGGACTGATGGAGGAAGCCGAGAGGAAGCAGCCGTTGACTGCCCTGAACCGCCCCGAGTTCCCTCGGAGCCACCTGCAGGGTCCCCCGTGGGGGCGGGGCGGGGCGGGGCGGGGCCACCCGGAGGGGGCGGGCGCGGGGCCGCGGGCCGGGCCGGCTCGGGAGGGGCCGAGCGCTCTCGCCCGGCAGAGGCTCGTGGAGTCGCGGCGCCCTCGCTCTGCTCGCGGGCTCGGCCACCCCTACCTGTCGGCACCTGCCTCGCCGCCGTCGCCGGCTCCAGATGGGGAAGGACCAGGGCTTCTCTCGGCACTTTCGGTAGTTTCCCCACCGCGCCCCGCGCCCCCGGGAACTGTGCACCCTCGGCGCCGCGGACCCGCCTCTGGCGGCCTGAGAAGGGGTGGGGCTGGGGCACTGAGGTGGACACCCACAGGGCACGAGGGGGCGAGTTCCCCCCGGTTGGATGCCTAGAACCTGCACGCGCCCCTGGAGGTCGGGATGCGGGTCGAAGTGGGGAACCCAAGGCTGGGACGGAAAAGCCCTCTTTCCTTCCTACAATTGGGCAGGTCCAGGGACCTGGCCAGAGAGCTGAAGCAGGGAATGTGGTGGAGAGAGAGGACCCTAGGGCAGCCCCTAGGAGGAATCTGGGCCCGGATTTACTCTTGAACCCCCACTGTGGCCAGGGAAGCCTGTGGTCTCAGAGAAACCCGTTGGCATAGCAGGGACCTGGGAGTCCTGGGGCAGCCATGCTGTCAAGGTCAGAGGGGTAGTGATCTGCCACAGTGGTCGGTGAGGCCCCCTTGTGCCTGGCTCTCCTGCGTTCGTGGATTGAGGGCAGACCCAGGGCTGGGGTGCCTGGCCAGACTGAGCTGCATGGAGGGCCAGCACAAGCCAGCAAGGGCATGTGGCTCAGTCCCAAGGACACCAAGCAGAGAAAAGGCCACCAATCTTCTCCCACCTGTGCGGCTGGTGACTCACCATGGTTACAGCCCCGGGCAGGGGGGTGGGGGGCAGGCCTTTTCTAATTGCCGCCGGAGGGTGGAACTGGGATGGTCCTCTGGCCCCTGCCTAGGTTGGACATAGGGCCTTCTGGAGCCTAGGGGCTGGAGCCCAGATTGTGAGGTGGACAGTTTCCGGCTTGTCATCACTCCTTTGCCTGGGCCTGAGGCATGTGGTGGGTCTGGGATGCTGTGGGGAATGTGCAGGTCAGGCAGTCGGAGGTGTCAGGCTCCGGAGACCTTGAGTGACCATCTGGGCAATGAGGCTGAGGCTCTAGGTTTTCGGGATTCTCTGTGGGTGGGCAAGGATGAGCATCAAGCCAGAATGTCCTGGAAGAGTTGAGCAGGCCTCTTATTTTGGCCTCCTGGTCGCTGGGAACATTCGTACCTGAAGCAGAGCTCAGCGGGGGCAACCCTGATGCACTCTCCTCTTGGAGGATCCACTTCCCTTCCCTCCCACCAGGCAGTTTATTCTGCCTGCCCATCTTATTAATCCTACCCACAGCGGCCAAGGAAACCGACTGGGGGCCACTGGGGTGACCGCAGAGGGGCTGTACTTCAGCTGGCTGCAGAGCCACTGTTCCCATCTTCCTGCCTCGTCCCCACCACGGCCTTGGCAGTGCCTCCTCGCACAAAGAACATGGAAGGGAACGTTGGGATGCGGCCAGGGAGGCCTCACCAGCCACCAGAACTTCAGAGGCCCTCGGCAGAGTCCTGCCACGGTGCTGAGGCTCAGAGGCTGGCCTTCTGTCCAAGCTGGGCCAAGGGCCAGCTGTGTCACCCTGGGAAGTTACAGGTCTTATCTGAGCCCCCGGATCCTCTGCCATGGACAGGGGGTTCCACCAGGATGTCAACTGCTGCCAATGCTGGGAAGTATGGCCGTGCTGCTGGTGGGCCCCCTGTTTACTGAGTCACCGAGTCCCTCCCTTGTGCCAAACCCTGAGCAGTCACTGTGGCTCCCAGCCAAGCTACAGCCCTAGCCCTCAGGGAGCCTCCAGCCTCGCAGGAGACACCCACAGGTACCAGGGACTCATCCCAGGGTGTAGACCCCACACAGGGTCCACCCAAGCCTCCCCACTGCCTCTCACCACTTCCAGGTGGCTTCTTTGAGAGCAGGGACCGCAGTGCCTTCAGCTTTGAACCCAAGTGCCTGGCCGGCACCGAAAGGAGGGTCTTACTGAAGCATGTGGCATTGAATGAAAGGAAAGTCGGCGTTGGGTGTTCAAGGTCAAGCCCTGTGTAGCTAGGAAGCAGAGAGAGTGTACCCGGCAAGAGTGTAAGAGGTAGGACCGGATGTGGCCGTCCTGGCAAATTCTGAGGCGGCAGCTGTAGAAAGAGAAACAAGCAGGAAGGCCGGGAGTGTGATGAGGGTCTGGGGGAAGTCTGACCCCCACCAGAGTGTGGCTTCGGTTTCGCAGAGCTGTGTGGAATCAGGTAAGAAGATGGGTGGTGGCGGATCCCTGGCTGGGGTGCAAGGGCATGAAATGAGGGTGTAGGGGAGAGGCCAGAAATGGGAAGACGGAGGCAGGAGGAGGAACAGGTCCACAAACGGGCTTTGGGGGGCAATGAGGTCCCCCAAGGCCACAGTAATGGGGACGGTCCCCTTGTGGCTTTCCCGAGGTGGGGAGCCGTGGCGAGGTCCTGGCGTGGCCCAGGGCGGTTGGGGCGCAAGTCCCGGCACTAGAGAGAGACTGGGGTGCCGGCTGCTGGTTCCCCTGCTACCCCCGTGTAGGGGCGGGAGAGCCCAGGGCGGCACCCACGAGAAGGAGCCTTTAGGCGGCGGTTCGGCACGATCGGGGTGCGGTCTGGGGGCGCGTCCCGACTCTGCGGTCCTCGCCGGCAGGATCTTCATCCCCAAGAAGCACCGGGCGCGCTTCGACGAGGTGGTGTCGCAGGGTCTGCTGGGCAAGCTCTGCCGCGCTCGGCGGGCGCAGGGCGCGCAGCGGCTACGCCGGAGCCGCAGCGAGGAGCGGCCGGAGCGCCTCCTGGTGTCCACTCGCGCCAGCGCCGCCCCGCGCCGCCCGGACGAGCCGCCACCGCGCAAGGCTGCCTCGCTGCTGGGCGGCCGTGCGGGCCTGGGGGGCCCGCGCAGGTACCCGGGGCGCGAGGGCACGGGCCGCGGATGCCTCATAGTCAGTGGGCTGGGATGTAGATCTGGGCAGAGGGCGCGGGGTCGTGGCGTGGGACACCTGGGTGTGGGAATGGGGGGCAGGAGAGATTAGGGGGAGCAGGACACAGGACTTCTCGATCCCCTACGCCCTACCCCCAGCCTCCCTCTCCCCAGGGCAGGAGACGCTGCCAGCCGCCCCGCTCTGCCCCTTCTTTCTCCCCAGGACAGTCCGAGTCTACAAGGGCAACAAGAGCTTTGGCTTCACTCTGCGTGGTCACGGGCCTGTCTGGATCGAGTCTGTCCTGCCTGGTGAGGGGTGGGTGGGTGGTCCAGGATGGGATGAAGGACCCTCTTAGGCCCAGACTTTAGCCCCCGCTTCTGCTCCCAGCTTCTAACCTCGTATAGCTCGTGTCCTCTAAAGGTCCCAGAGGGACCATCCGGGTTGGGGTAAACCTCCTCCAAGTTCAGGGTCACCTTTGAGCCAAGAAAGGCAAGTTCTACATCCAGACCTTTCCTCGGTCCAGTGGGAGAGCTGGAGCCACTGCCCCAGACACTGGGGTAGCCAGCACACATCTGACACCTGCCCAGGCTGCACCCAGTCAACCTGCCCGGTGTGGAGCGCCCCCTGTGAACTTGGCACTCTGTGGGCAGACCAGACTCAGAGAGGCATCAGGCCCTCGGGGTATCTGCCCACTATCTGGTCCCCTGCCCCCAATCTGGACCCTCCTCCTGCCCCCACCCAGCCTGCCTCTTTTTGCTCCTGGAATGGTGATATCTTAAAGAAAGCAGAGCCTTCTTGGTGCAGGAATTCTTCCTGCCTGCCTCCCCAGGGCGGGTGGGGGAGTGTGGGGAGAAACTCCTTTCTTCCCGGGGCAGCACATTCCACCGTGGAATGTCTCTGTGGGGCAGAAATGTCTCCTGATGCAAAACTAAACTCTCCCTCCCAGTTATCACCCCACAGGGCTGGGTCACCTGCTCTCTCTGTCCTGCACCCATACCCTCCCAGCACCTGAGCATGATGCTTCTTGTGACACATCCCATCAGTGGCCTTCTGATGCTGAGTCCTTTCTACCCATCCATCCTCATCTCACACCTCTATTGCAGGGACTAGTGAGCTGGACACCTTCTGATCCCCAGGAAAGTGCCTTAGTATCATTGTCCAGCCATCAGATCATTCTGAGACCAAATCCTGACATGTCGAAGTTCTCCCCGGATTTATGTGCTACTAAGTTGTTGACACAGTGTTGCAGGGAAGAGGCCCATGGCTGGTCCTCTAGAAATGAGTCATCTCTCCTCTTCGTCTCTTCCAACTTTGCCACCCACCTCCCCCCAACCCCATGTGGGGTGCAGCCAGGCATACTTTGCCTGGGGCCATGTTTAAGATCCAGGGCGCCCCAACCTGGCCTCCAGACTGGAAATCCCATGCCTTCCTTGTCATAGGAAGCCAAACGGACGCTTCAATGAGAGCTTGTACAGATGGGGAAACTGAGGCCTTTAGAGGCTCTGGCAAAGCAAGGACCAGATCCTGGGATCTCCTGACTCCTGACCCAGTGATCTTGGATCCCCGGCTACAGCCCCACTGGCCCTCCCACCCCAGGCTGGCCCAAGCTTTCAGACGGGCCAGGTTGGATTCATCGCCATCGCCTCTCCCCTCCCTGCCTCTTCAGTCCTGGGGGAAGGACTCCCCTTCCCCAGAAGGTCTTTCCTGAGCATCCCTCTTCCCCCCTCCACAGACCCGACAGTCCCCACAGCCTCATGAGAGAACCCCTTGCAATCTGAGAGTACCTTTTCTTTAGGCTTTTGTCACTTCCCCCGCTTGCTTCCCAATCAAATTTAGAGAAACAGCTGATAAAAGAGGCAAAAAGGGGAAAAAACTTACAAAAACGCAGGTTTTACTCTCATTCAGGTATGGTGAGGCCAACAGATCAGGAGGTGGTGGCCAATGGAAAAAGAGTTTGTTCCTCACAGCTCCCAAGAGGAGGGGGCACAGCCACACCACCCAGGACCACAGGGGGGAAGGGAAGGAGGGGGCCAGGCAGGCTAACGCAGGTACACGATTGGCCGGAGCAGGCTCTGCAGCTTAGGAGCTGTCCCCAGTGAGTGGGCAGGTACCTGGCCCAGGGAGATGAGGGCAGGGCGCAGTCGTGGCCCAGGGTTCGAGAGCCCCATAGGGAAGGGCGCTGGGTGTGGGCTCTGGATTGATTGGTTTGCATACAAGAGGCACTCTTCTGAGCCAGTTACTTACCAGGTAGGGACTGGCCAGCCGCAGAAGGGCAGTGTTTCCAGGGTCAGCAACGCCCCAAGATGCCAAAGCCTCAGGAAGTACAGAAACAAGCATGATAAATACACCATGTTTCCCAGCCTGGGGGGAGGAAGCTGCCTCCCGGTAGACAGGTGCATTTCCTACCGATGACAAAGGCACAGGGAATCTACGGTGTGAACCATTATGTGCGGGGCAGAGAACAGCACGGAGCGGTCTTCTCAGCAGAAATATGAAATATGATACAGAAATATGACTCCCAGGACCTTCTTTATTTCCCCCCTTTTCCAATAGCTCAGGGCTGACTGGTGGTCCCCACTGAGCCCCAAACTCTTCCAGCCCCATCCAGAGGCTCCCTTCCTGCTCTGAGCAGCTCTGAGCAGCTGAGAGCAGACCCAGGTGCTGGGTCTGATGTAGGATCTCCTGGGCTGCATTTGGCTCTCCTTTGCCACTTGTCCCATTGGGCGCCTGTAAAATGGGTTCACAGAGCGCAGCCCTGCCCAGCTGACCAGCACACACTCTCTTCTTGCTCCTAGGGAGCCCGGCTGACAACGCGTCCCTCAAGTCAGGCGACCGGATCCTCTTCCTCAATGGACTGGACATGAGGTCAGAGGCTATTGGGGAATGTCAAAGCTTGGTGACAAACCATTCTCCAAGACTCCGGGCTCTTGGGACACCGAGGCCATGGTCCTGATCACCTATGACCAGTTTGTCCCCAGGGTCTGCCCCTCTTCCTATGGGAGCTCTTGACTCTGTCCCCTCAGACTAGACGTGATATCAGTTCATCCTTCCAACCAGAAATACCCCAACACCATGCACGGGACACAGAGGGTTTTGTTGCTGCTGCTGTTTCATTTTTGTTTTTAAAGATTTTATTTTTAAGTAATCTCTACACCCAGCGTGGGGCGTGGACTTACAACCCCAAGATCCAGAGTCACAGGCTCTGCTGGCTGAGCCAGCCCGGCACCCAGGGGACACAGAATTAAATGGACCATGAGTGTTTTGCCCTTGAAGGGGAGCCCTGCCTAGGGTGACATGGGCACAACCCCTCTGCACCCAGGAGCATCCAGCTTGTCCTGGGCCTGGAGGGTCTCCCGCAGAGGAGATAAATGAGCAGGAGAATGGCTTCCTGTCCTGGCCCAGCGGTGCACTGCTGAGCAGCCTCTATGGGCAGGATGGGGAGATTGGGTGGGTGGCCAGGGCCCTTGCTCATCCTGGTCAGGCCCCCCCCTGGGCCTTCTCTCCTTGGCAGGAACTGCTCCCACGACAAGGTGGTGTCCATGCTTCAAGGCAGCGGCGCGATGCCCACACTGGTGGTGGAGGAGGGGCTCGTCCCATTTGCCAGCGGTGAGACACCCGGCCACTTGGCTTCGTGGCCCACAGAGACCCTGCCGGGGCCTCCATGTGTGGGACTTCCAAGCCTGCAGAGGACTCTGCTTTTCCACCAAACCTGCAGCCTCCCTCCCCAGGTGGTGCTGTAGATTCTGGTGGGGCAGCCTCGGGGCCCTGCCTGGGGCCGCCCCTCTGTCCCTGTCCCCAGCTCCCACTGGGAGAGAGACCGCCTCTGGCCCGGGGATGCTGGGTCACCTGCGCCTCTCCTGCCTGTGGCCCCGACAGACTCCGATTCCTTGGATTCCCCCAACCCGTCCTCGGCGCTCACCTCCCTGCAGTGGGTCGCAGAGATCCTGCCCTCCAGCATCCGGGTGCAGGGGAGGACTTTCAGCCAGCAGCTGGAGCACCTCCTCACGCCTCCCGAGCGCTATGGGGTCTGCCGGGCCCTCGAGAGCTTCTTCCAGCACAGGTGGTTGGGCCGAGGTGGTGGGGGGAGCTGCCCTGGGTGGGCCCCAGATCCTGCCCACATTCCCCATCTGGGGCTCCCCTGCCTGTGTGCCTCCCGAGCCCCTTTCTCCTGGGAGAGACCCAAAGAAAGCAGCCGCTGGTATTGGGGGCCCCTGGGTGGCGGGCAATCAAGGGGCCCTTCCACAAACCCCGACTCTGAAACCTCTCAGCCACGTGACCCAGGCTCGGTTAAGTGAGGCAGTGACCTTCAAAATGTTGTTTGGGAAAAGGTCACAGGACTCGCCAGTGGGTGTTTGCCACCGGCCAGCCGGGCCCGTTGGGATTGGTTTGGTGTTTTCCTTTTCGTACCTGAGTGGCAGCTCCTCGGTCCGTAGGGTCATGGTCCGTGCAGACCCCTCACCGGTTCACACCCTTTTTCTCTTTTGTTTAAACAGCTTTCCTGAGCTATAATTCACACACCCTACAATTCACTCATTCAAGTGCGCAACGCACTGGATTTTAAGGACAAATCTGTGCACCCGTCACCACACTCGGTTTTAGAACCTTTTCACTCAAAAAGAAACCGCCCGCACCGCTTCACTATCACCCCCTCCTCTTCCGCTGCTCCCCGCCCCCGAGAACCACACCCCTGCCGGTGAACAACCATGAATCTAGTGTCTCTGTGGCTTTCCCTATTCTGGGCTTTCATATAAATAGGGTCCCACAGAGGGTGGGGTTTTATGTCTCGCTGCTTTCACTCAATGTCATGTTTTCCATGTTCGTCCAAGTTCTAGCACCTATTTCTTCCCTTTCTCGTGGCCAGATAACATCCCATTGTGTGGCTAGACCACATGTTGTCTGTCCATTCATCTGTAATGGACACTTGGCTTGTTTCCACCTTCCATTCCCTCTTTTTTTTTTTTTTAAGATTTTATTTATTTGATAGAGAGATCACAAGTAGGGGGGGGGAAGCAGGCTCCCTGCTGAGCAGAGAGCCCGATGCGGGGCTCGATCCCAGGACCCCGAGATCATGACCCGAGCCAAAGGCAGAGGCTTTAACCTACTGAGCCACCCAGGCGCCCTTCAATACAACTCTTTAAAAAAAAAAACAACAACAGAAGGTTGGCCAGATTAGGGGCTACGGGCCGTCATTTGCCAATCCCTGCTAGAGCGAGTCAGTTTACTCAATACGCTCTGTTTTCATCGTACAGCGACTCTGTGAGGTAGATGCTATTTTTATCCACATTTTACAGAAGAGGAAACTGAGGCATGGGGGAATTAAGTAACTTGAGAAAGGTCACTTGGCCCGTAAGTGGCAGAGCCAGGATTTGAATCTGGGTCGGAGGGGGGGGGGCAGCCCATCT
The DNA here is from genome assembly GCA_028646535.1 of Procyon lotor. NCBI lineage: Eukaryota > Metazoa > Chordata > Mammalia > Carnivora > Procyonidae > Procyon > Procyon lotor. The sequence continues at coordinate 27,855,464 of CM053621.1, read as the reverse complement.
TCAAGGCCTGCCTTCCTACCTCCCCTACCTCTGTCTCAGCACGGGTGGGTTCTGGGGCCTGGAAGTGCCCCCTTGTCCATCTCCCCCTCCCCCCGTGGCGAGCACCTGAGTCACGAACCCCTTCCTCCTGCACCCTCCCCCAGGAACATTGATACCCTCATCGTGGACGTCTACCCGGTGCTGGACACGCCGGCCAAGCAAGTCCTCTGGCAGTTCATCTACCAGCTGCTGACTTACGAGGAGCAGGAACTCTGCCAGGAGAAAATTGCGTGTTTCCTGGGCTACACGGCCATGACAGGTGAGCAGCCTCCCCCGCCCCGCGCCGCCTCCCCACCGAAGGGCCAGACACCCGTTCTCAGATGACAGCCGACCCGGGCCTCTCCCACGGACAGACGCGCCCCCGTAGCCTGCAGACACGTGCCGCACACTTGGCCCCACAGATGTGTCTTCCCCACCTGATGCTCGAGTAGCATCTATCTGCCACATTCCCTTAGGCTTCAGACACCCCACCTCTCTGCCCAGAATCCCGGGCTTCGCACCCACGAGATGGGAGAGACCTCAGTGGCTGGGCACCGCACGCCACAAAACGTGTCGCAGGTCGAGAAGGTCACACCGTTGCTGTTTACCGAGCGGGAGAACAAGGACACAGCCAGGTCACACCTGGCTGGTGGGCTTTGACGCACGCAGATGCACTCTAAGGTCTGCGGGGCCACATGAGGCCTCTGCTTCCCACTGTTGCACACCTCTTACCTCGGGCCCCATGTGCCCATAAAACCATGCACTTCACCATTTAGGCCACAGGAATCGGAAGAGTACCAAACACTGTGCGCTTGTTCTGTGTCACACAGTGACGTCACAGCCTACAGATCTGCATCCTGGCCCTTGGCTGCCCACTATCCCTGGACCCAGGGACCCACGGTTTGCTGGGGGAGGCTCAAGGGTTTTAGCGAGAGGCTCATATGGGCTGGGGAAGGCTATTGCATACATCTGCCTAGACCTGGAATCTTCCATCTCAGCCCACATGCCAAGCAGGGCCTGGGGTCACCAATTGGTGCACACAGCGACTGTCTTCACCCTCCTGTGTTTGGAGACCCTTTGTCTGGCTGAGAGGACAAAGGGCCCGTCTCCTGTTCATGTCGTCCAGCAGAGCCGGAGCCCGAGCTGGATCTGGAGCCTGAGCCCGAGCCTGAGCCCGAGCCGGTGCCTGAGCTGCAGCGGCGGAGCTCCCTGAGGGCCTCGTCCATGTGCCGCCGCAGCCTCCGGTCCCAGGGCCTGGAGGCCAGCCTCAGCTGCGGTGAGGCTCTGGACTGAAAGGCGGGACTAGGTGTGAGGGAGCCTCCAGCGCTCGGTTTTCCCACCTGCAGAAGGGGGTGGGTGAGATGAGAGATCCCTGAGAACAGGCTGAGGAGGGCCGAGTGATGACCCTCCTGGGGCATCAGGGCTGGCTGGTCCTTTCTCGACGGCTGCCCACAGGGCCTGGGCTGGAACGCAAGCCTTAGAGCTCAGAGGGGTCACTAGACCTCTCCATGGTGGCCTCCACCCTCCCTGATTCCCCTGGCAGGTCCTGGCGACTGCCCCGAGATGCCTCTTCCTCTAATTCCAGGCGAGCGCCAGGCGGGCGACGGCACGTCCCTCCCCGAGACCCCCAACCCTAAGATGGTGAGACCCCCACTACCTGCCCTCCTGGTGGTTCCTGTGGCTCCTGGGGCTGGGGCAGATCCCTGCCTCCCAGATCACCCAGGCTTGGCCTGGAGGACCTCATGGGGGAGGCGACGGTGGGCCGGACTCACGCTGGCCTCCTCTCCCTGAAGATGTCAGCTGTCTATGCAGAGCTCGAGTCCCGGCTGAACAGCAGCTTCAAAGGGAAGGTGGGGACCACGTCCAGATCCCGTGCCTCCCCACCAGTGCCCAGCCCGGCAGGCCCAGCAGGTAGGGGCTCAGCCAGCCCTGGATCCTGGGAGCAGCACTGGCCTCTGGCCTCTGGGCTATCTGTCTGGGTGTTGCCCCCATCTGGGGCACATCCTTGGAGCCTCCCCTTTGCTCCGTGAGCACGTGACTGAGGTGTAGGGCACCTCAGCAGCCCTCCGTGGCAAAGGTCCCTTGAGGTCAGGGTCATCACAGGCCTTCCCACGCCCCCTCTGATCCCTACCCCTACTATAGATTTAGAAAAGCAGACATCCTCCCCAAAGGAGCCAGACAAACTGTTAAGTGCATGCATTGCTCTGTGAACGGCACAACTGGGAAGTCCGTTTCTCTGCAGTTCAGAAGGCAGGACCCCTGGGCGATGTTCCTGTCAGTCCTGGGCCTGTCGGATGTGGGAGGTGCCTCGTGATCCTTGATCTGGGGCCTGGAGAGGGCCCCTCTGCCCTTTCAGTTGTGTTCAGTTGGTCCCAGGGGGAACCCCTGAGGTCCCTTCCAATATGAGCAGGGGTGGAGGGGGGTCTGGTCTGCCCTGGGGCTTAGTAGTGTTTCCCCTCTGACCTTTGATTTCCCTCAGGGAAGGGCCAGGGGGGTGGGGAGGGCAGGGTCATCTAGTGCCTTCTTGTGCTGTGTCCAGAGGGGGAAAGGAAGGTGCCCAGGGACACAGAGCCAGGCTGCCCCAGGCCCCTCCCCTCCAGCCTGCACCTGGAATCCAGGTACTGACAGGAGAGCGGTCCTCACACTCGATCCCCTACCCCAGGGCCCAGGACCCTGTCCAGCGTCTCATGGCCCAGCGAGCGACTCCTGCCCTCCCCCTGCTACTACCCGCTGTGTTCAGGGGGCCTGGCCTCCCCCAGCAGCTCTGAGTCCCACCCCTACGCCAGCCTGGACAGCAGCAGGGCGCCCTCCCCACAAGCAGACCCTGGGCCCATCCGCCCCGACAGCCCCCCGAGCCCGGACCCCGCCCGCCCGCCAAGCCGCAGGAAGCTTTTCACCTTTTCCCGCCCTGTGCAAAGCCGGGATACCGACCGCTTCCTGGATGTGCTGAGCGAGCAGCTGGGCCCCCGGGTCACTGTCGTGGATGATTTCCTGAGCCCGGAGAATGACTACGAGGAGGTAAGCCCCTGCCAGAAGATGTGGAGGGACAGGGGCCCAGGTGTGACGTGGGAGGCCTGTAAGGGGAACAGGACTCCTACAAGAGGCCTCTTGACCTTGGTATCTGCCCCAGACTACTTCTCTCCCTGCCCCAGTCCAGCCCAGAATCTCCCAGGCTACCCCACGCCCTGGCTGAGCTATCCCACCCTTTGACTCAGCTGTAACACCCCTCACTCAAGTCTCCCCCATATTCCTTGTCTCAGGTTACCCCAATCCTTCTCCCAGGCCGTCCTATCCACAGTCTCAGGCTAACCCACCAGACTCGCCTGTCCTTGTCCCCAGGCTAGCCCACCCTCCCTCCCCTTGTTCCACCCCGTGCAGATGAGCTTCCACGATGACCAGGGAAGCTTTGTGACCAATGAGCGGAGCAGCGCTAGTGAGTGCATCAGCAGCAGTGAGGAGGGCAGCTCCCTGACCTACTCCTCCATCTCAGATCACATCCCCCCACCCCCACTCAGCCCCCCACCTCCGCCACCTCTGCCCTTCCATGACCCCAAGCCCAGCTCCCGCACCCCTGATGGTCCCCGGGGCCCTCCTCAGACACTGGCTAAGCCCCTCACCCAACTCAGCCACCCTGTCCCTCCACCGCCCCCGCCACCCCTGCCCCCACCGGTGCCCTGTGCACCCCCCATGCTGTCCCGGGGCCTGGGCCACCGCCGAAGCGAGACCAGCCACATGAGCGTCAAGCGCCTGCGGTGGGAGCAGGTGGAGAACTCGGAAGGCACCATCTGGGGTCAGGTAGGTGACCTGGGGCTTGGGGGCGCCCTCCACCAAGGGAGGCTGGCCTGGGCGGCAGCACTGAAGACAAGCCCCTGCCCAGTGTCTGGCCCCGAGCGTTTCCCTACTGCCATTCCCCCAGCATTGGAAGCTGAGGTGAACTCACCCCCTGCCAAGGACCCCTCAAGACAGGGCCAGACCTCTCAGCCACCTCCTTAAGCCCCCTTTGTGCTCCCTTAATCCCCCCACTCCAGTGCAACTCGCAGCCTCCTGCACAGAGAGTGTTCCGAGTGTGTGTTACTGACCTCACGAGGAGGCGGCTCACCCCCCTCATCACTTGGACGGTTTAGCTTTTCCTGAAGTCTCTCCTGGTCCTCAGGTTTCTCCCAGGGCCTGATGAGCACTCTCCCTGGGTAGTACCCAGGGCTCTCCCTGGGTAGCTCTTAGAGGATGGGGGTGGGGGGGGATGGCAGTCAGCTGCCAGTGTTCCTCCTCCCCCTGAACCTCCCCCCCACCCCCGACTCCTCCACCTTGCAGCTCGGGGAAGATTCTGACTATGACAAGCTGAGCGACATGGTGAAATACCTCGATCTGGAGCTCCACTTTGGCACCCAGAAACCTGCTAGTGAGTGGCCTGAGGGCCCCGAGGGAACCCTCATACCAGGCCATCTATGTAAGCCCACCTGCTGCCTTCTGGGACGTCCCAGGGCTTAGAGTCCCGGAGGTCTGCCCGGACTGCCATGTCCTTCCTGTGTCCCTGAGTCACTTAACCTCTCAGAGCTTCAGTTCTCCCATCGGAAAGTAGAGATAATCACAGTAGCTCGTATTCATCCCATGCTCACCGAATGCCAAACACCCCCCTTTCTAAATTAGTGCTGTGACCATTCTACGAGGTAGGCACTGTGATAGACCCTAACTTCCTGATGAAGAGGCACAGAGAGGCTAGGTAATTTGCTCAGTCACAGAGCCAGAATAAGGGGTCAGGAGGCATCCGTATCTAGCCAACTAGATGTCCCTCCCAGTCCCTCTGTCCCCCTGCCCTTCTCTGGCTATCTCCCTATAGCTGTTGGGTGGGGCTCCAGGCAGCCAGAGATATTGTGTGTGGAAGGTGGTTGCAGGATGGACGAGAAAGGCCTTTGTCCGTCCAGGAAGCATCTGCAAGGTGGAGAGGGGTTGGTTCAGCTTCCTTGGGCAGCTCAACCCCAAGGGCCGAGGGGAGAGAGGTTGGGGGAGAGGCACGCACCATGCGTGCTGAGTATGTTACACGGGCCAGAGAGTCCCGAGTGGGAGACTGAGGAAGGAGGGGACTGGGGACACCTGGAGCTGATTCATTCAAGGCCATGTCAAGGGAGTGTTGGGGCTGTTGGGTGTGGCTATACCCCTCCTGGGCCCTCCCACCAGCCTAGCCTCCTCTCATTAAGCCATTTTCCCTTCCAGAGCCAGTGCCTGGGCCTGAGCCTTTCAGGAAGAAAGAGGTGGTGGAGATCCTGTCTCACAAGAAGGCCTACAACACCTGTGAGGGGTTGGGGAGTCCCAGGGTTGTGGGGGACAGGAGGCGGCCCTCTCTCTGGGATCCACGTCTGTGGATGACACATTAGGCCTTGGGGACCCCGACGCCAGCTGGGTGAAGGCCCCTTCTCGGGTCCTAGATCCCAACCAGGTGCCGGTGTCGGCCTGGGCTCCACCGTCACGGGCCCCGCCCCCTCGTGTCCGCGGCTCGCGGGTCCTGGCCGCGCCTCCAGCCGGCCCCTGCTCTCGGTCTCGCGGCGTCCTCCCGCGTTCCCGGCTCCACCCGCACAGGCCCCACCCGTATCTACGTCTGTCCCTCGAGAACCTTGTCCTCGCCTTTATTCGGCCCCGGGCACCCTCTCCCTCTCCGGGCCGGCTCCTGCCCCGCCCAGTCGCCCCTGGCCCCGCCCCCGCCCGCCCGGCCCCGCCCCCGGCTCACCCTGGCGGCCCCGCCCGCAGCCATCCTGCTGGCTCACCTGAAGCTGAGCCCCGCCGAGCTGCGGCAGGTGCTCATGAGCATGGAGCCCCGGCGCCTGGAGCCCGCGCACCTGGCGCAGCTGCTGCTCTTCGCGCCCGACGCCGACGAGGAGCAGCGCTACCAGGCCTTCCGCGAAGCGCCCGGACGCCTCAGCGAGCCCGACCAGTTCGTCCTGCAGGTGCTGCGGCCGCGACGGCCGCGGGGGGCTCAGCGGGTGCTGCCCAGCCTGCGTCAGGGCTCTCGTGACCGGGGCTGCGTGGGTCCCGCTCCCCTACCGCCACCGCGCTGGCGCCTCCGAGTCCCCGTGTTACGCCTTTAACGGCCAGTTCGTTCCCACCTGGGGCCCAGGTAGATGGGGTTGTGCTTATTTTTCTTGAGGGAATGCCGGGCATCCAGCGGACCCCCGCCCCAGGCTGCGGTGGGGCGGTGAGGCTCCTGGTGGGGCGGGTGAATCCTGGCCTTGCCTCCGTGACAGATGCTATCGGTTCCCGAATACAAAACCCGCTTGCGCAGCCTGCACTTCCAAGCCACCCTGCAAGAGAAAACGGAGGAGATCCGAGGCAGCCTGGAGTGCTTGCGCCAGGCCTCCCTTGAGCTCAGGAACAGCCGGAAGCTGGCCAAGATCCTGGAGGTCAGGATCTGGTCACCCCACCTGCTTGTCTGCCTCCTGGGGCTTCAGTCTGGAGACCCATCCTGACAGTGGTTCTGGGGCGGTGGGGTGAGCACCTGAGCAGGACCTGCCCACCTTCCTCCCCACAGTTTGTGTTGGCCATGGGCAACTATCTCAACGATGGACAGCCCAAAACCAACAAGACTACGGGCTTCAAGATCAACTTCCTGACGGAGGTGAGGGGACCAGCTAGTAGTTATCCTTGAGCTTGTTCTACATCAAGGCTGGGGAGGCCAGGCCCGTCCCAAGCTGTGGCAGAGGAGAGGAGAGAACATCATGACTGCAGAGGGCCCCTCCCACAGGAGGAAAAGCCAGCTGCCAGCAGGCCAGGGTATAACTGAGTAAAGGTTAGGGGTGGGGGGCTCTTCCAAGCCAAGCCTCAGCATCTGGAAAAAGGGATTGGGGGGGGGCAGGAAGAAGGAGGGAATCCCACCTGGCAGATTCTGTTCCCTTAATACCACCACCACTACCAAGTTGTCCTACCCCCAAAAAAATCTAGCATCTGAAAAAGGACAGCTTGAATATCCCGCTTTCCAGTGCTTCTGGGACCTTTCCCCAGGGTACCTTCCGTTGTTTTAAAAGAGAGGAAGAAAAACTCCATTTGTAGATATGAATGTTTTAGGATGTCTGAGGCACAGGAGGGCCGCAGATGGTTCCAGAAAACCCCAAGAGGGAAGATATGTGAGTCGTGCCCCCCAAGAGGTCAGAAGATCTTGGACAATATCTACCAACAAGGGCACGCTTCCAGGGACAGGACACGTAGCAGCCTGTTGGCTCTAGGTGTTGGCTATGGGCCTGGTTCCTGAGTGAGGGTAGGGGGCGGTGTCTCAAAGATCTGGGCCAGGGAACCTCCAAACACCTTGGGGAGGCCTGTGGCCATCCCAGCAGAGCTTCACAGTGAGGAATGCTAGCAGCTTTGGAGTTGATGGGCCAGGAATTGCTGCCACAGTCCAGAGGAAGTGGGGCCAAGAGTACCCAGAGCCCCGTGATCAGGAATCCGATGGGGTCTCTGAGGAGGATGTGTGTTGGGCATCACTTGCAGCTGAACTCCACCAAGACTGTGGATGGGAAGTCCACCTTCCTGCACATCCTTGCCAAATCACTGAACCAGCACTTTCCAGAACTCCTGGGCTTTGCTCAGGACCTGCCCACTGTGCCCCTGGCTGCCAAAGGTAGGCCGAGCAGATGGGCAGTGGGCGCGGAAGGGCTGGGAGGCCAGTGCTCACGGGGCTCCCTTCCCTTCCCTGCAGTGAACCAGCGGGCCCTGACCGGTGACCTGGCTGACCTCCACGGCACCATCAGTGAGATACAGGCTGCTTGCCAGAGCATGTCCCCCTCCAGTGAGGACAAGTTTGCTGTGGTCATGACGGTATCCAGTGAGCAGCCTGTCCCCCCACCGGGGTGGACCCTGGGGAAGCCACGGAGAGCTGGCTGTCGCTCCAACGGCCACTGCGGCCCCCAAGGTCCAGCAGAGATTCTGGGCAGAGGCTGTTGTGGGCGGGTCCTGGGGTCCTGGCAGAGGGGCCATCCTGGTGATTTAGAAGCCAAGTACTTGCACCAAGTCTGTGAAACGGAAGAGGGACTTCCTTGACTGTCCAAAAGCCACTGCCTGGCCCCATCTGTCCTCGTGGGCAGTAGAGCCCAGGCTTGGGTCATAAGATACAGGGAGAGACCTGTCAGGCCTTGGCCAGCCAGAGGCAGTCAGGACAGGGACACGTTGCCTCTGAGCACAGTTAGAGATGAATGCTACAGGAAAAAAAAGTGGGGGGGCTCAAAGTCAAGAGAGTGCCAGTGGGCTGCTGTAAGTGGGTGTTGGAGGAGGAGGGGGTCATGGCATCTGAGCACGGCCTGGTTCCTGGCCAAGCACAGGGCACCGGGCAGATTGGAGTCAGGCAGCTAGAGAACCTGAGGGTGCCTAGTGGTTTCCTTAACGGAGGCTGCTCAGTCCTTCCTAGAGACGGCCCAGCCCGTGCTGCGGGCCCTGGACGGGCTGCAGCGCGAGGCCATGGAGGAGCTGGGCAGGGCGCTGGCTTTCTTCGGCGAGGACTCCAAAGCTACAACCTCCGAGGCCTTCTTTGGCATCTTCGCAGAGTTCATGAGCAAGTTCGAGGTGAGCCACCATGGGAGGCCCAAGGGGCCTCTTAGAAGTCCTTCCAGAGGTCAAGTGCGAGGGCCTGCATGAAGCCCAGATCAGGAAACGGCCTCCAGCAAGTGTGACGTGACCCACACGAGGCCAACAGGTCTCTTCTCTGGCTCTCTGGGGTCAGGGGGAGGAAATGAGGCAAGGCGGGGGTCGGGGGCTCATGGGTCCACCGACCGGCCCCTCCCCACGTGCCCCTTCCTCCCCAGCGAGCACTCAGTGACCTGGAGGCTGGGGATGGCCCGCGCAGCTCGGGGATGGTTTCGCCCCTGGCCTGGTGACCTGAGGAGCCCGTCCTACCTGAAGCCCATCCCAGTGGCCTGGAGCACCCCAGAGCCGCTTGGGTGTGGGAGACGGGGCCCAGCCTCCCCGTGGCTCCAGCTACCTCAGCCGTCAGGCTCTGGGCACCGGGAAGGTGCAGGGTCCGCCGGGTGCCCCTCTGTGGGCCTTGGCCCTGACTCTGGCTCCAGTGGAGCCCTGGGGGCTTGGGGCAGAGAGGAGGCGCCAACTCCCCAGGGACTGTGAACCTCGGCTGCCCACAGATGCACTCACCCTGGGAGGCCTGGCTTTGCTCCCACCTCGCTCTGGGCCTTGGAGCAGGTGCTCGCTGTGCACACCCTCAGGACTCTGGCTGGTCCCAGGGAGGGAGGGCGGGGCTATGACCCGCAATTGTACTGTGGGGCAGCCCCCACCCTGGGGTGGTGTCTTCTGTCTGCCCCTCCACTTGGCCAGAGCGCACTCTGCCCCGAACAAGGACATCGGAATCTCCTTTTGGTGCCAGCTCCCAGTGGGCTGGAGGGACACCCTTGCAGAACACACAGTTTGGAGCCCGGAGAAGGTGACAGACGCCCTCGAACATGCCATGCCAGCGGGCACAATGGGCCTTGAGGTCCCTCACCCAGCCCCGGCCTGGTGGGGCTGCTCAGAAGACAGCAGGAGAAAGGACACCCCCTGTGCGGGGACCTGGGGGCCTGGACACCTAGCCTGGGTCTTGGAAACTGGAAGAAAGTGCGGTTGGCTGCAGCCCAGAAACAGGACGGCGGGACAGACGCCGGGCGGGGATCCGGAGGAGGCCTGCATCAGGAGGAAACGCTATGTCAGCCTGGAGAGCCGAGGGGTTTTATCCAGCGGACAATTTAAGTTCAGTTTGGGGAGCCTGAGAGTGGGATGGCATGGCCAGGGGAGGGGGGAGAGAACGGAAGGTATTCGGGTGCTGGGTGAGCAGGATGAGGGGCTGACTGGCAGGGTCCGGGTGGTGTTCCCTGGAATGGGTCACGTGAGCAGAGCAGGCGTCGGGCTGGATGACAGTGGGACGTAGCTGGGATCCCAGCGGCTGTCTCACATGTGCGTCTGGAGGCCCTGGCGAGGTCGGAGGCTGGAGGAGACAGGGAGCAGGGGTGCTGTGGGCGGGGGGATGCGTTCATTTCCTCCGTCCTTTCCGTGCTCCCGCCAGCAGTTTCCAGCATCAGGTAGATTCCCGTTGCCCCTTTCCTTAACTTTCTTCCAGAGAAGTCTACGCTGGGCTGTAAACTTGTCTCTCGGATTCATTCTTCTTCTCTCCCTACAGTCGAATGGCTAATGTTGCTCTTGGACAGTATTTAGAACCTGTTCAATTCTTGCCATTCTCCCACGACTGCTCTTTGAAGCCACGTGTGTTCTTTCCTTGTTCCCCACTCACAGCCACCCTATAAACCTGGGGCGCCTGGGTGGCCCAGTCTGGTTAAGCGTCTGACTCTTGATTTTAGCTCAGGTCATGATCTCAGGGTCGTGAGATCGAATCCCACGTCAGGCTCCATGCTGGGTGTGGACCTTGCTTAAGATTCTCTCTCTCCCTCCGCCCCTCCTCACCCTCTCTCCCAGGTCCCTCTCTCACGTCTGGGGTCTTGGCTGGGACAGACGGGACAGCTTCATATGGCCTCTCATCCTCCAGCAAATAGCCAGGATGGTTCCCATGGTGGAGGCAGGGGTCCAAGAGAACCAAAGTCATGGAAGACCCCTTGAGGTCTAAGCCGAGAGCTCAGACCTGGCCCACTGCCATCCACCACAGTCTCCTGGCAAGTGACAGGGCCAGGCCGGATTCCAGGGGAGGTCCAATAGGCTCCACTCTTGACGAGAGATGATGCCAAGTCACACTGCAGGGGGCGTGGATTCAGGGATGGGTGGGGAGTCTGGGCCGTTTCTGCTTGGCCAGATGTCCTGGTACAGATCACAGCCTCCTGTGAAACCCTCAGCGGCCTCGGTCCTGACGGCTCAGCTCTGGTTAGCCAGCTCTGTGTGTCATCCTGATGGCATGCTTCTCCCTCTCTCTTACCTAGTCCCCTGACTAAGTACCTAGTACCTAGTACTCCTTCCAGGGGACAGTAGTGCCCTGCACCTGCCTAGACCGATTAGTCCCCCTACTGCGGGGGGAAGCACCCTGGTTTTCGTTTGGGAAATTATGCCTCCCCTATTCATGGACCCTGAGCAGGGCTGATTGGACAAGGATGGCCTCATGACTCCAGCTGGTTGCTCAGTGTCCAGTTAGACTCAAGTTAGCACTGTTTGGAAAGGGAGGCTCCCTCTCTTCTAGATGAATTGTTGGATGTCTAGAGGGTGGAACCCTGGATACAGCTGCCGGGACCACCATATGGAGAACACCTGCCTGGGTGTAAAGCCAAAACAGGGAAGAAGAGGGGAGAAGACCACTCCATACGCCTCTTTGTCCCTGGATCCAACTATGCCTGAAACAGACATCTGGACCTGTCAGTCTCCGAGCCAACACATTTCAACTCCATGTGTAAACTTTTAAAATCTGTTTTGGTTTTTTTGGGTTAGGCTGGTTTGAATGGGTTTCTGTTGCTCGCAGCACTAAGAGGGTTGGCTAAGAACACCCGCCCACAGATGGTTACGGGTGTTGACTCTTTTCACATTCTCAATGAGCGCTCTCCATTCGTAAATGCATTGGCCAATACTTTTTGACTGCCTACTATGTGCCAGGCACCATAGCGAGTGCAAACACCTTAGGGGTCAGCCTCTCCGAGTTTGGTTTTCTAGAGTTCTACATCGGTACAAAGCCCTGTATGTGAGCCATACGTGTACTGTGTTCCCCAGCAACTCCTCACCAAGTGACAAGCTGTGACTGCAAACATTTATGCCCCAGGAATTTTACCTATTTCTCAATAATACTACCCAAATAACATAGCTTAATTACATACCACCTTTCCTGACCACACATGTTTACTAGGTAGTGTGCCCAACGTCTTACATATTTCAGCTCATTTCATGTTCACAGTGACCCTCTGAGATGGGTTTTTGTCTTCTTGTTTTTACAAATAAAAAATGAAACTCAGGAAGGTTTGTGACTTTCTGGATCAGAAAAAAAACTCAGCACTGTCTACATGGGAGCCCGTCCTCTGCATGGACATGTCTTCTTTGTGTTGCTCAACACAGTTTTACAAATCTATGTGTGCCCCAGGGCCTTAACACTGCCCCTTTCAGAGCCAGTCTTTCCAAATCTCCCTGCCTCTGCGTCCCCACCGTCCGCTCACCTCTCAGCGTGCAGCCATCTGGGTTTCTCTCCCATCATCCCCCTCGACCTGCTATCTCCCTGACAGGAAGCCACGGGGCACACTTGTTCTTATCGTAACTGACCTTTATTGAAGCAGCACCAGGCACTATTTGCCCTCCCTTGGCAAATTCTCACACACCCAGGCTCGGGCTACCAGGTGTCAAGGTGCACCGATAACCCTCCCAACGTCTTGATTTCCCACTGGCCCGGCTGCTTCTAGCCTTTGCACACAGCAAGCACTCAATCATTGCCCGTTAAATCAAACTGAAATCACATCCAGAAACGGGGCTCCCAAGGTGCTCAGGAAGATGATCGCCTTCCTCCTGTAAGGTGGTTTGGCCACGTGCATCCGGAGCACTAAGACAAGGGTTGCAAAGTAAAAGTCCACAGAGGCCTTAGCAAGCAAGGCAAACCCAAGAAGTGGGCAGGTGCAAGAAAGTGACCCAAGACCAGGGACAGAAGGTAGTTGACACGGAGGGACAGGAGAGAGCATGGGGGCGGGAGGGAGCAGATGTCCATCTGCAGGGGGAGCCAGCCCATGGACTTTGCTGGGGGGAGGCACGCCTTGTGATGCCTGATCTTCAGGCTTTCTCAAAGGAAGCTAGAAGTCCGGACTTTTTATTTACGATGTCCTGGTGAAATGTTGGCAGCCAGCATAAAACTGTAAGGAAGAGTATCCATGGTGAGCCAAAGAAAACGCGCTTGCGAGCCCGACGGAGCCCAGCCGTAAGTGTGCAACCCCCAAAATAGCGCATCCACACCCGTTGGCACATTCGCACAACCCTGGGGAATGGTGGGGTACCCCATAACAAAGGACATGATTTGTTTTTCAATTTTAACAAGGCAACTCTGTTTGAGGCCAGTTGTTTCTGGATGGAAAGTTGCTGATTACCTTGTTTCGAAGATGTCCTTTGTTTGAAGAAATTCACCCAGTGGGCCTTTTGTTGGCAGGAAGGCAGGTCCCACACAGGGTTCTGGGAAGGAAATTGTGAGCTACCAGGAAACCAACTGCTGGGTCCACAGACCAAGAGGTAAAGGGTCTAGTTGTTTAGTTGTGCAAATTAGCTACATCTTTACCTTGCCATGGGCAGAAGAGGAGAGCCCGCTGGCGTGGAGCTGCAGACCCCCTAGTAGCGAGAGGTGAGCTGGGCCCTGCCTCGTGAGAGATACAGAGACAGGGGCCCTGCATCCCCCACTGGGTGCTGGGTGGACACCCCCCGGGGAAGCCTTAGTTGCGTTGGCAGAACTTTAATGTTAGGCAGAAATCGGTTCAGGGATGCAAACAGGGTGGACAGAAATGGCGGCTCAGAGCATAAGAGCGAGGCCAAGATTCCAGTGGCCACCACAAAGATGTGTGGCCCCATCCCTAAAGAATCCCCTGGAAGCTCTTTGAGGAGGGAAAACCTAGGAGAAAGACAAAACTCCCACCAGAGCAATTTTAGAAGCATTGAGAGTTGAGCAGTCAAAACCCCCATGGCGTCACTGTATCCCCGAGTCTGGTGAAATGGGTGATACCCATTACTCGGCAATTCGCCCCACAGAAGCAGGAATGCAAATAGACACCGAGGCACACAGCTGTTTGTTTGTGGAGTTGATCTGAAGCAAGAAAAATGTCCAACAACAAAGGATTTGTGAAAGGATACGCGACCGTCGTATGTTGGAATACAGTGACTAAAGTATGGAGAAGGCGTAAAGTCACGGGAGAATGCTTATGATATAATAAGTGAAAAAGAAAAATACAAAATTGGATGTAACAAGATGACCTTGGCTGAAATGAGTTTTTTGCAGCCCAGTGGGACTGCCCGTCCGTGTCTGGTGCACAGCCGCTCAGAACTGAGCACTGCGGGCACTGGGGGGTGCCCTGAGGCTAACTTCCATGTGATCGCCTTTCCGGGAGGCGGGTTTTCTCCTGGAAATATAAATCGCACCATCGGTCACCCTTGAAAAGGTGAATCTGGGGGCCTGAAATGAATCACATCAAGCTTTATACTGGCCTGAAGGTGACTATTCTTTCCGGCTTGACTTCGGAAGCCGGAGTTGCCTGGAATGGAATTTTCACAGGAACCAGAGAGCCTGCCCTTGCCCCAAGGAGTGTGGCGGGCAGCTCTCTTGGTCGTCTGTGCCAACTCCACCCAGTGCTCCCCTTCCCAATAAACCCAATGGGCCCTTGGTGGCCATTTTCCACAGTATGTCTTTGCCCACTTGGCCAGTGTGTTGGACTTTGAGTGGACTTCTGGCCTAAGCTGAGCCAATCCGAACCCCCCGCAAGAAGATCTAAAATAAATACCTAGATATTTCAGGCTCATTACGACTGTTCTCTGGAACAGAAGAGGCATAAACTTGCCAGGGGGTTGGAGGAGCACAGACCAGTCTACAGACAAAGAGAGAAGAGCAAGGTGCATGCCATCCAATCTCTTTTGTCATTTTTAAGTGTTCTCAGCCATTTAATCTAATCCATGAGAAATTATCCTCAGATTGTCAAGGGTTTTTAAGCAACCATTAATTTATTTTTTTAAGATTTTATTTCTTTATTCGAGAGAGAGAGAGCATGAGGCAGGGAAGGGTAGAGAACCAGACTCCCCATTGAGCAGGGAGCACGGAGCAGGACTCGATCCTAGGACTCTGGGATCATGACCCGAGCCGCAGGCAGATGCTTAACTGAGTGAACTACCCAGGCACCCAGCAATCAATTTGGTCCTCACTGGTGAATGAATCTGCAGAAAGTTCTTGTATCTAAATAATTTCATATTATTCAAAAGTATATACATGCATGTGTATGTGTGTTGAGGCCCATATGAACGCGCATGTATATACACACACATAGAAAATAATTCATTGGGGCGCCTGGGTGGCTCAGTGGGTTAAAGCCTCTGCCTTCAGCTCAGGTCATGATCTCAGGGTCCTGGGATCGAGCCCCGCATCGGGCTCTCTGCTCAGCAGGGAGCCTGCTTCCCCCATTCTCTCTGCCTGCCTCTCTGCCTACTTGTGATCTCTCTCTCTCTGTCAAATAAGTGAGTAAAATCCTTAAAAAAAAAAAAAAAAGATTCTCCCACCTTCTCTTTCTGCCCCTCCCCCTGCTCTCTCTCTCTCTCTAAAAATCAATCAATAGATAAATCTTTAAAGAAAAAAAAAAGAATTCTCAGGGAAGGGCAGCCTAGGTGGCTCAGCCTGTGGGGCATGGAACTCTTGGTCTCAGCTCAGGTCATGATCTCAGAGTCCCAGGATCAAGCCTACATGAGGCTCTGAGTTCAGCGGGGAGTCTGCTTCAGGATTCTCTCTCTCCCTCTCCCCCTCTCCCTCTGTCCCTCCTCCCCAACTCAAATAAATAAATAAATCTTAAAAAAAAAAAAAAAAATTCTCAGGGAGACTTTTTTTTTTTTTTTTGGCTCCCTTCACCCAGACCTAAGGCTAAAGGAAGCCCTTTGCCATCTGTGATTTCCACCCTGGTGTACCGACTGAGGTTCTCAACTCTTGTGAGGGCCTCACTTTATATGCAGGTCTCCAACCTAACCCTCTCCCATCCTGTATGCGCCCCCTGCCCCCCACCCCGCGTCCAGGCAGTGCAGTTACTGAGGGTTACCACACGTGGTCTCTCTCCCCAATATCTTGCCAGTGTTAAGGCTCCGCCCAGCCCTGGACCCCATCCGCTGAAATCCCTCCCCGAGGCTGCCCTTCGGTCTCCCTGCCCTGCCACCTGTCACGCCTGGTCCTGAGAGGAGCGCGTGCTGCCTGATGTGGAGAGGCCTTTGCATGGCCTTCCAGCTCTGGGGACTGCTAGCTCTTGAGGGAGGGTGGGGAGTGGGCCATTGCCGCAGGCTCAAGAGTTTTAGGGTAACTCAGGGAGCTAGATAGAGGTGGTTGAGTGCTCTGTCCAAACCCTTCCAATCTGTGTATCTGGATTCCAGGTTTTTTCAAGCAAGACCCTACCCTTGACATAACAGACTCATTTTGGTTGGGCAAGTTAACGTTTTCATGATTGAATACCTACTTTCTGCTAGGGGCTGTCTGTGCTCCACCCACCAATGGGGTAGCCAGCGCCAGCCAGCTCCAAAGCCACATTCTAATCACCTGCTTTCTTGGGCCCCTCCCTATTCCAAGTGTCATGGATGGGTTCTCCAGAAGCAGCCACTGCTGAGACAGGTAAGGAGGTAGGCAGAGAATCTCCAACTGTGAAAGGAAGGAGGAGAAGCAGGACAGGGCGTGGAGAAGATAGAAGGTCACACAGGCCCAGCAAAGTTCCGGCCACAGGATGGGAGTTCTGGACTAAGTGTGGTCTGCTAGAATATCCCGAGTGAAATGGCCAAGCCTTTATCTCCAGCTCACTGGGTCACCGGAAGCGGATATGGGTTGCCCCTTGGAAAGGGTGACCTTGGGTGAGGTGGCCCCGCATAGTTGAGGCCAGCCCAGAAGACGCTGATGGCAGGATCTTGACCATACTTCCTACACCTGGGCAGCAAGCTCTTTCCTGAGAGGGTATCTGGGGTGCAGGGTAGTGGCGGTGAGGGAGGCGCACATCTCTGTGAGAGAGAAACAAGGTGTGCAGAGTAGAGGGCCAGAAGCTAGTGTGCAAAAAATCGTCGCAGCCAGTAAAAGTGTAAAAGGGTAAGTGAGTTCTCTGCGTCAAGATGGAAATTCTCTCCTGCGTGGATAGGCGCAATTATCCAGCTCATACAATTATGGACACATAACTCATTTTTGTTTCTATGGAAGTCCAGGGAAATAATGGTCACAATTCCTCTGTACTTCTGGATGAGGCATGAACCCTGGTGGAACTCAAGCATCTTGTATCTTTGGATGAAACTGCATGTTTCATGCATTACTCCTGTATGGGTAATCTGTGGCCGGGTAACAAATTACCCCAACACTTAGTATCTTTTTTTTTTTTTTAAGGTTTTATGTATTTATTTGATAGAAGGAGAGAACACAAGCAGGGGGAACAGTAGAGGGAGAGGGAGAAGCAGACTCCCCATCGAGCAGGGAGCCCGTGATCTCTCTCTCTCTCTGTGTCACTTGTGATCTCTCTCTCTCTCTCTCTCTCTGTGTCAAATAAATAAATAAATAAATAAAATCTTTTTAAAAAAATGATGAGAAGCTTTTGCTTCTAGACAAAGACAACTCATATCTGTGTAACGGATTATATCTGTCTATACAAAAGGATGAGGTTTCTTTCCACCTTTGAAATTTCTTTAGCAGACTGCCTATTATGCTCATCTCTGTCTGGTTTGATACTTACCCAATAAGAAGATGGTTTCATTCTTTCCTCCATTTTGAGGAGTTTTTTTACTTTCCTACATTACTGAGTTGACAGGAGAATTTGTTTGTTTGTTTGTTTGTTTTATCTTAAGATTTTATTTATTTTTTTAAAGATTTTATTTATTTGACAGAGAGAAACACAGCGAGAGAGGGAACACAAGCAGAGGGAATGGTAGCGGGAGAAGCAGGCTTCCTGCTGAGCAGGGAGCCTGATGCGGGGCTCGATCCCAGGACCCTGGGATCATGACCTGAGCTGAATGAAGGCAGACGCTTAATGACTGAGCCACCCAGGCGCCCCAAGATTTTATTTTTTAAGTTATCTCCACACCCAGCGTGGGGCTTGAACTCACAATCTCAAGATCAGGTGTTGCATGCTCTACCGACTGAGCCAAACAGAGATCCAGGAGATTTTTTTTAAATTATATTTTCCTAACAGGTGCAGGCAGTGAAAACATCAGCCGAGGCTGCATTCATCCGAAGGCTGGGCTGGGGCTGGAATGGTGCTTCCAAGATTTTTTGCTCACAAGGCTATTGGCAGAAGGCCCCATGTCCTTGCTGGCTATTCATAGGAAGACTGGGTTTTTTACTGGGTCACTCTCCCCATACAGCAGCCTGAATGTCCTCACGGCCCACAGCAGGGTTCTCTTAAAGTGAATGACCTGGGGGCGCCTGGGTGGCTCAGTGGTTAAAGCCTCTGCCTTTGGCTCAGGTCATGATCTCAGGGTCCTGGAAACAAGCCCTGCATCGGGCTCTCTGCTCAGCAAGGAGCCTGCTTCCCCCTCTCTCTCTGCCTGCCTCTCTGCCTACTTGTGATCTCTCTCTCTCTGTCAAATAAATAAAGCTTAAAAAAAAAAAAGAAGTCACTAAATCCTGTCCACATTCAAGGGGAGCGGTATTAAGCTGCGCTCTCAAGGGAAGCATCAAGTAATTTGTGGTTGTATTTCAAAACCATGAAATACAACGAGATATGCCAACAAGCTGGTTAATCAGTGTCACTAATTCAAAAAGTATCACATAAGTTCCTGCACAGGATAAGTAGAAATGCCCCGAAATCTTGCAGCTTTTACCTGAAATTACTCGAGGTTTTCCCAAATGTGACAACAGTCCTAAAAATCTCCATAATATTATCCATGACAATTTGGGAAGATGAAAGAAATATTTCCAAACTATCATTTGAACTATTTTTGTTTGACAGGTATTTTTTCAATCAATCATGCTGGAGAAATTATCATTTTCTATTCTCTCTATAGAAAATATTTCCAAATTATTGTCTGGGTTGGAGTGGGAGAAATGAGTGAAGGGGGTCAAAAGGTATAAATTTCCAATTATAAAAAAATGGGTTCTGGGAATGGTATTTAAAGCCCGGTAACTATCGTTAACAATACTGTATTGTATTTTTCAAAGTTGCTAAGTGAATAGATTTTCAAAGTTATTATCATAAGACAAAAAAATTGTAACACCATATGGCGGCAGATGTTAACTAGACTTAATGTAGTGACCATTTCATAATATATACAAATATTGAGTCATTATGTTACATACCTGAAACCAATATAATGTTATATGCCAATTATATTTTAATGCAAACATAGAAAAAAA
>CM053621.1:27818876-27835976 GCA_028646535.1 Procyon lotor | reverse complement strand
TGTTCTATCAAAGTTCTATGTTAAAGTAACACAATGTAGGTAAAAATGATCATTGTAAAGTTAAATGTGAGCTACATTGTATCTTCTCTAGAAAAGCACTAGCTGGGGGCGCCTGGGTGACTCAGTCAGTTAATTAAGCCTCCAACTCTTGGTTTCAGCTCAGGTCATGATCTCATGGGTTGTGAGATTTACCCACTTAGTGAGGAGTCTGCTCGAGATTCTCTCCCTCTGCCCCTCCCCTCACTCTTTCTGTCTCTCTCTCTCTCTCTCTCTCTTTCTCTCAAATAAATACATCTTAGAAAAGAAAAGGGGCGCCTGAGTGGCTCATTCGTTGTTAAGCATCTGTCTTTGGCTCAGGTCATGATCCCAGGGTCCTGAGATCGAGCCCCACATCGGGCTCTCTGCTTGGCGGGGAGCCTGCTTCCCCCTCTCTCTCTGCCTGCCTCTCTGCCTACTTGTGATATTTCTCTGTCAAATAAATAAATAAAATTAAAAAAAAAAAACAAAAAAAAACATGATCCAGCAATCCCATTCCTAGGTATTTACCCAAGAGAAATGAAAAGTTAGGTTCATACAAATGCCTGTGCATAAATGTCATACCAGCTTTATCTGCTGTTCCCCATGCTGGCAGCAACCCACCTGTCCTGAAGCTAGTGTGTGGTGAACACGCTGTGGTTCATCTGCCCAGTGAACTTCTCCTCGGCGGTAAAAAGGAAGCAGTTGTTAGTACACGTAACATGGTTGGATCAAGAACGCGTTATGGTACTTGAAAGAAACCAGTCTTAGGGGGACATACTACATGATTCCATTTATTTGGTATTCTGGAAAAGGCAAAAACTGCAGGGACCAAGAATACATTCATTATCCAAAAAGAAAAAAAAAGATCAGTTATCTCCACAGGTCAGACCTCGGGGAAGGGCGTGACTACAAAGGGGCAGCACTCGGGAGGTATCTGAGGGTGTCACATGATAGGACTACTCTGTGTCTCATTTGTGGTGGTGGTTATATGAAGAGTAGAGCTATTCACCCCGCAGAAGTGAACTTTATTGTATTTAAATTTCAAAATAAAGAAGCTAAGGAAAAAGATCTTGCTTTTGTGAGCATATAGATGCTCTAGAAAGCCAAGGGAGTTGGAGCCATTGTAAAGTATGCATGACCTGTGCTTTTTCCTCTGTCCTTAGCTCATCTACATTGCCTGCTCCTATGCCACGGTGTACCTGATCTACATGAAATTTAAGGCGACCTACGACGGAAATCATGATACCTTCCGAGTGGAATTTCTGGTGGTCCCCGTGGGAGGCCTCTCCTTTCTAGTCAATCATGATTTCTCTCCTCTGGAGGTTAGTTAAGAGGTTATTTAGGGAGACAAACCTGCTTGCAGGTAATGTGGGTGGTTCTGGTTTGTTCGGATTTTTGATTTGGCAAGCTTCTGGTGCAGTGTACACTGTTCGGTGTAAGTAAATCACAGACAGACAGGAATTAAGCCCTCAGGTACTTGGGCATCTGCTAACAGATTACTGCCGGATTCTCCTTTAGAGAATAAACAGGACTTCTGTGGTAGCAAACACAGAGCCTTGTCCATCCAAGTGCTTGAAGAACACGGTCTTCTCTGCACTCGGTCCCAACTTTGTCTCCTCTTCACCTAGGGGTGTTGCACGTTGATACTGTGTGCAAGTCCCCTAAGCAGTGTTGCCACACCTTGGGTGTTGAGGAAAAGTCGTTTGCAGGTGCCCTGCACTCCTGGGTGCCTCGCCCTTCCCTTAGCGTCCTGGGGAAGCGGCTCCTCGTGGATTCAGAACGCCCCCAGGGCCACCTGCAAAGCTTTCTGTCATCCGTGTGAACCAGGTTGGGCAGTGTTTGCGTAATTACAATTCCCATGCTTACCTCTTTGATTTAATACACCAGGAAAGCCCAGAGACTGAGAAAGATATTGAAAATATTGAGATAGTCTGTGAAGGAGACCAACTGGGAAGGAAAAGCAGCAGCGGGAGAGTAGAAGGCCCCGACTGTCAGCCTCGTGCCCTCTGGCAGAGAGCACCCTGGACTCAGAGTGGGACAGGCTTACCCTGGAGAGACACACATGCAGATTCATAGAAATTTGCACTGGGAAGTAGATGTTGGAGAGATGGGCGATGAAGGCCCACGGAGGCAAAGGTGTCTCGGTTACCCAGCTTGTCATTGGGAATGCCGTGCCTCTTTAGTGCTGCCCACGTTTCTGAGATTTATTCTGTTGCTGAGCTACTCTGTTTCGTGCTCCGATGCCCAGACTCCTTGTTCTGTGCTGCTGCATAATCAAGCGGGAGTATTTCCTGTGAGCTCGTGCTGGGTGCTGACCGAAGCCTCTCTTTCCCTTTCAGATTTTGTGGACCTTCTCCATCTACCTGGAATCCGTGGCTATCCTTCCTCAGCTCTTCATGATCAGCAAGACGGGGGAGGCGGAGACCATCACCACTCACTACCTGTTCTTCCTGGGCCTCTACCGCGCGCTCTATCTCGTCAATTGGATCTGGCGCTTCTACTTCGAGGGCTTCTTTGACCTCATTGCTGTGGTGGCCGGCGTTGTCCAGACTATTCTATACTGCGACTTCTTCTACCTGTACATCACAAAAGGTACCCCAGGCGACCTCCTCCCTGCTCTGTTCCTGCAGCCCTGTGTTTTTAGGCGCTTCCAGGCCCAGCTTGGTCCTGGTCTGCCACTAGCTCATCAAGCACAGCTGGTTTCAGGAAAACATCAGAATGACTGTCAAACAAAAGTCTGGGTCAGGGTTTTCAGGCTTTTTTCTTTTCTGTAGCTTTACTGTTTTTCTGTAATAGCATGTTTTGATTGTAAGAAATTTAATCTGCTCCTAAAAAAAAAAAAAGAAATTTAATCCGCTCCTATAATTCTGAAAACAATCACCTGAAACCCTGCCACTCAGAGATGATCATAGTTAATGTTTTGATAAATGTAATTCCAGATACGTCTATGCATATATATATGTATGTGCATATACCCAGTTAAGTGAGTTCAACTACACATGCTATTCTATAATCTGTTTTCCCCCATTCACAATTTTTCAAGTCAGTAGATAGAAATCTACATAGTTTTCAGTAGCCGTAGAATATTTCAGTATGTGTATTACCATTTACTTACTCAGCCCCTTGTTCATGGGTATTCAGGCTGTTACTGATTTGCTGCTATTAAAATCCAGTGTTTGGGGCGCCTGAGTGGCTCAGTCGGTTAAGCATCCAAATCTTGATTTTGGCTCAGGTCATGATCTCAAAGTCATAAGATTGAGCCCTGATTGGGCCCTGCGCTGAGTTTGGAGCCTGTGCAAGATTCTCTCTCTCCCTCTGCCCCCACTCCCCAGCTCACACACACTCCCTCACTCTCTCAAAAAACAAAAACACAACAAAAACAGTGCTTAAATCCGTATCTTTGTATGTGTATATTTTCACATTTATATGAATATAGGACATGTGACAAAGTCACAAAAATCTGATGAAAACTGTGGTCCTTGTTTTTTTTAAAAAAAGGCATATTAATGCATGTGCACACAAATGTATGCATTTGGTTTTAGGGATTCAGGAGCCCCTGAACCTGAACCATAGACTTAGGCTAAGAACCCTTGCTATGCATTATAATTCCTAATGGTAGAATTGCTAGCTACAGGGCCATATATATCTTCTTTTTTAACATCCCAAATTTCATAGACCTCTGTACATATTAACAGTTACATTTTACTATATGTTGATTAGGGGACAAAGTAATGAGAAGAAAATGCTGTTGTGAATTTAGTGATAATTTCCATCACATTTGTGTTTTGTAAATTCCATTGCTGTGACATCAATGTACATGAAGAAATTCCAGTACGTGTGTCCATGACACTCTCCTAGTTCGGGGGCTTTGGTTATTGACACCAAAATCCAGGGACTCTTGGCGCCAAAGGCTTTTTCCTTGTACCTTATCCTGTAGTGTCTTGAGTATGACAGACCTCTAGGGACAGGAAGAAGGAAACGATGAGCTTGTCAAGCCCAGTAACCTTTTGTTTTCTCTTCCTCTCTCTCAAATTCTAGTACTCAAGGGAAAGAAACTCAGTCTGCCGGCGTAAGTGCCCAAGACCGTCAGCAGCATCTGTCCCTCAGGGTGCTCGGACAGAGTTCTTACCAAGCAAAGGCACAAGATGCTTGATACGGAAAATCAGAAACGTAACTCTTTTGTTGCAGATAGTCATCAGTGGCTCTGTGAGAACCCAGAGGAAAAGAACCAGAAGGTTTCTGTTTAATGCATCTTGCCTTATCTTTTTTTATTACTATGTACAAAGATTTTTTTACACAAAGAAACTTAATGCTGTATTAATAAATTCAGTGTGTAGCTTCAATTGGGGTCGTTCCAAAAGTGAAGATTTTGTGAGGAATAAGTGCAAATTTTTTTTTTAATTCTTTGAAACTGTTGATTCTTTGTGTCTGCAATGGAATTGTCCTCCTTGACCGTTGGTAGATTATATATTCTTCCATCTATCAAATTTGCATTCCACTATATTTATTTTTTGCCAAAAGATGAGTTATATTTGTTTGAAATCTGAGACACTATGTTCAATTGGGTCTGTCTTCGTTCAAATCTCTTCCCACCGAATTTGGAAATCCTTCCTTGGACATCACAACACTACACGTAAGGCTGGTAAGGATGACTCACAAGCTTATGGTTTTCATTACCAAAATTTTCGGATTTTGAATGTAGATGGAGTCTTGTTGGAGAGTCACCAAAGGTGCCTGCCCCACTCTTCTGCTAAGAAGAGTGAGTTTGAGACTGTCCCAGGGGTGTCGGAGAACTCGGGGGGTGGGCAGGGGTTCTGGGCTGCTTGCCATCTAAGTGCGGGGTGTGAGGGGCATTAACGATTATGTTGGATCTAGGACTCTGCTCCTCTGAGGAATGGAACACACGTTAGTCACCTGTCACTTGAAGTTAGAGTTCCAAAAGATTACTACAACCATGTCCATGCTCAGATTCAAAGGTTTTTCGTATCACTTTCAGGTAGTAAAATGATTTATATTTTTTTCTTAATTGGCAGCACCAATTGCCATTCCTTATACTCTTCGATTTTTGGTTTTGTTTTGGTTTTGGTTTTGTTTTCTTTTTACTGAGCTCTTGCATGATTTACCTTGTGTTACCATCCTAAATAAACATTTTATTAAATGTAGAATAAATTGTCTTTTTTTTTTTTTGTGAACTAGGCCGTTGGAACATCCTATGTCGGGATGATTTTTTTTTCATTTTTCAGTTGGCAGCAGAAGCTCCATATAGGGCCACAAATGTTTATTGTCCACGAATTAATCCAAAACTTTCAGTATTTTGAGGGAAAATTGGAATTTTTCCTCCTGATTTTGCCATTTTTTTGGTTTGTGCAAAAGCATATGACTGTTTTTATGTGATGCATCGTAAATGTTAAAGTGTTGAATACTAACAGTGCTTACTACAAGAAGGATGTAGTATTTTTGCTTGCTGCATTAAAATATCGTGTGGAAGAAGGGAGCTAGATGGGTTTTATTTTTATCTCGTGTGTCTCTTAACATCTTTCTAAATTGGCGGTGTGACTGCATAGTTGAACCTCTTGTCTTGATCTCTCATCTCGTCGCCCCCACCCTCACCCCGGCCTCATGGTTGTCCTTTTGTGTATCTGTATCTTCCCAGCATTCTGGTCTTGGTTTAGTTTCTGGTCTCATCCTCCTTGGAAAATTCTGAGAGCGTGGAGGAAGGGTGGAAGATCTCGGCGTACTGGAGGAGACTGCGACGCGCACGGGGGGCGGGGTGGGGGGCTCACACTGTTTCTGTGCATGTGAGGTAAACGCGAGCTGGGATCACTGTGGGAGAGCACGATGCAAGCGACAAGGACCTGGGACCTCGGCAGGCTGCCGGCCGCTGGAAGTATCAGTGTCTAGTCGTGCTGCCCTTGTAAGAGTGAAACTGGCTACGATGTCACCACCATTTTGTGCCAACCAGGATGACATCTTAATAAATGGGGTGGCCGAGTGGGAGTGTGGGGCCGGGGCAGCGTCCTCACACACATCAGAAACAAAGGCCTTGTACGATGCGCCTTACAAAGCACTGTTTCAAAGTTCCTTCACTTCTCCAATAAAGATTATCAAGTAATTAATATTTTTTATCCAGCTGTTTTATTCGTGTGAATTTTTTTTTTTTTTTTTTAATGAAAGCATGAAGAGAAAGAAAGTTCTATTAAGTGGGCAAAGTTGGCTGCTTACAGACACCAATCCATCCCCTACCCGGTACAATCACAGTGTCAGTAACATCTCCTGCTTCCTCACAAGCCGGTAGGGAGAGGAGTAGGTAGAGAAATAGGTGAGGGGGGAAGAAAAGGTTGCAGGTGGAAGGGACAAGATCCAGCCCAGCCTTTCCAAAGAAGCCACTAGGTTGGATGACTTTCTGGAAAGGGCAGGCAAAGGTTTTGTTTCAATAGAAATCATGAGTGGGAACTCTGAGGAAGGAAGGCACAAGCTTTGGGCTCACTCCTCACACTCCAGCTCCGGGACCCTGGATTTAACAAGTCTCCATACCCCTCAGTTCCCTGCAGAGACTCCTGCCACAGGAGTTCTGTGAGGTGTAAATGAGCCTTGATGTACACACACTAAGTGCTCAGTACTGGTGTGACCCCTTTCCCCCTCCCTTTGTGCTTAGTTTGGGATAGCTGCCTTGAAAGCCGGCTGGAAACCACTTCTGGCAGGAGACCCTGTGACCTCCTTGATGATAGTGATCAAGTTTGCCCTCGTTGGGAGAGTAACACATCTGTAGACATGGTGGCTAAGGACCTCCCCAAACCACCTGAGTGACCTCTACTGAAGGCTGATTGGACTGGGGCTCCAG
Organism: Procyon lotor; assembly: GCA_028646535.1. Lineage (NCBI taxonomy): Eukaryota > Metazoa > Chordata > Mammalia > Carnivora > Procyonidae > Procyon > Procyon lotor. Next base: position 27,829,117 of record CM053621.1, on the reverse strand, counting down.
GCGGGGGTTTTCCTGTGCTCCTCGCCCTCTAGTGACTGAATGTGGAAATAGCAAGGACCCCGCACTCTGCTCACTACAGGCGGCACCCCCTTAACCCCTGTGAACTAACCTTTATCCCATGGAGTCTTGTGTGGGTGCTGTGGGCGTTTCTCCTCGGGTTCTGAAACCATTCCCTCTTGTCCCTGCAATTTATTTATTTTTTAGTATAATCCAACAGGAAAGAGAGGTGATTTTTTTTTTTTTTTAAAGATTTTATTTATTTGACAGAAACACAGTGAGAGAGGGAACACAAGCAGAGGGAATGGTAGGGGGAGAAGCAGGCCTCCCGCCGAGCAAGGAGCCCGATGTGGGGCTCGATCCCAGGACCCTGGGATCATGACCTGAGCCGAAGGCAGACGCTTAACGACTGAGCCACCCAGGCGCCCCTTAAGGTTTTATTTATTTATTTGACACACAGAGAGAGAGCACAAGTAGGCAGAGGGTGGGGGGGACAGCAGGCTCCCTGCCGAGCAGTGGGCCGACGCGGGGCTTGATCCCAGGACCCTGGGATCATGACCTGGGCTGAAGGCAGAGGCTTTAACCCACTGAGCCACCCAGGCGCCCCGTCCCTGTAATTTAAAAGCACTTTCCAGCATAATACAGCACGAATGTCTTATAACAATGACAGGGATAATTTGTATAATACTAGTACGCTCCAGGTCTCTACCTCTCACTTCCCCTTGGGCACTGAAAAGGTGAGCATCTCTAGGCAAGTGCTACACTACACTTGACTGTCACTGATACAGAATGGAAAGTGGAGTGTATTTATTCCTCCAATAAGGGATCTAAGACAATAAATGGTTGGGTAATAAGGTAACTGGTGTGCCCTGAAAGGAAATGAAGTCACTTGTTTACTTTGAATTCTGAGAATTAAAGATCCCAGGGCTGTAAAGAAGGGCTTAGAGAAATAACTATTCAATTTCCTGAAAGATCACCTGGCTAACACTCTCCCACCCCTACCCGACGAAGACTAAATGCAAGGATATTAACTTTACCCAGGACATAGGTATTTACTCAAATAAAAGAAAATTAAGTCCCAAAGGAAGAAATAGGGGAGGAAATGAGCCAATTGATTTGGAAAAATGAAAGAGTAAAGATCACAGTTTATCCAAGTTAATATGAAGGTAAAATGAAAAGCCAAGAAAGTCTCTGAAGAATATTTACTGTATTTTGCAAATACATAGTGAAATTAACCTGAAAGAACAAGCAGAGAAGGATACCAAAGATTTTCTTTTCTCCAAAATTCAAGATGGAGCATGTGTGGCAGGATGTTATCCCTTGTTACATCCGGATGGTAGATCCGTAGGAATCTTTGTATTTGAAATTTTTCATTAAAAAAAAAAGTGATGGCCCATTTACCTTTCCAAGAGCTGTGCTCTGACTTGAGTATTTTGGAACTAGAGTTATATTTGGAAGTACAGTTGACCTTGAACAACATGTTGAACTGCATGGGGCCACTTTATACACAAGTGATTTTCGATAAATACAATACAGAGCTGTAAATGTATTTTCTCTTAAGATTTTCTTAATATTTTCTTTCTCCAGCTTGCTTTATTATAAGAATACAAGGGCACCTGGTTGGCTCAGTCAGTTATGTGTCTGCCTTCAGCTCAGGTCAGGATCCCAGGGTCCTGGGATTGAGCCCCATGTGGGCAGACCCCCTATTTTTTTTTTAAGTTAATTTAAGGGCACCTGGGTGGCTCAGTTGGTTAAGCGTCTGCCTTCGGCCCAGGTCATGATCCTGGCATCCGGGATGGAGTCCCACATGGGCGGGCTTCCTGCTCAGTGGGGAGTCTGCCTCTCCCTCTGCCCTTCACCCTGCTTGTTCTCTCTCTCTCGCTCTCTCTCTCAAAAAACAAGTAAAATCTTTCTTAAAAAACTATTTTTAATAGAAAATTGAAAAATTTGTCCAGAATAAGGAAATTAATATGCTTTGATGAGATACCAACATGATGGAATGTTTTAAAACAGCTCTAATTCGGGGCGCCTGGGTGGCTCAGTCGTTAAGCGTCTGCCTTCGGCCCAGGTCAGATCCCAGCGTCCTGGGATCGAGCCCCGCATCGGGCTCTCTGCGCGGCAGGGGGCCTGCTTCTCCCGCTACCATTCCCTCTGCTTGTGTTCCCTCTCTCGCTGTGTTTCTCGCTGTCAAATAAATAATAAAATCTTTAAAAAAAAATAAAAAAAATAAAAAAAAAAATAAAACAGCTCTAATTCAATAGATGGAATAATGTTACAAGGAAACAGCAAAACATCCTCGCAGAGTCTATAGAAATACATAAAATACAGGGGCCCCTGGGCAGCTCAGTTGGTTAAGCGTCTGACTCTTGGCTTTGGCTCAGGTCATGAGCTCAGGCTCCTGATATTATGCCCCTGTTGCTCTCGGCACTCAGCACAGTCTGCTTGGATTCTCTCTCCCTATCCCCCTGCTTCTTCACCCCCCTACACACAAATAAATAAATCTAAAAAAAACTATACAAAACACATTTTTTTAATGTGTATACTACCTGTTTGAAATCATAGTTTTGTGGCTTGTTATTGTTTGTAACATTAAGTCGTCAGCATCTTTACTAACAAAAGCTTATATAGAAGAATTAACTTATTGCTAAGCCTTACAAATTCTGTCTTCAAAAGGGAACTATTACATCTGAGAATATTCGGATCATAGGCACAGCCCTCTAGCTTCTGAATTACTCTCTTTCACTGAATTCCTATTTCTTCCTCCAGATCTCATTTTAGTATCTTCTTCAGGAAAGTCTTCCCTGACCTCTCTAATTAAGTCACTTCTGGCCACACCAAGTACGTAATGAATCCTTATTTTATAATGAATGGTTCTTTTTTTCTATAGAAACCTTGTAACTTCCCCATCTACAATTCTCTGTATAATTTCCACAACCATCAACATAATTTCGATATTATTTTTAACTCTGAAACCCTGCCCTGTAGCAGGTCCCTGAAGGAACTTCAGACTTAGAAAACCTTGATATTCAATGAGTTTGTTTATTCATTCACCAAGTAATATGTGCCTGTAATTTGCTCTATTATGTGCATAGCAGTGGAAAAGACAAGGTAAATCGCTCATGCAATTTACACTCTAAGGTGAGAGGAGTTAATAAACATGTTACAACGACAGGGAGTGACTAAGTTATCAGGAAGAGAACTGAATCGGGCGGGGAGAGAACAGAACAGGTGGGAGTGCTGTTTAGATAAGGTAGCCAGGGAAGAAGGCCTCTTTGCAACTTGAGCTGAGGCCTGAATGACCTGAGACAGACACGTGGAAATAACCAGCATCCCTGGCCGAGGAAACAGAGAATGTAAAACAGAGAATGTAAAAGTCCTGGGGTGAGAATGGTTTTGATGTACTGAGGGGTGGGGGGTGCCGGCAGGCAGTGGGGTGATGGAGAGAGAATGTTAACCCAAACCCAGGGAGACAGAGAAACGCGCATTGACAGACCTGTGGTGTGTGACTACCAGGGAAGAGCCTTTCCCGGGGAGTTGGAGTCAATCTCATGCACAAAAGTGCCGCCTTGCAAGATCCTAAGCGGAGCATGGGGCTGCTCCGACGGTTCACCAAGGTCGCCCCGGCTGCCGCAGGGAAAATACACCGTCGGGGGCAGGGGTGGTGGCAGGGCAGAATGAGGGAGCGCAGTGGGGAGACCTGGGCAGGCACGAGACAAAGGGGCTCGGGCCAGGGTGGGGGCAGAGTGGAAATGCCAAGTGCTCTGAGCCGTTCACTCGGAGGATCAGGCTCTTCCCCACGCGCCAGCCTCAAGCGGCCGGGTGGTTTCAGATCCTGAGCTCAAGAAGCGTCCTAACGCGGCACTCCTGACCTGAGAGGAGCCCCAGATCCGCCATTAACACCCGTGGATCTCTTTGGGTGCTCATTCTCCGGGCCCCGAAGAGTCCTTATCTACAAAGTGGGAATATTATCAGAACGGACTTCGCACGCGTGCAAAACACCCAGCGCGCCGATCAGCGCCTTCCGGGTCAGCGTCTCTGCGCAGGCGCGGAGGGTCCAGCGGCGGCGCGGGGCTCAGTGCGCGTGCGCCGAGCCTGACCCTCGCACGCGCCTGCGCCGAGTCGCAGTCAGTTTGGCGTTGGAGCCCGCAGGGCGCGGGGCTCGGAGTGGCCACCGGCGCGCGGCGGGGCGGCCCGAGGCCGGGCAGCGGGGCCTCCGCCATGCCCGGGATGGTGCTCTTCGGTCGGCGCTGGGCCATTGCCAGCGACGACCTGGTCTTCCCGGGGTTCTTCGAGCTGTCCCTGCGAGTGGTGTGGTAAGGGCGGCGGGCCGTGCGGGCGGGCGGCCGGGGCGCGGGGGGAGCGGGTTCCGGGCGCCCGCGAGGAGCGGCAGTGTCGCCGGGTTTGTGCGCGCGGACGCGGTGCCCACGTTCCCTCGTCTGGGCCTGTCCACCGCGCGAGGCCTCCGAGGACGTGCGTGCAGCCGCTCTCCCCATTTCTCGGAGGGCACAGTGAGGCCGGAGCGGGGAGGCTGGGTCTGGGTACCCCCAGGTCGGCTGTTGTCGAGTGCGGCGCCGAGGCCTGGCCCCGGGAGCCTCCAGGACGTGGTTACCGACCAAAGGCCGTGCCCTTCGGGATCTGCTTCCCGGAGCCAGGAGCAGCCGCTTGGCATCATTAAGGTGCTCGGCGTGGAAACACAGGGCATCCAGGGTCAACCATAGGAGAGGATGGGAAATAGTAGCCTGCCTGTCGTTCCAGAACTGAATTCCCTGAGGAGCAGCCAGGCTCAGCGCAAAGTCTGCAACCGATGCGAGGTGGAATTGGGTTCCTCAAGTCTGCTCCTAGAGGGGCTGAGCAGGGAATAAATACAGCACCACTGTAGTTAGTGCGTTCTTGAGGGGAAAAGGACTATAAAAACGTGAAATCCTGGAAGCAGCTCCTCGGTAGTTACATAGTTTTCATACCCAAATCTCTCCGAGATCGTTTCCCATTATTTCCAGACCCAAAGCCGTAATATCACAAAACTGACAAAAGCATAAAATGTTCTCTAGTCTCAGTTCCACACCTGGGCTTGAATCCTTCATGCAGTGTTCTTGCCAGCGGTGCTCAGTCCTTTGCTGAAATACCTCTGGTGACTGGTCCCTGTTACTCTGCGGTGTTTGGTGCTGTCTTTCCTTGCACTGAATTACAAAATATGTAAGTCCGTGGAACGTGGCCTTGCAGGTTTATCGGTGTTCCCTGTGGGAGATCGTGGCATAACTTGATTACACTTCCAGGTTTTTGCATTACACACAGCTGATGACAGTGTGTGTTTGTCAATTCCTTGTTAATCCCCAGAAATAAACATCACCTTGTTAATATTTTAGCGAGCGTATATTTTGTTGGTTTACCCTTGGCGTATTTCTGAGTCAGGGCTGCTGTTTTTCATCAGCCCGCATTATAGTTGCCTGCTTATGACATTAAGTGCCTCTTCGGTATGAGAGCAGGCATAGAATTAGCGATCATGTAAGCACAAGAAGTATAAAACTCATTTTTTAAAAAATTGACTTTAAAAAAAAAAACACACTCTTTAATTGACTTAGTAGATCTTTTATTATTTTTCTTAGTAGATCTTTTATCGGAGAAAATTATATTCCAAAGCAAACTTCACCTTGCTTTGGGAAATAGCATCTCTTTAAAAATTTTAATTAAAAAATTAAAAAAAATAGTAACTCCTTTTATTTCTTTCTGTGATGTTTTATAATGAGGTCCCTTGCTTTCCATTTCTGACCCTCCCTATCTCTCGGCAGGTGGGTTGGCATTTTGACTTTGTACCTCATGCACCGAGGGAAACTGGACTGTGTGGGCGGCACCCTGCTCAGCAGTTACTTGATCGTTCTTCTTGTTCTCCTAGCAATTATTATATGTACGGTGTCCGCCATCGTGTGTGTCAGCATGAAAGGTAAAGGGTAGCCTTTTCTATTTGATACCTGTTCTTTTTTAATTGCTTTATTGAGATATAATTCATATACCGTACAGTTCAGCCATTTAAAGTGTCCAAGTCTGTGACTTGTAGTATATTCACAGAGTTGTGCAGCCATCACCACAATTTTAGTGTATTTTCCTCACTCAGAAAGAAATCCTATGCCTGTTAGCAGTCACTCCTCATTTTCCCCCAATTTCCTCAGCCCTAGCCGTCTGCTGCTAATCCCCTTTGTCGATCTGCCTGCTCTGGGTCATAGAGATGGAGGCATCCCTAGCCACTGTGTGGCCGTTTGGTCTGGCCTCTTAAACTTAGCATGTTTTCTAGGTTCATTCACCTTTTAGTGTGTGTCAGCTCTTCATTCTTATGACTGAATAATATTGACCCAGTCGGCTAAGCATCTGCCTTCAGTTCAGGTCATGATCCCAGGGTCCTGGGATCCAGCCCCGGGTCAGGCTCTCTGCCCAGTGGGGAGCCTGCTTCTCCCTCTCCCTCTGCCCCCTGCCCACCCTTGCTCCTGTCCATGCATGAGCCTGCTCGCTCTCTCTCAAATAAATAAATCTTTTTTAAAAATTACATCGGGGGACGCCTGGGTGGCTCAGTGGGTTAAAGCCTCTGCCTTCGCCTCAGGTCACCATCCCAGGATCCTGGGATCAAGCCCTGCATCGGGCTCCCTGCTCATCAGGGAGCCTATGTCCCCCTCTCTGCCTGCCTCTCCCTACTTGTGATCTCTCTCTCTCTCTCTCTCTGTGTCAAATAAATCAAAATTTAAAAAAGTTACATCTGATGGTTTGCCAGATTTTTTACTTATCCATTTGTCAGTCGGTGGACATTTGGGTTGTTAACACTTTTGGTCTGTTACAAATAAAGCAGCTAGGAACGTCCATGTAGGTGTTTTTGTACAGACAGAGGTTTTAATTTCTTTTGGCTGTGTGCCTAGGCATGGAATGGCTACTAGATCGTGTGGTAACCCCGTGTTTAACCTTCCGGAGAACTGCCAGACCGGTGTCCGAGCAGCTACACCATCTCTCTTTCAGTTTATAAAGAGTTTCGGTTTCTCCCCATCATCAGCAGCGCTTACCTTTGTCTGACTTTCCCATCCTAGCCTGGTGGATCTCACTGTGGTGGTGATTTGCAGTTCCTTGGTGAGCATCGTCTCATAGCTCATTGGCCATTAGGGTATCATCTTTGGGGATGCGTTTCCTCACGACGTTTCCCCTGTTTTGAGTTATTTGTCCTTTTTAATTAAGGAGTTGTAACAGTTCTAGCTATCCTTTTTTTTTTTAAGATTTTATTTATTTGACAAAGAGACACAGGGGAGGGGGGGAGCACAGGGGCAGTGGGAGAGGGAGGGAGAAGCAGGCTTCCACTGAGCAGGGAGCCCGATGGGGGACTCGATCCCTGGACCCCGGGATCACTACCCGAGCCGGAGGCAGATGCTTGACGATTGAACCACCCAGGTGCCCTCTCTGTTCTCAATGATCATTTTTTCTCCATGTTACGATTTTCTGCACTTTGCTGAAAATGTTGGGAGCCTTCCCTGTACGAGTGCTCCGATTCACGGGAGGAGCCGAGCAATGTGCCGCATTAGTAACTAAAAACTCCGCAGTCGGAGGCAGGGCTGAATGGCATGCCGCCTCCGGCACATTTCATTGTTGCTTGCGTGGGGCTGTGGGAGGCAGGCTCACACACTCCACGTGATGGCGAAGGCACTGGGAGGGAGTAGCTGATACCCTGGGCGGCAGAATCATGATCTTGACGGTGTGGAAGGACCAACCGACACTGAAAAGATGCGGGGTAGCTCATGGGGAGTGATAGAGAAACGTTAGTGGCCGGGTGTTTCATGAGAAAGACCACAGGGTTTTGGATGGCCAGGAGGTGTGGCGTGTGCCCACTTAGAGAGACATGTACGGAAAAGAGAGTTCTGTGTATTCGAGCACACCCCTGAAAACGTGAATGCCTGCATGAATGTCTAGAGCAAAGAAGGTCCCTGTTTTGTGGTCTGCATCAGTCCCCGCTCTGTGGCCAGCGCGTTGTGTTTTTGTTGTTTCTTAAGAGTGGGGGCCGGGGGTGGGGGGGCCGCAGAGGGAAAGAGAGAACATCAAGCAACCTCCGCACTGGGCTCAGAGCCTGATGCAGGAGTTGATCTCATGACCCTGAGATCATGACCTGAGCCAAAACTGAGAGTCAGATGCTTAACTGACTCAGCCAGCCGGGCGCCCCGGTGCAATGGAGCTGTTCGTGAAGTCTGAATTTCTGCAAGATGGAGTCTTTGGGGTGGTGTCACTTCATCTGTGGCATCATCTCATTTATCCGCCCTTTCCGTTCTGGTTAGGGGACCCAGGGTGCCGCTCTAATAGTGGGTTCAGATCAGTACAAATGTAAGCTTTTTCTTCCTTAAATGTCTTTCTTTTTAAAAAAAAAAAAAGGAAGAAAGATTTTTTTTATTTATTTGACAGAGGGAGAGAGATCACAAGTAGGCGGAGAGGCAGAGGGAGAGGGGGAAGCAGGCTCCCCGCTGAGCAGGGAGCCCGATGTGGGGCTCGATCCCAGGACCCTGAGATCATGACCTGAGCCGAAGGCAGAGGCTTTAACCCACTGAGCCACCCAGGTGCCCCCGCTTAAGTGTTGGTCTTCAGATATTTTTGGTGGTGTCAGGGCACATACCGTGGTGGATGGCCAGGTTCGCTGAGGTTCCCCTTAAGCGCTTGCCTGGGGCCTGCACGGTCTCACACTCACGGTCCGAGCTCAGAAAGCAGCTGAAAGTGTGTGCGGTAGGCGTTATGTGCCGGTAGTCATGGGCGGGTTGCCTATCCAGCAGCCTCTTCCAAACAACCCAGTTTTATTTGGGACGTTCCCCGTCCCTCATGCCTGGAGTAAGTGTGTCAGAGAAGCCAGCTCTCCACCCAGCTCAGGAATGATCCACATGTGTCAGTGACTGGTTCTGGAGTGGATGTGTGACCCGGTTTGAGCCAGTGAACCTCGGGAGTTTTCTGGGAGGTTCCGGAGAGTCTTTCCTTGCTCCTCTAGGAAAGAAGCAGGAGTAATACAGTGTTTTCAGTCTGGGTGGTTCTGTGGAGGGAGGAGCTGCTGAATTTCTGCTGTATCTCCACTCACAGCCCAGACGAGCTGACGCACAGGAGGGCAGAGCCGTGAGAGGCGGGGAGCCGGGACTCCCGTCCCGGGGCTGCACTTCCAGTCCCCGAAGTCCGGGCAGGTCCGAGGTCCTTCCTGTTGTTCAACTTTTGTTACTCGTGGCGAGAGATGCCCACACTGAAACGAAAGCAGTATTTAAAAAGCATGTTAGTTGAAATGCCAGCCCTGAGATCATGATCTGAGCCGAAATCGAATCAGACGCTTAACTGACTGAGCCACCCAGGTGTCCTCGTTAATTTTATTCTCCATACATGGATAACTTCCGTGGCTCCTTTCGTCCCGTGAGGTGCCTCAGTAATTAACCTGTCACTCGTGCTGGAAGGCATGTTGGTGCAGCTTCGGGCTGGGATTACTCTCCAGGAGAGACACCCCAGGCTGCAGGGGGCGCATTTGGGACCAGTGGGGTTCAGTCCTCTTGATCTAAGACATGTGTGTGTTTACCTCGGCTCTTTTTCTTGGTCATCGGTGTGGCATAGCTGGGAAGAAGCTTGATATGGTGGCAGTTTTTAGTTTTGATCTGAGAACCTCTCTGGTGAAATCCTACCAGGAACCTGAGAACCTCTCTGGTGCTCCTACCAGGTAGGAGGCTTGATTAGGGAAGGTCCAGCCTTTCCTTGCGTCGCCCCCTTGCTCGTCTCCCACTGGGGAAGATTGCTGCGTGTGTAGAGCAGTCGAACCCCGGAGGCTGTGCCACAGGCCTTGCTTTTGTGGTCTTCGCACAAGCGGCTCTGCCTGGCGAAGACAGGGCAGCGCTGCCAGCCCATTCGGCAGAGAGCTTCTGCTCGTCGGTTAGGGGGCCTCCGCGTCACCGCACCCCGCGGAGCAGCAGGTGCTTGCCGGCCCCTCTTTGCCTGGAGAGGAAAATCTCTTATCTCAGTAAATGACGATGCTTTCATCAGCGGATGTGACTGGATAAAGGAGGTTTTCTTCAGTATCTTGATTTCTTTTTGGCATCTTAGAACTCCGTCTTCGTCCTCATTTGCAGCTGTATTTCGTTCACGGGGTTGGGCCGAGCACTGTGGGAATTGCTGGGTGGATTGCTGGGTGCGGGCGGGACAGGGTGCGGGCGGGCGGCCCTTAGCAGCAGGCTCCGGGTGGGGCCTCTTTGTCCCTCAGGAGAGAGTGTTGT
>CM053621.1:27800970-27818376 GCA_028646535.1 Procyon lotor | reverse complement strand
GCTTAATTGACCCTACCACCCAGGCACCACCTCCTGGGTTACGTTTTAGAAAGTAGTTACTAGGGGCGCCTGGGTGGCTCAGTTGGTTAAGCAGCTGCCTTCGGCCCAGGTCATGATCCTGGAGTCCCGGGATCGAGTCCCACATCAGGCTCCCAGCTCCACGGGGAGTCTGCTTCTCTCTCTGACCTTCGCTCCTCTCATCCTCTCACTTTCTCTCTCTCAAATAAAAAAAAAAAATAAAAAAAAAAATCTTTAGAAAGTAGTTACTAAACTCTCTTAGCCTCAGTTTCCTCATTTGAAAATGGGGTGGCAACACTCTTCAGAGCTGTGACGATTACAGAACAATGGGTGTAAAATGTTTCATGTGGTGCCTGAACGCCATACGCCTCAAGCAGATGATGGAGTTACTTTCTAGAACTTGGGACCGTGTGTCTCTGTTGGCCTGGGACAGCGCTGTTCTGTGCCAGTTGTCCCAGCATAATTATTCATAGCACCTCCTTCCTCTCCCAGAAGTGTCCCAACTGGGGCAGTGATTATATGGTCATCCCGGTTAGAACCCGGAAGTATCTTGAAACCCTCGTAAGTCTGGGAAATGAGTCTGAGGCTTTTCATCCCGTTTCCACCCCTCACTTGGTCACTTGCTCTCAGGCTTGGGCATGAACAGAAACCGCCAGACGCACCTACAGTAGTAACAGATGCTCTGTGCTCTGTTCCTGTGGAAAGGAAGTCTCTGGGGAAGCCAGGTACCCAGTGTGAGTGTCTCTGTGTTTCAGGAACCATCTGTAATCCTGGGCCACGGAAATCTATGTCCAAGCTGCTTTACCTCCGGCTAGCACTCTTTCTGCCAGAGATGGTCTGGGCTTCTCTGGGGGCTGCCTGGGTAGCAGACGACGTCCAGTGTGACGAGACGGTGGTGAATGGCATCATTGCCACTGTCGTCATCAGGTGAGGTCTGCCGTCTCTTTCAGTTTCTCGTCTCAGATGCATTTGAGATGTAAGGAAACAAACCTTTCTGAGTCACTGCAGATAGCCCAGTGTCATGCAGGCTTCCTAAAATGGTTAGAAATTTGACCTTTTTGAGTAAATCATAGAAATTGAGAGACATGCGTATTTATAGATATGTAAGGAATAATTCATCTCCCGGTAACGCATTTATTGGTAACATTTTCTTTCTTGCTTGTTCTCATTCTTCTCCCTTCCATCCCTTCTGGTATTAGAAGGAAGAAAACACAAAGACCAAATCAAGGGCAAAAACTAAAGGCAGGATGAGAGGAAACAACAGTGTCAGGAATTGACAGAGACCAATGCATGGGGTAGGCTTGTTCCTGGTTTCCAGGCTCACAGTCTTAGAAGCGATCTAGTTACTTCCCCTTCCGGAGACTTGTGCTAACTGCTGCCCTTCCCACGCCACACACGCAGGGGCAGCAGAGTCCCTTTGCAGAGGCGCCTCTTCCGGTGGTGCATGTGTTCGTGAACCACAGTGTTTGGCACGAAAGTTCTTTTGGTTTTCCCGAATGTGGCCTGGGTCCTGGCCAGTGGATCATGGAGAACAGGTTCTAGCTGTTTCCATGCCCAGGCTGCATCTCTGCCTACCAGGCACCTCCTTTTCTCTTTTGTGGTGTTCACTTCTAAGGCTCTGACTTCTGTGGGGCCTGGGTCAGCCACGGACCCATAAAGAACTTTCTAGAAGAAACAAGTTGCTCGCCTCCACCTGGTTCTGGGAGATCCGCATCTGGGCGTGGGACCCAGGGTCATCACGGCTTCTCTCTCTGTTTTGCAGCTGGATTATCATCGTCTCCACCGTGGTCACCATCATCATAGTCTTTGACCCCCTTGGGGGAAAAATGGCTCCATATCCCTCCACGGGCCCCAGCCACCTGGATAGTTATGAGTCAAGCCAGCTACTTAACGGCCTCAAGACAGCGGCCATGAGCGTGTGGGAAACCAGAATCAAGCTCCTGTGCTGTTGCGTCGGGAAAGATGACCATACTCGAGTAGCTTTTTCGAGTACGGCAGAGCTTTTCTCAACCTACTTTTCAGTAAGCTGAAGGGGTCTGCTTTCGTCTCTTTTTCCTCAGTAAATGTCTCTCGTGTTAAGACGAATACTCTGTGTCAGAGCTGATCCCTGTGCTCACACCGAAGGGCTCTTGCACACCTGTGGTCTGCGGTGTGGCCGAGTTGGGGGGAGCCCAGGGGGCGTAAACCCGGGGCCCTGCGCTTGCGGACCCCGGCTCCCTGGCCGGTGTGTCCTGCTGCGGCCACCTGTTGGTTACGCTGTCGGGATTTTTAGTTCATTTTCAAGGAGCTAAATGATGGACGCTGCTTATCATGGGGCGGATTTGCCAGTTGGTCCCCGCTGCGGGCGGCAGGCGTGGGCGGTGCCGTGCGTCCAGGGTGCTGGCAGACCTCGTCTGCTCCTTTAGAGCGTGATAGAAGTGATAGATGATTCTACTTCGGAAGGGGAGCTGGAATACGTTATGACCGCGTGGGCAGGCGTCTTCTTTCTAGAGCGGTTTCTTTGGTGATTTGGGAATACTCGTTTTTCTTTCACGTCCAGCGTTTTCCCGTGATGTTCTCTGGGAAACTGTCGTGTTCTGCAAGGCCCCGGGCCGGCCCCGTAGGTGGGTGCCCGGCCAGTGCAGGGACTGGAGGAATGTGTCGCCCTAAACTAACCTCCAAGGAGCGCTCCGGTCTGGGCTTAGGACAGCTGAAGAACCGGTGGCTCAGGGGCCGAGGGGCCTGGTGCTTCTTTGCAGACCGGAAGCGGCCGGGGCAGCCGAGGGTTCCTGCCTGCTCCAGATCCCGCCTGAAGGGCAGGGGGAAGGGGGCTCTTAGTCTGAGGTTCGTTTGGAGGCTTGCTGTAGCCCGAGAGTGGAAGTTCAGTCTCTTCACTCTCTACCAGATGTAGAGTAGAGTTGGAACAACTCTTGTTGTTCTTGGACGACTCTTGAACGACTCTTGGAACAAAACCATGGCGTTTTGAGCAAGAGTCTAAATTTGGGCTAAAATTGGCCGTTTACCACAGAGATGGTGGACTTCCTTATCCCTTTGCTCCCAGCTATACAAAAGCTGTGAAGTCAGTTAATAGTTACGTTCCTTGAAATGAAATTTGGAACTAAGAGCTCAGCCACATTTCCGTGCTCTCCCGTGGGCTTGTCTGAGGACAGGATAGTGGAAACCAAGCTCACATGCAGAAGGAGCCTGGAGAGGAAGATACTCTTAAGGAGCGTCTTCATACATAAGTGTGTGTGAGCTGTAGAAAGACTGGATTTGAAGGGACTCACGGGCCGTCGCTGCCGAGTGTGAACACGACGAGCCACTCTTCTCCCCCAGGACACAGATCTGGTGCCCAGCGACATCGCGGCGGGGCTCACGCTTCTCCATCAGCAGCAGGACAGCATCAGGAGCAGCCAGGAGCCGGACGAGGTGGTCAGCCATTCCCCGGGGCCCCCCCAGGTAAGCCCCTTTCTCTTGGGTTGTCAGGCTTTGACACTTACTCTTATTCATGCATCTTCAAAAATCAAAACAAACTGGCCAGCAGTGATTTCGGGACCATTGGCTTGGAGTGTGACGTGTGGCTTGTGCAGGTTGTGGTCCCTCGGGCAGCGGGAGCCCCTTTCTGGCCGCTTCGCCCCCCGTGGTATTTTTAAAGCATTCTCTTTTGGGAAGTTGGCTGTTGAAGTCTACACAGCAAAAATCCTTCCTGGGATGGGCCTGATTCCCCCGGGTGTGCTTGCTCTCCTCTCTGGGCCGAGGGAGCAGAAACAGTTGGGTTTTGCTGGAGGAATTTTCCTGCCGCGGGTGTTGGTGCTTCTGCAGGAGGTTGCACGGGGATGGATGGCGGTCTCCACACCTCACGCAGGGGCCGGGCTCTGTTGTCCTCACGCGCCCCGGACTCCGTCACTGGCTCGTCCCGGCAGGGGCCGCGGGAGTCAGTAGGGGCTCTTGCTGTTCACGTCCACCATACTGGCTGCAGTCCTGTGAAACCAGGGTCTGTTTCGTCCGTGTTCAAGGACGTGTTTTCCCTGGGGAAGTCCACTGAGGTCTATTGAACGAGGAAAGAAAGGGGCGTCAGGAGTTGGAGTTCAGGTTTATGATCTCCACAAGTTGGTTCCGTCCATGACGGGTTCTGTTTTAATTCTCTTCCAGGAAGCTGATTTGGACGCCGAGTTAGCCAACTGTCACCATTACATGCAGTTTGCAGCAGCGGCCTACGGGTGGCCCCTCTATGTCTACCGGAACCCCTTCACCGGGCTCTGCAAGATCAGCGGGGACTGGTGGGTGGGCGCGCTTGGCCCTGCCCGCCTGCTGCTCGGGGCTCCTAGGCTCCCACTGTAGTTTCTAAAAATAATCCCGTTGCCCCTTTCCAAAACCATTCTGTTTTGAAATATTTCTCTTTTTCTTTTTTTCACTTTTTATGTTCACTTAGCCACTACGTAGTACATCATTAGTTTTCGATGTAGTGTTCAGTGATCCATTAGTTGCATGTAACACCCGGTGCTCATCTCAAAACATGCCCTCCTCGTTTTGAAATATTTCAAAAGCACAAGCGCGGTACCGAGAACGCCCATCAATCCTTTATCTGGAGCCACCAGTTGTGACTCAGTGTGGTCATACGTGCTGTGTCACTGTGGCTTCCTGCTGAAACTCAGGGGCAGAGGGCGCGCCCCTTATCCCCTGCCGCTCCGGCTGCGTTTCCTGAGGTTGAGGACCTTCTGTACACGCTCAGGACGCTTCTGCACCGGCACAGCCAGTGTTAAGCAAGAGCTCACTTAGGTTTTGGAGTCACAGTTTCCCACTTGTCCCAGGAGCGGCCCCTAGAGCGGGGTTTCCTCCATGTGAGGCTCACGCTTTGTGCCTGGTGTCTGTCTGGCCCGGTTCCTCAGTGTTTTCGTCTTGTGTGAGGCTGACGTTGCACTGCGTGGTAGTCTCGGTATTTTGGGAATGGCCCTCAGTTTGTATTTGACTGTTTCTTGCGGATTATAGTCGAGTTACACGTTCTTTGGGAGGAATTCCCCAGGGGGGACATGGCACCCTTCTCAGTCCATCGTATCAGCAAACAAGATGCCAGTTTGTCCTATTCCTAGAGATTTGACAGTCTCTCCCGTTCTTAATAGAATTTATTTTTTGACTATGTAAAACATGAACACGACTCCCGAAGTCAGAACCCTAGTAAGAGGTTTGCCTGGAAATTGTAGAGGCCATTATTCGGGAGCCGGAGTAAGTGCTGAGCTCAGTGAACTCTGGTGCTCGTGCTTGCTGGGGGGATGGGACGGTGGGGGCGATGGTCCCGGCTCGGTACCGTAATGGACACGTTTGCCGCCATTTAGTTGTAGAAGCAGGACAGCGGACTACGACCTGGTCGGCGGCGACCGGCTGCACTGTCACTTCGGCTCCATCCTGCACACGACGGGCCTGCAGTACAGGGATTTCATTCACATAAGTTTTCACGACAAGGTCAGTACAACGGCGCCTCGTCACTGCTCTGGGGTCCCGGGGTCCTTCGAGAGTGTGGTGGAAGTTATAAATTATCTCCCCCAGAAAACACACACACGTGTGCGCCCACCAACACGCACACGGGCTTAACACGGGCTTAACACGAGATGGAGTCGGACGTCTTCGTAGAGATATGGCCCTGGGTCCTCGGCGGCCCACCTTCTGCTGCGGAAGAACGGCACCACCGGCCACTGCTAGAGACGCCAGGCTGGCCAAACTCGGCCCCGTAGCTGTGCGCCCTTACTCTCGAGAACTCATGCTGCTTTCCCTCGCCCTCAGGTCTACGAGCTTCCCTTTTTAGTGGCTCTGGACCACAGGCAAGAATCTGTCGTGGTAGCCGTGAGAGGAACCATGTCTCTGCAGGTAAGGAGCCTGGTGCTTGAGGCCCCGGGAAGAGGGGTGGGGCGAACAGCGAGCCACCGGTGCCCGGAGACCTGCCTTTGCTGGGACTGGGGACGGAGCCCTCGTCGGAGCAGCAGGCGTAGCAGAAACACCAGGATAGAAAGTGCAGAAGCCGACCCGGGGCTCTGACGTGCTGCCTTTGGAGAAATGGATGGAGTCGGTTCCTTTTTGCTGAGAAGTGTCAGAACCAGAGTGGCAGGCGTGGGTTCCCCGCTGGAGGACTTCCTCCAGAGGCGCCGGCCTGACTCTCGGGGCCGCGGGGCCTGCTGTATAGCCCTGTGTGTGTGTGTGTCTGTCCCTGCCCCTGCCAGCGAGCCCTGTGTGTGTGTGTGTGTGTGTGTGTGTGTGTGTGTGTGTGTGTGTCCCTGCCCCTGCCAGCGAGCCCTGTCCCGTCAGCCGTCAGCCTGCCCCCGCCTTCCCCGCCCCATGCAGATAAGTGGGCGGCTGCTGCCCTCTTCCCATGTCATGCTCTCTGGTCTGTTCTTGGCCATTACTCGGTCCCGTTTCCTGGTCCTCACTTCCCCGCTGACCCAGAAAGTGTAGTGAGACGCCATGGTGGGAGCCCTCGGCCCCCTGCGGGGCAGGGCCTGCCATTCTGGGTGTTAGCCGGGACCCCGCCCCTGCCCAGGGCTCTGCCAGGGGCACTTAGGAAAGCAGACATCTCACCACCTCGGCCCTCATTCCTAGTGATTCTGCAGCATCCCCCCAGCTGGCCCCGAAGGAACCACGGGGTTGTCCTCGCTTTCTCTCCTGGCTTCCTGTCCCGGTGTCTCTGGCTGTCTCTCCATTCTCGGCCCTGCAGCCCCATCCTGGGCCTGGGAAGCAGTTTTTTGCCTTGGTTCCTGTCTCTGGTCTCTTATCTTCCCAGTTACTCCTTATGTTGTCCACTGAGAATGCTTTTTAGAACATGGGTCAGATGTTGTTACCACTGCTTCTTAGAAATCTCCTTTGGGGGCGCGCGTGCACACACACACACACACACACACAAACCCATTACTTTTTATTATTTTTATTTTATTTATTTATTTTTTAATTTATTTGACAGAGGGAATACAAGCAGGGGGAGTGGGAGAGGAAGAAGCAGGCTTCCCACAAAGCAAGGAACCTGATGTGAAACTTAATCCCAGGACCCTGGAATCATGACCTCAGCCGAAGACAGACACTTAATAACTGAGCCACCCAGGCACCTACTTTTTTTTTTTTTTTAAGGATTTCTTTTTTTTAAGATTTTATTTATGCCAGAGAGAGGTAGCAAGAGAAGGAACACAAGCACAGGGGAGCTAGAGAAGGGGAAGCAGGCTCCCCGCTGAGCAGAGAGCCCAATGTGGGGCTTGATCCCAGGATGAGATCATCACCCTATTACTTTTTAATAGAAAATTCATGTGTCTTATCACAGCTCTGTTGGTGCTTTATGACCTCACCCCAGCCTGCCTTTCCGCTTCCCACCCTTGCTCAGCCTGCCAGTGGTTTTCCAGTGCACCAGAGTCCCTCCGAGCTTTGCAGGGGTGTAGCTATGGAGTCCCATCCCCAGTGGGTTAGCTGCCCTGGGTCCTGGGGACATACGCACCTCTTGAGCTCTGTAGGTGGCCCCTCTAAACACCCATGTGCCTGGCCCTCTGCTTCCTTTGCTCAGATGCTCTGCCTTGAGTCCTGCCGGCCCCTTGGGTGGGGTTGCTGTCCCTATTCCCTGAAAGCAAGATTTCCCTTAAGTCTTTGGCTCGGGTGCCACCTCTTCCAGGAAGTCCACCCCACCCCAGCCCAGCAGTACCTGCCCCATGCATCTCTTACCCTCTCTTAAGCTTCCATGAGCAGTTGATAGCCCCTTGAGGATAGGAACCATACTTTGTTCAAAACCCAGGTACAGGGCCCTGTGCTTTTTGGGTACTTAGGTGTGCAGTGAGGGAAGGCAGAAGGTGTGTCTTAGCCGCGTCCCGCACACCCCCCTGCCTGCCGTGGGTCCCTCAGGAGCTTCCCGCCTGGTTTCCCTCCTGAGGTCAGTTGTCTGGTTCAGTCCTCAGCAGTCTGACCCAGGAGACCGTAGCGCTCCGTGGTCCTTCAGAGGGACCTGCCCCGCCAGCCTCTGTGCGCAGCTCGTCCCAACGGCCTCTTCCAATGCGCTCTTTGTAGGACATCCTCACGGACCTGTCAGCGGAGAATGAGACCCTCAACTTAGAGTGTGGGGTGCAAGACTGTTCGGCACACAAGGTACAAGCCCTGGGGTGTGTGTTGAGGAATGTTTCATTAAGGAGAAGCTCCTGAGGGGTCAGGGTTTTTGCAAGACTGACTCTCCCGGGAAGGCTCACAGCAGGTAGCGACCGGGTGCCAAGTGCTGTGCACAGTAAGTGCTTTTCATTCTCTTTGTCGACATTCGCACGGCAGCCTCACGAGGTTGCTTTGGTTTTTTAAGAGGAAGGAGCAGGTTCAGAGCCATCGGCACTTTCCAGAGGCCACGGTTATTAGATTGTGTCAGTTGGCATTTGGACCCCAAACGCTCTTCTTCCCTTGAGTCGTTTGTTGCGTGGAGAAGAGAAGCTGCGGCTCAGGGCGGCCCGGCCGGGAGCCCCCCACCCCGGAGTGGCAGGCGCCCCAGCACTTCCCTGTCGTCCGGCGGGTTCCCTCCGCCGCCGGTGTCACAACACACCGCTTCTCCTTTCGCTCTTACTGTGCCTGCCGCGTGGGCTGCGAGGCTTCTCCAGGGTCAGAAACGGCCGGCCTCGGCCTCGGCCTCGCGCAGGGTTGTTTTTTAAAAGGATTTTAATTATGTAACATGACGTTGATCACTGTAACCCTTTGTAAGTGTACAATTTAGTGGCGGCAGAGACGTTCAGAAGCCTGTGTCCCCATGACCGTCGCCTGTAGCCAGAGTCTTCTCGTCATCCCAAACAGAAACTCCAGCCTGCCCCCCGGGCCCCCGGTAACCCCCATCCCAGCACCCCCAGCGAGCCTATTGCAGGGCCCTCACAGAGCCAGGCGGTTACTTGTCCTTCCACCGAGCACAGTGTCCTCGAGGTCGGGCCAGGCAGGCGCACATGCCAGGGTGCCCTTCCTGCCGGCCACCCCGCGGTGTGCGGAGACCGCGCCGGTAGACGTGGGGGTCGCGCCCGGGTCCCTGCCTCCCGTGCCGCCGGGAAGCTGCCCCGCAGTGGGGCTGCCGTGTGTGCCTGGGCCGCCCAGACCGTCCGGACTGGGCCCCGGGCTGTGGCCGCGCCATCTCATGTCCCACCAGCCGGCGGCCTGGCCTCACTCTCCGCGCTCGGGGCCGCTTCCTTGCTGGTTTCTGAGGCTGCCAGTTGTGCGGAGGGGCGCGAGGCGGTGTCCCGCAGTGGCCGGGGCTCAGTCCCCCAGGTGATGAGTCAGGCCGCCGAGCAGAGGGTGAGCACGTGTGAGGGAACGACCGGGCCTGGAGGTCACAGCAGCTCCTTCCTGGGGGGCGTCAGAGTGGAGGGTGTGGGGCCTGTGCTGTTTCATACACTCGGTGTGTTTTGTGTGGTGATCATTTTTTAAGTAAAATGCTTAATCTTTATAAAATTACGTGTCAGAACCAGAGCGTAGCTGATGGAGCCCCAGAGTCCCGCCTGGACGGTTTCCAGCATTTCCCTTCTGCCGCCAGTTAGAAGCCGGAGAGTCCTGGGAATGTGACCTTCCCCATTATCCCTTAGCTGTCTCTGTGGGCCTCAAGGCATAGAAGAGTCCAGTGTCACTGCCAGGCACGCGTGACGAGAAACAAACGTCCTGCTTCCTCACAGACACAGGCAGCAGCCAGCCACACCGCGTGTTGGGGCCCCGTGCGCTGGCTGCGGCCGTGGCCTTAGAATCTGCCCGCAGGTCATGTGCGGCCCGGTGCGCTCTGGGGCTGGGCAGGCGGCGGGCCTGAGGGCACGGGCTGCTGTTGGCCTCTCACCCCGGCCCAGGGCGGTCAGAGCCCAGAGCAGTGCCACTGAACGCAGTCTTGGCCCATCCGGTGTGTGATGCAGGCAGGGCCTCCCGCCAGCGCTGCTGTGTCCGGGTCACCTTGGGCTCGGGTCCCTGGGGCGGGTGGGAGGCGGCCGCGGGGGAGGCCGGGGAAGCCTGTGGTCCGTCAGGAGGCACTCTTCGCGGAACCTCCTCAGCTTCTCCTGCATGCGGCCAGGGTCGGCCTCCTCCCTCCCAACTCGGCAGTGACCGACTCGGGAATTTGCGGGAGCTCCGGAGGCCGACCCGAGCCACCCCCATCTCAGCACAGGATCTCTCCCAGTCGGTGCCGGGAGAGAAGACAGGCCCGTCTCATCACGGGGGCTCTCTCCTCCGTGGAGACGGCAGCATTTTCAGGAAGCCTGTCTCTTAGGACGGCTGTATTGGTTAGGGTTTATGTTTTATGTATTTTTTGAAATGGAACTAAAACCTAACTTCCCCAGGACTCAGCTTCCAGCGGTTTCAGTTTTGCCTCTGCAGAAACTGGATGCTTAATCGGTTATTTCCAATTCAGAACTTGATGTTCTAACCTCATGTTAAGAGATTGGTCCTTTATCATCTAAATCGGATCGGCCGTCAGGACTTGGCAGAAGTCGGGTGTGGTCAGCGCATACAGCCAGATACCGTGTAGCTACAGAAAAGCTGTAGAAAGATCCGATGGCAAGGAAAGGTGTCGTGGGTGTCACCCCTTCCTTTGTCCCCAGAACCAGTCACAGAGCGCCCCAGACGCTCGCCTCGGCTCTGGGGACACAGGGAAGCATGCGCGGTGCAGTCCTCTCGTGTGATGAGACTTGTCCTGTCCGACGACCAACGGCCGCTTTCTCTTGTCTGTGTTTTTAGGGGATTTCTCAAGCCGCCAGATACGTTTACCAGCGCCTCGTCAACGATGGGATTTTGAGTCAAGCGTTCAGCATCGCTCCTGTGAGATTCTGACTTTTCTTTGATGGTCTGTCACCGCCCAGGTTTGCCTCCTTTGCCCTAACGCCCTCCTCTCGCCCGGCAGGAGTACCGGCTGGTGGTGGTGGGGCACAGCCTGGGGGCGGGCGCCGCGGCGCTGCTGGCCCTCATGCTCCGGAGCTCGTACCCGCAGGTCCGCTGCTACGCCTTCTCCCCGCCCAGGGGGCTGCTGAGGTGCGTGCCGTCGGGGTGCCTGGGGGGGGCGCGCGTCCCCGCCCCGCACTGCTCGCCTCTGGGCTTCCATCGCGCGATCTCGGCGGCCGCCGCGCTCCGCACCGTGCGGTCGCATCACACCGAAGAGCCTCTCGCGGGGCCGGGAGCGGAGCTCTGCTCCCCTAGACGCCGCGGGGCCCGGGGCTCCCTGGGACCGCACACGCGGTGGGTGTGTTAGTGTCCGCACGGGTCGCGCCGGGGTTACGGGAAATGGAGACGGGAACGTCTGCCACTTGACCTGGTTACAGGCTTGGGTTTTTTCTGGGGGAAGAGTCTTGAAGGTTTATTCTCTTAGCAACTCTGGGACGAGCGGCCCAGCAGGTGAACTGTGGTCGCCGTGCTGTGGACTCTGTCGCCGTCGGTGTCTGTGGCTCATTTGCACCGGGAGTTTGTGCCCTTTGACTCCCTTCTCCTGCCCCGCAAGCCCCACCTCTGCAACCACCAACCCACGGTCTCTACATCTGTGCGCTTGGTTTTTTGGGTTTTGGGTTGTTTTGTTTTGTTATTTTTGTTTAGATTTCACACATGAGATCCTCCAGTGTTGGTAAAGATAACGTCGTCTGTCTGATCTCACGAAGCATCATGTCCTCCAGGTCCAGCCGTGTTGTCGCAGATGGCAGCACGTCCTTCTGCTTTATTCTGTTTCCGTTGGCTCGTCTGCGCCCGCACCAGCCACGCACCGGCCGACACTTAGCTCTGGTTTCCATGGCTCGGCTGTTGCAAGGAGGCTTCAGTGACCGCGGGGGCGGACGGCCCTCCAGGTCAGGGGTTTCGTGCCCTTCGGAGGCATCACCCGAAAGTCGGGTTGCCAGGCGACGAGGTAGTTGGTTGTACTCGCCACTTTTTGAGGAACCTCCACACCGTTTCCCAGCGGCTACAATTTACATCCCCCAAGCAGCGCGCACGGGGGTTCCCTGTTCTCTAGGTCCTCACCCACACTGGACGTTTCTTGGTTTGGGGGGGCTTTTTTGTTTTTGATACTAGCCGTTCTGACAGGTGTGAGGTGAGGTCTCACTGTGGTTTTGATTTGCGTTTCCTGCTAATAGTGACGTTGCGCCTTCTCCTGCCCCTGTGGGTCGCGTGCCGGTCTCTGGAGAAAAGGTCGATTCAGGTCCTTTTTTTAATCTTACCGTTTTTTGCTGTTGGGTTGTGTGAGTTCCTTATGCATTCTGCGTAGCGCCCCTTGTCAGGATCGGCACATGTCCCTCCCGTTCGTTTTGCTGGGGGTTCCCTCTGTGTGCAGAAGCTCTTCAGTCGGGTGCAGCCCCTCTGGGTTATTTTTGCTTTTGTCACCTTTGCTTTTAGCCTCAAATCCAAAAAATATCAGGGAGCTTACTGCCTGTTTGTCGTCGGAATTTTCTGGTTTCAGGCCTTAAATTCAGGTCTTTTTTTTGAAGATTTTATTTATTTATTTGAGGGAGAGAGAGAGAGAGCAAGCGTGCGTGAGGGGGCAGAAGGTCAGAGACAGAAGCAGACCCCCCCTGGAGCGGGGAGCCCGAAGCGGGACTTGATCCCCGGACTCCAGGATCATGACCTGCGCCCAAGGCAGCCGCCCAACCAACTGAGCCACCCAGGCGCCCAAATTCAGGTCTTGAATCCGTCATGAGTTGTTTCTGCGTGTGTGATGTGAGGTGGGGGGTCTAGCTTCCTGCTTCTGCACAAGGCCTCAGTTTTCACATCACCAGCAATTGAAGAGACTGTTCTTTCCCCGTCGTATATTCTCGGCTCCTTTGTTGTTGGTCGGTTGGCTGTATTTCCGGGCTCTGTGTCTGTTTTTATGCCAGTACCGGGCGCTTGTGATTCCTGTGGCTCTAGAACATAGTTTGAAGTCAGGGAGCGCGAGGCTGCCCACTTTGTTCTGCCCCCTAAAGATGGCTTCTGCCGGGCGCCTGGGGGGCTCAGTCGGTGGTGTCTGCCTTCAGCTCAGGTCTCGAGCCTGGGACTCCGGGATCGTGTCCCAGGTCAGGCTCCCTGCTCTGTGAGGAGTCTGCTGCTCCCTCTGCCTCTGCTGCTCCCTCTGCTCATTCTCTCTCAAATAAATAAAATCTTAAAAAATAAAAAAAAGATGACTTTGGCTAGTTAGGGCTTTTTGTGGTTCCACAGAAATTTTGGGATCATCCGTTCTATTTCTTAAAAAAAATGGCCCTGGAATTTTGATAGCGATGCCCTGACTGCAGGTCGCTTTGTCTAGTGCGGCCGTTGTAACGCTGTCCATTCCGCCGGTCCTCGAGCGTGACATCTGCCCATTCGTTTGTGTCTCCAGGTTCCTGAGCATAGTCTTTTTGCAGGGACTCCTCCTCCTTGGTTAAATTGGTTCCTTCGTATTTTTCCAATGCAGTTGTAAGTGGGATTGCTTTCTTATTTTTCTTTATAAAAATAAATATAAAATTTTATATTAATTTTTCATTTAATAAAAAGAACAGATTTCCGCACACAGGCATACCTTGTTTTATTGTGCTTTTTGCAAATACGTACTGCTTTTTTTCTTCTTCTTCTTCTTTTTTTTTTTTTTAATAAATTGAGGATTTGTGGCATCCCTGCCTTAAAAGCAAGTCTGTCGTGGCCATTTTTCCAACAGCATTTGCTCACTTTGTGTCTCTGTCACATTTAAGTTTTTGGCCACATTTCAAATCTTTTCATTACTCTGTATTTTACTGTGTCGATCTGGGATCCGTGATCATGACTCGCTGAAAGCTGTACATTGGCTTTTTAGACACGTTACCGCACACTTAGTGGACGTCAGGCCTTGTGTTGTAAACATACCGCATACACACTGGCGAAGCAAACAATTCATTTTCCTCCCTGTGTCACAATATTTGCTTGACAGCAGCAGTCTGAAACTGAACCTGCAAGTTATGTCTCTTGATTTGTGTCCTACAACTTTTTACTGAATTTGTTTACTGATTTTGTTTTTTAAGTTTGAAAGGTATTTTTTTTCCTACTCAACATACTTAATCCTATATAATCTTCTGCCCTCGTTATAAAAGAAATTTGTGCTATAATTTAAAAAGAAGGAAAAATAGGAAAAAAGATACTCTTATCCATCACAGAAATTTTGGAAAATATAAAAAAGTGGAAAGAGCAAAGCTCTTCTACCCAGAATTCACCATTGTAACTATTTAGGTCTACTTCCAGCTGTGTGTGTGGGGTTTTTTGTTGTTGTTGTTTTGTTTTGTTTTGTTTTTTAAGATTTTATTTATTTGACAGAGACAGTGAGAGAGGGAACACAAGCAGACTCCCCGCCGAGCAGGGAGCCCGATGGAGGCTCGACCCCAGGACCCTGGGATCATGACTTGAGCTGAAGGCAGAGGCTTTAACCCACTGAGCCACCCAGGCACCCCTGTGTGTGTTTTATAAATTAACATAATATTCTGTATACATTATATCCTTAAATAACGTTTGAGAATGTGTTTCTAGAGCTGCTTAGTATTGTATTATCTGGTTATGGCATTTTTACTTAGTCTACTGATGGATATTTACATTCATTTTTCTCATTATAAAGTTTATCAGTTATATTTATGTATAAATACTCATGTACCTTTAAAATTTTTAGAAGTCCTTTTTTTTTTTTTTTTTTTAAGATTTATTTTTTAGGGGCGCCTGGGTGGCTCAGTGGGTTAAAGCCTCTGCCTTCAGCTCAGGTCATGATCTCGGGGTCCTGGGATCGAGCCCCGTACCGGGCTCTCTGCTCAGCAGGGAGCCTGCTTCTCCCTCTCCCTCTGCCTGCCTCTCTGCCTACTTGTGATCTCTCTCCTCTCTGTCAAATAAATAAAATCTTTAAAAAAAATAAAATAAAGATTTATTTGTTAGAGGTATGTGGGGGCAGAGGGAGAGGGAGAAGCAGGCCCCCCACTAAGCTGGGAGTCCTCTGTGGGGCTCGAGCCTAGTACCCTAGGATCTCGGCCTAAGCTAAAGGCAGAGGCTTAACAGACTAAGCCACCAGGCTCCACTAAGTTCTTTTCATATTAAAATATCTACTTGTACATGTGAAAAGACATGAGTGACTTTTAAAAATAACTGGATTTATAAATTGTGAAACAATTAACATAAAACATATTTTTGAGACTAAGCAGCAAACATGCATACAGCTTGGATGCATTTTGCTGCCTAAAAGGAGCCCCACACAAAGACCTGCTGTACGATTCCATTTATGTGGCCTTCTAGAAAGGACAGACATGTATGGTGACAGGAAGCATACCGGTAGTTGCCTGGGCTTGGGGTGGGGTTGATTGACAAGGGGCACAGGGAGCTTTTCGGGGTGACGGAAGTGCTCTCTGTCTTGGTGCTGCTGGTGGAAGAGTTCTGTGCGTTTATCAGAACTCAGGTGCACTCACAGCGGGGGTGGTGCTGTGTGTGCCACAGCGAGGCTGCTTCAAAACCACACACACACCGCTCTGTACCCGAGTGGAGGAGAGAGCAGCCAGCGCCTTCGCAGTCCCCGCGCCGCCTCTCTTTTCCTGTCCACGGGTGTCGCCGTCGCCATCCTGATCTGGGTGCAAATCCTCCCTTTTCTTTAAAAAGTAGTTGTACCACCTGTACGCAGGTTTCCGCAGAATACTTTGGATTTGTATGGTGATTCGTATGGTTTGGAAATTTATTTTTTTGAAACTTCCAGAACTAGAATTGCACTGGGCTGTATTTTGTGACTTCCCTTTTTGGTCGCGCATTACGATTGCTGCCTGTAGGACGAGATTCCGTGCGTTCTGGTTCTATTTCGTCACGTATCTATCACAAGTGGTCTGTGGACCCTCTCCGGGTGTAGATCATGGCGTGTGCACGTGCTCCTCCCGCAGAGTGGCCGTGCGAGTGTGTGCTCGCCCGTACTGTGTGTGAGCTCACCGCGCTCCACATTCTCACCAGCAGTTAATCTCTTTTTTGCGGGTCCCACCGGTGTGTGATGTTGCATCGTGTTTTAATTTGCGTGTCCATGAT
This sequence comes from Procyon lotor, assembly GCA_028646535.1. Taxonomy (NCBI): domain Eukaryota; kingdom Metazoa; phylum Chordata; class Mammalia; order Carnivora; family Procyonidae; genus Procyon; species Procyon lotor. The sequence continues at coordinate 27,802,425 of CM053621.1, read as the reverse complement.
TGCTAATGAAGTTGGGGCTCTTTCCGCATGTGTTTTGGCTGTTGAGTTTCCACTTTTGTGATGTTCTTTTTGGCCATTTTACTGTCAGGTCGCTGGTTTCTGTAAACACGTGCATTCTGTAATCGGTTCTTATGTGGCTGCAAGGACGTGTCATGAATATGCTCTCCCAGTCCTTGATGCATTTTGTATTTTCCTTGAGTCCTGTCTTCAGGTCATCAGTTCTTAATCTTAACAGTAATCTGTTAGTTGTCTTGTTTATGATTTTTGGATTTTTGTTTCTTATTTAAGAGATCTTTCTGTGTGGCACCTGGGTGCCTCAGTAGGTTAAGCATCTGCCTTGGGCTCAGGTCTGATCCCAGGGTCCTGGGGTCGAGCCCCCTATCAGGCTCCCTGTTCAGTGGGGAGCCTGCTTCTCCCTCTGCTGCTTCCCCTGCTCGTGCTCTCTGACAAATCTTAAAAAAAAAATCATTCTAACAGCTTTTAGTCTGGCCTTTCAACTTTACGTAGGTCTATAATCTATGTTTGTGGTTTGTGTGCGGTGTGAGGCAGGTCCAGTTTCATCCCCCGGCCCCAACACGGTGCATTATCATAGCCCTTCCCACTGCTAACGCGAAGTATTGGCATCTAGTAGTGCAAATCCCTGTGCCTTTTACTTTTGAAAAAGCATGTTGGCTCTTAGTCCTTGACATTTCCATGCCAATTTTATAATCAATTTTGCAAGTTCCATAAACAGAATTTTTTTTTTTTTGGGCGGAGGGGAGAGTGGGCAACAGATTAGAATTTTTATTTCAGCTGCCTTTATTTTCTAGTTCAGTTGGGAGGTAACTGACATATTATTGAGTTTTCCCATCTTTGAACTTGAAATCAGTTTTCAGAGATTCAGGGCCTCTTTAATTTTAATATTTTTCAATTAAGTTTTATGATTTTCTCCAGTCTTACACATCCTTTGCTGACATAGATCAATCTCATAGAAATTTGTGTTTTGATCTTATATCTGCCTTGTTAGATTTGCTTATTATAATTCATCCACAGATTTTTTTTTTTTAACTATATAAATTCATGAATGACAGCTTTGTCTTTTTGCCTTTTGGGGCTGATAGAATCACCATTAACGTGTCCTATGTCGGGGCGCCTGGGTGGCTCAGTTGTTGAGCGTCTGCCTTCAGCTCAGGTCATGATCCCAGGGTCCTGGGATCCAGCCCGTCATCAGGCTCCCTGCTAAGTGGGAAACCTGCCTCTCCCTCTCCCCAGTGCCTGCTCGTGCTCTAATAATAAATAAATAGATAAATAAATAAAATCTTTTAAAAAAAAATGGGGAATTACCAGAAGAAACAGATAAGAAAGTTGAAAGCAGGTACCTCTGGGAAGCGGGAAGCTGTGGGGAGGGCGGAGGACATAGGTTTGCCTACTCATTGGACCAATTAAGGTATAAAACAACAAAACAGGGGCGCCTGG
>CM053621.1:27761541-27772531 GCA_028646535.1 Procyon lotor | reverse complement strand
CCTTGTTAGAATAGAAAGTATTGATGATGAGGGACATGAGTTGGGCAATTTCTGCCTGGAAGGCAAAAGTCTCCACCTCCTCCTCTCCATGGTGCACTTCCTCAGGCATCTTTAAGGAGAAGAGCTGTAAGCACTACAGACCACGGTGGGTAAGGGCTCACGACACCGCAACAAGGCTGCGCGGGGGTGACTCAAGAGACTTAAAATTCTTAAAATTAAAAACCGGGTCACCTGGCTGGCTCAGTTGGTGGAGCATATGACTCTTGATTTCCGGGTCTTGAGTTCAAGCCTCAGGTTGGGTGTAGAGCTTACTTTAAAAACAACAACGACAGGGGCGCCTGGGTGGCTCAGTGGGTTAAAGCCTCTGCCTTCAGTTCAGGTCATGATCTCAGGGTCCTGGGATCAAGCCCCACATCCGACTCTGTGCTCAGCGGGAAGCCTGCTTCCCCCTCTCTCTCTGCCTGCCTCTCTGCCTATTTGTGATCTCTCTCTCTCTCTGTCAAATAAATAAAATCTTTAAAAAACAACAACAACTAATAATTTTAACATTATTAGACCTAGCTATTCTAACAACTAATTTTTGGCTTCCTAGTTGCTAATTCTAAGTGCAGATGTGTCCTAACTACTGTATATGTACAATAGGGGCACTGGGAAGGATTGTTCTCTGGCTAAAGTTCAGATCTGGTTATTGGTATGATCACCAGCATTGGTGGTTAAAGAGAAAATTCCACAGGGGGAAGTATGTGCAATGAGTACGTTCTGTATAGAAAGATTTGAAAGGTGAAAACAAAAAGCTTACATAGCTGGTCATCTAGGGACATCTGAGTGCCTACTGGCCTAAGTGTGTGGGTTCTCACATTAGGCGGTCTGGGTGGTTGGCCCAGCCTCAACCCTTCTGAGCCGTGACCAACTCTGGAGTTGAAGATCAGGGACAATTCGCAAATGGGTTTAAGGAAGGTCTACTGAATTTGTTTGAACAATAACTTTGAGGTGTGCTGGGAGACCTGAAAACTACTTAACATGGCACTTGAGTTCCCTTTTTTTTCTTTCTTTATTTTTTTAAATATTTTTTTATTTATTTCACAGAGAGAGAGATCCCAAGTAGGCAGAGAGGCAGGCAGAGAGAGAGGGGGAAGCAGGCTCCCCGCTGAGCAGAGAGCCCGATGCGGGGCTCGATCCCAGGACCCTGAGATCATGACCTGAGCCGAAGGCAGAGGCCTCAACCCACTGAGCCACCCAGGCGCCCTGAGGAAGACATTAATTTAAACTGAGCCTTAGTGTCTGATGGAATTGTTTTGGGCTAAAGGCATGTGTTTAATGTCAGTTAAAGAGGATCGAGACACAAGCATATGCCTTCCTTAAACAAATTTTTTTCCCCTCTTGCCCACAAAGCATCTTTTCAACTAATCACGATACTCAGATTAATTTGCTTACCAAATTATACTTCCATACGTTGTTTGTTTCTTATTGAGGTGAAATTTACATAACACAAATTCACTATTTTAAAGTGAGCAATTCAGGTGTAATTTAGAACATCCACAGTGTGGTGCGAACACCACCTCTATTTCCAAAACATTTTCATCGACACAGTAGGAAACTTGGACCCGTTAAACAGTTGCTCTCCATTCCTTACTTCCCATGGGGTTGCTTATTCTGGATATTTCGTATACACAGAATCATAGACCGTGTGACTTTTTATGATTGGCATCTTTCATTTATCCTGTTTTCAAGGTTCATCTACATTGTAACATGTATCAATACTCCATTCTTTTTTTTTTTTTAAAGATTTTATTTATTTGACAGAGAGAAACACAGCGAGAGAGGGAACACAAGCAGAGGGAATGGTAGCAGGAGAAGCAGGCTTCCTGCAGAGCAGGGAGCCCGATGGGGGGCTCGATCCCAGGCCCCTGGGATCTGACCTGGGCCGAAGGCAGACGCTTAACGACTGAGCCACCCAGGCGCCCCCATTCTTTTTCATTGCTGAATAATATTCCTCGGACATATTAGTAGATATACAGCAATTTGTTTACCCCTTCCGTTGATGGGCCTGTGGGCTCTTTCTGGCGAGCCTGATGGGCTTACCGGCTCTTGGGACCATGCTATGAAGGTAGATAACAGCCAGAATCCGAGGTCTTGCAACATTATCCTATTTACGGGGCAGGACGGTTGTCAGACATGACATTCAATGAAAGCCACATGAGTTTCACTGAAGTTCCTAGATCTGGAGTTAGTCAATTAATATCCTTTGGGCACTTTTATTCTCCTAGGATTCATTTTTAAATTTGACATTTGGAAAACGTTGTGTTCTTTTTTAACATCAGAGAATAAGGTCATTGTTACTCCATCAACTCCCTAGTATTTCATTCTCAGCCATGCAGAATATTTGTTTTTTTTGGAACTTTCTCTGATTTCTGTTGCATAAACTGTGTGTAGCAGTGGTTCTCAAGCTGGACCGGTCATAAGAGTCCCTGGAAATACGTAATAGCCATGCAGATGGCCAAGATAACCCACTTTAGAAAGGCTGGGTAGAATCTCCATTTTTTCATGCAGTAAAGTGGTTTGTAGATAAAACTTTGTGAAACAGTGGTATATACAGATATCCCGAGTTAGTCAGTAAAAATCTATCAGATTGAGTGATGGAACTTTTTCAACATACCAAGTTAAAAGATATGTATAAAATAATTCATTAGGGGCACCTGGGGGGGCTCCATCGGTTAATCGGCTGCTTTCTGCTCAGGTCATGATCCCGGGATCCTGGGATTGAGCTCCACATCGGGCTCCTTGCTCAATGGAGAGCCTGCTTCTCCCTCTCCCTGTGCCTGCCGCTCTGCCTAGGAGTGTTCTTTATCTCTCTGCCAAGTAAATAAATAAAATTTTAAAAACATTTTAAAAAGAAAATAATTCATTAAAGTCAAAGAACCCATCACCACAACATATATATTCAATGAAAATGGAAGAAGTATTTTAAAAAATTTCGATGAAAGTAAGTTTTGTTAATCAAGACAGACTTTATATCTGCCCTCATGTGATTTTTTTTGAACTGAAAAAAAATAGTTATAGATTATAACAGGAAGTTATAACAAAATGTATAGGGAGGTCCCTTATGCCTTTCATCCAGTTGGGCCCATATGGAACCATATGTATTATCCGATATAATATGTGTTACATATGTATATAATATATAACTTGTATATTACATGTATGTATATGTTACAGTAACCAAGGAATCGACATTGATATAATCTAGAGCTGGCCCAGATCTCACCAGCTTTACTCATTTGTGTGTGTGTGTGTGTGTGTGCACACATATGTGTGTAGCTCAGTGCGACTTTATCACATATTTGGATTCATGTACACACCATTACAATTAAGACATAGAATTGTTCCATCACTATAAGGGTCCCTCGTGTTGTCTTTTTATTTTCTTTCTTTTTTTTTTCTTAAGATTTTTATTATTTGAGAGAGAGAGCAAGAGAGAGTGAGAGAAAGAGAGAGCATGAGTGGAGTGAAGGGCAGAGGGAGAAGCAGGCTCCCCACTGAGCAGGGAGCCCAATGTGGGGCTCAATCCTGGGACCCCGAGATCATGACCTGAGCAGAAGACAGATGCTTAGCTGACCGAGCCACCCAGGTGTTCCCTCTTAAAAATAAAATATCTTAAAAAGTTGTTAAAAAACATCTTTTCATGTACTTATTTGCTACCTGTATATCCTTTTTGGGGAAATATCTGTATAGGCCTTTTGTTCATTTTTAAATTAGATTTTTTTTTGTTTGTTTTTAAAGATTCATTTATTTTTCATTCTACAGAGAGAGAGAGAGTGAGAGCAGGGAGAGACGCAGAGGGAGAGGGAGAGAGGATCTTGTAGCAGGTTCTCCACTGAGCCTGGAGCCCGACGCGGGCTCGATCCCAGGACCGGGAGATCATGACCTGAGTGGAAATCAAGAGTCAGAGGCTTAACTGACTGAGCCACCCAGGTGCCCCTTTTTGTTTGTTTTTATTATATAGATTGTTCTTTTTTTTTTCTTTAAGATTTTATTCATTTATTTGTCAGAGAGAGAGAGAGCACAAGTAGGGAGAGTGGCAAAGGGAGAGGGAGAAGCAGGCTTCCTGCTGAGCAAGGAGCCCGATACGGGGCTCGATCCCAGGACCCTGGGGATCATGCATGACCTGAACCAAAGACAGGTGGTTAACTGACTGAGCCACCCAGGCATCCCTGGATTGTTCTTTTACAGTTGGATTTGGAGAGATATTTATGTATTCTAGATATTCCATTAAAATTATCTTTATTGCTTTTTCTGATTACAGAGGTAATACATGCTCATTATTTTGAAATCCCAGCACCTCAGAAATATAAGATACAGAATGTGAAAGCTCTCTGCCATCCTAGTACAGATCTGATCCTATTAACTGATCATCAGAGGGTTTTTTCTTATGCGTACACTGTAGACATATTCATATAAATACTTTTTATTTTAGCCAAATGGGATGGCATGTGAACTGTTTAAAACTTGATTTTGTTTCTTTTTCTTTTTTCTTTATTTGAGAGAGAGAGAGCAAGAGTGCACAACCAGAGAAAGAAGCAGGCTCCCCACTGAGCAGGAAGCCCAGTATGGGGCTCGATCCCAGGACCCTGGGATCATGACCTGAGCCGAAGGCAGATGCTTAACCAACTGAGCCACCCAGGTGCCCCTAAAACTTGCTTTTGTTCCATTTCACAATGCACGGTGGACATATATATATATTTTTTAGCGATTTTATTTATTTATTTGACAGACAGAGAGATCACAAGTTGGTAGTAGGCAGAGAGACAGGTAGAGAGAGAAGAGGAAGCAGGCTCCCTGCTGAGCATAGAGCCCTATGTGGGGCTCGATCCCAGGACCCTGAGATCATGACCCGAGCAGAAGACAGAGGCTTTAACCCACTGAGCCACCCAGGTGCCCCTGGATGGTGGACATCTTTACCCATCAGCTGGTAGAGACCTGCTTCATGCTTCCAAACATCTGCATGACCATCCAGTTATACACACAAGACTTTAGAACTGCAAAGAATACATTCACCTGAAAGGCAGGAACGTTCCCATTGTATTCTACATTTCATTTACATTTGGCACTTATCATCCTGAAGCATGTGGTTTTTCAGAATCTTGAAGCCAAGGCAGCTGTCAGTTTTAACCGAACCCCTGCTTTTGACGGAGAAATTCGTAATGTGGACCAATGGCCTCTTAAGTTTTTACATAGGAAGTTATCTTAGCCTCTCCCCCAGATTTTTCCTTAGGAGCCTCCTACCCTGGTGTAGATTAAGCTTCGGATAAAAAACAAATTCAGGTATCAAGCTACAATCAGCCCTGGGAACGGAGCTTTGGGATCTTTGCTTTGCTGCTTTTTGGAAATGGATCTGATGATTTGCACAAAAGTTCCTGCCTCTCCTTGTGACCGGATGAAAAGTCCAAGTCCCAACAGTGCCTCCCAGGCAACGTGCTCTGTTCTTTGCTGACCTCCTCTCCTGTCTCTGGCTCGCTGACTGCCATTCCACTGGCTTCCACATCCTTCTAGAAGCAGGCACACGGCATACCCGAGAGCCTTTGCCATGGGCTCCCTCTCTGAGAGCTCCTCTCTCACACCCCAGCCCAACCCACACCGCTCACTCCTTCACCCGTCCCTCTTTGCTCCTAGTCACCTTCTTTAATTAAAAACAAATTAAAAAAAGATTAGGTACTTTATTTAAGTATAGCATATTTGTCAAGGTAGGTCCATGGTATGATTTCTCAGTTTACACGCCTTTTTTTTTTTTTTTTAATGTTTATTTATTCATTTGAGAGAAAGAAAGAGGGCAGGGGGGAGGGGCAGAGGGAGAGGGAGAAAGAGTCTTAAGCAGACTCCGTGCTGAGTGTGGAGCCCGATGTGGGGTTTGATCTCACGACCCCGAGATCAGACCTGAGCCGAAATCAAGAGTCTGAGGCTTAACCGACTGAGCCACCCAGGCGTCCCTACACACATTTCTGATAGAAAAATTGGGGAAAATGTTTCAGTAATGTAACGCATAGCTCTTGAATATCTAGAATATTCATCTTCCTTTATTCCGGGTATCAGAAGGGTATAAACTTAAAAACTTAAAATAACTTGATAAAAAAGTGACCTAAAAATATTTTTCGTTGCACAGATTGTCTCCCTTCCCCCTGCAGTAACACCATCTCATCTCCAAAGAGCAGTTAAAAGTCCTCTTATCAATGGAGAACAAGAGGAGTGTGGACGGGGGCCCTGGCTGCTCCCATTAAGTAGTAATCTTGCTCCCAAGATTGCTTTTCCCACAGGCTTTGTTGGTTTTGTTTTCAAACCGTGGTGAAATATCCCTAACATAAAAGTTACCATTTTAGGGGCGCCTGGGTGGCTCAGTGGGTTAAAATCTCTGCCTTCGGCTCAGGTCATGATCTCAGGGTCCTGGGATCGAGCCCCGCATCGGGCTCTCTGCTCAGCGGGGAGCCTCCTTCTCCCCCTCTCTCTCTGCCTGCCTTTCTGCCTGCTTGTGTTCTCTCTGTGTCAAATAAATAAATAAAATCTTAAAAAAAAAAAAGAGTTACAATTTTAACCATTTTGAAATGTAGCATTCAGCAGTGATGTGCACACAACCTGCACTATGCAACTATCACCACTATCAGTCTCCAGAACTTTGCATCCCGTAAACACGATGGAGACTCTGTCCCCATCAAACTCTCACTTCCCCGGCCCCTCCCCCAGCCCCACGCACCCACCCCCTCCTCCCTGTCTCTTCCTGTCTCTGCCACCCCACGGACCTCCTAGAGGTGGAATCACCAAGTATTTGTCTTTTCACGACCGGCTTATTTCGCTCAGCATCATATCCTCAAGGTCCATCCATGTGGTAGCAGGTGCCAGAATTCCCTTAGCTTTTAAGGATGAATCATATTCTATTATGGGGATGGACCACCTTTTGGTTTATCCGTTCTCCCATGAGGGACACGTGGCTTTCTTCTAGTACTTGGGCTCCTGTGAATAACACCTACTGCCGTCACGTCCTAGAAAACTGTTCCTTGCAGACAGGGATGGTTGTCTGCTTTTCTAGGCTCTGGGACACACGAAAACATCGGGTAATCGCGCAGACATCTTGCAAAAGAGAGCCACGGACATGCATTTCTCCTCTCCTCTCTCCCGCTGGAAGGAAGTGGCCCACTTGGGTTTCACTGCTGTGTTTTCCCAGCTCTTTATATGTTCTAGATATGAGTCCTTTGTGGGCTCTGGGACTTCCAAATGGCTTCTGTCGGCGGTTTGTCTTTTCATCCTGTTACTGGGGTCTTCTGCAGAGCAAACGTTTTAAATTGTAATTAGGCCCAATTTATCAATTTCCCCTTTTATGGATATATGGCGAGAGGGGTTCTCTCGGTAGTAAAATACACACGATATAAAATTTGCCTTCCGTGGCATTTGGCACATTCACAGGGCTCTGCGACCGTCACTGCGGCTAGTTCCAGAATATTTTCATCTCCCGAAAAGAGACCCCTGTACCCATTCCCTCCCCACCCTCCCCCCACAGACCCTGCTTTTTATCTCTGCGGGTTTGCTAACTCTGTGCATTTCGAAGATAAGTGGAATCCTCCACTCTGTGGCTTTGCGTGTGTGTGTGTGTGTGTGTGTGTGTGTGTGTGTGTGTGTGTGTGGCTTCTTTCGCTTAATGTGAGGCTTTCAGACGACAGATGTTTTGGTCGGACTTGTGGCTCTGCACCGAAGGTCTGCGTTCCCCCTGGGTCGGCAGGCAGCAGGCCGGTGTCCGCACCTCCCAGCTCGGTGTCTCCTCCCCTGCCCCCCGCACACCCTCCCCCCAGCCGCCAGCTCCCGTCCTGGCTCTCCAGGGCCCCAGATGGTCCAGACCCGTGGCTCTGTCCCAGCAGCTTCCCGGAGGTCCAGCCCCAGCCCTCACCTCATGCCTGCCACCGTCACCCCCCCTCACCCTCCAATGTGCAGCCCTCAATGTGTCCTTGCCCAAAGCCCAGCCCCAGAAATCACTTACGGACAGAGAAAATGGGCTTCGGAGTCAGACCCCCTAAGGGACCCGGGCAAGAAACTCAACCTCATTAAGCCCTAGTCTCCTCCCCTATCAGTGAGAGAAGTGAGAGGAGATGAGAGAAGATGACCTCTGTCCCACGGTCACCGTGAGGAGGAAGTGAGGGAGGTAGGGGCGCCTGGCCCGATGACGGGTGCTTAGCCCAGAGGATGACGGCTGATGTTCGATGCAGATTGTATTTGGCCAAGAGGGTCACAATGGTTCTCTCCTGTCCCATGTGCTTTTCTAGAACCTTGTCACCCCGTCAAGAGATGGAGTGTAAACCCATCCCCTTGGCCCTGGATGTGGGCAACCGTGACTCGTAATTAACGAGACATAAATGACACTCCATGACTGGCAACGCTGGGTCAGTAAGGCTGTGCAGCTCCTGCCTTGTCGGCCGAACAGCAGAGCCTCTAGCCTTGCGTGGTCGTCCCAGAGATGGTCCAGGGGGCCGACCTGCTGTGGGGAAGCCCAGGCCACACGGGGAGGCCACACACGGGTGTTCCAGGTGACCGCCCCAGCTGAGGTCCCTGCTGGGAACCAGCATCAGTTGCCAAATAGGAGAGTGAAGGTGCCTCCCCGTGATTCGAGCCCCCACCGTCTAGTTATCTAACCCCCCCACCCCCCACCCCCGCTAAAGCGTCAGCCCTCATGGCGCTGGGTGAAGCCATCCTTGCTGTGCTCAGTGGTCATGCCTCACCCACAGAATCCACCAACGCAATAAAATGGTGGTTTCATACCTGCAGGCTTGGGCTGTTTGTTACACAGCGCACGTAACTAGAATAATGCTAACTACGCTGTCCGGCCAGTTGGACCTGATCAGTACATCTGCATCGGGCTGCCTCGCCCCGTCCTTCTCCACTTCTACCACCTTAGCCGGGGCCCTTATATTTTACCTGCGGTCAGATTCCAGGCATGTCTGTCTGCCTCCCATCTCGACCCTCCAAGCCTTCCTTCCCCCACACGGATCTTCCTAAACACAGTCGCCGCCCCATCGCCTCACCCAGTCCTTACCCCAGTGATGACTCCCAGTCATCTATAATGAAAGTCTGCGGAGATTAATCACAACACTGAAAGACCCATAATTAAGCGAAACAGGACTCACTAAGAAGGAAGTGTTTCACCTCACTTTATTCCAGTCTGCTCCAACGCTGCCTGGAGGGGGGGAAAAAAGATAAAGAATGTGATAATGCTCACAGCGTTGGATATTTTTGGAAACAGAAAGTAGGTTCTCTACTTGGGAAACATGTAAGTAGTGAGTCTACCCAGCCAGGAAAAGTTTACCTTCAAACCTTCAGGATTCCAGATATAAAGGTGAAAAGTGATAGATTCTTGAGTTAGGAACTTAATCGCCTGTAGGAAAATTAAGTGTAATTTAGAGCACGCGGCTGTTCTTAGCTGCTCCACCACCCAGAACAAGGCCTTGCCTGGGATGCTGGGGTGGGTGAGGCCTTGGTAAACAGACCCAGGAATTCAGGGTCCTTATTGATAAACGTTGGCAACCCAACATTTCCTCAGAAGTCACCCTCCACCCTTTAAGTGTCAGCAATGGGGTGCTTGCTTTTTGGCAAATTTATTTCCTTCCTTACTTCCCTTCCTTTGTTCCTTCCTTCATTCCTCCCTCCCTCCCTCCCTCCCTCCCTCCCTTCCTTCCTTTTTAGGCTCTCTACCCCCAATGTGGGGCTCGAACTTATGACCCTGAGATCGAGAGCAGCATGCTCTTCTTACTGAGCCCACCAGGTGCCTCCATCTTGTTTTTTAATTTTCTTTTCTTCATTTTTTTAAAAAAAGATTTTATTTATTTGACAGAGAGAGGGAGATCACAAGTAGGCAGAGAGGCAGGTGGAGAGAGAGGAGGAAGCAGGCTCCCTGCCAAGCAGAGAGCCCGGCGCAGGGCTCGATCCCAGGACCCTGAGATCATGACCTGAGCCGAAGGCTTTAACCCACTGAGTCACCCAGGCGCCCCTCTTTTCTTCATTTTTTAAGTAGGCTCTGCACCCAATGTGGGGCTCGAACTCACAACCCTGAGATCAAGAGTTGCGCGCTGTACCACCTGAGCCAGCCAGGTGCCCCTTGGCAAATACATTTTAGAGGTCGTTTTAACTGATCCTGGGAAACGAGACTCCATCAGGGGCCACCTCCAGTAGTAGCTGTTTTGGGGACTTTAGATCGGGAGGACTTTGTTCTTCGTTACTTACTCAGGATGTGGCCAAGATTACTTTGGAACACGTAGTAAAATGCCGAAGCAAACTGCAAAGAAAAGGCCTTTTCAAAGTGGGAAAATGGAAATAACTTTTTAAAATGTCTTTTGTCTTTGAACCATGAAGTTGTGCTTTGAATATGGCCCTTTGCCACTGTCATTTTTTAAAGCGAAGGTCTCTTGTCTAAAGCCTAAAATTCTTATGTTGAAAGGCACTTCCTTCTGTTATTTTATCACCTTCCTGGTTTTGTCTAATCTCGCTCAGATTACAGTCGTATTTCTTGGTCTTTTTAATGTGCATATTAAAATTTCAAACACAGAGTCTTTGTTCTGCAGTCTTGACTTTTCGTGCACTCTTAGACATATTTTGGGACACTTACAAAGAAGAATGTTTTGCTTTAAATATTCTCATGTTTTTAAACCCACTTTGTCAAGTTTGATTTCTAAAATTTCCACAAGTTCTGGTGAGGTATCCTATTTAGAGAGTATTTTGTTTTAATTAAGCCCATCTTAAGAGGCATTTGGTTTTTGCCAAGAATGTGCTTTCTCCCTTAAAAATCGGTTATATTTATAACATTCATAAACTAAGTTATTAGCAAAGGCAAAATTTTAGCTACATCGTGTCTGTATCTTCTCATTTCATGGGAATAAAAGAGAATAGGAACGAGCTAAAGGCAGAACATAATAACTAACAAATCAAGACACTGAGCACACATGGACTTTATTTTCAATAATTT
>CM053621.1:27735172-27754273 GCA_028646535.1 Procyon lotor | reverse complement strand
GGTGCCCCTGTCCTGTGTACTTTTATGTATCTTAACTTACTGTTGTCAGCTACCTGGTCGGACATGTAACATTGTCACCGTTTGCAGATGAAACTGGAAATTGGAGGCACAGGGAGGCTAAGTGGCCCGAGTCCCATATCACAGCTGGCAAGGGGTGGCAGGCACTTGGCCCCAGAGGCCACCTTCTCCAGCATTGCCCCCTCTGCCCTTCTGAGAAGAGTGTTCTCGGCCACTGAGTGGAGGATGGATGACAGGAGGGGAGGGAGGACCCGAGGGGGAGGTGGCAGTTGTTCAGGTGAGAGTCACACACGGGCAGGAGGGATCGGGCAGCGGTGACGGGAAAGAGATACATAGATGGCAGATCTATATCAGGCACAGGAAAGTACAGAAAACACTCCTTTTGCCATTGCTCAGAGTTAATAGAAGAGCTGCTAATGTTTTGTGACATTGTTTTGGGTCTTTTGTAAAAAAAAAAAAAAAAGGCATCACAGGTGCGTCTCCATCTCCCGTCCGGCAGCGTTGCTGTTGCTCCGGAGAAAACTTTGGTGCCATCTTTCCCTTCTTTTGCCTTAGCCTTCTGGTGTTTTCCTCGCTGTCACCCTTGTCTGCACAGCAGCCAGAGCAACCCCTTTAGATCAGGTCTGGCACTGTCCTCAGCCTAGAACCCTCTCCGCAGACTGTGCCGCGGCCCCAGGAGCCGTCAGCGCAGGGTCCCGGTGCTCTAGGCCGGGGGGGCTGCGAGCCTCCTCTGGAAGTGGGCCGCTGTTCCCCAGCGGACCCTGAGTACCTACTGTGTGCTTGCTGGCTTCATCCAGCTTCCTGTCCGCGCGTCTGCTTCCTTCGCCAGCCCGGCTAAAACAGCCCCCCAGGGTCACCCTCTTCCCGCTTCCTAACACCACCCGGTACCTATTGCAGACCTGTGCATTCCCTCTCTCCTCTCTGGGTGGTAGGTTCTGGGAAAGCGGGAGTGTGGTCTGCCTTTACCTGTGACCCTACTCCTCGGACCTGGAACACAGCTCCTGGTGGGCCTCCCGGGAGTATTTGAGAACAGACGTCAAAGTTGAGGTCACTTGTTGAGTGATTCCTGGTCCTACTCCCCTCCTCCCTTGTATTTCCTAAGGGCAGACGTGAATTTGCTTGGGTTCGTGGTGTGGTTTTTATACTTTAATGTAGACGTGTGTACCTGCAGACAAGGTGAGGAGCTCTTCTTGGCTGGTTTAAAATTATGAAAGTGGCACCGCACTGTCCGGTACGTTCTGCAGCTGGCATCTGGGAGCATCCACGTTTCCATATGTAGACCCTATTTATTTCACGGAACTGCGATCCCATTTTCTGGTTTCTCTTGTCCTGGGCTGGACTTGGCTGTAGACTTCCTGTTGTTGTTCCATGCCCAGGTGAGCTCCCGGGCTTCTCTGCCTTTGCAGACCTGGGGGGCGGGGGTGTCTTTGGAGGGTAGCCCCGGAATGGCACGTGTGGGTGTGGACAGGCTTTTGGTTTCCTTACCTGCTGCCAGATGGCTCTCTTGCTGGGGACGTGCTCCTCAGCTCTGGACCTTGGTCAGACTCCCAGATGTTGGCCTGTCTCCCGAGTAAGAAACAACGCGTTGCCTCACCAGTGACGAGGTCTCTTCTGGAGAATCAGATGGATGTGCCCACAGCTGGGAGTCTAGAGGTGCAGTAAGTGCAGGAGTCAGAGAGGACTTCCAGGTTTGGCTCGGGTGACAAGGCAGTGATGCTGGTGCGGCTGCCTGAGAACGGGAAGTCTGGGAGGCGGGGCTGGGAGAAAGCCTTTGGGGGAATCTTTTTTTTTTTTTTTGTCAAAAATGTCATTAGTTTGCCGTCACTTTTGAAGGATAGTTTCACCGGGCGTACGCTTGTAGGTTATTGAGTTAATTCCTTGCAGTGTTCTGACCCATTGTTTCATTGCCTCTGGCTTCGTTGATTCTGTTGAGGAGCCTGCTGTTTGTGTCTTCTTTGGAAGGTGATGTCTTCTCCCCCACCGTCCCCCACTTTGGCTGCTTTTAAGATTCTTCTCTTCGCCTTTCATTTTTAGCTGTTACTGTGATGTGTCCAGATGTGGTTTTCGGGATTGGCGGTGGCGGTGGTGCCGTGACAAGACTTAATCTTACGTTGGGTTTGGAGAATTGCTGCTCATTGTCTCTTCATTTGCTCCTTTGGCTGCGCTCCTGGCTCTCCTCCTGGGACCCTACCTCGTCATCATGTCCCGTGTGTCTCTCAGACTCTTCCCTGCCTCCTTCCTCCTCGTTACGTGTCCACGCTTCCCTCTGAACGTTTCCTTCTGACCTGTGAGCTGAGAACTCACCCTTTTTTCTCTCCAGCCTGCAATGAGACCCATCTCTTGAGTTTTGAATGTCAGTTACTGCCACCTTCAGCTTTGATTTTTTTTTTTTTTAGATTCCAATTTTCTGCTGAAGCTTCTCATCGTAAAGTAACGTCCTTGTTCTATTAATCACGGTTATTATAAAGTCCGTGTGTGATAATGTCAGTATTTGGATAGCTTGCGAGTGGGTCTGTTCTACCCTTGGTTTTCGGTCATTGGGGTCCTGACTCTGCTCTACTGGCTGAGCTATCGAAGGGACAAAGGGGTCCGGACTCTGGACGAAGCTGTTAACTGGCTTGTCGACAATGAGTATGGAAAATGGTAGCGACAAGTTGAGACTCGGGCGAGTGTCCCCAAGGGAGGCTTCTGGCCGGCAGCGAAGGGCGGGGAGACACATTGGTCTACTTCTGGTTTGCCCCCTCCTGGGGTAGCTCTCTGGGGGTCCCAGCTGAAAGTCTGGGGTGTTCACTAGGCTCCTTCTATCTGGCAGCCCCCAAGGTCTCCCCCGGTCCCCGAAGACTGCTGGAGGCTCTGCCGCTCAACTCGGATTCTCCACCGGTTGTGTCTGCTGCTCTTTTTGGCCTCTCGGCCTCTGCAGTGAATTGGCAAATGTCTCAAGGAGAAAAGTGGCTCCACTCTTGGGGTTTCCTCTCTGCACTTGCCTCTGGGATCCTGGCCTCCCGAGTCCGCCCTGCTCCCCGATACTTTCACACAGTTGTTTCTTGTCATTTGTTCAGCCCTTTTCGTTGTTCTTGGCAGACGGGTTGGTCTGTCACAAACTAGTCAGCTTTTACTGGAAGCAGCGTCTAAGGAGTTCAGTTTGGGTATTTAACACTGGACTGGTTAGTGAGACCTTCCAGTGGGGGTGGTAGGAAGGCGGGTGGCTGTGGAGTCAGTCGGCGGCTCAGAAGGCCTGACCGGGTAGGAGATGAGCATTGGGAAGTTCATGGGAGTGGATGAATGAGATCAATTCGGGGAGAGAGAGGGAGAGAAAGGGGAAAGTCCCAGGGCTGGGGACAGCCCAGTGAAGGAGACTGGGAAAGGGTAGCCTGCGCTGTCCGGGGCTTCTCGGGGGTTGTGCGGTTGGTTGCACAAGTTAAGGCAGAGCCATGTTTTCAGAAGAGAGGATGGTCAGCTGCCCTGGGTGCTCTGGGGAGGTGCACTGAAACGAGGCCAGAGAAGGGTCTCCGGGATCCGGGGGAAAGGTTGGGAGCGGGCCGAGGAGGGACCTGGAAGGATGTAACTTGCTTTAGGAAAAGCCTGCCCCATGCCCGTGGGTGGACGTTTGCCCCTGTGATGAGAATGGCGGGAAGGCCGCAGGGGTCGGACTCTGAGAGGCAGAGTCTTGTGTGTTTTGCCTTGAAATGTTTATTGGGTAGATCATTTTGAGAGGGGACCTACAGTAATTCGCACCAGGTGAGTTAGCACAGTGGCGCTGTTGGCACAGCCACACTCTTAGAGTGAATAACTTTGGGAGAGACTGATAAGGTTTACAGTGTTACTGGCAGATGGTCTAGGAAGCAGGTGTACCAGTTTGCGGCGAGGTGGGGCGGTTGAATTATGTGACGTGGTAGGTTTTGCCAAAGTAGCCGAGAAGCTGCTCAAGATAGAATCGCCTTTGGAGCTGTGGGAGAAGAGTCAGTCATTTAAATGAGAGCAGAAGGTACACAGTTCTCCATCCTGAGTTTTGAAGTTAGTCGAACTTACCAGCATCTTGTAGTCAGCTCCCCAAATGACATGATAGATTAGACACCAGGCTCTGCAGGGTTTTAGAACGTCATCGGAGACAATTCTGCAGGCATTTATTTATGGATAAATAGACAATCATGTAAATATTAGACTCACCTGAGTCAGTTTAGTTGTCTAAGAAGATTTGGTAATTTGCTTTCACAGATCAGATTTACTCTTGGACCTGACTTAGTTTTCAGTGAGTCACCGGGAGCACCGTTCAAATAGTAGAAAATCAGTTCCGTCTTAAACTCTCAACAGGGTTATTTTTAATTACTGTACTCTCCTTTTCGAAAAACTTATATCTGTAATTAATATATTAAAGCAGCAGTTGGCTATAAAACCGGACATTTTGATGATGATTGAAAAGCATTTCCCAATATCTAGGTAATTAGTGGTTTTTTTTTTTTTTTTTTTCAGTTTTCATCCAGATGTTCGGCAGCGTGTAAACTCAGCCTTACTGCAATTTTCTAATTCACTTTCATGGGAACATATAATATTCTCCGTTTATTTTGGACAGCAGAGTTTCCTTTTTCTGTGGACAGATACATATGAAACACATGGTCTTCGAGTGGAGTTTGTGGTCCTCTGAGAATTCTCTGAAGGAGGAAATGGGTTGACCTACTGGTTGCTATGAAGTAAAAACAATCTTGTTTTCATTTTTTAGTGAACATCTGGGTTGCATTTATTATTTTACATTCTCGAGGTTCCTTAAAACCGCAATTTGATGATAGGAGGGTTCATTAAAGCAGTAACTATTTGGCTATTTCTATAATTGATGTGTTAGGGTGGTTGATAGATTTAGAAAAAATTAATATTTCTTTCCTTTCTATAAAATGTAGCTTTTACATAACAGCCCTTGATTTTAAACCATAAAATAGGATCTAGCTATTTTTGAGGGTCAGGGGAAGGATCAAGTGGCTCATTTCTCTGTTGCCCGTTGTTAGTCAGTTGGTGGCCATGGGTATGGGCGTACTTGACTCTGGGGCACTGTTGGTCCCCTATCGCAGATCCGTCCTCCCTTTCTTCCTAAAGAACCTTGATTTGTTCAGATACCTACTCCTAGGGAAGGGAATAGATCTTAGCACCGCTAGAAAACGAATCTTAAAAGGTATGAACCAGGGAAGGAAATCCCTTTCCCTTTCCATTGATGGATCAGAGGAGGGGAGCATCACCCAAGTCTGTCCAGGGAGCTGTGAAGGGTGGTTTGCAGGGGGGAGCTTCTTGGAAAGGTTTCTTCATTCTTAGAAAAATAAGAAACAGTTTCCTGTCTTGGGATGGACTCTGCTGGCCTGCTCGGGTGGCCAGCTTACATCCGTGATGTCCCTCACAGTCATTCGTATGTGCAGGACGGCCAGCTGGATCCTTGAGGATGTGGTTGAGTTGCCGAATGTCACCCACCCGGAGCCTCCCTGTGTCCACACTTCCTGTCACGCGGGACGATAAATACCCTTCTTGTTTACATGGTGGAGAGGCGTTCTGTAGGGAAGGCAGGCATCTCGCCAGACCCTGGCTGTCGCAGAGACAGGCCCAGTGTGCCATCCGCTCAGCTAGGACCTCGTCCCCTCCTTTCTTCCGTGGGTACCCATCAAGCAGATGTATGTATTACTTTAAGGACCGAGCGAGGTTATATTTTCTTTTTGAGATGAATGCTTTTAATAAAACACAATATATTTTCATGCGCTTACCCATCGGTTCAGAGTTTCATTTGGCAATTCCTTACGATTACGTTTATTTTACCACGAACATTTTGAAACATGCACCAGTCAGAAGCAGCGGACGTTGGCCATTGGCTGTTAGAAGACAGGACTTCCTTGTAGTTCTTAGCAGAGAGGAAATCAAATGATCAAGAATGCCCTTTTCCAAGTTCCAGTAATTAAATTAAAATTTTTTTTCCATCGAGACAGACAAATGAATTCATTTCTGTTTGGGTTCGAGTATGGGAACCTTGGAGGGTTTCAGGGACTTTGAAGCACTCGGCCTGTTCACACGGTGGGGCGGGGGGGACAAGTGGCTGCAGACTTTCTCAGTCTAGGACCACCCTTGGGAGAGTGCAGAGCGTCCTGAGAATAAAATGGTTCTTTCCTTGCCCACGCAGGCGGGCTCTTCATATTGGATGGGTGTTCTTCCGAGATGGGACATGTTCTCGGGACTCGCACAGCATCTGCTGCGGATTCCCAAAGGAACGTGTTTCTGAATTCACTTTTTCACTTAAAATAGTGGCTGGGCTGTATACTAGTCGAATGGTTACCGTGGCGGTTTTTGTTTTTCCGAAAGGAAGTCCGATGCCTCACGCCCTCCTTCCCGTGGTCGCCCCGGTCTCCGAGCGCCAAGCCCTGGGGGCTCGCGGACGGAGGCAGCGCCGTCCCCGTGTCTCCCTCGCTTGCCCCGCTCCCCCACGGCGGTTCTGCCTCGCAGATGCCCAGTGATCTGGCTGGACATACAGATCATGACTGATTTTTTTTTTTTTTAAATCTGGAAAGAACATGAGCTGAGACACCTCCCCTGGGTTCTGGTGCTCTTCATGCTTAGACATGAGGTTTCAGGATTCAAGTGTCTCCTGCCTCCCACACTGCCTGAATCCTTTTTGTGCCACCGAAGAGGGGCCCCGGGGCCTTCTCTTTTTGTCTTTCCCACCGAGTATTAAGATCCCGGCGGAGAACAGACTCTCCCACATGTCAAGATAATGAAGACTGTCTATTTCAGAAGCGTCCAGGCCGCTTCTGTGTTAGAAACGTTATCTCCCTAAAGATAAAGTTAGAAACTTTATCTGTGAAGGTTTGGGGTAGGGCGAAAACCAGTTCCACTCTTGACACTGAAGCCTGCTATGCTGGTCCTTCTGGCCTGCCCCGGGGGTTCCGAGTCCTGCAGTCGTGGCCGTGGCCGAGCCCGTGGCCGAGCCCGTGGCCGGCGTGTCCCCTTGGGGAGACCGCCTTTGGAATTCTCTAGTCCCATTAGCTTGGCTTCCGTGGTTTTTATCTTCACAGTTCCAGCAACCAAGAAACGCGGATTGTTGACTGGGAAGTTGAGGGACAGATTTGACAGGCGAGCCATTTTCCTTAAAGAGCTGTTGTCAAGTTAATGACTTTCACTGGCTGAAGAGATTACTGGCCAAGCCTGGGAGGTAATACTAACCTGAACCTCTTCCCCAAATGCTTCAGAGGGGAGCCTGGCTTTTAGTATAAACCCTTAATTTTATAAGACTGTTTCTGCATGTTTTACTGAAGTTTTTCTTTTCTTTCTTTCTTTTTTTTTTTTTTTTGCTAATATCCGTTCCTCCCTCCCTCCATGCAGAGACCTTTCTGTTTATCAGAATCTGGAACTTAGGATCTTGGCTGGGCTGGGCAGCCTCCCCTGTTGCCGGCTGTACCTCTCTGTGGCTGACTCTGTTGGGTTGTACCGTGGAGCCATCCCTTCCCAGATAATCTCAGTCCTGTGGGACCGGAGGGCCCCCTTCCCCTTGTGGCCTCATTAATTAAGGGAATTAAGCTTGCAGGATTTCTGTCCGTTTGCTCTGTCAGCTCAGCCACTGAAGGATATTTTAGGGCAGAAAACGGGCCGCTGTAACGTTAATTACATTAGATTCTGAGAATTGGTGTCTTTGTGTACACTTACATGAGTTTGTTCAACTGGTAGGACTGATTGTTGACATATTTTTTAAGTAAATACGTGCAGCTCTAGGACTTGCAGCGTGAGCCTGTGTGCATAATCTCCTTAAGCTTCGGTCTTCCGGTCTGTAAAACTTGACAGGGAAAAAAACGCAAGTGAAATTAACTGAGTAAAGAATCCGTCCGAAATCCCACGCAGTTAGCAGCCATGTAGGACGTGGTCCTCGACATGTGAAGCCCCTCGCCCGCCTTTCTGTACTAAGCAGACGGAACTGGAGGGGCCGCTGTATTTGGATTTAGGAGTAACTGATAACTGCCAATACGATGATTCTGTCTGTCCTCCCTCCCTCTTACCTAGGCTCTAATTAGGTTTACACCTTGGATTTAGTTATGTCTCTTCTTTAAAACAACTGTCTTTTGGGGGCTGATGGTGACTTTTTGTTTCGAAGTGTCCAGGCTGGCTGTCTCTCCTATCATTTCCACCCTATAATCTCGGTTACGCGTGTAAACAGAAGAGAGAAGTGCTTTGGTTTCTCTAATGTCCTTTCTTGAAATAATAGGTATGTTGAAGTCGGCTACTCGATTCAAGGTCAAAGTCGCTTTCATTTTCCTCGTTTCCTTGGTAAATGTGGATTCAACCCATAACAAGAAGTTACCAAGTGGCTCAGATCTCAATGGGATATACGCGTGGGTGAGCTTGGAATAAACATACATGGTGGTTTGTTAGACCTGCCCTCATATGGACGTGATTAAGAATTTTATTTTAATATGTGGCCGTGGCTTTATAAAGAAACCAGCTTCAGAGTTGGAAAATTTAGTAAGACAGACTTTCTTTACATAATACAAAAGAGCAGCTTTGGCTGCCAGGTCCTTGGATGAAGAACAAACCTGCAATCTCTGAGGAATGAGTCTCCCCTCCTTCTTCCCTTCCCCCCTCATCCCCCCTTTTCTTCCCTCCCCCTTCTTCCCCTCCCTCCCCCCTTCTTCCCCTCCCTCCCCCCTTTCCTATAGGCCTTAAACATTTTTAACTTTAGCCTCAGCTGAGACCAACGCGGGATCCAGCCATTAACTTTTTTGTTGCTGTTAGTATATCCGGCGATGGTCACAGCAAACTCATTGTATGAAAATCCAGTAAAGGAAAAGGGCAGGGTGGGAAAGAAAGTGACACTCTCTAAAAGTATTCAGGAGCCAGCGACAGGATCCAGGAGTCTCCTTTTCAGACGGCTGGTTTGGATTCCACCCCGAAGTACTCATTTTGTTTGTGACTAGTCCGGTAGGCATTTTAATTCTTCCCTCTTCATCATATTACGTACACAGCCGTGTAACCCGAGAACATATATGCGAGGCTGAGTCTTGTTTTCAGTGGGAGGCCGAAAACAGGAGCTGTGAGAACCACAGGCTGAAACCCCCTCGTTTCACGTGGGGCCGGGACCCGTCGCAGCCCCGTTCCAACTGGTGGAGCGGGGCGGGCGGTAGTCCCCGGGAAGGGAGCCTAGCCCTCCCTCCGTAGGTCCCTGCGGTAGTCGCCCGTGTGGGCATTCGCCGGAGAGCAGATGGGTGCGACTCAGCCGTTTGGTCAGAGTGCATTTCAAACTTGCAGGTCTGCCTCGATGCCATTACTCTAAAAGCTTTGCATCTTTGCTCAGCTCTGTCGTGTGAGGACCAAGTACATAGCATCACCCTGTTGCTGAAGGTGGATTATATGTTTTAAAATAGCTTTGGTGATAAATGTAATTATCATAAGACCAGTGATTTTCACATACTTGTGTGTCTCTCAACATTTTGTTTTTCTTTTTTTTTTTTTTTATGCGAAGGAGGTCAGATTTCTCAGATTGCTTCTAATTGTAGCCAGACATCCTGTTTGGGGCTGCTTGAGACCAGGGCTGCCAGCGAAGAAATCTTCCGACTTGGGCTTTGGAGGTTCGGTTTTGTGAACAGGTTTCCTTGAAATGCCACGCTCTATTTTTAGACAGTCTCTTTACATTTCTGTGGTTCTGGGCATCCACAATAAAACTGGTTTATTATTCAGCACAAAAATATTGTTCAGGGTCCTAAGTCTGCTGAAACTTTGTAGGAAAAAATAAACCAGTGCCACTGATGGATGCGATCAGCGAGGACCACTGTTCTCTTTCTCCGGTCGTTACTCTGTCAGTACTGGCACCAACCACATTTTGAGGAACCCTTGCCCGTTTTACACCCGGGGGGGGGGGGCGCTCTGTCTCCTGAGTTCTCACGAATTACTCTTTTCTGCCTCCCACTGAAAGACATTTTTGTAACCATTCAAGAAGCTTTCTATACTGCTCTCTCTCCCTCTCCTGCCTCATTTTTACTCAAAGCCTTTTTTTTTTTTTTTTTTCAAACTTGAGAATAGCCTGGTAGCTTCTTAGATTTAGAAATGATTTTGCTTGCTGCTCTGTGTAGTATCAGAGGCCATTATGTTCTGGAAATAATGTTTGATCCAACAAAGGTATTACAGGAGTCAGGGATTGTGACCCTTGGGACCGATTTGGTGATAAAGTACCTAATTTTTTATTAATAATTGAACTGTAATTGGGGGCGCCTGGGTGGCTCAGTGGGTTGAAGCCTCTGCCTTCGGCCCAGGTCATGATCTCAGGGTCCTGGGATCGAGCCCCACATCCGCCTCTCTGCTCAGCGGGGAGCCTGCTTCTTCCTCTCTGCCTGCTTGTGATCTCTCTGTCAAATAAATAAATAAAATCTTAGGGGCGCCTGAGTGGCTCAGTCGTTAAGCGTCTGCCTTCGGCTCAGGTCATGATCCCAGGGGCCTGGGATCGAGCCCCGCATCGGGCTCCCTGCTTGGAGGGAAACCTGCTTCTCCCACTACCATTCCCTCTGCTGTGTTCCCTCTCTCGCTGTGTTTCTCTCTGTCAAATAAATAAAATCTTTACCTAAATAAATAAATAAATAAAATCTTAAAAAAAAAAAATTGAACTGTAATTCACGTAATATAGTAGTCACCCTTTTAAAGTGCTGGGGTTTAGTATATTCACAAAGTTGTGCAGCCACTACCTAATTTTAGAACTTTTTAGAAAAGATTTTGTTGACTTGAGAGAGTATGCATGCATGCACACAAACACACCCACCCAAGGAGGGGAGCGGAAGGGCAGGAGGGAGAGAGGGACACACAGATCCTGCGCCAATGTGGGGCTCGATCCCAGGACCCTGAGATCATGACCTGATCCGAAACCAAGAGTCACACGCTCAACCATTTGAGCCACCCAGGTACCCCAGAATTTTTTTTTAAGATTTTATTTTTAAGTTATCTCCAACCCAACGTGAGGCTCGAACTCACAACCCTCAGATCAAGAGTCACATGCTCTACTGACTGAGCCAGCCAGGGGCCCCTGGGACATTTTTATCAGTTTGGAAAGGAAACCCTGTCCCCTATTAGTAGTCATTTTCCCTGGCCCCTGGCAACCACGAATCTAGTGTGTGTGTGTGTCTGTCTGCCTGTGCCTGCTCTGACCGGCCCATGTAAATGGAATCGTACAGTCTGTGGCCTTTTGTGTCTAGCTTCTTTCGCTTAGTAGGCTCATTCCTGTTGTAGCTCGATTCTGTTTTCCAGACGTGTCCATGTTGTAACATGTTGCACGGTAAAGTACCTGTACTGCCTTGTGAGTAGCCCTGAGACTTGGGTCCATTTTCCTGTTGGGGGTGATTGGACGGATGGTGCTCCCCGTCACGTGGCTGAGTCTGTGGCTTGAATGCCACCTTGTGGGTTTTAGGTGTGCACGCGTTCTCTTCCCACTGAGAAGGTCGAAGTGGATTTTCAGCCTTACTACTTGCAAAAGGGCCAAGCTGCGTCCTTGTGTGCTAAGCTCTGAGTTTATCATCGTGCATGGTTGCTCCCAAAGCAGAACCGTGTGGTCTGCAGACAGTTTTTACCCCCTGAAGACCAGTCTGTAGGTTCAAGAAACTGAGTTTCACAGGGAGCCGTACCGAAATCTGCTAACAGAAGCCTGAAGGATCTACTTCTGGGGTTTGGTGAGGCTTTGCCAGGAGTGACCCCAAGAGTGGACGTAGGAGAGCACACTCTCCTCGGTCCCCCAGCCCCCCCGAAAGCCCAGCAGACGGTAGGACAGGAAGTCATGGGACATGCCGGTGGACACTGGGAGGTGACCGTCAGTACAGGAGAGCTGTGGAGACTTAGGGAAGAAACGAGGAATCGGAGCTGCTCTCTGTCAGCAGAGAGCAACATGAGGTGTGGAGTCAGCGGGGTGGGCTGTGCTCAGGGCGGCGGCTCCGAGGGTGGGCGAGTGTGGACGGCGCTGCAGACTTGGGGAATTCGCACTCGTGGGGGCCCGCTGTGCCCCCGTTCTCTCCGTCTGGCCTCCTCTCCCTTCTTTGGAGGCAGGCAGTTGAGAGCATTCTACCCTCAGGGGAGTATTTCTTTACCCAGGTGGTGTTTTCTGCCTGGGGAGAAGTGGGGCTCCCCGGGTGTGTGCCTGCACCCCAAGTAAAGCTCTCCTCCTTTGTGTCTTACGGAGGCTTTTCAGCCTGCAGGCGGTTTCGCTGACTTCATTCTGGAGTGAAGCCTGCCAGTGGCCAGGCTTTGCTCGTGGGACAGAGAACATAACGTCCCTTCCCGTTCAGGAAGGAATCGCGTGAGAAAAGGAACCTTCCACCGCACTGGAGGAAGCCACACGACCAGCTACATCTCATTTTTAAACATGCACAGACCACAAGAAGCTCCAGGCAGAAGGAAAAAACTCAGTAGCATGAGGGAGGAAACCAAATCCAACACTTTTTATAGAAGGAACAGCAGACCTCCGAGGAATGGGAATTCTGAAATAGAACAGTAAGATGTGCTGGTCGGAGACCTGCAGGGCGGGTGCGGCCGGAGCCCCGGTGCTCCTCCCTCCGATCTTCCCTCCAGTCCCCACGCAGGTGACGGAGCAGAAGAAATCCGGGAACGCTGAATAGGGCTGACTCATCACCGTCTCCCGAGGGCAGGGTTGCAAGCCCTGTGAAGGAGGGGGACCTGCTGTGGGCTCTGCGGATCTGGGGGAACAGAGGGTGGGTGCGGCCAGCCCCAGCTGGCCGCAGCAACAGTATCTGGGGGCAGCGGGACCGGTGGCCAGGGGACACGTGTGGCCTCCACGTGCTTGGGCTTCTCCCTGGCTCTGCAGCCGTCCTCCCTGGCGCAGCGGGCAGCACCCCATCTGTCTGGAGCAGAAGTGTTGCCAGACGGAGAATGTCGTGCAGACAAGAGATCCCAGAACCAAGCCGGTCGCCTCCCAGAGAGG
Organism: Procyon lotor; assembly: GCA_028646535.1. Classification (NCBI taxonomy): domain Eukaryota; kingdom Metazoa; phylum Chordata; class Mammalia; order Carnivora; family Procyonidae; genus Procyon; species Procyon lotor. Next base: position 27,741,333 of record CM053621.1, on the reverse strand, counting down.
CAGACTCGCAGGGACGAAGTTCCCACGCGGACGGGGATGCCTTTGCAACGTCTCGGCTCCTCTCCTTGTGGGCTTCGAGCTGGGCAAAGCACCACACTCAGCAGTGCCCTGCGGAGAACCAGCCGCCCTGTTCCCGGGGGGGAATTGGGTCCGGGTGTCATTGTTTAAATTAGAAAAACAACCCAAACAACCCGTTGCCAAAATAAAATGAGTGACGTGGTAGTGGGCGGTGGGGCAGGGATATACTTTTTGAGGTAGAGGAAAATACAATTTTGAGAAAGGTTAATTACAGAAACTAGAAGTAAATTTCAGGTTGAATCTGCTTTGTGCTGCTTTTGGATAAAACTCAAGCCAGACTCCGACATAAGTGATTGACACAGGAGATGAGGCAGTCGACCAAACCGAAAACTAGCTGATTGGGAGGCCGATGAAGCAAGATACATGAGCGGAGAGGGAGAGACTGTCATGGTACTAAATGCTGCTCCCACAGAAAGTTCATTTTATTGTATTTTACTTTGTTTTAAATGTAGGGAAAGGGCTTTTAAAAAACTTAAAAAAAAGATATTTAATTATTTGACACAGAGAGAGATCACAAGTAGGCAGAGAGGCAGGCAGAGAGAGGGGGGGAAGCAGGCTCCCCGCTGAGCAGAGAGCCCGATGCGGGGCTCGATCCCACGACCCTGAGGTCACGACACAAGGTGAAGGCAGAGGTCTTAACCCACTGAGCCACCGAGGCGCCCCCATTTGCAGAATTTTAAAACTCCCATTAGGACCCACAAAGAGCAACGCTTACAACGTAGAGGGTTAAGTTAGAGCTGTGATCTAAGTAAGCATTGCTCTTGAAGAAGCCACAGAAAACAAATCCTGGAAAAAGTCTCTGAGCTGGGAAAGGACACCGGCTGCAACTGGGGCCAAAAGGCTCACCATTTTATATTAGATGAAATCAGGGGGAAAGGGCAAGGATTTGCTGGTGCCATCTTTAACGTCAAGAGGATAGTGACCTACAAACACAAGGGAGAGGAGGAGGAGCGTACTACAAAGAAGGAAACTTCAGGATGGTTTTAGGCTCTCCTAGAACATTGCCGGAAGACCCTGGAGCCAAGGTATAGAGTTCGGGGGTAAATGGTTGTAACCAGAAATGAAACCATCACACTTAGCCGTGTTAATGTGTGAAGGTAACAGAAAGATGTTCTCTGATGGTACAGAGACGTCGGCTCAGTGCATTGCCTTCGATGCACAATGGGAGCTCACTCTGCCCCTGGACTTCATTGAGCCATGATATTTCTTTACTGTTGGAGGACAATTGAGCTTTTTTTTTTTTTTTTCCCCTGCTGCCTGTAACTTGAAATCTTCCTGATAGAACATCAGTGAGTTTTTCTTGAATAAAACTTTTTCCAAGATAGATTCTGATCCACTAAAAGATTACTGGGAATAACTCAGGAAGGGAAAGGTTGTGATACAAAATAATCCAGTGCTGCCCTGAAATCATTCAAATGTAAATGTTAAGTCTAAATTGTTATAAATTTGGTTACAGATAAAAATTCAAATGTGAATGATTCTCAAAAGGGAAAATATGTAGTGAAAATAAAAAAAAAAAGAAAACACCTGGTTTTTCAGTAACACTGCCATGAATAATGAGCCTGGGCTCAGGTATACAGATGAAGCTGAGAAGTGAGTGGTGGGGGAGGCAGAGGAAGGCGGGGGTGGGGGAGGGAGTCAAAGCCGTACCTTTTCTTCTTACAAAGCTTGGGATATCATATCTTGTTTTATTTTTGACATTGACAATAAGAATAATGCAGGTAGCAGTGTGTTTTTGGGAAAAAAAAAATAAAGGGGTGCCTGGGTGGCTCAGTCAGTTAAGTGTCTTTGGCTTAGGTCATGATCCCGGGGGTCCTGGGATCGAGCCCCGTGTAAAACTCTCTGCTTGGCAGGAGCCTGCTTCTCCCTCTCCCTCTGTGTGCACACTCACTCACTCACTCTGTCTCTCTCAAATACAAATTAAAAAAAAAAAAATAAAGGTAACCATTAAAAAACTTAAAGTAGAATGTTCACATTCCACATCATGAGGAGAAATACTCAAAAATTTGATCATGGGATAAGATCGCGTCAGATAAAAGTACCACAGTCTGGTTATGCGTTCTTCATTGGCTTTTAGTACTCATTTAGAGGACAGTTACCTACGTAAAATCTTGGATCCACATTTTGGAAAATCTATAAGAACCAAATGCCTTCTTGGGGATGGGCTGGTGGGAAATGGTCCATTTTGTTCAGAAATTTGGATCCTCTGTGACTCACCCCGTACTGTTCTGAAATATTTTTGGGGAGATCTTCAGGAAGGTCTTTGAGGTGGGAAGGCCTGAGATGGGTGGCCGTGTGTCGGGAGATAAGGTAAGGGGGGCGTCTGGTGTGGTGGCCACTCCCCCGTCCTTTCTCCCACAGGCGAACCTGTGGGAGCTTCTCCATTCTCTTCAGCAAGGGAAGCCGAAGAGAAGGAAATGGAGAACACCCTAGATTGCCTGGTGGGGCACCTCTGGTCAACTGGGAGGAGCCAGCTTTCCTGGGCTCTGAAACTCTTAAAATTTGGAATGCCCTCTTTAAGAAAAACGATACAAAATTGGCTATCAAAGTGAGAATTTACTTAGGAAGGAAAAAGTCACAATAGCTTCTAAGTTTTAAAAACCTCTTAAGACCACAAAGAAGTCAAAATCCAGAAAAACCCTACAATCCCTTTCTGTTCTTGGCACAGCTTTCTAGTACCTCCCCCTGTGTTTTGGGTCGCCCGCTCTGGCTAACTGATCATCTCTTCCCGTGACAGTACTCTTGGAATGTACTTTGCTGTAAAGGGGATAGGAAGATAATCCAGTCTTTCCTCTAGGATGGTTGAGTGAAAAAAAAAAATTTTAAATTATTGGTAATTCAGGAAAGTTTCTCTCTCCCCCTGCCCCCCCCCGTCCCCCGTACCCTCACGTGGGCGCGCTCTCTCAAATGAGTAAATCTTTTAAAAAATTTGTCATCAGTTTTAAGTGTCCATTGTAATAAAAACTTTTTTTTTTTTTTTTTTTTTTAAGATTTCTCATCTTCTTTCTTTTTCTGGTTTTGGATTTTACCAGTTTTTTGAGTCCCTCGACCCAATTACTACGTGGGATGGGCATCCCGCCCACACCAAGCCATTTTCGGACACGAGTGGCATGTTTGGGAATTCGGCTCAGTTCTGACACTGTCCACCAGGAGACGGCGTCGCATCCCACAGGTTAAGGGTTTGGTCCTGCAGGACTGCCCCTCATAGTCCTCCCCCTCCACCCCCACCGCGGGGGCCATTGGAAGGCAGTCACCTGTGCTTCTCACCTTCCCACTACAGCTTGGAGGTTCTGACCACCCCCTCTTTAGGTCTCATTAATTTGCTAGAGTGGCTCACAGAACTCAGGGAAACACTTGAGATTCACCCGCTTATTAAAGGACGTGGTAAAGGATAGGACTCAACAGCCAGATGTAGGGAGAGGTCCCCAGCCAGGGAGCTACTGTGCTTGTGGAGGTTGGGGTCTGGCTTGGTCACGTGTGGGAACATTCTGAGCCCCCAAGCATGGACGCTCTCTGACAAGGACCAAGAAGCTGTCCTCTTGGTTTTCATGGAGACTCCATTACATGGTCGTGATTGACTGAGTCATTGGCCATTGGCTGTTTCAAACTCCACCCTTCTCCCTGGCGGTAATAAGTGGGGACTGGAAAGTTCCAGTCCTCTGATCACATGGTCCTCCTGGCAATCAGCCTGTGCCCTTGGTGAGGTCTAAGAGTCACCTTCAACACGTTACGGCTTTGATGGGCTTTCAGAACCATGGATGAAGACCAGGTGTATCTGAGAGATTTGGTCAGATGAGCGACCAAATAATACATTTCTTATTAATCATGATGTTTTAGCCTGGATACTTCCTTCCCATCACGTTTGAATTTTTGAATGATAAAACATTCTGAAAAATAGGATTTTCTGGAAATTATACAGATAAAAATGGTCATTGGAATGCTTTTAAAAATTGCCTCTATGTTGCATTTGGGTTACACATTTTAAAACTTTTAAAAGATTTTATTTATTTGGGAAAGAGCTCGAGCTGAGGGAGAGGCAGGAGCAGGCTCCCCACCAAACAGGGAGCCTGACGCGGGGCTTGGCCCCAGGACCCTGGGATCGTGACCAGTGCCGAAGGCAGACGCTTAACTGACTGAGCCATCCAGGTGCCCCTGGGTTTCACATTTTCAGTCATGACTTGTAGATTGGGAATTCTGTCACCTGAAGACGGGTTTCTACAGGCTGCTCTATTGCTTCGATGGCTGTTCTGTGTGTCCGGTCATCGGTAAGTCTGGGACCGCCAGACGTCGTCAGGATGAGATTCTCTGATTTACTGGTCCAGTCGAGGGTGCAGCCGTAGACAGACTTGCTCGACTGGGACTATAGCTTTAAAACCTACAAGCGCGGGAATTCTCATAAACTTGTCACAATTAACATCGAAGGAGAAAAAAAATACGGTGTATGTATTACATGTTATGTCGTCAAGTAGTAGGTTCCTGACAGAGAATTTGCGTTTCGAGAAGACTTTGGTGGGAATCACATCTTCTATTTGGAAATTTACCTATCTGATGATAGGAAAAGTTTGCCACAGACAACCTTGTGACTGTCAGGTTCAAACCTGGTTTGCCCTCTAGCACCCTCCTTTCTGGTGCTGGGCACTGGGACCACCGCCCCGACCACCTCCTGCTGCCTCCCGTCATCCGGTAAGTAGGTACCGGGCGCAGAGGGAGATTTCCTCTCCCTCTGCGACCAGAGGCAGAGGTCGTTTGTGTCTGTGGGCTGGCTGGCTATAATTATACTCCGAAGTGGCTGGAAGGCTTGCTTCTCTGCCGCCCGTCCGCCTTGGGAGGGCTCGGCGATGGGAAGTGTGGAGCCTGCATGGACGCAGGACTCCCTCCCGGGGACCCAGTTGTCTCGGCAGCTTGGAGGCTGGATTGGTGCGCGGGGTCCTGTCTGGAATCACGGCGTGGTAGCTGGAATGAGAGCCTCTGGGAGCAGCAGGGTTGGGAAGGAGTTGGGAGGCAGTGGGCACGGCGGCGATTTAGCGTGACTGGGAGTGTCTTTTAATCAGAGCTCCTTGCTGTGTTCATGAGCTCACCCCCTTTGGGCTACGTTTATTGGGCAAGAACAAGCCTGGGCCCTGGGTGCTTTTATTCATGTGGAGGGAAATGGCCGTGCTGCGTTCCTTTCCCTCCTTTGCAGAAAGGCTTTTGTTGCACTTGTGTGAACAAACATGAACCTATTCTCTTCCCTGTCCTGCTTCTTAGAGATTCATTTGTTTGTCTATGCAACGTTTATTTATGCAATTATAATAAAAAACATAGGGGCGCCTGGCTGGCTCTGTTGGTAGATCATGTGAGTCTTGGCCTCAGGGTGTGAGTTCGAGCCCTGTGTTTTGGGTAGAAGTTACTTAAAATATATGTAAATTATTGCTGGTGCTTTCTCTTATACCTTGCCTTTTCCATTTAATTTCCTGGAAGTCCTTCATTACTGGTACCTAGAGTTCCCTCTCACTTTGTAAATTTTCTCCCTTTTTTTTTTCCTTTTCCCCTCGCCCTTATAATCATGGCCATAGTCCCAATTTTTTTTTTCTTTTTCCTTTCACTTTTAAAAAAACAGCTACCTAATATTCTGTTGTGTGGATGGGCCAGTTTGTTTAACCAGCCCCTTATTGATGGACGGACATTTGGTTTGTTCTGATCTTTAGATATTAAACTTTAGTGAACAGCCTTGTGAATATGCCACTTTTTTGCAAATGTATCTGAGAGAGGAGTTTTCAGTGGTGGGATTCCTAAGCCAAAAGGAAAACGGATTTGCACTGTTGGTAGACACTACCCGGCTAGGATCCACAGCCCTTAATTAGCATTTTTACCTGCCCCCAGCAATGCGGGAGGCTTCTGGTCGCCCACAGCCTCGTGGACAGGGGATGCGGGCCAGCTTCTGGATTTCTGACGGCCCGATGGGTCAGAACTAGCCCCTCAGGCTCTCGTTGGCTTTTCTCATGATGTGGCCATTTATCTAGTAGGGGCTCCTGGTCTTTCCAGCTTCTGGAAGTCCTGTGTTAGAGTAATTCGTTCCCATGGTTTGCAAATGTTATTTCCTC
>CM053621.1:27718366-27734672 GCA_028646535.1 Procyon lotor | reverse complement strand
GTGGTGACGGGTGGTTGGTGACAGGCAGAAGCCCCAGAGGAGAATGGGAAGGAAGGGCTGCCCCTCCCCGCCTTTGAAACAGACCTTATTTTTTAGATTCGTGGCAAGATTGGGCAGAACATGCACAGATCTTCCCATCTACCCACTGCCTCCTCTTGTCCCCCTCTGCAGACGTCCTTCATGGGAGTGGTACCCTTGTTACAGTTCCTTCGATGGGCCTCCAGTGATGTGTCCCCGTGATCCAAAGTCCACAGGCTACATTTAGGGTTTGCTCTTGGAGTCCCACATTCAGTGGACTTGGACAGATATGTGGTGACACGTGTCCATTGCCTACTCAGCTTGCTTACCCACGGTCAGTGTTTCACGTTCTGCTCGCTCCTGTTTCCTCGCTGAGCACACTACCTTGCTTTGCCTTTATTGAACGTCATCTTGTTGGTTAGCAGTCATTCCTTTAATCTTTCCATTTTTTCCTCCTCAGTCCTTGAATTTTTTTTTTTTTAAGATTTTATTTATTTATTTGACAGAGATCACAAGTAGGCAGAGAGGCAGGCAGAGGGAGAGGGGGAAGCAGACTCCCTGCTGAGCAGAGAGCCCCATGCGGGGCTCGATCCCAGGACCCTGGGATCATCAGGACCTGAGATCATGACCCGAGCTGAAGGCAGAGGCTTAACCCACTGAGCCACCCAGGTGCCCCTCCTTGATTGTTTTTGAAAGAGAAGAATTTCTTCAGTGGAAATTGTTTGAACAGTTACCTGCAGGGAGGAGTCTTGTTTGGATGGGAGCCTGAGGGTTGTTCTTTTGGTTACAAATGAAGCAGTTAAACTGATACAAAGATTCACAATGTTTTTCCGGATTTTCATGCCCGTGAACTTAAAAAGCAATTCATTTAAAAAGGATGCAACCAAGTCTTAAAATATGAATAGCTCATTCTTACTCAGGTTGGAGCAGGTTCAGGAGACGTTTTCCTGGGGTTGAATGATAACCAGCCACTGAGGAGATCTGATGAAGTTTGTTTCAGGTGTTTAAAACGTCTGTTCTTCCATTAGAATGTTGGAATGCGTGAAAACCTTGGCGTCTTTGCCCCGCGGACTGGACTCAGGGCCTAACACGTCAGGCAAACTGATTTGCAGGCTCCCGTTCTAGCAACATGACACACGCTCTCCGGAGTGGAGCTCAGTCTCAGCTCCTCTCTTGGGCTCGCCATCCTCGCCATCCCTGGAAGTTGGCGGAGTTTCGAGACTTTTTATAGGAAGAAAGTAAGTAGAAAGTAAGATTTACCGCACCGGCGTGTAAATGGAACTTTCTGATTGGCTGGAGCTCCCCTGAGAATAAAAACTATGTTTTCGGTGGAAACCAGAGAACAAGACGGATGAGAGGTGGGTGCTGCTTCTTAGTAATGATCTCCGTGGACGAGGCCATTTGTTTGCAGAGCCTCGTTGGCGGGCCCGTGAGCTGTCCTCTGGGCCCGGGCTGGAGCTCAGACGGCACCAGGCAGCCGTGCCCTGCGGAATCTGGCTGCACCGGGGGCTTCAGTCCCTGGGGGGCCGCACGGTTCCAGCCTCCTCTCCCATGGGCTGTGGCGGCAGCCCTCGCCCGAGCGCACCCAAGGGTGCCCGCCATTCAGCTCCCGCACCACTCGTGGCTCCTGGGATCAGGACTTGGCTGAGCCTCTTCTCCCCAGGCCTTCGTCTGCTCGGACACAATCCTTGTCTGAGCTGTTGAGGGAAGAGACATGTCCTCCCCCCCAAGATAGAAGCTGGTCCAGGCCTACTGACGGCCGGCCTTGAGGCAACTGTTCTGATGAGGTCGGCTTTCACAGGAGGTTTTATTTGTTTGTGTTAAAGAGAAGAAAGACTTCTTTTTTAGGACAGTAGTTGGGAAATTCAGAAGTTTCAATAATCTCTTTGAAACCATGCCCAGTAGCAGGTGGATGTAAGCAAGCTGTCCGAAGAATGGGGCTGCAAGTTAATCACACGAAACGGTTATTTGCTATTAATATGATCTCCAGAATTGCTAAATCCCTGTCTGTGTCTGCATGGCATGGTTGGTTAGGATTTCAAAGCTTAGGATTCATGCTTAGGATGTAATCCCAGAGCAGTACGTTGAAAAAAAGACAGTTAAAGTGGCCTGCTGATGTTAAGCCTACCCAGCCCCCCCCCGCCCGCCCCCCCAAAGTACCCGGGAGTCAGGTTGCTGATGCTCTTAGTCGTCGGAGGGATGTTCGCCTGTGAGGTCCTCAGCTGGCCAGGCGGGTTTGATTTTTTAAGCAACGGCTAATCCTTTCTCTACAAATACTTGAGAATTTCTTTAAACAGTGGTATATTTGTAAATCCCGACCTCTACTGGTTTTCCTTAATGGGAGACTTTATTATTTGGGGGTAAAGAGAACACACAGGAGGCTTTGTGCCCGAGTGGGGCCGCTCTCCCAGGTCCCTCTGGGAAGAGATGGAGCAGCCACGTACGTTATTCCCTCTCAGCTGACCCGTGGCCTCTTGGTTTGCGTCTGGGGTGCCTCTGCGATGGCCACCACGTGCGGGCTCCCATGGTCGGTGTCTGAGAACCGGGGACCGACCCCAGACGCGGGGCCGTCCGGTGGCTCGGTGGGGAGGGTGCGCAGGGCAGCAGGTGCCGAACAGACGGTAAGCGGCTGGGCAGGCGACACTGGACGTGGGGCCCTACAGGGTGAGAGGTTGTCCACAGGGGAGGGACACACGTGGCAGAGAAGCCTGACGTCCTCAGGGAGCGAGCCCTCGGTGTGGCTGCCGTTGGGCGGGAGCAGTGCCTGGAAACCTCTTTGGGACGGGATGAGAGGTGCTTGGAGGTGCCTCCGGGGCTCTGGGTCTTTCCCTGAGTCAGTGGGGAGGAGCCACAGACGACGGGCTGACCTCCCTCCCCAGCTTGGGCCACGTGCCTTATTTATTTTTTCCAACAAATCCCATAAGCCCTCATTACTGATAATTAGGAAGCCCACTGTCCGTTTCAGGATGACCCTTCTCCACCTAGGAATCGTCCTGTAGAACTCCAGGGATTCCTTAAATCGCAAGGGTCAGCTCAGCCACGTGCTGTGAGAACCGAGGACCCTGGAGTTACGGCTCCGTTAGTCGGAACTCACGTTCTCTGCTGCTCTTCCTCCTGCCAGCAGGTGCCCCGGGTCCCCGGGGGCTTCTGGTCTTGGGCATAAGTTGTGCCGAAACCCAGCTCTTGCTATGAGCATCGAGGCCTCGACACTGAGCCCAAGCTCCCTGTGGTGACAGCTGCTTGGGGGTTTTGGAGACCTCAGTTGGGGACATACAGCGTGTCAGGTTTCCTTTGAACTTCAACCAGGAAAGAATGAGGGTCTCTCTCCTTTTCGTCCTAGAGATTCCTCGGCTCAGATGCACATTAGACAGGTAGGTTTTGAGTTATCGGGAAGGCAGCCTTTGGGCAGAACCGGGCACGAACTTGAGCTCTTTTTCCAGAGCTGTGGGTTCCTACTGGCCCCGTAGTTCCCTGGCTAGTGGAGGGCTGGCTCCCAGGACCCTCCTTGGTAACAGAGATCTCTGGCGACCTCTAGAACATGGGAACACTGCCGCACCGGGCTCCTGTCCCCCCTGGCGAAGGTGACTGCCCGGGGCTCTGTGTGCAGGGGGGTGGCTTTGTCAGGCCTGCGATGGAGAAGGGTGGCTACATGGTGTAAAGGCGTGGCGAGCGGTAAGGTCCTGCCCAAGGTTAGAAGCTGCGATTGCAGGTGAAGACACAGATACACTGTGTTAGACAAAACAGACTTCTTCTTGAGGCAGAATTGAGGGGATTTGGTGACCTCTTGGATATAGGATTGAGCAGACCCGAAGCTTGTGCAGTGTGGTTTCTAGTAAAGGCTTGAATCAAGGCGCTCAGTAGAACAAACAGGATGTGTGGAGGGTAAACCGATGGGTTAGTTTGGGGCATGTCTGATGCGTGCGTGGGGTCCCCTGGGGCAGGTGTCTGCAGGCAGAATACACTGGAGCGATCAGCGCCCCGGTGACGAGGTGGTCACAGCACGGAGATGGTGGGGGGGGGAGGATGGGGAGGGGGTTTCAGGGAGCAGAGGTATTTAAGGGAGTTGGGAAGCAGGTGGACTCCTGGGCTGGACACCAGGAGACTGAGGCGGAATGGGTTAGGGAAGTGAGAGACGGAGGACAGCCGGGCGGCAGGGAGGCGGGCAGAGCCTCGGGCGTGCCACACACGGCCGTAAACGCCTGTCGCCCGAAAGTGGACGCAGCACCTGCAGGTTTTGATTCTAAATCACAGAAAGTGACTCGCTCATTTCAGTATATAGGAAAATCACTGGAAGGATACAGGGGAAGTTAAAGAACCTATGGGAAGTCTGGGGAGTCGGGAAACGGACCACAGCCAAGGGAAGCTGGGCAGTGGGAACCACAGGCCCAGCCGGGCCACGTGAACGGTGTGGTCTGGGTTGCCCACGGCTGCTGCTTAGCTGCCGCCCGTGCAGCTGGGGGCTCAGGCCAGGATCCCGAGTCCCTTAAACTGTCATTTGAGCTCTACCCTGTGGGTTTGATTCCATGGCGATTTTCCAGTTATAAATGGGCTTCCCACTTGGGAGCTAATGAGAGGGTCATGTGAATTTCTCGTCTTCTCTTACCCGTGACAGGTTTATATTTATCTCTGTGAACTGATCCGTCAGCGCTGGGAGAGCGGTGAGCGGATGCTCCCGGACTCGCGCTGGCTTGGCAGTTGTGTTTCTTGCTGTAAATTGACAAATGGGCATGCTGATCCGCGACAGAAATGTCTCGTGTGTGGTCAGCGTGCCTGAGGACCTGAGAGACGGGGGGGACCGTGGTCACAGTGGCGCACGGGCTGCAGGCGGGTCTGACCCCCCGCAGACCCCCATGTCTTCGCACTCACACAGATCCCCTTGCCCGGAATCCCCTTCCTTCGCCCCGATCCTGCTCTTGGTCTGCTGACTCCCTCTCAGCCTCTGGGTCTCCATGCGAATGCCGCCTCCTTAGCCTTCCCAGACCCTCCATCGGAGTTTTCTGTTATCCTCTTTCCCCTCCTAGAACTCCTGGGCATTTTGTACGAATGAGAGCATGTATGTGGGAACGTGGCCTTTCCACTTTACTGGACAGAAAGCCTTCTGGTTTCGCTCCCCTGCATTGCTGGGCACGGAGCCCGTCACTGGGCAGGGGCTCGGCAGTGTTTGGTAAATGAAAGAATGTCCAGGGTGTGGTTGGTCCAGTCGGGAGGGGAAAAGGCCGAGGGGACCCCACGGAGGCCCTGGGCACCTGAAGGGGAGCGTGGAAACCGTCGCAGGAAGCCTGGGAGAGAAGCCGTAGGCAGGACCGTGCCCTGTGCTCATGTGCCTGGCCACACCGGAGGGGCTTACTTCAAGACGGGAATAGCATTGTTGATGTTTTGTATTCTGATTGTAAGAGTACAAGCTTCTAGAATTTTTAGAAAACGGCAACTAGAGTAAAAATCACCTGTAATTCTACCATTCTCACGTTCTGGTTTGTGAAACTCGGCTTTCCTGTGAGTGAATGTGTATATTTTTCAAAACACAGGATCCCGCATACTTAGGACCTGGCCCCTACCCCGTTTCGCTCGCGTCTGTGGGCGCTGAGCAGCCGTGCAGGGCGTGTGGCCCTGCGTCCCCGGAGCACTTGGGCCCCGACACACTGTGCCGAGGAGCCGACTTCCTGTCCTAACGTCTGTCCTCCAAGACACGAGGCCTTCCTTCGGTCTGGTGCCTCCTAGAGGAGGCTGGGAATTGGGGTTCTGACTTTTGTGACCAGTTCTGTCTCCCTGGGGGTTTGCTTTCCTTGTTGGATACTCTCCATGGAGCCAAAAAGACTCCAGAAAAATTCCTTCTTCCTCCGCCCTCCCCGCCCCCCATGAGGAGAATGGGTATTTTTAGCTTTCGGGGCCTGAAGCTCCACTTTAAGAAGGAGGAACCCCCTTTAAGTTTCTGGGGGAGGATGTCAGTAGTCATCACTCACCTTGACAGTAACGGCAGGGACAGGACTCACGGCCACACTCGCTCATCCTCCGCTGGGCGCTCTACCCGGGAGCCTTAGCTCACTCGTGACGCGCACGAGAGTCCTTGAGGTCGGTGTCCTGAGCCCCCCGCACAGATGAGAAACTGAGGCTTAGCGAGACAAAATAACCTGCTCGAGGCTCGCAAGAGTGGAGTTCCCTTGGCAACATTATATTTTAGAAGGAGAAGCAGAAATGTTTTATCCTTATTTAGAATGTGTTTAAAATGACGTTAACTGCTTTTGTTTGTTCGGCTTCGGACGGCAGTGGCTGCAAGGAGCAAGCCGGTTGGGGTGGGCTGCCGCGCTGGCTCAGTGGGGTGACTGTGTCCTCTCCTCGGGCGTCCCTGCGCTTGTCACCGTGGGTTCCGGCTTTACCTCTGGTCCCTCTGTCCTGCTCTGTTGCTGGGCAGCTGTCAGTCATCTGCTCCCCCCCGAGGACGCGCGGTCGCTGTGGCACGGACAGTGGCCCCCCGTGTCCTGTTTGTGTGTGCCCCGGGAGCCCTCAGGCCGGGGGGCTCCTTCAGCACTGTCCTGTGTGCTCCGGACGCTGTGTCCCCAGTAAGTCAGCAGCTACGAGGGAAGGTGTCTAACAAAATCAAGTACTTTCCCCCCAACAAGAACGAAGGAAAAGAAGACTGAGCGGAAGGAGGGAATCTATAGAGAAACGGGCGGGTTTGATGTTCTCAGAAAGACTATTCCAGTGTGAGGGGACCCTATTGTGATCTGGGTGGTCGGGGGGCACTTCTCAGAGGGGAACAGCCCGGATTTCCAGAAGCTAAATGGTAAAGTTGAGCATGGTTTGGATGCAGATAAGTTTTCCCGCCTCCTCTTCTGGCTTTAAAACTGTTCTTTTTTTTTTTTTTTTTTAAGGTCATCTGGGGGGAGCCTCTTTGCTACCAGCTTTGCTCTTTGAGTGTGGCCTGACCCCTGAATCTTACCCTCCCACACCAACTGGAGAACTTGATTCTTTTCTTACAAAGACTTCTTTCCAACCCCTGCCCTCCAAAATGCTCCATATTTGGAGCTCAGTATTTTGAGCAGAGCCTGGCTCGAGGGCATGTTGAGAATGTTCCTCTATGCCGTGAATATGGCAAAGTATGACCTTAAAGCAAATGTATATGAAACAGGAAATGTCCCTCTCAGCTGGGGACACGCGCTTTCCCCTTATGAATGTGCCGCACCGTGGGGTCTCTCCTCTTTCACGTGCCTCTCTGCAGCTGGAGAGAAGGTGATCAGCCATGGTCACGATCACGAGAAGGATTAGAGATTCGAGAAAACCCAGTTTCTTAGACCATTCTTGTGAGCGTCAGGTTAGCAGAGTTAGACACTTACATTGGGATATAAAATGAGGGAAGGCTTCACACTCTCACATTCATCATTAACACAGTTTTCAAGTAGGAGAACCTGAGTGAGAATGAACCTGAGCAGTTGCTTGGCGGTGGTGGAAATCTCGTCTACCTTCCGCACGTTCGTGATGAAAGAAACGGAGCGAACATCAGGGGCTCTTACTGCGTTCTCCAGAAGGTCAGGACTTGTGCACCCTGCTTTGTCTGAGGTCCGGTGAGCCTATTTGTTTTCATTCACTGTAGAATATTCCACCTGAGAAGTCTTCCGAACATTTTCTGGGGTATTTTCAATGCAGTTTCGTGAGGTCTTACTGATTTGGAAGATAGACGAAGAATTTGACAGCCCATTTGGGCTGAGAAGTACAGATATGCGAATTATTACAAGCGTAGTTGATGTAAATGCTTCCCTTTGGCTTTCACGGAACAGCCCCCGGGATGGGGCATCCATCCGCCTTTCGGTGCCGTCTTGAGTGGGAATGCTTCCAAGTGATGCTTGTTGGCGGTTTCTGCAAGAGATCCTTCACTTAGGTTAAGAAAGCTTCTATTCTTAGTTTGCTGGAGGTTTTTTTGTTTTTGTTTTAAAGATTTTTTATTTCATTATTTGACAGAGAGAAAGATCACAAGTAGGCAGAAAGGCAGGCAGAGAGAGAGGGGGAAGCAGGCTCCCTGCTGAGCAGAGAGCCCGATGCGGGGCTCGATCCCAGGACCCTGAGATCATGACCTGAGCCAAAACCAAGCGTTTAACGCTCAACCGACTGAGCCACCCAGGCACTCGCCTCCCTTCTTAAAAAAAAAAAATAAATAAATAACATTTTCAGCATAAACTTTCTCCACTTTTAATTTTTTGCAAACTTCATAGTAACAAAGGCTCTGTGTGGACAGTATTTATCCTGACGCTTGATCTTTGTCCCCAGAGCAATTTCTGGGACCACCTCATTGGATGTGTGATAGAGAATATGTACCCATCTCATTGGACAATGTGACATAAGTAATACTGTGTTGTCTTGATTTAGCTTATAATTCAGGCGTTATTAACATTAGGCATTTAATTCAACATATAATAGGCTGACCGTCGGTTTAGAATTTGTTTTGAGGCCTGCCGTTGCGTGCTGCACATTCTAGACTTTCCGCTTCTGTTGGATCTGTTGGACTGCACCAGAGTGCACGTGACAAACAGAGTAGGGATTCAAGGACCCCAGATCCCGACAGGATCCTATCACGGAAAGACTCACCGAAAACCTTATTTTTTCCTAATAGCTTTATTGAGACATAGTTTGTGTCCCCGTAAAATTCACCCATTTATTTTTAAAAAAATTTTAAATAATCTCCACCCCTAACATGGGCTCCAACTCACAACGCCGAGATGAGGAGTCGCATGTTCCTCCAACTGAACCATCCAGGCGCCCCAAAATTCACCCGTTGAAAATGTATAGTTCAAAAAAAGAATGAAGTGTGTAGTTCAGTGACTTCAGGTAAAATTTACAGAGTTGTGCAATCATCACCCAATTTTAGAATCTTTCTGCCACACCAAGATTTACTGACGACAGTCAGTCCTCACTGTCTGTCCAACCAGCACCACTCTGCTTTCCGCCGAGACATTCGCCTTTTCTGGACATTAAGCGTCAGTGGGAACATGCAATCCGTGGTCTTTTCCATCTGGCTTCTTTCACTTAGCATCATGTTTTCGAGGTTTGTATATGTGGCGGTAGATATTAATCGTATGTTTTTTTCCCCCTAAATAATATTCCGTTGTGTGCACACACCACAACCTGCTCATCCATGGAGGGATATTTGTGTCCACCTCTTGTCTGTTGTAAATCAGTGCTCCTGTAAACATTTGTGGACAAATATTTGTTTAAATATCTGTTCTCAGTTCTTTTGGGTACATGCCTAGTGGACTTCCTGGGCCCTTTGCTAATTCTGTGTTTGACTTTTGGAGATTCTAAACCATTTCACAGGGCAGTGGAACCATTTCCCATTCCTGCCGGCAGTGAACGAAGGTTCTAGTTTCTCCACACCCTCGCCGATGCTTGTCAGTATCTTTCATTAAAAAATTGCTGTAGCCATCCTGATTGGTATGAAGTATAGTCCAGTTGTGGTTTTGATTTGCATTTCCTTTTTGAAAAGAGTTTTATTTTATTTATTTGACAGAGTGAGATCACAAGTAGGCAGAGAGGCAGGCAGAGAGAGAGGGGGAAGCACGCTCCCTGTTGAGCAGAGAGTCCAATGTGGGGCTCGATCCCAGGACCCTGAGACCATGACCTGAGCCGAAGGCAGAGGCTTCAACCCACTGAGCCACCCAGGTGCCCTCCATGTTTTGATTTGCATTTCCTAATGACTAATGATGTTGAGCATCTTTTCATGTGCTTGTTGGGTATTTACGTATCTTTGGAAAAATGTTGAGGTGCTTTAAATTTTTTAATTGGGTGGTTTGCTGTTGAGTTGTAAGAGTTCTTTCTGTATTCTGGATACTAGACCCTCATCAGATATATGATTTGCAAGCATTTTCTCTCTCTCTGTAGGTCATCTTTTCACTTTCTTGATAATGTTCTTTTTGCAAAAGTTTTAAATTTTTATGAAGCCTAATTTAACTATTTTCTTCTTTTGTTGTTTGTGCTTTGGGTGTCCTATCTAGGAATGCATTGTCAAGTCCAAGGTCACAGAGATGAACCCCTGTGTTTTCTTCTAGGGTTTTATGGCTTTAGCTCTTACTTCTAGTTCATTGATCCGTTTGGAATTAATTTTTTAAAAAAGATTTATTTATTTATTAGAGCATCTGTAAGAGCTCATGCATGTGTAGGGAGGCAGAGGGAGAAGAAGAGAGAATCCCAAGCAGACTCATGCTGAGCTCAGAGCCTGATGCAGGGCTCCATCTCATGACCTTGAGATTGTGACCTAAGCTGGAACCAGGATCGGATGCTCAATGGACTGTGCCACCCAGACACCCTAGAGTAAATTTTTGTATATGGTGTGAGGTAGGGCTTCAACTTCATTCTTTTGTGTGTGCATATCCAGTTGTTCCAGCACTCTTGGTTGAAGAGGCTGTTCTTTTAAATATTTTTTTTTATATGTGGTTCTGTTTTTAGGCTCTATATTCTGTTCCCCTGATCTTTTAACCTATTTTTGTACCAGTACATACCCCACTGTTGTTTTGAGAACTTTAATACGTTTTAGTCGATACTTCAGTAAGTATAGACTTAAGCTTATTAACGTGTTCAGATCATCCCTATATTTAAGAAACAGTACAGGTAGAGACTAATAGTTTATATGAAAAAAAGAAAGAGAGTGCACGCATGTTCCTTCAGAAACTGTCACACAGAGTGGATGGGAAGGGACAGATTTGAACATGTTTACAGATTGCTGGAAAGAAGCCGGTGGGAAAGAGAAAAGTTGAAGTTCAAAGAGAGGGGCTGTGGCTTGGGGGCAAGGTTTTGGCAGAGGAACGAAAGGCAAGGGCACAGGCTTGTATGTGGTGAAAGTTGCCCACCCTGACCTGATGCCGAACAGACTTACTCCCTGTTAAGGCTAAGACTACAGTTCTGCAAAACAAGCTGGTCACACTGGGGTTTTGTAAACTAAGTATGGAGGACTTGGAAATTGGCGTTTAAAACCAAGTGGATGCATGGAAGCTAGTCATTCCTTCTCTGTCCGAGCTTGCTGTGGAGATTAATTTTTGCATTAATGAGCACAGTCTTGTCCCTTTGGGGAGCGAGTTTTGATTTAAAATAAACCGAGAAGGATTGAGATAAAATTTTGATCTACCAAACTTAGTTTTGAAATAAAAGCCATGTGTCGGTCCTGGGATATTTGAGACTTTGATTTCGTTTTTATTGATTGCAATATCTCTACAGAGTTGTATTTTTTTTTTTTTTAAGATTTTATTTATTTATTTTTTTTTAAGGGTAGAGCAGTGTTTTATGAAGTGCTGGTTTGTGTGGTCAAGAGAAGAGGGAGCTGCTGCTGATCAAACAGGTGGCGCTAAATGGGACCGAGGCACACTGGTGCACCCCGGGTCCCCTGCCTGGGGCCTCAGAGACCCGCATTCCCATCCCATTCAACAGGTGTTTTTGCACGCTCTCTTTCTTGTCTGATTTTGCATTTGTGCCGCTTCACTGACTGAGCCACCCCGATGTCCCCTGGCGAACTTCTAAAAACTGTTCTTTCGTCATATTAGCTGTGTTGTCCAGTAAAAACAGAACCATTACTGGAATTGGGGAACATTCCCTTATTATAATGAGCAGTGTAACAAGTAATGGATTGGCTCAGGTGAGGAGTAGGCACTTCATGGCACCGTTGGCCCGGGCTGCTGTCTCCCCCAATGTTAAAATGTCGCGTGAATCCTCCAGGTCAGTGGATGTCGGCATGACAGGGGTGTCGCTGAAGAAAGCGAGACACCTCTTGTGTTCAGCACAGAGACAGTGTTGGAGGTTGTCCCCCTGTTCCCACCTGGTGTTACATTTTTAGAATGAGTCAGCCCTGTTACTCCGTGCGGATGGACCTTGACGTTTCCCGACCCCGAAAGTCTGGCTGGAGTTCCTTGCCCCCTCTGCCTGGCCCCGTCTCCCCGTGGAGGCTGTGACGCGCCCCCTGGCAGGAGGGACCACAGTTCTCTGCTCTTGAGCAGTGACTTCTTCCTCGCCGTGCTCCCTCTCCTTGGGGTGGCTCACAGGACCTGCGTGACTGGAGATCTGAGCGTCCCAGCCCTTCTTTCTGGTCATCACGGTGTCGCCTACTTTTTTCCTTAGGCGATATGAATGCTTTTCAGAAACGGTGAATTTTGAATGACAGATTCACAGAAGGTTGTTGCAGAGAGAGTGGTACAGAAAGGTCTGACTTGCCGATCACCCATTTCCTCTCGTTGGCATGTCTTGTGTAATATGTAATACAGTATCAAAATCAGGACATGGACATGGATGCAGTGTGTGTGTATAGCTGTGTATCATCTTGCCGCTCCCTAGTTTCACGTAACCAGTACTGCAGTCAAGACCCGGAACTGTGCGTCCCCACAGAGATCCCCATCTCCGTCCTGCTAATAACCCCCTTAGTGTCGCCCCTGCCGTCCTCCCTCCCAGACTAAGCTGTTTGCTAACCTGTTGGCCATCTCTGTCGTTCTGTCATCTCATGAGTGTCATGTCAGTGGGATCATACAGTCTGTAACCTTTTGAGGTTGGGCTTTTTTTTTCCCCCCTTCACTCAGCATGATGCCCTTAAGACCCATCAGGTTGTTGCCTGTGTCAGTAGTTCATTCACTTTTATCGCAGAGTCCTATCCCAAGGTGTGGACACGCCGCGGTGTGTTCATTCCCTCACCTGTTGTGCGGCGCCTGGGTTGTTAACAGTTTGGGGATATTATAAACACAACTGTGAGGGACATTTGCATATAGGTTTTCATGTGGACAACATTTTTTTTTTTTAAAGATTATTTATTTATTTGACAGATCACAAGTAGGCAGAGAGGCAGGCAGAGAGAGGGGGGGAAGCAGGCTCCCCGCTGAGCAGAGAGCCTGATGTGGGGCTCGATCCCAGGACCCTGAGATCATGACCTGAGCCGAAGGTAGAGGCTTTAACCCACGGAGCCACCCAGGCGCCCCTGGACAACATTTTTAAGTTTCCCCGGAATAAATGTCCGGGAACAATATTGCTGGGTCATTTGGTAGGTGTGTGCTTAGTGTTGTAAGAAACTGCCACAGTTTTGCAGAGTCTTTGCCATTCTGCATCCCCGTTAGTGGTTTGTGCGAGAGATCCAGGCTCTCCACGGATTCTCTCCTGCTGTTCCTCAGGTTAGCAGTTGTAATAGGTGTGTAATAACAGCTCAGTGTGGTCTCGATTCACGTTCTTCTAGTGACTAGTGATGCCGAGTGTCTTTTCACGGGCTTATTTGCCATCTGTAGATCTTCGGTGAAATGTTTCTTCTGCTTTGCCCATTTTCTCATTGGCTTGTTTGCCTTTGACCGTTGAGTTTTGAGAGTCCTTAATATGCCCTAGAGGGGAGTCCTGTGTCGGAGAGTGGCTTGCAGATACTTTGCCCAGTTTGTATCCTGCCTTGTCATTTTCTTAACAGCGTCTTCTGCAGAACAGAGGTTTTTGTTTTTTTGTTTTTTGTTTTTTTTTAAAGTTTTGATGAGGTTTGTTTGGTTTGTTGACTCTCTTGTGTGGTTAGAGCCCCTGGTGTCATGTCTAAGAATTCTTGACTAAGCTCTAGCTCCTCAAAGATTTTCTTAGATTTCCTTCAAGAAGTTTTATGTTTTTACATTTGCCATTTAAATCTGTGGTCCGTTTGAGTTGATTTTTATATGAAGTGTGAAGGTCAGGTCACAGTTCATTGTTTTGCCCTTGAAGGTGCAGTTACTTCAGCCCCATTTGTCGCAAAAAGCCCATCATCCCCTGTGTAGTTGCCACGGGACCTTTGTCAGAAACCGGCCGGCTGCTCATGTGGTTCTTTGGAGGTTTCACCGAGTGTTACTCCAATTTAGTCTTTTTCAAAATCGTTCTGGCTATTCTGATTTCTTCAACTTGGCATGTAAGTTTTGAATAATTTTCACTATAACTATGGAAAATTGTGCTGGGATTTTTTTTTTTTTTTTTAAGATTACTTATTATCAGAGAGAGAGAGCACGAGTAAGGGGAGCAGCAGAGAGAGAGAGAGAAACGGAGAAGCAGACTCCCCGCTGAGCCCGGAGCCCAACATGGGGCTCGATCCCAGGACCCGTGATCATGACCTGAGCCGAAGGCAGATGCTTAACCCACTCAAGCCTTGATCCCAGCCCCATCAAGCTGGGATTTTGACAGGAATTACATTAAACCTGTTATTTTCTGTTTTCAAGTTCACTGACTTCCATTGTTTATTATTTCTCTCTTTCTGCTTGCGTTAGGTGTGTTTTGCTCTCCCTTTTTTGGTTTTTGAGATGGGAACTTAGATTATTCATGTGATCCCTTTTCTCTTTCCTAGTGTAAAAATGTTATTGCTCTAAATTTCCCTCTCAGCACTGTGTTAGTGATGCCTCACACACTCTCATGTGTTAGATTTTCATCTTCACTCAGTTAAGTGTATGATTTTTTAAAAATTTCCCTTGGGATTTCCTGTTTATCCCATGGATTAATTAGAAGTGTGTTTAGTTTCCTGGTATTGGGAGACTTTCCTGTTATCTTTCTGTTACTGATTTCTGATTTGATTCCATTGTGATTAGAGAATACACTGTAAGTTCAGTTCTTTTAAATTCAAGGTTTGTTTTATGCACTGGCATATGGTCTAATATTTGTGTTAGTTTAATTAGAGTAGATTCTGGACGTGGGAGAGGGGGCACTATTCATCCTACCAAAGATCTGGCCCACATGCAAAATACATTCATCCCGCACCCGACATCCCCTGAAGTCTCAACCCATTATAGCATCAAATCAGAGTTGAAAGTGTCATCTAGGGGCGCCTGGGTGGCTCAGTGGGTTGGAGCCTCTGCCTTCGGCTCAGGTCATGATCTCAGGGTCCTGGGATCGAGCCCCGCATCGGGCTCTCTGCTCAGCAGGGAGCCTGCTTCCCACTCTGTCTCTGCCTGCCTCTCTGCCTACTTGTGATCTCTCTCTCTGTCAAAAAATAAATAAAATAATAAATTGTTTAAAGAAAGTCTCATCTAAATATCTTCAGCTCAAAAGGCCCAAATCTCATCAGCTCAACCAGGTGCGGGTAAGACTCTGGGTATGATCCCTCCTCAGGCAAAATTCCTCTCTCTCTGTGGGTCTGTAAAGTTAAAAACCAACGTACCTCTTCCCCCAATACAGTGCTCGACAGGCATAGGATGGCAGCTACAGATAAGCCCATTCCAAAAAAGGAGACAAATGAGTGAGAGGGAGAGAAGGAAAGGAGGAGAGGAAGAAGGAAGAAGGGAGGAGGGAAAGTCACTGGTTTCCGGCAGTTTCAGAATCCGCCTTGGCAAGCTCCACGAGGCTTCTGGGCCCAGGAAGTCGTCCTCTGTGGCTTGAGGTCCCGGCCTCACCCCCAAGGCTTTGCGCTCCGTGCCCTTTCCCTTGTCTTGAGGGTAGCGTGTTAGCGTGGAGGGGCTGGAGCAGCCTGGTTTCCGTGTGCAGAAATGGGGGCGCCTGACAGCTTTCCCTCCTTCTCGCTCTCCAAGTTGGCACTTTTTCTGCTGGTAGAACATTCTCAGAAACCTGTGGGCCTCCCGTCACGTGTCACAGGGACTGACGCCAGGAGACGCCGGGGTCCTCTGCAGACCCTCCCCGGCCTCTGCTGAGATGGTCAAAGGATTGGCCTGGCCAGAGAGCCTCCTTCTGTCCTTTGGTTCCTTCTGAGAGCGCGGGCGACCCTAGCCGGCCGAAGGCTTGGCTTTCCTTTTAGAGCACATTCCGCAAGGCGTCAAGTCCTGGTTCCTTTTTGCCTCCTAGTGTTTTCCTCAGTTTCTCTCTTCACTGTGAGCAGCAGGAAGAGACCGGGCCACCCCTCCGACAGCTTGCTGGGGAAGCACCTCGGTCAGACATCCAGGTTCATGGTCTGCGGGCTCTGCCTTGCACACAGCCGCAGGGCACCGGTCTGCCGGGCCGTGCGCCGCCTGTAAGGGATTCCAGACCCCGGTGCCTCCTTCCTCGCCGAGCCCTCACTAGTGACGGGACCGTCCTCCTCCTTAAAGGTGGTTCGACGACTGGGGTGCCCTCGAAGCTACAGACTTCCCCGCTCGGCTCCTCACCCCCTCTCCGCCCTCCGCGGCCGCGCCGTGGCCCCTGCCTTCCCGCCGGCCCTCTGGCAGGCAGGCCAGGCCTTTCGAGCCTTCGGGCCCGGAGTCCCTTCTGCACTGGGAGCTTCTGCGGCAACAGTGCCCCACCTGCGGGTACCGAAACCCGCGTTTGTTTCCTGCAGCCGATCTGACAGGCTTTGTGGCTGAAAGCAACAAATCTTTGTCCTTGTATTGTCTGGAGGTCAGGAGCCTGAAAGCCTGAG
>CM053621.1:27668949-27717866 GCA_028646535.1 Procyon lotor | reverse complement strand
CCCCCCCCCCCCCCCCCCCCCCCCCCCCCCCCCCCCCCCCCCCCCCCCCCCCCCCCCCCCCCCCGGCTCGGCCTCACGCCCTTCCTGCACCTGCGAAGCCGGCAGCCCGGGCCGGCGGCTCGCTTCTGTCGTCCCATTGCCTTCTCTGTGTCAGGTGGCCCTGCCTCCCGTAGGGGAGGGCGCCCGTGATGGCGTCCAGCGCCCCTTCCCCACGAACCAAGCTAGCCTTGGGTTGACCCTTTTGGCATCATGCGGCGTCTCTGCCTCTGGGCGTTTAGCTCTCAAGTCTGCACGGTCTGATACTGACGCAGACGGGGGTCCGACGCGCTTTCTTACTTTGGGGTAATGTCAAAGCGCATTCAGTAGAAAGCGTACTTCAAAATTTTGAATTTTGATCTTCTCCCAGGCTAGTAGTACGTACGTGGTACTGCGTCTGTCCCGGTGCCGGGCAGCGGCAGCCCTGCGGTCCCGAGAGTAAGCCTCACGTAACCATGCTGCTTCTCCACATTACCCCAGGTAGTCAACACCTTATTCTAAAATGGGCTTTGCGTTAGATGATTTTGCCCAACTGTAGGCTAACGTAAGTGTTGTGATCACGTTTAAGGTAGGTTAGGTGTATCAAATGCATTTTGTTGGTATATTTGCAACTTAATGTTGGTTTATTGGGATGTAAACACATCCTAAGTTAAGGAAGATGTGGATAGCCAGCCACTTCTGGGTTTTTTTTTTTTTTTTTTTTAAAGATTTTATTTATTTTGACAGAGAGGAGAGAGATCACAAGTAGACAGAGAGACAGGCAAAGAGGGGGAAGCAGGCTCCCTGCTGAGCAGAGCCTGATGTGGGGCTAGATCCCAGGACCCTGAGATCATGACCTGAGCCGAAGGCAGACACTTAACTGACTGAGCCACCCAAGCGCCCCAACTTCTGTTTTCTTTTGAGTAAGGTTTGCACGATCTTTTTCCATCCTCTTACTTTCAACCTACATGTATTGTCATATTTGAAGTGGGTTTCTTGTAGCCAGTGTATAGTTTGGTCATTTTTAAAAAATGTGCCAATCCATGTCTTTAAATTGATATATTCAGACCTTTTATATTTAAGGTGATTACTGATGTATCAGGGCTTATGTTGTCATTTCACTTTTTTCCTGTTCTCTTTTTTTCATTTCTCTGAATTTTTTCCTGTGAGTTACTTGGGCCTTTTTTTAGAATTCCAGTTCAGCGTAGACATACTGTCTTTTAGTGTATCTCTGTACAGCATTTTCTGTGGACGCTCAAGGTGTGTGTGTGTCTGTGTATAAGCTAGATATATAAAGTACCTAATTATATAATTTTAAAAACACTTTATTTATTTATTTGGGACAGAGTGAGAGTGCAGGATCCAGGCAGAGGCAGAGGGAGAAGCAGGCTCCCCACTGAGCAGGGAGCCTGATGGGGGGCTTGATCCTAGGACCCTGGGATCATGACCTGAGCTGAAGGCAGACACTTAACTGACTGAGCCCCCCAGGTGCCCCTACAATTACATACTTATATAATTATAGTTTACTGGTGTCATCATTTTTCTAGTTCAAATGAACCGAAGAAACCTTACCTCCCTTTATATCACTTAACTATTTTTTCTACATACTACATCAGAGTTCCAATTTTGGTCTCCAGTTATGTCACCATAATTTAGAAAACCCGAGAAGGAAAGTTTATTGTGCTTACAGACGTCTTTACTCTTCCTTCTCGTCTGTATTCCAAGATTCCTTCTTCCGTCATCTCTTCTGTGTAGGGAACTTTAGCCGTTCTTTTAGGGCAGGTTTGCTGGTGACAGATTAGCTTTCCTTCCCTTAGAACGTTTTCTCCTTCCTCCCTGAAGGAGCCCTTCACCAGGTACAGAACTGAGAGTTGACCCTCCTTTTCTTTCCTCCCTTGAAAATTGTTGTAGCGCTTCCGCTCGCCATCACGCCTCCTGATGAGAAATCCAGTCATTCGAACTGCTCTTCTATGGGAAAGGTGTCATTTTCGCTGGCTGATTTCAGACTTTTTTTTTTCTCTTTCAAAAGCACGTGGAAAGGGGCACCTGGGCGGCTCAGTCGTTAAGCGTCTGCCTTCGGCTCAGGTCACGACCCCAGGGTGCTGGGATCGAGCCCCACGTTGGGCTCCCTGCTCGGCGGGAAGCCTGCTTCTCCCGCTCCTCCTGCTCCCCCTGCATGTGCACTCGCTCTCTCACTGTGTGTCTATCAAATAAATAAAATCCTAAAAAAAACATAACAACATGTGGATGACTGGCCTAGGTCTCTGGGTTTATGTTATTTGGAGTTTGCTCACCGTCTTGAATTTGGGGGTTTTTGGGGCAA
Organism: Procyon lotor; assembly: GCA_028646535.1. Taxonomy (NCBI): domain Eukaryota; kingdom Metazoa; phylum Chordata; class Mammalia; order Carnivora; family Procyonidae; genus Procyon; species Procyon lotor. Next base: position 27,715,528 of record CM053621.1, on the reverse strand, counting down.
ATTTGGGAAGTTGTCAGTCTCTTTAAAAAAGACTTTTTCCAGCGTGTCCTCTTTGTCCTCATTTGTTTCAGGGAAATTCTTTGTTCTCTTCTCGACAGTTGAGTGCCCCTTCGAGGGTGGAGCGTCTTCTGCCCTTGGCTCATTAGAGCTCACAGAGAACTTTCTGGTCATGTGCATCCCTCTGGGATTTTCTTTGTTGACTCAGGTGCCACCCACATTGGAAGTGGTGTTCTCTAAAACCCTATCATTACTCTTTCCAAAACACTTGAGAAGTAACACACAAAATTCCCCTAAAAGTAAGAGGGGGCGTCCTATCCCATTTTCTTCACATGCAAAATGACTCCAGTTTCGTGTAGGATGAGTTTTGTTTAAATATTTTCTTCTGGTTTTTAAAAATTACTTTCCTAAAAGAAATTCACTCTTCTGTCCAAAGGTGATCAAAATAAAGACAAAGGGGGCACCTGGCAGGCTCAGTCAGTGGAGCATGTGACTCTTGATCTCTGGGTTGTGAGTTCAAGCCCCACGTGGGGTGTAGAGATTACTAAAAAAAAAAATTTTTTTTAAATCAAGATAAAATGCTGTTTTCTCTGTACTAGTGGTACGAGTGGGCAGCTCTTGCCTGTAGTGGCAAGAAAGCACAGAGCTTCACGGAGCAAAGGTTAGCCGTAGCCTACATTGGGATTGAATCCGTTTTTATTGTTCGTGGCAATTGGGTATGACTGCGGGAAGTCTTATCAACCTTATGCATACTTCAGGTTAGATAAGACGGAAGCGATACATCTTTCAGTCCCTACGGAATTCCCATAGGCCCCTCTCCGTATCCGGTTTCCCTACTGTTAACATCATACGTTACCGTGGTACATTTGTAACGACTGACGAGCTGGTATTGATACGTGCTTATCCCCTGGAGCCCCCAGTTTACAATAGGGTTCTGCTCTTTGTCCCGTGTGGGTCTCTGGGTTTTGCCAAATGCATAAGGACACGTACCCACCGTGACAGTGCTGTACACAGTGCTCTCACCGTCCTAAAGGTCCCTGTGCTCCCCTGTTCGTCCCTTCCCTTGTCTCCCTAGCCCTGGCTACCACTGATGCTTTTACGGGCTCCATAGTTTTGCCTTTTCTAGAACATCCTGTAGTTGGAGTCGTAGGCGACGCAGCCTTTCCAGACTAGCTTCTTTCACGAATCAACGTGCATTCCGGTTCCTCCGCGTCTTTTCCTGGTTTGATAGTTCTTCTTAGTGCCAAAGAGTCTTCTCTCGTCTGTTTTACCACAGTTTACCTCTTCACCTGCTGAAGGACCTCTTGTTTGCTTCTGGGTTTTGGCAACGATGATCAAAGCTGCTGTAAACAGGGGTGTGCAGGGTTTTGTGTGGGCATAAGTTTTCGGCTCACTTGGGTAAGTACCTGGGAGTGTGATGGCAGGATTGTGTTACAAGGCTGTGTTTAGCTCTGCAGAACCACCAAGCTGTCCTCTCGTGACTTATTTGTGCCTCCTTGTGAAGCCCGTCCCCCCCCCCCCGCTTCTACCCTGCATCTCACCTGCTGGCTGTGGGGAAAAAACCAAACAGGCTTGATGTCCAAAGGTTTATTTTGCTCCATCGTTCAGTTATGCAGGAGAGAAAGTCTCATTGTTCATTATTTATCTTTCATGATTGAGGGAAAAATTCTATCTTTTAAGATCTGTAAGTGCTGGGGCGCCTGGGTGGCTCAGTGGGTTAAAACCTCTGCTTTCGGCTCAGGTCATGATCTCAGGGTCCTGGGATCGAGCCCCGCATCGGGCTCTCTGCTCAGTGAGGAGCTTGCTTACCCCTCTCTCTCTGCCTACCTCCCTGCTGCTTGTGATCTCTCTCTCTAAATAAATAAATAAATAAAATCTTTAAAAAAAGAATTGTAAGTGCTTGTTTGATTTGTTTTAAAATTCAATGTTTATTTGCCAATTTCACATAACATTCAAGAAGAGAATTCGATTTTTATGAGCTTTTTTACACAGTGATAAATATCCTATTTATAGGGAAGGAAACCGAGGCACAGAGAGGTTAGGTAAGTTGCCTGTGGTGGCCACAGCTGGTGAGACAGGGACCACCTTTGAGCCAGGTGGTCAGGCTCCTGGGGACTCTGTCAGGTTGCCTCTGTATTTAAGACCCTGAGTTCAGGACTGACATGTCTGTAGCCACCTTTGTAGAGGGTTTTCAAATTCCAGTGTCCCGCAGAGTTGTTTGGGGAGCTTGTTAAAATGTGGAGCCCTCGGCCTCATACCCAGAGGTTCTGATCCGCTAGGCATGTGGTCAGAGCCCTAATTTAGACAGACCCCCCCAGGTGCTGCTGGTGGACGAAGCCGCAGACCACATGCAGGGAACCGTGCTGGAGGATGAGCAGGAGTCCGTGTGTTCAGATAAGGATTCCAGAGAGCGAGTCGTCGCTCTTCCGTGTGGTTTTGCCGGATGGAGTCAGGGAATAAATTGTCCTTTACCACTGCCGTCCGTCCTTGGGGGGCAGCAAACAGTGGCAGCTGTGGTTGGTGGTCGGAGGGGGTTTCTATGTGAAGGCAGAGGCGATCGGGCGGGGAGGGCAGTCCCATGTGATGCAAGAGAAAGCAGTTCGCTTGGAGACTTGCCTGGACCACCCTAGTCTCAGCGTGTGGCTGATTTTATCTGTTACCTCTGTATCGGGCAGACATTATTGCCTGCCTTGTCGAGCGATGGACGTGCAGATCCAGGGTGGCCGGAGACCTGGGAATACCAGCCGCAGGATGCGAGGCGGACGTGCCAGTGAGCCCGTCTGGGGCCTGTGTGTCCCTCAGGCCACAGTGTCCTCAGGTCATCCTAAGTGCGTGAGCATCGGTTTGGGGAGCGAGTGGCAGCTTCTTAGAATGTCATTTTCGCATCCTTTACAGGAAGTGTATTCTTCCTTCTCTTGACTGAGGATTAAAAGGGATCCATTGGGCGCTTGGGTGGCTCGCTCATTTTAGTGTCCGACTCTTGATTTCATCTCAGGTTGTGATCTCAGGGTCGGGGGATGGAGCCCCACATCGCGGTGGGCTCCCTGCCCAGTGGGGAGTCTGCTTGAGGTGTTCTCTCTCCCTCTCCCTCTGCTGCTCTCTCCCCTGCTCTTTCACACACACTCTTGGAAATAAATAAAATCTTTTAAAAAATTAAAAAAAAAATAAAAGGGATTACTTATCCATAAGTAGACTTATAGGGGCAGTAAATACAGTGCTCAAATGTTACGTGTGCATAGAAGTCACGGTGTTTTACACGTACATGGGTGCAGACCCTTGGATCAAAATCTGGAACGTTTGCGGGACCACACCAGGCTCTCGTGCGCCCTCCCTCATTCAGTACCTTCCTCGGCTTCCAGGGTATCCGTTCTCCCGACTCGCGTCACTGCAGATTCATTTGTCGGTTCCTGGCCTGGTCTGGAGTTGCACAGAGTGCAGGCCTTTGTGGCTGGCGGCTTTTACTCGGCCTGCATTCTCAAGCGTGGGTCCGTGCTTCGTTCCTTCCTGTGCCTGAGTGATTCTCGGTCGTGTCCGTGTCCGTGGGCCGCACTGTTGATCCACTCATCTCAAGACGGACGTCTGGGCTGTTTCTGCCCTGTGGCTGCTGCGCCCAGGGCTGCTGTGAACACCACACTCCCCTCTGTGTGCACCTGTGTCCCAGTTCTCTTGGGAAAAACCCAGGAGAGGGGACTGCAGGGTTGTGTGCGAACTTTGTGTTTTATTTCTTGAAGAGTTGCCGAAGTGGCTTCGTGGCACTTTTTGAGTGAATTTCTTCTCTTTATTATTGTCTCCTTTGGGTTTAAACACTTGCGGTTTTTCTAATCTCTGGAGGTGAATGCTTAGCTTATTTTCAACTTAACTTTTTTTTCTAAAACAAGCGTTTTTCAATCATGACTCCATGGTTTACTAGCACACAGGCCCTGATATTTTCTTCATTATTCTCATCTCAGAATTTTGTCATTTACTTTATCTCTTCTTGGATCAGTGCATTCTTTAGAATGGTGCGTCTCAGTTTCCCAACAAACAATAATTTTCTAGTCACTGTTTGGTGACTCTAACTGAATTATCCTGTGGTCAGAGAATGCGCTCTTCACAACACCAATTTTTTTTCAGTAAGAGTTCCGTGCCTAAAGCACGCTGAGTATTTGGAGCAGGAACGGAGGGCGTAATCCAGAGAATTGGGCTCTGGCCTGGGTCTGGTCTGGGTCTCCAGAATGCAGTCATCAAGGGAATGCCTCCTGGTGACCCCTGGAACCATTCGTCCTCGGTATGTCCCCAGCTGCGATGACTCCCCAGAGGTTGGAGCAAGAAGCCACTGCCCCGGCAGCATTCACAATTCCCAGGGTGCTGGAGCCTAAGCACAAGAATGCTGTTCCAGAAAAACCTCATGATCACGTCCTTGCTGGCCAGTCAGAAATAGGGTGCAGGAGGAGCTCCTGAGAATCTGGGTACAGCCTCACTCATCCTTAACAGCCTAAATGTAGAAGAGTCTGGGAGTGTAATTTCGAGTTTTTAGAAAGACCCCTGCAGAGGTTGGCTCCACCATACCAGTGCCAGGGGATGTACGGACTTGTTCTAATGCAGTGTGTGGTCACTTGGCGTGAACGTGCCCCATGCCCTGGAAAAGATTGTGCATCACCCAGCTGTCGGATAGAGGGGTCTGACTGAATCTCTGTCTCCATCAGTTGTGAGATGCATCATTATTTTATGTACCACTAAGAATAAAAAAAGCTGCCAATTTAACCAGACTTCATGATTTCTTATCACTTAGAATTTTTCATTTATGGTAATTGCAAGAGTGCACTAAAACTTATTTAAACATTTTTTATAAATTCTTCCATTGTGCATTCATATAAAAAGTAAAATATGACCAAAATAAGTTGGTCAGGGTATTTCCAAAACTTCACAGAGTCCCACTCTTCCGAATCACTCTGCGGAGAGTATTTGTGTTTTTCTGCATAGCCTTGTCCTCTGTGCCACTGGAGGCATGGGTGACGCAGCATTTCCCAGAAGAGTGCTTCTTTGTTGTCTTTGGGATTTTTCAAATTCTGGAAGTTTTTGTGCTGTGACTTTGGTGATTCTACCAGAAGGATCAATGAAAAGTTGGAAGCAATAACCAAGCAATAACCCTTCATCAGATGGTTCTTAAATTGTGTGTGTGACAGAAACGTCAAGTTCAATTATGCCTCTAGCAGTAATAAGCATATTCACAGATAAGAAGGCGGTGACCGATATATGTTATAGTTGATTTCAAAGATGTTAAAAATGTGAAAAAAAACCGTGCATCTTAAAATTGTTGAAATACATTACATCCATTAGTGCAAGCTTGTGAATTGTGTTAGTCAAATCCGTATATTTCCTTTTTTTTTTTTTTTTTTTTTTTTAACTTTTGGGGGGGAAAATGCCATTTTTACATATATGTCAGTATCTGCTTTATGTATTTTGAGCCTATTTTGTTAGTGGCATACAAATTCAATTTCGTTAGTCATGTAATTAAATGAGCAATATGTCATTATCTAGTGACGATCTTCGATTTCCTGTGTGACTGTAGCGGGAGCAACTTAACTTTGGGAAGGGTTGGCCTGGCCAAGCACTCTGTCCTCTCACCTTCAGTGGTTATGGATTCTCCTATTTTGCATGCGCCTCTTGTAGAGAGCATCTGGTTGGATTTTGTTGAGTCCGTGTTTTTAAACTTGGTCCTTTTTTCCATTTATGTATAGTGTAAACATATCAGTTACTTATTACTGCGTAACATAAAGTATTCCAAAGTAAATGGCTTAAAATGACACCGGTCTGTTTTGCGCCCCCTTTCTGTGAGTTGCCCGGTGGTTGACGGCATCTCTGGTCTGTGTCCGTGCAGGGGGTGGCATTTCAGCTGGGGGCCCATAGCCTTCATCTCTGTTCTCTGTATGCTCTCATCACTGCAGCAGTAGCTGGGAACTCAAGCTAATTTAACCTGTTCTTTTAGTGTTACGAGGTAGGTATTATTTCTATGTGGGTTAAACCACAACTTGTACGAAATACCTATGGAACGAGTCAGCAGGACCAGTTGCCAAGCCCAGGCTCTGCCCCGTGGAGCTGGGCCATCTCTGAGCGGACCAAAACTCTAAAAACCAAAACCAAAGCAACAAAAAACCCAAATGAGAACAAAAAAGTTAGTATTGATTAGCAATCACAGTAAAATTTAAGGGTAAGCGACATCACTTTCAATTAGGCCTGGGTAGCCGAAAATGTGGGGCTGTGAGTTGGCTGCATGTGATTATTTGAATTCTGTTTTATCAGCTATTATTACACTTTGGTGCAATGGGCAGTTTGTTAGCTATCCCATTGGACATATTGTGACCAAGACATAAGGAGGGTTTCTGGCTGTGGTTCATACTTGGGGACTGTTGTTGTCGCCTGGAAGAAGTTGGGAGAGCCACTGATGGACTTTGTGGAAGACTCTGTGTGTGTGTGTGTGTGTGTGTGTGTGTGTGTGTGTGTGCAAGAGAACCCTTAGGTCTAGCAGTAATCCAAACTGCAGCTTCTTAGTAGATGGGAATCTGATAACTGGATTATTAATATAATTTGAAAATTAGAAAATACTTAATTTTGGAATGCCATCTGCTTATATTTTAATGTGTGATAATCTTCCATTTCTCGTTGATCTCGTTTGTCAAGTTTCCACATTTTAACACCTCTGAAATGGAGGATCCATCTTCCACTTGATGGGATCTTTGACGTTATTAAATATGGTAAATAAAGTAATGATTCTGAATTTATTGATGTGATACTGCTTACTCTATTTCAGTGGATTATTTTCATAGGTTTTTTTTTTTAATTTTTCATAGTTTTTAAATAGTGGTTTTAAGATATTATACAGCTTTAATTTATCAGTCTACCATCAAATGATATTCTGCCATTTTACATCTATGGTGAGACCCTTAAATCACTATACTTTGATTTTTCCCCTCCCAGGGAGAAATTAACCTAACACATTTGTCATTATTTTTGGTTTTAACAGTAACAGTAAATCTTTTTAAAGAGAGGGAACAGTGTTTACTCACATAGTTACCATTAATAGTACTCTGTTCTTTTATGGAGATACAGATTTTCATCTGCTGTAGTTTTTTTTTTTCCCCCTGCCTGAAGGACTTTCGCATTTCTTGAATTCTTTCAAGATTTTATGTCTGAAAATGTCTTTGTTTCACTTTTTTTTTTTTTTAATAGTGGAGGAGGCAGGAAGGGCAGAGGGAGAGGGAGAGAAAATCTTTTTTTTTTTTAATTTTTTTATTTTTACAAATTTACTTATTTTTAGAGACAGAGCGTGAGTGGGGAAAGGGGGCAGAGGGAGAGAGACAATCCCAAGCAGACGTCCCACCGAGTGGGGAGCCCGACAACCGGACTCAATCCCAGAGCCCTGAGACGGTGACCGGTGCTGAAATCAAGAACCGAACTCTTGATTCTGGCTGCCTAACTGACCGGCTCAGGCAGGTGCCCCAGAGAGAATCTTAAGCAGGCTCCACACCCAGTGCCGAGTCCAACTCGGGGCTTGATCTCACAGCCCTGAGATCGTGACCGGAGCTGCAACCAAGAGCTGGGCACCTAACGGACTGAGCCACGTAGGCGCCCCTCCCCTTTGCAAGATGGGGACCTGGGGCTGGGTTCTTCGCAGAGCCCCCTTAGGCGGGAGGCAAGTCTGGTCCCTGTTACTCCGTCTTGGCTGGAAGCGACCTCACTCACGTGCTTGAATTGAATCCACACAGTGCGGAGCCCAGAACCTACACCTCGCCAGCCATGGTTTTGCTGGTCCGCGTGTGTGTAGGCTAGGGCTGCAGAGAGCCCGGAGGCTAGCCTGCATCCCCGGAATTGGCCCCCGGTGCTCCCGAGGAAACGTCACTGGAGCACTTTTGTTCTACAATGGGGAATTTTTGCCGCCTTTCCCCATAGCTTTTCCCTTGTGCGAATACTTAACATTTGTTGAAACCACACCTGCTCCTCTGGGGCTAGAGTAGACTCATTCTGCTTGGGAACTTGCGGTGATAATCCAGTACTGGAGGCTTCCGGCCTCCCTGGCCTTCTGCAGGCCAAGAACTGAGTCCCGGGTCATGAAGGGCCTTGCTCAAGCCCGTCTCTGGAAAGTCGGGATTCCATCTGGAAGCTCACGGTAGGAGCATTCAACCGTGAAGTGATTTCACTGAATTTCACCAGTAATTTCCAGTTAATTGGCTTTTTTTTTTTTTTTAAGACTTTATTTATTTGCAGAGAAAGAAAGAGAGAGTACAAACGGGGGGAGCAGCAGGCAGAGGGAGAAGGAGAAGCAGGCTCCCTCCCTGAGCAGGGGCCCAATGCGGGACTCCATCCCAGGATCCTGGGATTGTGACCCGAGCTGAAGGCAGACGCCCAATGACTGAGCCACCCAGGTGCCCCTAATTTGCTTTTTTTTTTTTTAAGAGACAGGTTTGAGGCTGGAAGGAAAAATGTTTTATCATATGTGTGCAGTGTGTGTGTATGTGTGTGTGTGTGTGTGTAACCCTATACATGTATTAGGTTTTCGATTAAATAGGACCAGCTTTCTGAGGAGGGGGAAAAAAAAAAAAATCAACCGTGAGACTCTTCTGTTTGATCCTACCTGACGGCGTCAGCGGACTAACGGATGCAAACTCTCTCCTGCCGCCCCGGGTGCGTCGGTAACCAAAGACGCCTGCCCTGCACGCCGCTCAGCCCGTTCGTAGCGCGGCGCCCGCCTGCGTGAAAACACCTGCTTCTCAGCAGATTTTGTGGCCGCGGAGTTATTTTGGATGCAGAGAGATGCTGCTAGAACTTCCCGCCGGCAGCTGGAGCCCCAGCCAAATGCCGGTTTTCACCGCACATCCTGGGTGTCAGGGGAAGGCGTAGGATAGCGAGGTAGTTAAGTGACAGGACCTGGGCAGAGATGGGTCTTGTATTTTATCATGTATTTCTCTTCCTCGTATTTATTGATTCTTGGTAATGCACGAGGGAGCGTCCCTCGTTTTCCTGGCCAGCGCATACCAGGAACTTTTTTTACTCTCTACGGTGACAGATCTCAAACCCTTAGAAGATGAAATGGGTGACGGTGCCCATACGTCCATCAAACAGGCTTAACGAATATCGTCATTCGCTTCATTCTTTTTTTTTTTTTTTTTTGGCGGAAGCCCTTAAAGTACAGACGTAGCATCATTACAGCCCTTAAATGTGTGACGCTCTAAGAATAAGAACCTTATTCTACACCTCATCCCACCTTACAAAAACGTTTCTTTCTTTTAGACCAGCAAAACCTGGTCGGACGTGCCGGTAAAGTAGATGGTCAGCACTTGATTCGTTTAACTCCTTGGGGCCTTGTCGGGACGGGAAAAGGTAAGGTGCGTGTCAGGGAAGGAGAGTTGAAGGGTAGAGGTAGAAGCTTGAGGGTCTAGCGGCAGGTGGTCCTGGTGCGGTCGGAGGGAGGGGCCCGCAGCGGACTCTGCGAAAAGAAATGAAAATGTCGATGAGGTGTGACTGCCCTGCCTCGCTTGTTTTCCCTTCTCTGCCTGGAGAGCTCCGCAGAAGAAATCTGAAAATAAGAACTCTCCTTCGCTTACCGAGGGAGGGGGATCTGGCCGGCGTTTTCCCTTTGCCCTTGACCGTTGGTTTAATGACTAAATAACATTGAATTTTCTGAGCTGAAATACACTGGGTGTCATGCGGCATTAGAAAGGGTCTTCCTCTGCTTTATCTGAATGCTCAGGGTTGCCCTCGCCGCCTTCTGGAGGAACGTGGTCAGGACGTCCGCTCAAGGGCCAGGAGCTCTGCCTGGCTTGCTTCTTAAAAAATGTTTTCATGAAAGATTTAAGAATTACATTTTTATTTGAGAGCAAGACGAGTATTTGTTCTCAAAAGAGCTTTCCTTTGGAGCACACTGCTTTCAAAGTATCCGGGCATCCCTTTCTTTCCTCCCAAGAAGCAAATAGTTCTCTGAATCCTGTGTTTATTATTCCAGCGATTGTCTTGGTTGTGTCACTCCGTGTGGATACTGTACACCCAAACAACATGTCGGCTAATTTTTGTTCTGCTTTGTTTTTGAAGCTGATAGAAAGCGTTCATCTCCATGTTATTTTCCCGAGATGATGCATTTGTGCTTGTGTGTGATGTGTTTTTACCGAGGTTCGGGGGTCTCTTGCCTGAATGTATCTTCCCATCCTGTGTCTTCCTCTCCTACGAAGTACGCTGCTTCGACAGCATCCTGAGTATCCTATGTTGCAGCAATCAAGAACGTAGTGTGTACACACCCAGGGGTAGGGCGACCCCTGGCCCGTCGCTTAGGCCATCTTGGGTGCAGACAAGGTTTTCCAAAGTGGCCCTGCCGGTTTCCACTCTGAGCAGACATTGTCTCTCCGTCTCCCTCCCCCTCTCTCCCCCCACCTCCCGCCATTGGGTGATTGTGACGTGCGTGTATTTCTTCAGGTTTTTACATTTCTCAGCCACGCACGCATGGGTCAGTGGTTCCGCTGGGCCGTCGGGGGCGGGGTGGGGGTGGGGATGAGCGTCCCTGTCTTCCCACCTGTCTTGCTCCCCAAGGTGTAACCACTTTGACTCTTCATGTCTGGTCCGGTATCTGAGCCGCACGCTGGAGGCTCACATCAGCAAGTGCGGGGCTAGAGGTCACCAGGAGCTCGGGGTGGTCAGGAGGCCTCGTTGGCTGGTGTCTCTGTGGGGAGATCTGGGGGCGCTGGCTGCTCGCGGACACCCCCCTCCCACTCTCAGTCTCTGCATCTAAAGCTGGTCTGATTCTGCAGAGAAGACCCCCTGCTTCTAGTCCAGGGGTGGGTGCTAGTGGTCCGGGAGTCCCGTGGGGAGAAGACGGGTTGGGGGGGCAGCTTGCGTCCTTGGTCTTTGGTGTGGTCCGCTCTCGTGCGTGGGGTGACCCCGGGCCTCCTGACTGACTCTGTCTGAGATGAGCTGGAGGAGATGAAGGGGTCCCGTAGCTTTCACACGGCCTCACCGGTCGCCTCAGGCACTCACTCCTCTTCTCGGGCCGCCCCCAGACTGTGCAAGGGCAGTTCCGAGCCCCTGGACACCTGAGAGTCAGGTGATGCCTTGGTCTGCCCCCCACTCCATCCCCGGCGTGAGATTCTTCTTGCTCACCTTGGTCAGGCAAGTCACTGCTGGTCTACCAGCTTCCACACGAGTTGTTTGGTTTTCCCCATTACCTTTGTCCTTATGGGCTTTTGAGTTTTAAGAAATCGACTTACTAGAGTTGCAGTGAGCCTTTACCACCACAGTAGAGGTCTCTCCCTGAGACTGAATTTGCATTTCCCTGATGATTAAGAGAGTTGATGTCTTTTCACACGTCCATTGATGGATCCCTTTTTGACTTTGTGGCTCTTCAAGTCTTTTGCCCATTTACGAACCTTGGTTTTAACTTCTTTTCCTCTTCTTTGTTCTGTATTCTGGATACCAACCCTTTGATGGTGTTGGGGTTAGCTCTTCATGGTGTGGAATTTTGGCGACCAGAGGATCTTAATTCTCATGGTGAACTTATTGATATCTTTATTTGTGATTTCCATTTTTTCCCATCTCGTTTAAGAAATCCTTTCCTTACTCTGAGAGTTGTAAACACGTTCTCCCCTATTCTAAAAATTGTGGTGTTGCCTTTGCATTTAAGCTTTTGTTCCACTTGAAGTTGGAAACACGTATGATGATAAACAGGGATTTGGCTTCAGTTTGTGCACAAGGATGACAGACATATCGCACGCAGCACGTGTCGCTTACCGATGTGTCCACACCGTCTGTGTGAGGTCAGCTCTGCTTTACCCATCCCCGTTCTGGGAGGGGTAATAGACTGAGGTCAGCCGTTTTTTATTATTGCGTGGGATTCTGTTTTATAAGTATCCCACAACTTACTCATTCTTCGGGATATTTGGGTGTTTTCCTGTCACAAACAAGGCTGTTATGAATATGTGACCCGGGGTCTACGTGCTGGGGTTCTCGTGGGGCTCGATGCCCCCAGACCCGTGGGCGCAGGGCTATGCCCACCTTCACCCTCGCCAGCCGTGGCCAACCCGGGCTCCAGACTCATAGTAGTTTTAATTGTTTGGTTTTATTTTTTTTTTCTTCCAGTGCCTGAGGACCTCTCATTAGAAGAGAGAGAAGAACTTTTAGACATTCGTCGAAGAAAAAAGGAACTTATTGATGACATTGAGGTAAACAAACAAGCAAACCCAAAACTCCCCTTAGTGTTAGCTTTTATTTTACATTTTTTAAAAGATTTTATTTATTTATTTGAGAGAGAGAGAAAAAGAGAGAGCATGAGCGGGGAGAAGGTCAGAGGGAGAAGCAGACTCTCAGTGGAGCTAGGAGCCCGATGCGGGACTCGATCCCAGGACTCCGGGATCATGACCTGAGCCGAAGGCAGTCGCTCAACCAACTGAGCCACCCAGGCGCCCTTTAGTTTTAGCTTTTAGATAAAATAGTCAAGTAGCTTCACGAGGAGGTGGAAACGGGGCCCCTCCTATGTCCGTGCGTGAGCACGCGAAGGGAGCAAGACGGTGCCCCCCGTGGGAAGAGCAGAAGGCAGTGCGGCCTCGGATGCACATCAGGAGGCCGCGGGGCTGGAGTCCGTGGGAAGCGACGTGTGACTCCAGAGTCACAGAGGGCACGTGTAGACGACAGCCGCAGTCCCCAAACCTGCGGCTCTCTCAGGCTGAGTAAGTCCCTGTTCGTTTGCCAAATCCCAGGCCCCCGGAGCCCGCGGTCGCGTTTGTGGCGCGCGGAGAGCCCCTGAGCGAACGGACAGACCCGTCTCGGGGCCTGTCTGGACCCCCGCGCGCCGCCGGGCTGGTGGGAGCAGAGTGACGAAACCCGGGCAGAGGCCGTGCTGGCGTGTCTGTGGCCTCGGAGCCCGTGGTGACAGGGCCTCCCAGGGGCCGCAGCGGCGCCCCACCACCCCTCAGGGTCCGAGGGTCCGCGACCGTGGAGACCGGCCCTGCTTGCACGTGGGGCTCCCGTGGGCAGCCCCCCGCTTCGTCTCGCCACAGCGAAGGCGGCCCCGCAGGACCAAGCCCTGCCCCCAGCACCTCCTTCCTCAGCCCGCATCCGATGCCTCAGCTTCCTTGGCCAACAAAATAACAGTGTTCCAAGTACGAATTGCTTTGTGTTTGAAAGATAATTTGTGGAACTTTTCCTTGTAAGGTTACCCTTCGGTTGTGTACAAGTCCGTTTCCCAGACTGGGTGCTCGGCTTGAAGAGTAAGAACGTATTTTAAGGCTCACGGTCGTGTTTGCACGTTAGCGAGAGTAGTGCCTGTGGAGGCTCAGGTCGCTCTCGTGACCTCATCTTTGAGTTGACAACACTGAGGCCAAAAGGCTTAAGAGGGTTGCCGAAGGCCTCGGTGGTAAGTGATGGAGCCACGCGGGGGAACGGGGGAGCCTGTCCCTTCTGGTGCCCCTTGGCAGGTCCAAGCGCCCCGGTGAGCTTGGTGAGTTCTGCTGGGGCCGCCTGGGCTCTGTCCGTGGTGCCCAGTCTAGGGGAAGGCTGGTGGTTTGGGTGCTGAGGCACCTTCGCCCTGGTCTTCGCAAGAGGAGGGGGAGACCGTGGCCGTGAAGATGGCAGGCAGGGGGCCAGGGACCGGGGAGGAGGAGCTGAGGGCTCACTGCTTCCCTTTGCGGTTGTGTTTGACATGCGCACCATCTAGCGTGTGCCCGGGGGACCCCTCCGAGCTTGTTCTGGTGACGGGCGGACAGATGAGAATCGTGCTTTCTCCTGAGCTAGGGCCGCTGTGACCGGATGGGAAGTCCTGGTGTTCCGTCCCTGGGACGCCCACATGAGGCCTCAGGGAGAGCTCGTGTCTGGGAGGCTGAAATTAGTCTGAATCTAGGAGGGGGGCGGTAAAGAGCTCCACCCTCAAACGTCTGCCTGCTTTTTTGGCAGAGGCTGAAATATGAGATCGCTGAAGTGATGACTGAGATCGACAATCTGACTTCAGTGGAGGAGAGGTAAACAGTTGGCGCCACACCGCTGAGTCCCTAACCTCTTCTCTCCCTGCCTCAGCTGCCGTGCGACCACAGCAGGGACAGGACAGTTGGGATCGCAAAGCGGGGCGGCCTTTGTGGGGCGTTGGTGCCTCGGCTCTGCTCCCCTCACCCCTTCCTGCTCTCTGTGGAGGAGTCGGGGGCAGCCCTGGGGGCTGCGGCTCTCCTCCCCCTTCCTTGGAAGCACTGTCGTGTCCCCCCACCCCCACCCCGAGTCAACCTCACCAGGAGCAGCCTCTCTGTACGGCAGAGGACTGTGCCTTCCTTAAATAGCTCTTTGTCATTATTGGGTTTTTCTGAAGAAGGAATCAAGTGTAGGGAAGACCCTGGCAGCCACGCGTGCGGCCTCTGTGGAGGGGGGCGGAGGGGCGGGGATTGGGGGGCAAGGGGCCGGGGAGCCTGGGCCGTCTTCTGCAGCGAGGGGCTGGCCGAAGTGCCGGGGGAACTGTGCACCGTCTTGCGCTCGGTGCCGGTGTTTGCTAATGATTTCTTACCTGTTTGAAATGTGTAGCAAAACTACCCAGAGGAACAAGCAGATCGCTATGGGGAGGAAGAAATTCAACATGGATCCCAAAAAGGTAAGCAGACCTCCCCGTGTCCTGGCCTGCGAGGGATTGCAGAGTCAGCGGTTTGATTGGCTCTCGCTTGGACAGAGGTGGTCGGTCACACCCCCTCGTGAATACTGAGCGCGGGAGTTATTGGTGTCACGTAGGGGCTGCCAGTGAGCCGGGTGAAGCACAAGTGTCCGTGGCTCTCGTCCCTGGAGCCCAAGACCGTACCTTGCGTGAGACGCTCCAGGGGAGGCCAGGCCGAGCCCTGTGTCCTCCCGCTGCCGTGCGGCCCGCAGCCCCGGGACCTTCGGGCAGGGCCGGACCCTGCCTGTCTGCTGGGGCTCAGAAGTGTCCCTTCCGCTCACTCACCTTCGAGAGAAGACGTCTGCGTGAAGGACCGGGGGCCGCTCCTGATTGAAGCCAACACCAGGCCTTCCCTCGAGTTGGATTTTCTAGGAAAATGCCTGAAAAATAATGAAACCTGCAACACGTAGCTGCTTCTCTTTGAGGTTGAACCAGAAGACTTAGCAGAACCTGTCAGCGCTTCATGGGACACCTGACCCAGCCGCAGGACCGTTTGGCTTGGAGACCGAAGAGCGGAGCCGGGTCAGCCTCCAGGGCTCGTGGTCCCGGAGCGGAGCGCCGTGTCCCCGCGCAGCTGACTCCGTTCCGCACTGATCTTCAGGTGGCACTCACATCACACATCTTCCTTGGCGTTTTATTTATTTATTTTTGGCACTGAGCCTCTGTGCTAATTAATGATTTGTTCGTTCAGTAAATGCTAATTGCAAGGATTGCGCCGTGCAAGGTCTAAGGTCTGCAAACTTGCATTTCTAGGTGCACATACAGTTGCAAATGGTACGTGGAGAAATGGCTTGCACGTGCGGATTCTCCCAGGCCTCACCGCGCCGGAGGCCGGAGGGGGGCGGGCTTTGTTTAGCTGGTGTCCTCCCAGCTCTGTGAAAAGGTCCCTGTTGCTTCCCGATTCTCTGCTTCGGGGGCCACCCACCAGCCCCAGAGTGGGATGCAGCCTTCCCTGGGGATGACGTTGTGATTTTGGTAATGAGCCCAGGTTTGGAGTGAGAAGTGTTGTTGTTGTTATTGTCTTAACTTCCGTGAGGAGTTGAGTTTGCCGAGTTGCCTTAATCAGCAGGTTGGATGGGCGTTGGCAGCGTCTCGAGAGCTACTTCCCAGGGGGGTTGTTCTGAAAACCAGACCTTAGGTTTTACAGTGCAGTGCGGGGTCGCACGCCGCCAAGTCCGAGGGTGAGTCCACGGCCTCCCCGCGCCGCGTGTGCAGACACACTGGTGTTTCGGGGGTACCCGCCCCCCGCCCCCGGCTCTAGCCTGTCCTCTCATTCTGTGGACACCCGGTGCCCGCTGTGCCGCCAGGAGGGCCGACTCGCGCTTCCTGAGAACTCGCCACACGGCAGGAACCGCTACCGAGGCCTGGAGTTGGTACGCGGAACCGGGGCTGTGTTTTAATGCCTGGGGCATAGTTGGGGGGAAATGAGGCTCAGAGCCTCTAAGACACGCCCAGTGTCCCGAGCGAGGAATCCACCTGGGACTCGGGCCGTGACCGCTGCGCTTCGCTGGGCTCCGGTGGGACCCTGGGGGCCCAGCCCGCAGCGTCTGTCCACCGCGTCCTCCGGGCAGCCTTAGCTGCCTCGCCTGGGCTGGGCCCGCCAGCTGCGCAGCGGGCTGCACGTGGCCCTTTGCTGGGAAAGAATAAGGAGAATTCCTTTGTCTTAGAGAAGATGATGGCACTTGTTGGAGTCCGCGTAGGCCGCCCCAGTGATACCCGTGGCTTAAATGCTGGGCATTGACTTTTCCGCTCCGCCGCCGTCCTGGAAGCTGGAAGCTCGAGCTCAGGCTGCAGCTTGGACGGCCTCCTCCCGGAGTCCCCAACCCACCGAGACGAGGCAAGAGAGCGCCCCCTGGTGTCTCTTCCTAAAAGGGCCGCGGTTCCGTCAGATCACAGCCCAGATGACCTCATCTGACCCTATCTGCCTCCCAGGGCCCCACTTCCTAACACCCTCACGTGGGGGTTGGAGCGTCAAGATAGGGATCTTTGGGAAACACACACATTCAGTCCAAAACAGTACTGGGCGATCTCACGTGCGGCGGGAAATGGACTCACTTCCAAGACTTTCAGGCCAGCAGGAAGTATTTGAAGTCACAGACGGTGACATTCTGAGCGGGAGCTTCTGTTCCTGTAGGTGCGTGAGATACACAGAGGCGGCACCTGGGGTTATAAATGAGGAAGAGGAGAGCTCGATTCAATCGAGGCAGCTGGAAACATCCTGCAGCCTCTCTTTTATTCCCAGCTTCCTGGATAAGCCTTTAAAAATATGACCTATGACTCTAACAAGCAGGAGTTCACCCCGCTGCCTAGAAATTGAGGGAACCCCGGCAGATAAAAGATGAATGGTGGCCCAAAGCGCACTTAGGAAAGATTCGTTCTGGGAAGGGACACCCACAGCAGGGGCTCGGCTCCCTCGGGCAGCAGGTGTGGGGCGTGGGACCGTGGAGGGGGCATCCCGACTGTTCAGCCTCAGCTGAGCTTGTGCCTAGAAGCTATGTGTGCCCCCAGGTGGGAGACGCAGGTGTCTCTTCTCCGCTGGCCCCAGGGAGGAAGAGAAACACCCATTCCCACAGCCCAGCTTCTCAGCACCCCGGCCGGCCACGTCCCCTGCTCCCGAAAGCACACAGGGTTCAGTTGGGCCACCAGAGAATCGGAAATACGAAGGTAACAACCCAACCAGGAATCACCCAATGGATGAGCCGCTGGACCCCGTGAAAGAGACGTGAAATGCCAGCAGCAGAGCTAACACAGGAGGAAATGTGGAAAGTAGGATGTTTTGTATATTATAAATCTCATCAGAGATGATGGGGTGTAGGCTTATCCTTGGCACAGAGAGGAGGAGTTGTGGAAAAGGTCCGTCGAGGCGAAGAGCCAAGGCCCTGTGCAGACCCACAGTGCGGGGCCGGGAGGGGCCCACGGGCAGGGCGGGCCAGGCGCTCCTGGTCTCCGTCGGTCTGCGCAGAACCTGAGACGTGGGAGGCAAGTGTGGCGGCTCAGAGTTGGTCGAACAAAAGCCACAGGAGGAGAGACGAGAAGGCAGAGTGGAGGATGTGTTTCAAAGAAATCCTGGAGTATTTATTTCAGAGCTAGACTGAGAAAAAAATCCTCAAAATCAAAGGGCTCACCAAATGCCAACCAGGATAAAATTTTCAGACACTGATCCATAGAAATATCAAGTAAAATACCAGAAAACTTATGGATAGAGAGAAATTCTCTGACTTCCCAAGGAGGAAAGACCAGATTATCTAAGAAGAAACCAGGATCACAGCAGGAACACTGGATCAAAGACAGCGGGGAAACGGTTTGCCAAGGTCCGAGGAAACGTGACTCAAAACCTAGAGTTCTGGAGAGGCTGGTGCAGACCTGCAAAAAACCAAAATAATAAAACCTAGCATTCTGAATGACAAGACTGTGACCCGTGTGAGGAGGCAAGTGAGGACGTTGCAGACGGGCCCGCACTCACGAAAGGAATTGCTGACACGTTCCGTGAGCTCTAGATCGTGGCTGGAGCCTCGCGTCTGCAAACAGGACGGGAATCCAGGACGCGGGATGCAGCCAGCCGAGCGGACGGGTAAGTCTAAAGGAGAGCTTGATTCTTGAAAGAATGTTTTAAAAATTAAAGTCCCAGGGGCGCCTCAGTGGCTCAGTTGGATAAGCCTCTGCCTTCGGCTCAGGTCCTGATCCTGGAGTCCCGGGATCGAGTCCCGTGTCAGGCTCCTTGCTCAGCGGGGAGCGTCTCCCTCTGACCCGTACCCCCTTACCTCCCGCCTAGTCCAAGGGTCAGCTGTTTGGAAGTAGTGAGGGAGAAGGGAAGCAGAGTTGTAAAGGCTGGCTAAGTTTTCTAGGTGTTCGTGGGTGAATGTAAGTTTAAATATTAAAATTTTTATTTATTTTTCTAAAGATTGATTTATTTGTCAGAGAGAGAGCAAGGGAGCACAAGCAGGGGGAGCAGCAGGCTTCCCGCCGAGCAAGGAGCCCAAGGTAGGACTCCATCCCAGGACCCTGGGATCATGACCTGAGCCGAAGGCAGACTCTTCACCGACTGAGCCCCCCAGGCGTCCCTGAGTATTAAAATTTTAAGAGTAACCACTAAAAATAGGGAGAAGATAGGATTTCTGAATTACTAGGAAAAATTAAATAAAGAAAACTTAGTTCAACAGAAGGCTGAAGAGACCTGAGAAACACCTAGCATGTGTGAAGGCTCAGGAAACGAGTGGTAACAAATCCATAATCACCGTAGATTTGATTGGGATCAGTTACCTCTTAAAAGCACCTTAGCGTTAGGTTGAAGAAGCAACAAGAAAGCCCAGACGCGTTCTGACTGGGACACGCACCTGGAACAGAGCACCAAGGTTGAAAACAAGGACATAGGAAAAGATACATAAGGTGTGTCATGGGTTGAATGGTGCCCCCCTCCAGCAGATTCCACTGTTTGGTTTTCTAAATGATACACTTTGTAAAGATTTTATTTGTGTATTTGAGAGAGCGAGCAAGCACGCACAGGCATGGGGAGCGTCAGGGAGAGGGGGAAGCGGACGCCTCGCTGAGCAGGGAGCCCGACGCGGGGCTCGATCCCAGGACCCCGGGATCACGACCTGAGCCGAGGGCAGAGGCTTCACCGACTGAGCCCCCCAGGCGCCCCCTCTAAGTGATATTTTAAAACGGGAACATTGTCTAATGATCCTGGAATATTTACTTTGTTTAATTAGCGTTTCGCTAGAGTACTTGGGTCCCGGGGCTGCTGTGATAAATGACCACACACTCGGTGGCCTGAAACAGAGGGGTGTCGTCTTGCGGGCCCCGGGGCCAGAAGCCTGAGCTGCCCGTGTGGGTGGGGTCGGTTCCTTCCCGAAGCTCCGGGCCTCCCTCCCAGCTCGCCGCAGCCGCCGGCCACGCCTGGTGTTCCCCCGCCTGCGACCCGCCGCGCTGCTCTCAGCCTGCGAGTCACATGGAGGGGACACATGTCAGCGCCTTCCGTGTCCTCTCCCTCTGCCTCTCCTCCCCGACACAGTGGCATCCTCCTTCGTAAGTGCTCGCTCTGGCTCTGGCTTCCGGCTCCCTGTTCTCTTCTGGACCGTGGCCTGGGCTCACCCCTGTGGCACCGTGTTTCCCGGTACCTCTTGCAAAGGGAGCTGGAGCTTAACTTGGGGCTCCTCTGGCTGCCTTCCGTAGCCTTGAAGCACAGAAGAGGTGACCTTGGCTGGGCTTACTTGGTCTACTCAGATCCTGGTTTTTCAGGCTGTTGCATAGCCCCCCCCCCCCCCCCCCCCCCCCAAGGAGCTCCTGGTGTTTGGATTTTACAGGTCGTGAGCATCAGAGCTCGGGAGAGCCTCAGCCCCAGGCTCATTCAGTTCCGGGCTGGGTGTAGGCTGATGGAGTGCTTGAGACCTTGTGACTGTGGGAGTCACTAGGCCTCGGGACGCTGGGGACCACTGGGAGGCTGGAAGGGGCACAAGGCAGGAGCGATGGATGCGAGACTCTGTCCAAGCCACGGCCCCCACCCCCTGACGGTGCACAGCAGAGTAACGTCAGTGGGGACCTGACTGCAAGACAGCCTGCAGCCGGGGTTCACCACTGCCCGGCAGCACGCCCGCCCTCCGCCGGCCAGTACCACAGCCGAGGGGGGCACGAAAGATCAGGCTGAGGATGTCACCTCAGATGCCAGCCAGGCACCCATCCCCAGGGAGCACCTGCTTCCACAGGGGCCTTGACCCAGGACCTCGGGCTCCTTTGGATGCTCTCTCTTCTGTCCCTTGCAATTTGGGGGGCGGTGTCTACTGGTTCCACCCCCAGCTGGGCTGTGAGTCTTTGGGACGTGGAGTTGAGAGGCAGACCAGGGCTGCTTTGCTCTCTGATCTCTTGGCCGGGGATGTGAGGTGAGACTAGCCGCCTGCCACCTGCCCAGAGCTCCCCTCCCGCAGGGAGCCCTGCCTCCCCCACCCTGGGTGCTGGGTGCGCACGGCGCCCGCACTCTGGCCCCTCACCTTGTTTCTGGGGCCTTGCTGGACAGTGTGTCCTTGGGATCAGAGTGCTTCCTCAGGGTATGTGCACGTCCTCCCGTGTCCAAGACGATCCTCGCGAGGGCTGGACTCCTGTGAGCTCCCACCAGAAACAGAGGAGAGTTAATTTAGGATCGTCAGGCATACTGATTTTTTGGTAAACTTTCTTACTTTTTGAAGAAGAGCATATGGTGCGCAAACTTTCAGGCTGAATGCACAGCCTGACGAATCTTTACACATTAAAAATCCTTGTGTAACCCAGAGCGAGATGCGGTGGAGGGCATCAGGGGTGTCTTTCCGGTGTCTCCTCCTAGCGAAGATTCCACCCTGTCCGCGCAGGGTGGTGTGCAATTCAGGTACATTCCTTGTCATCCTTTACCCTGTGTCTCGTGTGTCGGACGCATCGATGTTGTGCATTCATTCTCTCTCGTTGCTGCCTCGTGTTCCATCGTGTGGAATCAACCAGAATAGATTTCTCTCTCCTCTCGTTGGTCAGACATTGTTGGGTTGTTTCCTGTTTGGGGGAATTCTAAATGCGGCTGCTGCGGACATCCACGTGTTGGGGGGAAAACAAAACAAGGACCCTCGGAGGGACCCTGTGGTTGAGGGAGCCCAGGTCCTGGGTGCGGAGAGTGGCAGCTAGACAGTCTTCTCCGAATCCGTACAAGTAGAGGGCACAGTTCCCCTACCAGCAGCCTTCATTTCGAAGTTGTCACCTGCGCCCTTGAGGGTCTTCGAGTGGGTGTGGGTTTGCGCCAGCGTCGGCTCGGTGGCACAGACCCGACAGAGCTCGTGAGTGCCGCTTACACGACGGACCGCCTTCTCACCCAGCAGCGGTGGCCGCAGGGAGTCCGGGGGCTCCCAAGGGACAGAACCCCCCCCACCCCCCCCATTCATCCGGGCCCTTCCCTCATCCACTGGCCGTGAGGGTTCCGGTCGTCACGTCTGCATTCCAGGCAGGAGGGAGGGAGAAGGAGCTGCTCACAGTCCCTTTTGATCAAGAAAGCAACAGCTTCCCCAGGTCCTCCCTCCGGCCTTCTTTCTGACCAGATCGGGGTCACAAGGTCATTCCTAGTTGCAAGGGAAGCTGGGAACGTGATTATTTAGCGAGGAACAGCAAGGGAAAGGGGAGCTCGGGGAGGCCATGGGTTCGCCGACCACATACAACGTGTTCCTCTCACACAAGAAGCAGATTGTTCTCCCGAGCTTGGGAAATTCGGTATCGTTAGTACTTCTGCCTTTATAATCTCTAATACCTTCTTTGTGATTCCTTGTTCAGTAACCCGTTTAGCCCGTTAAATTGCCGGGAGGAATGAATGTGCTTTCCTCTGATGGACAGAATGTAGTCTGGGGTGTGAGGGTCAGGTTGTCCTGGTATTTCTGCTGTGTCCCAGCCGGGAAGGTCATTACTCGGCGTACTTGTGCCTTTGGGAAAGGAGTCCGGGCGACCCCCCTAACCAGAGCGTCCTTTCTCCTGTCCCTCTTCAGGGAATTCAGTTTCTAATAGAAAATGACCTGCTGCAGAACTCCCCAGAAGACGTAGCCCAGTTCCTGTATAAAGGAGAAGGCCTAAATAAGACCGTCATCGGGGACTATCTGGGAGAAAGGTAAGTTGAAGGAGAACCAGCGGCCCAAGCTGGGCCCGGCCTTCACGTCGGGGTCTGTCCGTTACCTCTGGGCACGGGGCGCATGTGGAGAGGTGTGGGTGCCCGGGGGCCAGGAAGCCACGGCAGGACTGAAACCGGGCTGCCTCCTCTCCGTACCTCAGAAAGCATTTTTTTTTTTTTTTTTTTTTTTAAGATCATTAGAGACAGAGCGTGCGCGCGCATGTACGTGTGAGCACGTGCGACGGGGTAGGGGCCGAGGGAGGGAGACTCGAGCAGACTCTCCCCTGAGCACAGAGCCGGACTCGGGGCCCCACCTCATGACCCTGCGGTCATGACCTCAGCTGAAATCGAGTCGGATACGCAACTAACTGAGCCCCCCAGGCTCCCCCTCAGAAAGCATCTTAATCTTCTTTTGATGTTTTGCCCAGAAGTAGACCAGATTTCTCCGTGGTTTTCTTCCCCTGGTTGCTCGGGGGCAGGAGCGAAGGTGGGAAGTTACTAATTTTTTAAATGGAGAGCAACTGGTCGGATTTACATTCCCAGCCTTCTTTAATTAAGGGTCCATGTGCTGTGCACAGCAGAGGTTAGGGCAGGAATCTAAGGCAGCACATCCCTGAGTCAAAGATCAAACAAGAGTACTTTTAAACAGGAGCCCGAGAGTTGCTCAGCCAGGGTGGTTTCTGTTTCTAGCTTTTTATTAAAAATAGTTGATCAAAGGTGGAAAGCAGGACACTTCCTAACTCATTCTGCGTGACCAGTACTACCGGAGAGCAAAACCAGAGATAGCACAACAGCAGCAGCAGCAACAACAACAGAAGCCCTGCAGAGCAGTATTTCTTAGGACTACTGAAGCAGAAATCCTCAACCAAGTATCCGCAAACCTAGCAATGTAGACAGATGATTATACCCCAGTACGCTCACCCCCATGCACGCGTTCATTATCCCAGGAACGCAAGGCTAGTTCAGCGAACGAGAGTCGAAGTAATATACGCCATCAATAGACTAAAGAGCAAAACCCACACGACCGTCGCAGTAGATGCTGGAAAGCCTGCCGGCAGCATTCACTGCTTCAAGGCAAAGCATTCAACAAACCAGGAAAAGAAGAGAACTTCCTCAGGATGACGCAGGCCCTTGTGAAACCCACAGGCTGTCTTCGTGCTTTCTCCTAAGAGCAGGATTGAGATAAGGTTGGTTGCTCTTGCCACTTCTCTTCAACATGGTACTGGCGGTGCTAGTTAGGCGAGAAAATGAAATTAAAAACATCTAGTTTGGAAAGGAAGAAATAAAACTTTGTGGAAGACAGAACTGTGTACGAAGGAAGTCCTGAGGAATCACTGAAGGCAGTAGAGCTAATAATCAAGTTCGGTAGGGCTGCAGGATATCAGATCAATATGTAAAATTCAGTTGAGTTCTAAATGGTAGCAGTGAGCAAGCTTGGAAAGGATATTAAGAAAAACAGCTCCATTTTAAAATAGCACTAAAAGGAATAAAATACTTGGGAATAAATTTAACAAAAGAGGTACAAAATATTTACTCTGAACTATACAAAACTTTGGAAAAAAAAATGAAAAGACCTACATAAATGGAAAGATATCCCATGTTCATGGATTGGAAATTTCAGTTACAGATTTTACTCATTCCCTATCAGAATCCCTAGTCATCCTAAAATTAATGTAGAACATCGTGGGACCCAAAATAGCCACTTGGAGAAGAACAACAAAGTTGCAGAACTCAAATTTTCTGATTATAAAATGGACTAAAGCTACAGTAGCCAAGATGGTGTGGTACTGGTGTAGGTGTAGGGATGGACTTCTAGGTCACGGAATAGAATGGAGAACCTAGAAATAAACCCTTACATTTTTTTGTCACGTGACTTTTGACAAAGGTGTCAGGATAGTTCAGTGGTGGAAAGAATTGTCTTTTCCACAAACGGGTGGGACACCTGGATATCCGCATGCAAAAGAATACCACTGGACCGCTCAGGCTGCGCAAAAATCAAACTGGACCAAAGAACTACATGTGGGAAGGAAAACTGTAAAACACCTAGAAGAAAACATAGGGTTGGATCTTTGTGACCTTGGATTAGGCACGAGTTTCTTCGATATGGCACCAAAAACAAACAGCAAAAGAAAAATGTAGATAAACAGGACATCATCAAAAATGAAAATTTTTGTGTTGAAAAGGATGTCATCAAGAAGATGAAGAGGCAGTCCACGGACTGGGAGAAATTTTTACAAGTCCCGTGTGAATCTAATAAGGGCTTCTACCTAGAATATGTGAAGAACTTTATATTTGTGATATACAACTCAATATTATGACGGCTCAGTCATGAAACGAGCAAAGCCTCTGAATGGACGTGTCTCCAAGGAAGACAGGTGACTGCACAATGAGGCCACAAGCACAGTGGCCACCGAGTGCACGGCGGGAGGCTCCGCATCGTCAGCCCCCATCAGGGAGCTGCCACTTCACACCCACGAGGACGTCAGTAGTAGTAATAGAGAAGCTTCGCCCAGGATGTGGGGAAACCCGAGCCCTCACACGCGGCTGGTCGGTGAGGAAGTGCGGGGGCCGTGGGAGGCGGCTGGCAGTTCTTAAAAATACTCCCGTCACCCTGCGACCCGGTCCTAGGTGTTCACCCGAGAGAAGGAGAAACGTCCATGTGCTCAAACACGCGTGACTGTAGCCACGTGGCTCTCGGCCGCCAGAAGGTGGAAGGGGTTCCGATGAGGGTGTCCCTCAGCTGGCGCGGGGACGAGATGCGGTTCGTCTGCTCGCTGGGTGGTCGCTGGGCAGCCGGGAGCAGAGTGCTGGCGTGCGCTGTCTCGGGCCGTGTGCTCCCCTTTGCGCGGAGCGCTCGGAGCGGGCGACTTCAGGAGGGACACCGCAGACTCGGGGTGGCCCAGGCCTGGCAGGCGGGGCGATGGGCTTTCTTTGGGGGGCAGGGAAAGTGTTCAGGAATCGATTGTGGTGACGGCTGCACAGATCTCTGAATATATTAAAAGCCATTGAATGGTACACTTGAAATAAGACAGTCATACGGAATGTGAATTATGTTTGAGCAAAGCTTAAAAAAAAAAAAAAAAATCCCGCAAGAAACCCTGAGCAGTGGCCCGGGCCTGGCAGCACGTGACTCGTCTGTGCCACGAGGGCCAGTGTCTGGTTCGCCGCCATCCCTGTGGCAGGTGCGTGAGATGAACGGGGACTTTGTGTGATCTGCAGGCCGGCGGCTCCTGCTGTCAGCAGGTTTTGAGTTCCAGAAAATACCAAGTTCCGAATCTATGCCAGGCTCTGGTTTAGGCACATGGGTTGTGTTGTTTAAAAAAAAGAAAGAAAAGGACAGCCTCGTCCCCTCGTGGAGCGGATCTTGGGCTGGAAGGATGCAGGTAAAAGCCACTTCTGCCGTCTCGTAGGAGGGGATGGGGGCAGGGGCAGCGGAAGCACGCAAGGGCTCTGGGTGGGCTGCAGTTGGCAGATAGGCCGGCTGGTCAGGCTTGTCTGAGGTGGTGACGATCGTGCCAGGCCGTGAAGGGGGCGAGGGCGTGCTGCGGGCGGGTGTCCAGGGAGGGCAGGACAGGAGGAGGGTCAGTGTTTGGGGGCGTGTGGCTAGAGCAGAGGGAGGGGAAGGGTGGCGGAGGTTCTCAGGGTGATGACGGTCCCCTCTGCCCATTGCTGGGGGGCGGGAGGAGGTTTCCAGTCTGGGAAGGATGTGGTTTGAGTCACAACTCGAAGCCGTGGGGACTTAGCGGGGTATCTCCAGATGTGCAGGTTCAGAGAGGGGTCTGGCAGGAGGCAGGAACCCCCGAGCGGCAGGCTCGCAGGTACTGTTTGTATCACAGGCGAGTGCGGCAAGACCGAGCCTCAGGGACCACCCTCGAGGGCGGCCGGCTGGCAGCGGGAGTGGGGGTGCCGCCGCCCCTCGGATCACTTGGCCTCTGTGGTCCCGCCTTGGGGGTCTTCACACTAGCGGTAGCCTGTGCACCTGAGCCCAGGAGGGGACCAGATGCTTCCCTGGGGATGTGCGATCACCCAGTTCTGCACCCCGCACTCGGCAGCCCTGGAGCTGGGACAGTGGGCGCTTGCCTTCGAAGCTGACTCCCAAGACTCTGACCTGGCCGTTGCTGCCACTGCATGGGCGCTCAGCCCTGTGCAGAGCCCACTCCCCGGTCGGCCCTGCTGCCCGCCCAAGACGGGTGGGTGCTCCCGCCTCTGGGGCCGCTCCCCCAGCACCCCCAAGGCCTCAGCAGCTCGCCCCAGAGAAAGGAGGGGAACATCGCAGCATGTGCTCTGTGCCTGGACCCTTTCCCGAGGCCGTGTTCATCCTTGCAGCCCCATGGGTGGCTGGTGGGGGGGTCCCCCCCCCTTTTTTTTTTTTAAAGATTTTATTTATTATTTGACAGAGACACAGCAAGAGAGGGAACCCAAGCAGGGGCCAGGGGAAGAGGGAAAAGGAGAAGCAGGCTTCTGGCTGAGCAGGGAGCCCGATGCAGGGCTCTATCCTAGGACCCTGGGATCATGACCTGAGCCAAAGGCAGGCGCTTAACGACTGAGCCACCCAGGCATCTGGTGGGGGTCCCTTTGCAGGTGCCCTGGGCTGTGTCCATCCCTCACCGTCAACAGATCGCCAGCGGGCCTGTGCCCATGGGGCGGCAGCACCCTTGTCTTCAGCGAGGTCTGGTCTGCTCTAAGGTCCGGGGAAGGCTGGGGGACTGTCGCCGCTTCCAGGAAGGGGAACCCTTGTGTCCTGGCCCACACCTCTGGTGACAGTGGCATTTCATGGGCTCAGGCTGTCCTTAATGTCTGCCGTGACCAGGATCTGGGGAAACAGCATGGAGGGAAATCCCAGGGAAGCGTGTTGTCCTCTTCACGTGTTGTAAAAGTGGAGGCCTTTGATGGTCTTCTTGCATGTTGTTTGGGTTTTGTTTTTTTTTTAGAGTTTATTTATTTATTTGACAGAGGGAGATCATATGTAGGCAGAGAGAGAGAGAGGGAAGCAGGCTCCCCGCTGAGCAGAGAGCCCAATGCGGGGCTGGATCCCAGGACCTGAGATCATGACCTGAGCCGAAGGCAGAGGCCTTAACCCACTGAGCCACCCAGGCGCCCCATGTTGTTTGGTTTTAAAAGCTCTCCGGCACTGCCCCAGTTTCGGCCTGGGCTCCCGCAGTCAGCGGCCGCCGGTTGGGAGCGGAGGGAGGGCGCTTGCCCGGAGCTCGGGACCCCGCGCGGCGTGTGGTGCCATCTGGAATCTTCCAAGGGCCCCTGTACCCCGACTGGCACGACTGTGAAGTAAACTCCCAACATCCTACCCAGTCTCCCTTGTCCTCAGCCCCAAAACGAGCATGCCGCGCAGGAGATCTTAACTTCTAGTTGCGCGAGACGAGAAACCAGAGACACTTGCTCTACGTAGAAAAGGTCTGTGTTTTGAAACGTGGACATTCTGAGCAGCGGCCTTGGACCGCATTTGCTTTCTTTCCCAGGGACGACTTTAATATTAAAGTTCTTCAAGCGTTTGTCGAACTCCATGAGTTTGCTGATCTGAACCTCGTCCAAGCCTTAAGGTAAGTCGGAGAGCGGGAGGCAGGCCCTCACCGCACGGGCCGGGGCCGCAGACAGGCCTGGGGGTGTGGGGGGGCGCGCGGCCCGGGCCCGAGCTCGAGCTCGCCGCCCTGGGGCCCCGGGGGTGCGTCCTGTTTCGCGCCCAGCACTCGGCCCGCGGGTCCGGGCTTTCTCCCGCTTCTGCAGCGGAGCCCTTCCCCACCTCGGAGGCCGGCCTCGCGGATGCCCGGGCGGGGGGCCAGGGGGCGTGGGCAGAGCCCCTGCCTTGTCCGGACCCGCCCTCGTCCCCTGTGCTCGTTTCTCCGCAGGCAGTTCTTGTGGAGCTTCCGGCTCCCGGGGGAGGCGCAGAAGATCGACCGCATGATGGAGGCGTTCGCGTCCCGCTACTGCCTGTGCAACCCCGGCGTCTTCCAGTCCACAGGTGGGCGAGGGCCGGGGCCGGGTGCGCGCAGGGGCGGGGCGGGGCGGGCGCGGCTGACCTCCCCGCCCCGGCCTCCGCAGACACCTGCTACGTGCTGTCGTTCGCCATCATCATGCTCAACACCAGCCTCCACAACCACAACGTGCGGGACAAGCCCACGGCCGAGCGCTTCGTCACCATGAACCGCGGCATCAACGAGGGCGGGGACCTCCCGGAGGAGCTGCTGCGGGTGAGCCCCCCGCCCCGGCGGCCGGCTGCGGGGTCCCCCGGGGACGCGCGCGGACCGGCCCCCCCGGCCCCCCGGCCCCCCGGCCGCGTCCCTGAGCGCGCTGGCGCCCGTGCTCCTCGCAGAACCTGTACGAGAGCATCAAGAACGAGCCGTTCAAGATCCCCGAGGACGACGGCAACGACCTGACGCACACGTTCTTCAACCCCGACCGCGAGGGCTGGCTCCTGAAGCTGGGTGAGTGGCGGCCGGCGGGCGGGCCCCGCACTCGGAGCCCCCAGCCCTCGGCAGCCGAGGCCCCCGACCAAAGGCAGAACCGCTAGAGGCCAGGGCCGCTGGGCCCGGCCCGCCCCCGGCAGCCGCCGCGCGCCCCAGGCTCCGTGGCTGCCGCTTTGCGCCCTGCCCCGTGCGAGCGAGGCCGCCCCGTGCGAGCGAGGCCGCCCCGTGCGAGCGAGGCCGCCCCGTGCGAGCGAGGCCGCCCCGTGCGAGCGAGGCCGCCCCGTGCGAGCGAGGCCGCCCCGTGCGAGCGAGGCCGCCCCGTGCGGCTCCACCGCAGAGACGGGCGCCCGCGCTGCACGAGCGTCCCCGAAAACTGCTCAGTTAGCGTCCAGATGCCCCGAGGCAGTTTTCTGTGCCAGAGGCAGGTGCATTTACTGCGAGAACCTGCGTGCCGTTCTCTTGGTTTGGTGTGGCTGATTTTTGATGAGTGGTTTAAATGTGCCTTCTTGTTGTTTTCCTTCTGCCTGTGGCTCCCACCTTTCTGTTCTGTGACGGGCTGTCCCTGCTTGTTCTGCGTTAGGAGGTACGTACCCAGTGGCTTCCTGCCCCTTCCCCAGCTGCTCGTTCCTCTCTCGGTTTCTCTCCCCCGTTGGTCTGTGTGAAGCTCTGATTTGTGGCTGCCATTCATTCGACCCATGTGGCTTTGGACTTGCTGGGGTTAGCTTCACGCAGGGTGCGGCGAACGGGGACACCCGCTCCCGCGGGGCCGGGACGCCAGCCTCTGCACCCGGACGCATGGGAATGCCATATGGGAACGGGCTCACCCTCCGTGTCCTCAGGGCCCGAGCAGTCTCAAGACTGCTGGGCGCCTGCTCCATTCCCGTGCATCACCGTTGCCTCTCATACTAACCAAACAGCGCATGTGTGCTCCCCCCGGACGGGGTGCGGGAACGTTGGACAGGCTTCCTAACCACTGACGAACAAGTAGAGCAGCGTCGGTCTTTACTGGGCAATTATAAGAATTGGTCGGGTATTTTTGTTTTGTTTTGCTTTGTTTTTGGTCTCGTTTTGATTCTGGGGGTGGTGGGTGGGATTCCTGCCTTCCTCTGACACGAGAGCCTGTGAGATGGGACCATGAGTACCGACCAGGCGTGGTCACCGTAGAACACGCTGTAAGACACCAGGCCTGAGCGAGTCCCCGAGACTCTGTGTTCTTAATCGGGGGTGGGGGGAAAGAGGCCGGTGTGAGGGCGTGTACCAGGGATCAGCCGTTCTGACCTGGGTCTTGCTTTGGCTTTTCTGTGGCTGAGCTGAGGTTTGGGAACATTCTAGATCTTTGTCTAGAAACCCAGAGCCATAGCCGTGGACTTGGAGATGCATCTCTCAGGTCACCTCAGACCTGTGGCCTCGGGGTCAGGGCAGGGGGGGCGTGTCCCACACACCGGCAGCTGCACCTGGGCCCCTCTCGTCCCTGCACTGCCAGGGACACACCCCTCGTGTGACCGTGACGGTGCAGGCCAGCCTGGCAGCCGGTGTGGCCTTGGCTCCAGTGGGAAACATGCCTGCTTCTAAAACCAGGACAGGGGTGAGGGAGACGAAGGCCCAGCGGGGCTCGAGTTCCCCCACACGGAAGCAGTACCCAGAGCACCCTGAGGAGCTGTGGAGCTGGCAGGGTGCTGAGCGGGTGCCCAGGGGGCCCCCAGCCGGCAGTCGTGGCCTCGACATGGTGGGCAGGCCAGGGGACCGGGCTCGGCTCCTTCCATGCTCCACCGCCACGTGCACAAGTGTGAGGGGAAGTCGCCGCGCCGGCGTTCCCGGTAGCTGTCACCGAGCTCGTGGCGACGGTGCCGCTCAGAGCCCGCCGGCCTCTGTCCCCTCTCTGCGCACAGCTGCGGCATCCCCAGCACGGGTTCCCTGGCTGCTAGGGCTGGACGCCGGCTGGGCCCCTAGGGCTGGGTGGCGTCCGGATCCGAGGGCCAAGAAGGCAGTAAATCTGCCGGAAGCTGAAGCCAGAGATGTGTTAGCTCGGCCCAGCTTAGCCCCGGCCCAGCCCGGGCCCTTCTCCGGCGCGGGGCAGACAGGCCTGCACACAGAAGCGCTGGACCAGGGGCCTCCCGCACGAGCCTAGGAGGCGACGTGTGCTCCGTGTCCGCACTCAGCAGAGGTCACCATGTGACCTTGCTTACTTGTGTCTCATCATAAACTTAGTCTTAGGTCAGGGGGCGCTTCCAGAAGGCCAGGATGCTTGGCGAGAGCACAGGAGTGTCATAGCATTGCTTCAGGATCGTTAAGGAGAAACTCCTTAGAACCACTGAGTGTCGAGAACGGGTCAGTTGTGTTAAAGACACAGACAGGCGCGGGGGTCAGAGCTGAGCTGTCCTGCGGGGGACAGTGTCGCAGGGTGTGTGGCCACAGTGTGCCCAGGAGCAGCCTTGGAACTCGCAGCAGGTTCAGAGCGGAGAAGCCAGGCTCCTTTCCGCAGGCGTGAGTGTGTGTGTGTGTGTGTGTGTGTGTGTGTGTGTGTGTGTCCCCGTATCCGTCCATGTGTCCATCCCCGTCTCCTGAAGCTCATCCAGGAACACTCTAGGCAGAGCCTGTCTATCCCCTTGTAGTGACACTCGCGGTGGCTCCAACCCCAAAGGTGGGAATCTCGCACCCCCCACCGCCCCTGCTGCACCTGCCCCCCGAGCTGGAAGGGTACCTGGGGCTGGGCTGGGGGGCCCTTGGCCATGACCACCGGCCCGGGGATTGGGCTCCCCGAGACGTGCCACTGAACTCAGGAGCCCCCGGGGGCTAAACGCCGAGAAGCCTTCCTGGCTAACTCGGCTCCCCTGGTGGCGGGCGGTGCAGGGTCCGCGACGGGACTAGGGGTGAGCAGAACCTGGGCCGCCAGCTCGCAACCCCGTGTGGGAGTGCGGACGGAAGAGCAGGCGCTGGACAGATGGACAGTGTGTGGGCTCCTGGGGGTTCTCCGAGAACCTGCTTGTGGGGCTGAGGGGAGGGAAGGTGCTGGCAGGAGGGTCGGCGCTCAGGCAGTGTGGTGGCGAGAAGGAAGGGCTGGGGCCGGGAGGGGGACCGCAAGGTGGCCCTGGACACCGCTGAGGGGTTGGGGTCCTGGGCTGACAGAGTGTGAGCCTCTGGGGGCCTCGGGCATGGAGAGCCGACGTGAACTTACCTTTTCAAGGGATGTCTCTGGCTGCCGTTTAGAGGAGAGTCAGGGGCGGGAGGCCGGCCGGGGTGGAGAGGCTGGTGGCCCAGGCCAGCACCGGTGCAGCCAGAGAGAGACCTGGGGGGAGGGAGGTGGAGCGAACCGGGTGTGGGGGTTACCTGGAGAGAATCGGTGCTGTCCCATCACCGGAGGACTTGGGGACGAGGGTCTCCCAGGCCCCCTCCCTGTGAACGGGGGCTTCCCTGGGGCGCTGCAGCGGCGGCCAGGGAATGAGCAGGGCTCCTGGTGCCCAGCCCTGTGCTGGGTCCTCGAAGGAACCAGTGAGCCCCGTCCCGAGGGAGCAGAGATTCCAGGGCAGCGCTGAGAGCCCCGAGGAAGCTGCACGGGGGTCGGGGGAGCCAGGGCCCCGCTCGGCTCAGAGATGGGGGAGGGGTGGGGCTCTAGGCCCAAAGGCCCTGGGGGACAGGCGTGCGGTCTGAGGGCTGCAGAGAGGGCAGTAGGGATCGGGGGAGGCACACGGCCACAGAGAGGGCATCGGGGGAGGCACACGGCCAGACCCTTCGGACGGGACCAGAAGTGAGGTGTGCGGGCCGGGGTGTCAGCGAGAGGGGGAGACGTAGCTGGACGTTCCTTCCCCACACAGCCGAGGCCCCCCTCAGTGCCCGGCAGGCCTGCCCGCCAGCCCCTCCGGTCGGGTTTGGGCCTGCCCGGGACCGTCTAAAGGTCCGACGTCTGATCAGTGAGGCAGGGGTGAGGGGTCCCAGCGGGGTCTCCCGAGGACTTGGCCAGTGGCACCGAATCCCAGTGGTTGTGACTCTCCCCCGGAAGTACGGCGTCTTCCTGCCTGGATTTCTGTGAACTCCCTGCTGGGAGGCCCTCTTCCTCAGCCCCGGGCGGACCGGGAAGCCCCTCTGGGACCCCCGGCCCCACGAGACCCCCACGGCCTTTGCTCCCACACCGCAGTCCGTCTGCCCCTGCGGCGCTCACCTGCTTGCGTGTGGTAGAGCCAGGCCGGCAAGCTCCACCGGAATGTCACCTCAGGGGGGGGACAGCAGGGCCAGCTGCTGCTGGTGCCCGCGGACGGCTTGATTCTGTTACCATGTGCGTGTTTTCCTGGTAGACTGTTTTTGTTTTTTTTTTTTAACTTCAGGTCAGAAGCAAGGGCGGGAAATTGAAGCCCGTCTGTGCTGAATATTTAAGGGTAAAAGATTTCCTGTTCTGTAGTGAAAGGAGAGGAGACGCAGATGAGCTGTGTGTGCATGTGTGTTTACATGTGTGTCCCCAATCTTATTAAGAGATAATTTGATCGAGTAACTCCCAGACCCAGGAGTAATTGATGGTGACGGATCCCAGGGCCAGCCGGGGCGCTGCCGTAACAGGATTAGGTCGTGGAGAGGCCCGGGGAGCCGCATGGACTTCATCCTGTGGCCATTTCCATGGGGGGAAATTAAGCCCATTCATCATGACTAACGTTTCCAGAAAGGTGGAATTCAGTAGGGGCCCAGGTGGCCGTGTTGGGGGCCCCGGTGCCGCCCGGGTGGGGGTGCATGCAGGGCCCCCGCAGCGCCCCCGCCCGCTCGCCGCCATCCGGGCGCCAGGCCGCTCGGCTCGGCCGGGCCTGGGCTCAGCGCGGGCAGAATGTCCCACGTTTCCACGAGGAAGGGAGCTTAAGACCGAGCTTGGCTCCCAGTGGCATTTCTGTCGGTCCCGGGCCCGCCCTTCTGGGCCCCGGGGTCCTGAGCACGAGCGGGCGCGGACTCACGAGCCCCTTCTGCTCCTAGGAGGGCGGGTGAAGACCTGGAAGCGCCGCTGGTTCATCCTCACCGACAACTGCCTCTACTACTTCGAGTACACGACAGTAAGTCCGGCCGGGCTGCGGGGGCGCAGGGCCCCGGGGGGGCGGGGGGCGCGGGGCGGGCCCCAGCCAGGCTGGCCGTGCGCTCTTCTCTCGCAGGACAAGGAGCCCAGGGGGATCATCCCCCTGGAAAACCTCAGCATCAGGGAGGTGGAGGACCCGCGCAAACCGGTAAGCTGGCCTCCTCTGGCCGCCACTGCCCTCCGGCGGCCGGCGCGCCCCGTGACGGCCGTCTGTCTGTCTGTCTCCGCCAGAACTGTTTCGAGCTTTATAACCCGAGCCACAAGGGCCAGGTCATCAAGGCCTGCAAAACGGAGGCGGACGGCCGGGTGGTGGAGGGGAACCACGTGGTGTACCGCATCTCCGCGCCAAGCCCGGAGGAGAAGGAGGAGTGGATGAAGTCCATCAGGTGCGGCCCAGCCCCCGCTCGGAGCCGCCAGGGGCCCGGGGCCTCCCTGTGCGCGCGCTGCGGCCGGACCGCGAGTGCGCGCGCGTGCGGGAGCGAGCGTGACCTGCGAGCGCGGACGCCGGCGCGTGTGGGAATGCGTGTGGCAATGCGTGCACCTGGGCCGCGCCAGCCCGAGCGCAGGCGCACTTCTGTGTGGGGACACGGGCGGGCCCTAAGCTCGCCGCTCGGGGCGCTGCACGTGCCGCCCGACCTCAGCCTTCTCTCTCCCCAGGGCGAGCATCAGCAGGGATCCTTTCTACGACATGCTGGCCACGAGGAAGAGGAGGATTGCCAACAAGAAATAGGTCTCTCCCGGCCTCAGCAGGTGAAAGTAGAAACCAAAACCCCACAGCAGAAAGTGACTGGGAGCCTCCCCCCACACCCTGGGCCCCGCCTCGCTCTCCCGCCGCCTTCCCGGAGGAGGCAGCGCCTGCCCCGCCCTGACCGTTTGGTGGGAGCGCCTTTGGGGGGTGGGGGGGTCGCCGAGGGCCCTGCGCCGCGGGTGTCCCGACGCCCTCCTCCCGCCGCCGCCCGCCGCACGACCTGCTGTCGTGCCCGTCGTGCCGCACGTGCTCACCCGGGGCTGCGTTCACCGTTCTAGAAGCCGCGGTTTTCTATCAGAACAAGGAAGGAAAAGCTACCACTTTTTTATTCAGAGTTTTTTCTCAGATATATAGGATTATAGCTTTTATATGCCTTTTTATATTCTGAAATTATAACGGAAGATACTTTCTAACAGTAGTATTTTTAGAATGGCAGCTATAAATATAATTCCTGGACACAAATCTATACTGTGCACTGAAGAAAAATTCTGTCTACAGTACACGTGCAGCACCGAATGGGGGCGGCGGGCAGCCGAGTCCCCCGCATCCCTGGGCAAGGGCCTGGCTCCAGGAGGCCAGGTCCCCTGGGGCCCCTCTTCAGCTCAGATAACTTTCTAAAAAGGCAGATCGTTAAAATACAAGCAACGGTTCCGGGTGTTTCTGCTGTACCCGCCTTGCCGGCACCGTCTGGGTGTGGAGCCCCATGGAACGGCTGCCGTTGGCCGGTTTGGACCCCAACCGGCGGTTCCATGTGGTTCAGTGGAACCAGGCTTCCGACTAGTCTTCACTCTTTCAAACCTGTTGGAAAACCAGTGTTTCTTTTACTGACCTGATGGTAGTTGGACCCGATCTCTTGATGTAACACATAGACCAGTAACTAGAACGAATCTCATTCCATGTTTTCAGAGACTTTACTCTCTTGCTGTGAGCAGGGAGCGCGCGCTGTGGGATGGAGGCGCGGGGCACTTAGGGTTTCCTGTAAATAGTGTAAAGGCCCGAAAACACGCAGGTGGTGGAACGTGAGACGATCCCCCAGCAGGCGGCTGTCAGGTTGCTGTTGATCTAATAGTAGGTGCTCAGGACGTCTGTCTGCCGGAGGGAGGAGGGCTCTCAGAGCAGCTCGCGGCTGCCGCGGGCCGAGGCTGGGGTGCTGTGTGCTGGGTCGCCGCCGCCGCCGCTGCTTCGGGCCCGCGACAGAGGCCGCCGGGCCGGACCCCCTTGCCCACGCTGCGTGGACACGCCCTGCCTCTGCGCCCTTTGGAGGTCACGGACTGTCCCAGGCAAGACGAAGTCCCAGAAAGCAGGCTTCAGACCGTCGGCACCTGTGTGAAGATTTTAAGTACAAGTAACTGTTTTTGTGAGTTGCCTTGGTGCTGGAACTGACTGGCTGCGGGCCCCTGGCCTTGGCACCGCTGACCTTGACGTAGCTTTAAGTCACGCTAGATGCAAAGGGGTCTGAGCCCAGGGCTCTCCGCCCTGCATCAAACAGTTTTTGTTTTATTCCCGAGCTTTTAGGCTTTGTTACTGTACTGATACCTCAAAATTGAAACTTTGAGTTTTTGAGAAAGGCAAGTCGGCGTTCTCGTAATGCCCGGCTGGTATATATGCAACTCTGGCCTCCAGTCTTCCACGAACAGAGGGCGCCCGGAGCCCGCAGGCCAGCACTGCTCCCGAGCGCCCCGGCTACGCTCGTGTCTCACACGGGGTTGGGGGGGGGGGGCTTCCCTCTCTCCTGTGTCCGCCCCCGTAGGCCCCCGGGGAGACCGGGCTCTCGGTCGTGGCCGTTTGGCCTCAGTGGGGTCGGGAGAAGTGAGCTTAAGGAAGGCCTCGTAGCAATGGTTTCTCCGGGCGCCTGTGAAGGCGCGTCCCGTGTTGGCTGTTTCCCGGGAGCGAGGCAGAGGCCACGGTGCTTACACTCTAACCTGCCGTCCATGTTCTGTGAGATCCTCTAATTCCAGCTTTGGTTGTGACAGTATTAACACGACGGCCATACGAGCCGTCACCCCCACTCGGCCCTCAGGCCAGCCGGCCTGGACCTCAACACGATCGTGCTCCTCCCCCAACCCCCCCGCCGCCCCCACGTCTGTGCGCAGTGCTTGAATTTAGTCCCAACTCTGGCCAAAGATAAGCTTTCCTCCAGAGGCCAAGGGCAGGAGGCGGTGGCAGGGGTGCACTGGGCAGACGACCCTGGACCCAGGCAAGCAACAGTGTCTTCAGGATCATGGAGCAACTTTCAGCAGTTGAATGTGGTACCAAACTGCATCAAGATAGGAGCTATTTATAGATGAAGCAGCATTTAATGCTTCGTATAAAGCAATGCATATTTTAAAAATTAAAATGCATATTATCTACATAGATGTGCTTTGCTGAGAAGGTAGGTCTGTTGTAGACCCGAAACCACACGTTGTGATTTCACATTTTCTTATTTTTTCTTAGACATTTCTATTTACAGTAAATATACTTAATATGTAAATAATGTACAAAGAGATTTCTGGAGTGTTTGTTATTCAATGTATATACTCCCACAAGTTGCATGAAGAAATACCTTATTATCGGTCGATATTTTGTTGTAAAATGAACAGCAAGATTGGAAGGTGTATGGGCGTCAATTTGCAAATAACTATGTTCACAAAATTAAAAAAAATGCCTTGTTCAAAGAAGATTGTCTAAGACTTGGTTCTTTAAAATAGATCGTCGGGTCCAGGAACTTGCTCCCTGTCCCTCCCCGGTCCTGGGCTCGACCTCGGGGCCGGAGGAGGAGCCTGTGGCTTCCGAAGAGTCTAGGACGGTGAAGGCGGCAGAAGAAGTTGGGGAGAAAGGTCTGGTAAGCACAGGGGGGAAAACCAGCAGTAAAGAATAAGACACAAAATGTTTAATTTGCTGCCATTTATATACTATATAAATTTTACATGCTGTATATTTACAGTGGGGCAAGTGCTTTTTTAATCTTTAAAAAAACAAAGATCAAACTTTAGACATCTCTGAACAACACAAACTGTATAAACCATACAGATTATTCAGATACAAACTGTATTAAATACAGTTTTCCCCACTCCATCTCCTGATGCAGGACCAGTGAAGTATAAGTGTATCACAGTTTGATAGCATATCCATATTAAAAATAAAATCACAGTATGATTTTGTCTGTAACTAGAAACTTTAAGGGACCAAGCTGACAACTCAGACTCCAATATCATAGTCAAGACAAGAGACACTGTATAAAAAAGTGTTAAGTAATAAAAACATACTGTAGGCTTTACAAATAATGTTTGGATTATACATTCATAATGTAAATACTCATCATAACTGGTAAATTGATTGGAATAGTTCCACAAAGTTCAAAAACAGAACTTGTCTATAAAATACATTTTCAAATCTTGAATACAACTAAAATATGAAGCAAATTAGTTTCTAGTATCAGACATTACAGAAAACAGACTGCTCTCAAGTCTAGTTGAGAGCTCGTGAATCTTTAAATAAGTCTTTAAATTAAATATACATACTGTCAGTTTGTACTTTTAATAATTCCATGGTTTCCCGGCTGGTCTTGCACCGGAAGTCTACCGTGGAGGAGCTTCCCATGGAATGCGCGGTCCACCTGAGTCTGATTGAGCAGCATTTGAGATGTCCCAGTCCAGGGCGTCACTGTCCGTGGGATTTATATACACGGTGTTTTACAATGGTCAGCAGTTGTAGAAAGTGTTCGTCCATTTGGAATAAGGGTAATTAAGAAAAGGTAAAAACTAAAAAAAAGTTCTCCATGGTAAAATCTGTACAGTATTTACTAAAGAAGCACCACGCAGATTTGAACAAAGTTATTTTCTATATTTATAATTTAAGCTGGGTTGGGGATGGCTTCTGTTGAACACGTTGAATCTGAAAGACAAGAGGCAGCAAGCAGCAGGCATTAGTACCTCCCGAGGCGGGAGAGCGGGGGCCGTGGGGCTGGGGGGCCCCGGGTGGGGCCCGGCCGTCCCTAACACCGACCACTCAGCCGTGGGCTTCCTTTCCAGCACAGTTCCACCAGGGCTTTGGGGGAAGCTCTTCTTCCTCACGGCGGTCACTCTGTGGTCACTCTGCCTTCCGGAAGGGCGAGAGAAGGGGCTGCTCGGCCCACCGGGCGTGCGGAGGCCGCCGCCTGCCCAGCCCTGGCCGCTGCTAATCGGCTCAGTCCTTTAATTCCCTTTCGCTAGAGCATCTAAGTCCTTACTTAGGCTTAGGTGTTTTCCCGTAAGACACACCGAGAAAGCAGGTTAGTTAGCTGCACGTTAATCTTGCGTAGACAATTCGGGGAAATCCGTTTCAACCCCCGCCCCCCTGCTGCCTACGAGCCACACACTGGACACAAGTCCCTTCAAGAGCGAGACGGCCACACTCCCGTCTACCTCAGCGAACACGGGCCGCTGAGCGAGTTCCAGCAGGAAGTCACCGGACTCTGCCCAAGTCGGGATCTGTCCTAAGGGACCCACACCTCACTCCAACGAGGCCAAGGCCTTTCCGTCGGAAGTCGGTGCGCTCTAGGGCTGCACGTGGACGCGGGACTCCTGGCCCGGCCGCCGCGCCAGCAGGTGAGGTCAGGCGCACAAACCCCTGCTCTCCCAGCACCGGGAAGCCCGCGGCCGTGTGTGGGGGCGGGGACCCCTCTCCTGTGTCCACCCTGGCCGGGGCGCCTTCAACTTTCCCTCCCGAGAAGGGGAGGAGGGAGCGGGGTGGCAGCACCAGAAGTGAGGGCCGCCATGTCCCCGAGCCAAAAACGAGGAAGGGGGGTCCGGGCGCAGCTCCAGCCGCCGTGGGCCTGGGGGGCAGAGTCTGCTACCCTCGCGGGGGAGCCTCCTGCACCTGCTCCCCGCAGCACCGCCTGTGTCCCCTTGTTGCCTCGGACAAGTATGAAACATACAGATAGGAAAACTGCTTACCATAACTAGTGAATTTTTTGTTTTGAGGCCAAGTTTTCAATCACCTAGAAAGCAAAGAATCAGGAAAGAGATTTTAATGATGGTTTTGCAGCATTTTTCATGCCTGTGGTGTGTGTGGGCAGCGAGTGAGGCACTTAGGACCCGCTCTCGGCTGGGTGCTTGTGGCCTGGAACCCGTCCCGCACAGGCTGGGCGCGTGTCCCCTGCCGCGCGGCAAACTCTCCCACCGTCTGACTGAAAACAAGACCTCGTGCAGAGCCTGCGCTGCGGCAAAAAGCCACACCCCGCGGGACCAGTTCGCCCCCAGCCCATCGAACTGGTCAGCGTTGTACCAGCAGGACAGATCAGACCTCAAGCCAAAGAACG
The DNA here is from genome assembly GCA_028646535.1 of Procyon lotor. Taxonomy (NCBI): domain Eukaryota; kingdom Metazoa; phylum Chordata; class Mammalia; order Carnivora; family Procyonidae; genus Procyon; species Procyon lotor. Next base: position 27,675,786 of record CM053621.1, on the reverse strand, counting down.
GGAGCACAAGAGTCTGCGCGCTGAGCGGTCACGGTATCAGGAACAGGGGCAGGGGGCAGGCAGGCAAAGGGATCAGGCATCCTTGGCCAGAAGACAGAGGTGCTTGGCCCGCAAGCCTAAGCAGGTGGCCCCGTCCTCGAGGACAGGAGGGGACAGGCACAAGGGTTCCTCCACCTGCTCTGGCAGGTACACTGGCCATCGAGCGCGGTCAGACAGGACAGACACGGCCACCACTCAACCCAAAGCCTGACTGCAGCCCCTGGAGACACACGTCTGGGCCCCCAAATGCCAACCACCGAGGTTCACGCTCAGCCTGCTTTGCCTCCACCGTGCGCCGGCGGCCTCCCGACCGCGGTCCTCCTGAGACTGCAGCCGGGCGGGGAAGATTCTGGCAACACAGCAGAATCCCCTCGGACGATGCCCACTCCCTTCCTCCCGAGCACTACACAGAGGTAGAAAGGACTCAACTCTTACCAAGCTAAGCCCTCCCCGAAATCACCAAAGTGCTCACGGGAAACCAGCAAACCAAAGATTCACATAATTAATCTCTCTAAAAAATCCAGAGCAGACAAGAACCAACGTCGTTTTCTGGCCGGCCACGGCCACTCTCATCCTCTGCCCCGTGCCACCTGGGCTCCCCCAGCACGTCCCGCTGCTGGGACAGCGCCTCGCTCAGGGCGCTGCTCCTCTAAGGCCAACGCTCGGGGCCCGTCCGGCTCTCCTCTGTCCACAGGCGCACCGACCGAGGGCCACTGGGCAGACGGGTCTGCCCCCAGAGCACATGACATCTCCCTCAAGTTCACGACACAAAGGGCCTCTGGGCAACCCAGATGCCACATCAAAGTCACGAAAGCCCCCCTCAGGTGTCCAGGGCAGGGCTCAGCAAACTCCTCGTACAAAAGGCCAGAGGACCACCCGGTCCCGCTGTGGGGCCACCCAGGCTCTCGGCAGCTACTTGCCAGGGCAGCACGGTGCCATGCGAGCGGGCAGGCTGGGCTCGCCCCAAGCTCGGCCCTGGACACGGGCGTGTCTCATGGCTGCGACATCTCCTTCGGACTCCGCCAGCCATTTCAAACCCTCAAAGGCCGCCTTCACTGGCAGGCCCCGCAGAGACGGGCGGCACCCGTGGGCCGCAGCCGGCCGACCCCACTCAGCAGAGAGGCCGCCAAGCCCACCGCCCCGCTCCAGGCCCGCGCTCCGAGGCCCAGGCAAGAAGTAGAAGGCGGAGAGGGGCTGCTTCGAGTGCAGTCAGAGCAGAAAGGGCTAGGAAGTGACATCAGAAGACAGCGGTGCCAAGTGGTTAAGAATCCAAGCCCTTACGCCCCCAGCCTGGAGGAGGTTCGTTCAGCGGGAGCCGGGGCCCCACAGCACAGGTGCCCGGAGGCCTCGGCCCAGCTAGGGGCCAACAGAGGACATCCCTCCCACGGAGTTTCAGCTTCTACTCAGAAGCCAGAGGTTTAACGACTCTGGAGGGAAAGCACACGCTGTGAAACTATTTCGATCAGAAATGCCTTAGGAACAAAAGCCCTGGTCCTTCAGGAGACACACACACACAGCCAGGGCCCCAGACCCCAGAGGTCTCGCCACAGAGGCTCCGCCAAGCCCAGGTCCGAGTCCCCGTGGTTTCGCCCACGTGCTACGGGGTCGGCCCGCAGCGCCACACTGGGCGGATGAAGCCCGTGCCGCGCCTGGGAGCCGAGGCCGGAGCCGACGGGGCGCATGGGCTCCAGTGGGCGCGCACCCCCTTGGACGCTGAGTGAGGGTTTCTTCCCCTGTGTTAACAAGAAATCGTTTCTATAGTCTTAATTCCAAGTATTTCCTCTTACCCTGGCCACACTCAGACAGAGGACCCCTGTCATCCCTGCTTCCCATCCTTAAGTGTTTTCTCTTCTCACGGAAAGGCCCAACACCTTCCAGAGGCAGGCCATCGGCGAGGGGGAAAGCGCCGTCCGTTCTCCGGAAACGGTCAACAGTCTCATGGCTGGCGGCCTTGGGCAGGTGCGGCTCTGAGTCTTTAACAAAGTCCTCGGATTTCCTAGAGTGCCTCTTCTTTTTCTTCTTCTTTTTTTTGTGTCTGTGGAGATCAGCATCAGAGCATGCTACTGAAAGATCGGAATCCTGCTGATGCCTGCGGAGAAGAAGCCAGAACTCAAACCACCAACAAACCAAACTCGCCTCCGAGCTTCCTCGGAGCCTCGACCTCGGCTCCCACCCCCCAGGGCAGACACTCACCGCGCACACACCGGGGAGGCCCCGCCTAAGCACCAGCGCGCCGAGCTCGCCGGAGGCGGCATCTGGGTCCGGGGTATGAGCTCCCCCCCCCCGGACCTCCCCCCGCCCCCACTCCTGGGTCCTGCTCGGGAGCGAAGGCTGCCGGCCCCAGGTCCAGAGGAAGGATTTCACTACCTTTTCCTGAAACGAGGGGCTGAGGGACAGAATGCTTTCGCCAGGGGACTCAGGCACATAGGAGGGAAGGGGTTCCCTCGGGTAACCGTGTCTGTCCCCCCGACGGCTTTTGGTAACTGTCCCCCAGGGTTTCCATCTCAAGAGACGTCAGATGTCAGGCATCTGCAAGTCATTTGCAAGACAACTGATCTCCGCCCAATTTAGCTTTTGAGAAATACAAACTTGCCCACTAGATTTCAAACTGGGAAACAGAGCCCGAGAAACACACAAGGCTGGGCCAACACCTGGTCGTCTCGGACCTGCGCCACAGCACAGGGACCGCGGCCCCCGAGGTGCGAGAAAACGCGAACAGGTGTGAAGACAGAACTACACCGGACGCCTGAGAACACGACCACCAGTTACAGGTCCAAAGCTCAAGTTCTCAGGTACAGGCAGTGGCGCACACACTCCCAGAGATCCCAAAGCTTGGACCGAAAATGGCATCATCGTTTTGGAAAGTGCGGTCTGGAGGCACTTTCCAATACGGTGAGCACCAGGGCGTCAGCGCGGAGCCGCAGGTCAGAAACCTACGGTGGTGGGAGCGCACGCCCCGCAGAGCGGGCCGCGGGAGGCCGACCGTCGCCGCACAAGCCAGCCCCGCGCGTGGGGCCAGGCCGGGCTCCCGCGGCTGGACCAGAACCGGGCCTCCCCCTCACCTGGAATCTCGGCCTCGGTGCTTGTCTTTGGATTTCTTTTTCTTCTTTGATTTTTTGTGCTTCTTCACTTTAGGCTCTTCCAAGGGATCCTTCTGGAAGCCCCTCCAGGCCTTTTTCTCCACGTGACCCTCGCTGTTCTCCATGCTGTCGTACCTCCGTTTCCGGGACCTGGCGTTCTCGTGTTCGTGAACCCGACCGGCGAGGTTACAGTTGGTGTCTTCGGCCCCGAGTGCGAGTTTCTCGTGGGGGTACTTCTCGGGGTACGGGAGGAGGGCAGGCGGCGGGCCGGCCCGGGGGCTGCCCAGGCGGGGCCGGTCCTTCCCCCGGGCGAGCAGCTCGGGGCCCTTCCTGCCCCGGTGGTAGTCCCTGTAGGGCCGGCCGCTGGCAGGGCCCGCCTTGGCGAAGTCGCGGCCGCCGGGGAAGGGCCTCCACTCGCGCGCCTCCCGGGCGGCGTACGGGGCGTACCTGTCGTGGTAGTACCTGCATCTGTCCCAGCGCAGTCTGTCCGGGTAGTACTTCTCCCGGGCCCAGGAGTGCTCGCTCCCCGAGCGGTGGGAGCCGCCCCAGTCCCGGTCCGAGCCGCCCCTGCCACGGGAGTGCCGGTGGCCGCCGTACCGGCCCAGGCAGCGGTGCTCGGCGGGGCTGAGCCTCTCGCCGCGACAGGGCTGGTGTGGGCCCCCGGCGCGCTCCGTCCTGCTGCGGTCTGCCTTGGCCCGCTCCCGCGCGGCCGAGCGCCGCTTCTTGTGGTGGTGCTCCTCGGTTCTGCTCCGGCTCTCCCGCGCCCGCTCTCCGCTGGAGGAACGCTCTCTTCGGCTGCGATAATGTCCTCGATCAACTTTTCGGAGGATACTGATTTTTTCCTTAACTGGAGAATGATCTGGAACTTTTTGCCCCACCTTATTTTCTTCACATTTCTCCCCGTGACTCTGTTCGGGGCCCCCTTCTGAATGATTTTCTGTGATCTTGTCTGGGAGAGGAGAGGGCAAGTCCTCGGCAGCGGTGCCTGTGCTCCGAGGAGGGTCCTCCAAGTCCGTGCACGTGTCTCGACTGATGTAGACTAAGAGTTCGTGCTCACAGGCTCCCTCGGAATGTACCGGGGGACTTGGGCTTGAACTCCCCGCCGCCTCCGCAGCGGCCGAGGCCCGGGGGCTCTCTAGTAACGCCCCCGAAACGGCCTGGGGCGGTCTGCTCTGGTCATCGGTTAGATCCCCAGGGCCGCGTGGTTTAGGAAGTGGATCATCCCCCGCGATGTTCTTGGTGCTGCTGCAAAGGGTGTTGGCACTAGGCAAAGACTCCTCGGGTTTTGCTAAAATGTTTTCGGAGACTTCTTCTTTGGTAGATTTGACGCTGGGGTCTAAGGGTGGCAAAGCCTTCTTTAACTTGCTGCTGAGGCTCGTGAGCGTCTCCAGTTTCTCACGGGACTCGGGGGAGGGACTGCCGGCCTCCAGCTCCGCGCCAGGATCCTCTGCAGGACCTCCCTCTGTTCCAGCGGTACTGCAGCCCCATCAAAACAAAGAAATCAATAAATCAGTCAGTGGCTCGATCGCTTTACGGCTCACAGGGACAAAAACTTCAAAACATTCATTTACTAAATAGTCTGTGCCTTTAACATATTTAATAACTGGGTTATTTTTGGAAACTTCCAATGTTCTCTCTCATTAAATAAAAACATGAAATTCTCTATCAGGTTTCTCTGCTACCCCATTTTTCAGCCACAATGACCCTACAGGCGTAGAGGCTCCTGCTGTGTACAGATAGACTTCTAATTCTTAATAACTGTGAATAATTAGAAAAGTCAAATTGGTGACCGGAGGCTCTAACCTTACCTCTGCGTTTCTCCCGAGCCTTTGAGGTAGAGTCACTGCCTCCAAACAGAGCCAACAGCCCCTTGGAACTTAGGAAACGGGAGGAACTGGTGAGGCTTTAGAAAACCTTCCTGTAGGCCATGACTGCTGTCTGCCCTTGACTGCTACAGGGTCCCTGAGGTCTGCTTGAGGTGAATGAAGACAGCCGGCCACCAGTAAGAACCCTCCAGGGGCCCCACTTTTTAGTGGGAAAATACCTGGGGGAGCGAGCGCAGATGAGGCCAGTACACACAAGGCACCTCGGGCACGGCCGTGAGAAGCTCGAGCCAGAGTGTGAGAGCAACACCGACTCGCTCACAACACACGCGTGGTTCTGTTTACACAACCATTTACAGTAGTCCTCGTGCACCTGGCGTCTGAGGACACGCTAAGCTAGACTAAGGAACAAAAAGAAAGCATTTCGAAGTGAGTGAGGATTCATGCCGGCCCCTCTTGATGGTAATCTGAAAGGAGTGTTCTTCACCTACAGATGGACTCCACTCCGTTTTAATAATTAAAACTTCCCGACCACTGTTCGGTAAGGGCAGGCCCCTTGCCAGGTGCCATTCTGAAATGTGGGGCGCATTCTGGGTTGTCACAGAGATGGGGAGCCCCACCAGCACAAGTGGGCAGGGGGACAAGGCAGGCAGTGGCACGTAGGGAGTAAGGGTTCCACTTCCCACGTGCTGATGTGGGCGAATACCCCAGCTATGGGATTACTGGCAGTCTTCATGGACATGACATTTTCCAGGAACACAACTACCATGTAAATCCAAAGATGACCAGAATGTCACCAAAAGTTGTCCCTTATGAGAACATCACACCCCTGATGGTGAAATGTGTGCGTGGGAATGCGCTCAGGACACCAGGCCGTGGCCCACGTGGTGAGGCTCCCAGCACACCCGCTCGGGGTGTCATGCACTCGTGGGCCCGCCTGGATGTGTGCAACCCGAAATGCCACCGCCTGCTATAGTCATCCTTTAACTCCCATTACATTACACTCAGAAACTGTACCGATTTAAAAAAGCAAAACGAAGCATTCAATGCGGAGACTATTTGCGACTCGATGGAGTTGAGAAGCTCTGCTCCACAACCCTAGCGAGTCTTCATGTTTGTCACTGGAAGGCCAGGTGTCAGACCTGGAAGCATGTTGTAGCGTCCCTAAGCCAGAGAGACGGGGCTGGGCGGCTCAAGGACATCGTTTTCAGGGAAAAATGACAATTTTTCTGATAAGCTTTTTCTTTCCTTTTCTAAGAGGCACTTAACAAATTCTCTGGCTCATGAATCGAATCATTCCAGGATTCAAAAGGTTCATAAGGAGACATGCGCAGTTAAAGCAGCAGCGCACGCGCACCGTCACAGTCTCCTTGCTGGTCATCGTCTCACCTGGTTTCTTCTGTCGAGCCTTTCACCTTGTTGCTGAGTTTGAAGGTCTCTAAGACTTTGTCTTCTGGGAGAGGCGGCAGAGGAGCAGGCATCGACTACAATAGAAAACAAAGCTCTTTAGGGGCGCCTGGGTGGCTCAGTCGTTAAGTGTCTGCCTTCAGCCCAGGTCAGATCCCAGGGTCCTGGGATCGAGCCCCGCATCGGGCTCTCTGCTCTGCAGGAAGCCTGCTTCTCCCGCTACCAGTCCCTCTGCTTGTGTTCCCTCTCTCGCTGTGTTTCTCTCTGTCAAATAAATAAAATCTTTAAAAAAAAAAAAAAAAAAAGAAAACAAAGCTCTTTAGCTCTCACTGCTGCCCGGCGCCCCTGATCTCGGACCTGCAGCCAGTGAGCGGCTGGACCTGAGGGTTGAAACACAGCCCCCCCCCCGACACCCCCCCGACCACCCCAAGACGCTCACCTTTCCTGGCAGACCGTTTGCCTTAGAAAAGGGATTTTCTGAGTGTAGA
>CM053621.1:27615347-27668449 GCA_028646535.1 Procyon lotor | reverse complement strand
GACCACAGTCACTGCGTCTGGCCTGCAGACACCCAGCCCTCCCTCTGGAAGGCCTGTGTGTCACGTGACACAGGCACCTCACCAAGTCTCCCAGAGAGGCCACCAGGGGGTGCGTCTGACCTGATGAATGGCAGACAGGACACACCACACTCCTGAAAGGGCCACACGGACACACTGGAAATAAACTTTTTGTGAGTCACTTTCCTGTTCCCAGCATTCGTCAAGAATCCCCAAATATTTAGTCCGCTCTGAATGAGAGTCCAAAGTGAGAGCTAAAATCTCTAGTGTTCAGGGCCCCTGGGTGGCTCAGTCGTTGAGCGTCTGCCTTCGGCTCACATCATGATTCCAGATTCCACACCATGGTCCTCAGATCGAGCCCCGCGTAGCTCCCTGCTCGGCGGGGAGTCTGCTTCTCCCTCTCCCTCTGCTCTTGTGCTCTCTCTCACTCAGTCTCTCAAATAAAATCTTAATATGTAAATAAATAGAATAAAACAAAATCTCTAGCCTTTAAGTATATATCTATACCCAGACCTTTTTGTTCATTACATTCATACCCTGAGATCCTCTGTATATTTGAAATATAACTGATGGCTTGAATAAACGTTTTTGACAAGACATTCGGTCGTACGAGGACACGGCGGCTACTGCAGTGTTAAGCAGAGGCTTTGAGTAGTACCCAAGTTACCACACCGCAGAGATTACATCCCACCTCTGGAATGTTACCTTTATCATGTGAGAGGGGAGCTGTGGTCCGATAAACCCCGACGCAGCCTGTTTGTTGTTGACAACACGCGGGCTGATCACAGGTCGGGGTGAGGACTGGCCGGGGCTGTGAGTGGAATGAGTGAGTTCACCTCCGTTTTTCACATCGTGGGACCTGGGGACAGAGAGTGACAGCAGTTAGGGCTTCACAGGGCACGTCCTTAGGAGAGATTCATCTGTGGCCCCTCAGGGACCAGACCGAGAGGCCGCAGAGCACGGAGCTTCGCACAGAATCCCCTCTGGGTCGAGGTTAGTGGCAGGTGCTCCAACGGGGAGGCAACAAAGGTGACCGTGCAAGTGGTATTTTTGATGGCGTGTTCCAGAGATGCCACTACCTGAAAGCAATTCTCCTTTTCTGTTTATTATTATTGTTTCTGTGCCCAGAAACTAACACACAAACACTCTGCCAAACACCTCTCACCCATGAGAGGCATCTGCTGCCCAGATTTACTGGAATATCCTCCAGCCTTTAGCCTGTACTGATTTTTTTCAATTCCACTGTGAAAGATTTCAAACTGCTTTTTCTCCATATTTACAGGGCACTTTCTTGTATCATTGGGGGGGGGGGGAAGACATTATAAAAATCATTTTAACAGCTGTGTAATAGTCCAACACATGGATATGCTACAATGTACACACTCGTTCTGCTAATATTGGAAACTTTAGGATGTCCTTAATTTTCAGCTACTATAAATGAATACTGTAAAGCACACATCAGAGTTTTCCTAAGACCACATTTCCAGAAATGGAATTATCGAGTCAGAGTATGTAAGAGGAATGGGGAGCAGTGAGCCGGTGCCAGGCCTGGCCCGGCCCAGGAACGTGACTAGCTGCCTACACTCAGTAGCTGAGAGGTGACCACCCCCAGGTCCTCAGAGGCCCTTTCCTGAGGCCTCCAAGCACCGCCTCCCCGGCCCCCAGGCCCCCGCCTTGTGCCGCCGGCAGCAGCCCACCCTCCTCCACCATCACTGGGCACCTTCTCTGTGTGCTTCACTGTAAGCTTGCCAAGGGGCTGGCAGCTAAATCCAACTCCTAATCCACACCCAAAACTACCTCTCTTACTCTGCCGGCCCCAGTAAGCTGATGTTTCAAAAATAACCGAATACTGAATTTAAATACGTTGATGAGATGAAGAGAAATGACATAACAGAAAATGTGAAAATCCATTTTCCTGATGATACCTGATATAAAAGAGAACATAAGCTTGTTGACTGAGTACCGATCTAATATCACTGGTAGATACGATGGAGTCGTTCATCTGATACCAGAGGCCATTGCTAGCCTGCAAGAGAGAGCCAACGAAAGAGAGATTAGATATAATCAAAGAGGGAACACCAATCAACAGAAATGTAAGAAAAATGGGCTTTCATATTTTCACTGTACAAGTCCCACCTTGTCCCCCCAAGAGCCAGTGCTACCTTAGAGGCTACTTTAAAGACAGTCAGCAACACGCGTACGGCTTACTTTGATGTAGCAGAAGTAGTGGCCGGCGTGGCAGTTAAAGCCCGTGTGTACCAGCACTGCGTACAGAACGTAGATAATCGGTTCTCCATTCGGTTGAGACATGTATGGTCGAATATCAAGGTATTCGGGATATTTCACATCCTACACAGAAATGGAGAGAGGATCAGGAATGTCACTTCTGAAGGCCGAGCTCATTGCGCACATCCTGGTGGAGACCTGGGTGCTGGGAGCTGTGCCCTCGGATGTCCCAGCACAAACCTAACATGCTGGGCCACACTTCAAAAGACACAATCAGCCTGGAGCCACCCCGAGCCCACGCGCCCTTCGTGCTCTCCCCCTCTCTCCCTGATTTCCTGGAAGCAGACAAGGCTCTGCATTAAGTGAACCCTCTGAGTCGGCCACAGGACCTGATGGAGCGCTAGTTCTGGACTTCCATCTCACTTGGGTTTACTACTTTGGGAAGGAATTGTTTAGATCTCTTGCATACTACTGATTTCTGATACTTCCAGTCTTTGGGAATTGGAAATATGAAAATTCAGTGTGCTACCCTGAGAAAACCTCAACAAACAGGAAAACCAACTCTGACAAAAGAGTGTAAGATCCAGCAGGACCGTCCTCTTTGGATTTTGAATGACACCGGCTCTCCCTGTATCCCCCCCAAATCGCCCTGACGGCGACAGGACCGCGACGCAACCCCCGACGCCCAAGTGCAGGTCACAGTTACCAGTTTTATCATGAGTCTAACCAGCTAAAGGGGGAGAAGCTACACTCACGAACACACATAACACACTACCACTAGCTCAATGCTCTGACATTTTTCTCCCACTAAGTACTAGAACAACTAAGGAAATCAGGTAACAAACTGTTCCGTTAGGTCATTTAGAACCCTTGATAGTTACTGACGCATAAGCCTTGAGAGAGACAACATAAAAGGGTATTAGTATTATCTACATACCTTAGCAATTTTTCCACCAGTAAAATTTGCAAAACGTTTCAGAGAAAGTGTAAGAACATTAGAAGATCTGTGTATAGTGAACCTCTTTGAAGCTGGGACCATCTTTTTACACCTTGAAATAAATGGAAACAAAGGGTTAAGACGTGTGTATTTACGTGTGGGTGTGTACATATATATACGCACACACATACATAGATTTTTTTTAAGTCTTTCCCTTGTTATTTCTCTGAAACATTTCCCACCAAACCAAAAGAAAGCTACGAGCTAAAAAATACCACCCCTCCTCTCAACCGACAGTGAAAACACTAAAATTTATGACGGGGAGATTGCTCAATTAGCATGAAAGAAAAAAGGAAGCTATGACAGTTTCTGAGAAGCCCTACAGTCACTGATAATTTTAAAATCAGGTTAATACAGAATTCTCTCAATTCAAAACAAACTGAACATCCGTGGAACTTAGAACAGAAGTGCCTGTGGTTGTGGGGAGCTTTTCCCCGTAAGACAGGAGTATTTGGTGATGATCACCCATAGTACCGGATTCTAAAAAAAATGAAAATTACTGAAACATGAAACAGAACTTTCTTCAAATAGAGGCTCTCTTGACTTCACAAGGGAAACAGCAATGAATCAACCCTAGACGTTTCCAGCAGATACCACTGGGAACTCTGGGTGAGAAGCGGAGAGCGAGAGCCCCACCTGGCCCAGAGAAGGCAAGCCCCACTCCATCACTGCCCCCCCAACAAGGAGTCCATGAAAACACCGCTCACCACAGACCCACCCCCCGGGCCGCACAAGGCCCAGCAGCTCCCGTGGGCCGCCCCAAGCCGCCCCGGGGCAGAGGTCTCTCAAGAGTGTCAACCCGTAGACACCAAGCGCTCCGGCCCTGGGAGCACGGAGACCTGGGGTCCTCCCGGACGGCACAGAGACTAACAGGGGCCTCAGGGGGGCGTTCCTGAGACACCCCCATCCCCACCGCAAGCCGCCCCGCCGCCACACCCTCGTACTTGCTGCACTTGTAAGAGTTTTCGCCGTCGAGCTGCTCTGGCTTCACAAACTGCTCCAATGCCTTGTTCACACTCTGAGCGGCCTGGGAAGAGAAGAAGAGCATCAGCACCACGGGACCTCTCACGGCCACCCGACAGAAGAAAGAATAAAGACGACTCAAAGGTCTAAAAGCCAATGTGAATTTTTAGGTAGAAATTTCTCTTTTTATTATGACATTGATTTTTATAAGTGTACCCATCCAATTATTTTCCCTTCGTTAAAACACGTGCAGATCCCAGTGAACGACGTGTACAGAAGTTGCTTGCTGCAGCATTATCCCAAAGAGCATAAAACGGGAAACGAACCAAACACACACCAACAAGGAAGGGGGCCCGTGCCCGGTGCCACCCGTGCTCAGAGGGCGTGGCACTGCCAAGGCGCATTCGCGCAGATCGGCTGAGCAGAAGTATGTGAAGGTAGCAAGTGGCCAAACAGGCCTAAGGTGTAATCGCGTTGTTAGAAGCAGTAAATAATAGGTTCTGGAACAGTTTATATCAAATTGTTAAGGGTTCATCCTGAGGGACGGGACCCTCTACACATCTGCAACGTTCCTCATTTCTATTCTAAGCATGTATTACATTTGTAATTGGAAAATAAGAGCTTAACAAAAAATAGGAGCTTAGAAAATGCAAGAAACAAAAGAGTTTCTAAACAGTGACAATCATCTAAATTAAACTAATGCAGGCAACAAATTCTGGTTTTATCACAAGTAAAAAAGGCAAAGGGCAAGAAAAAAGTCTCTACACTCCCCACTACAAATCTTACATTATTCCCTCTAAATACAGTCTCGGCATATGAACTGTTTCAATTCATATTCTTTAGCAAGTATAGTCTAAGTTATAAATGAACTACAGATAAAGTTACACAAAGTCTGACCATCTTTTTCTAACCTTGCCACCACAACGAGCCAACGTACCTTTATCTCCAATGTTATATCGAGATATGGATCGAACGTATCTGAGACACCTTTGCAATTTAAACACTTGACTGAAATAAAAATAAAACGCAAAGAATAAGCAAAGTGTAACCCTTATGGCAATACCAACTACTGAAATGAAAGAACACAAAAATGTTATTTTAAAATAAAAAAAATTAAAGTACATTTTTCAGATTGGGCAAAAAAACGTTAATACTACACACAGTGTGAGGCAAAGTGTCAAGAATGCAGCCTACGTATGCTGTTGGTTGGAATGTAACCTGGTGTAACCTCTTCGAAGGACGATCTGGAGTATCAGAATTTAAAACATACCCTTTAATGCAGAAATTCTAATACTAAGAACTCATCCTACTTAGACACTTCTACAAGAACATAAAGGCACTGTAGAAGGATGTTCCGTGAATGACTAATGGTAATAACAACACCGAAGAATTAGAAACAACTTCAATATCCATTGTTAGGGGATTTAAATAAATGGAATTCTACTTCAGCCATAAAAGATGGTGTTACCTACATGTACCAAGATGTAAAAAGATTTCTCACATTAAGAGAAAAAGGAAAAAGATCCATCTCACACGCTCCCCGTCTGCTCACGCATAGGAAAGTACTGGAAGGCTATACTCTAACCTGGGACAAGGGCTGCCACTGGGGGGCAAGAGAAACACACTCCCCACTGCTAAGTCTCCCACCGCACTTCTTAAACCTCACGCATGTACCTCTTTATCAACCTTAAATAAAACTTTACCTCTAGATCTTAGGTATCCTCCAAATATCTGACAAACGAGGGTGGTAGCCTGGGTGTGTCTGTCTAATCTGAAAAATAAACAGTGATATGAGACAAGAGTTCTACAATAATTACAGATGTTGTGACTGAATTTTAAAAGCATGGAGATCTATAAAAGAACAAGAACTCAAATAGGAAGCCACAGAACAAAAAGACATCAGTATGCACGGCAGCCAGAGTGTCATCTCACCTGGACCAAAGCACAGTGAGGGTTCGAGGAGAGGCAGAAAGAGACAGGACAGTACTGAGAAGGGGCTTGGCACTGGGGCAGGAATTTGGCTGGGAGGCGAGCGGCAAATCTGTGACACTGGGTGTGCGGGGAGCTCAGTGTTCTCCTCTGCTCTGGGGTCCGTCACCCAAGGGAGCAGAGCCCAGCCACGGCAGTGACAGTGGAACAGGAGATCTACCAGGTGTGTTCGGGCGATATGAGTGGGTTAGGATTTGGTATCTAGTTGTACTTGCAATCTTCCTCTTGAGTCTCCACTTAGATTTTAAGGAAGAAACTGCAAGAATTGGTAACTGACCAGGGTAAGAAAGATGCAGGGAACACACACAGATTTCAGAGGCTGGAGAGGAGCAGAAAACAAGCTGGGCACAAGCAGAAAGACCGGTGGCCGGTTTCAGATCTGTAAAGGGATGCCGATACTGAGAAACTGCGTAATGGCAAAACCAATCCCCAATTCCTGACATCCGTAATCAAATCCACATTGTTATAGTAAGCACACCCTTAAAATTTTTCCATCATTTTAAAATGATGGCAGCCGCTTGAGGAAGAGGCAGTGCAAAGTCAAGCAAAAGCAAACACAGAGCTCTGTGCATTCATCATAAAAGGCAAAACTGAACTCCAGTAAGCCAGTGATGCCAAGGGAAGAAGTGACCAATGCTTTGCTGTACTCACTTATTGCTGCCATTCAAGCATGCTTTTTGCATAGCATCAACAGTGTATTGAAGGAATTCGTGGGCATCTTCTTGGTTTCCAAAGCGGAAGTGCCTAGCTATACCTGTGAAGTTGAAGTAAAGACAAAGCTTTATCATCAGGATAGGATGATAAGATACACCCCAGCAGTACCCCTCAGACATTCTATCTAAAGGCCTTCTGTCGGTTAGAAAACACCTAATTATTTTATGAGGACATCGCACTAACACACACTACCCTGAGAACAGCAAGGATCACGCCCTTAAGACCATTACAAATACACATGACTAGAGCTGCTGAGAGCCCAGGGACTCCAGGTCTGCAGCTAATAAAACTATAGTTGAATAAATTCAACTTCAGCTGTACTGTCTCAAAAATTTGTTCAGAACGTTATGTTTGAAACGTATTGTTAGTGCACACAGTCTTAAATTCAGGGCTAGATCTCCCTGAGAGACTCCATAGCAAACATAAATGTCTGAGCCTATCTTGGTTCTGTCTCAACAACCCACAGAACACACTGTGTCCTCAGGATCTCTACAGCCTTGTTTCTAATGGACTAAATGTTACAAGACAAAATGACATAATAAAAAAAACAAGAGCATAGATGATGTCACAATAAAACATGAATAGACCAATTTCTATACATGAACATATATTAGCTTGAGTCATATGAAATTGCCAGTATTCTGCCAGTTCCGCCTAAAAACAATGGCTATCTCGTGATCCCGCCACGTGTGTGGGGGTTACGTGAGCTCGTGCACACAAACAGCAATGACCTTTTCTTAAAGTCCAGGTTTAAAAATAATTAATCATTCCTTATATACACAAAATTAAACAAACAAAATTTCCCCTGCCTAAAATTCTGCCAGGATCCAAGACTGTTTAAAAAATGTTTGTGTTGGGAAGCCTGGGTGGCTCAGTCGGTTAAGAGTCTACATTTGGCTCAGGTCATGATCCCAGGGACCTAGGATTGAGTCCTGCATCAGGCTCCTTGTTCAGGGGGAAGCCTGCTTCTCTCTCTGCTGCTCCCCCTGCTTGTGCTTGTTCTCTGACAAATAAATAAACTATTTTTTTTTTTAAAAAGTGTGTGCATTGTCTCCTCTGACCTGTTAATACTGCCGAGGGCCAAAAGAACACCTCTTAGTCTTCAGCAGCTTTTTAGGCAAAAGGATTATGGATTGTCACTGTATAATTATCCACCCCTGTAATTACCCTACTAGATTCCAGATTAACAGTTAGGGTTTCTTTTTTATTTGCACACATTTTTTTCCTTCTAACTCAATTAAGATGACATAAAAGTTTATTACAAAAACACACAAGAGAGTGCATTAAAGCAGTTCACGTACCCTATCGGGGTCATTATAACGCAAAAGAAAATTTTCAAGTCATTTAAAAATTAAATAGAAAAAGGGAAATTTATCCATAGATTTGCTGTTACAAGTTTAAATGTTGCTTTAAGAGTATAATTAACTTTAGTTTGATAATTCCTGATGCTATACACAGCATAATACTCATTCACTGAATTAAAACCAATTCAGAACTATTTAAAGAAACCTGTGGGACAATATTATAACTCAGCAATAGTAATCCAAATATCTGGGGGGAAAAAATCATTGTAAAACTTATTAACGATTTTATTAACAGTGAATTTTTAAAATTTTTAAATTTGTGGGGTGCCTGGGTGGCTCTGTCACTTGAATGTCTGACTCTTGATCTTGGCTCAGGTCTTGATCTCACAGTTGTGAGTGTGAGCCCCATGTTGGGCTCCACACTGGGCGTGGAGCTTACTTAAAAAAAAATAATAATTTGCTTATATTAAGCTGAATACCTTATTATACTGTCATCTTTTGTGGTTTCAAAGAGTGTTTCTATACTAAATGTTTTACTAAAGATTTGTTATTAATTAAAGCCATACCCACGCATGATAAAACATGTTTGTTTTCTATAATACACCAGGAGCTCATCTTTTACCAGTTAGGCCATTAAGACCAATTACTTAATAAATACTAACATAAACTACTACAGCTGATACTTACGTCGCATCTCATTAATGACAAACATCGGCTTAATAACATCCCCAGGATTACTGAGTGCCTGGGTGATATGTGCTTGCATTGTACACATCATACAAAATCCTTCTGCATGACCTGAAAGATAAGACCACAATCCACCAAATTAGCAAAATATGACTCCATACAGACATCACGGAACATTTTAAATAAGGGCCCCAAGCCTGAAATGAAGTAACAACAGCCACTGCGGTTCATGCCTTGAGCTACATACTTTCATTCATTTTCATTTAATTCTCCAACAAATCTAAGTGTAAGTGTGTACTGGTTCAGTTTCATAAGAGAATAAACTGAGGCTCAGAGAGTTAAAATTTTGCCCAGTGTCAAATAGTATTAAGTGGAAGACACATATTGGACTCAAATATTTTCTTCATATTCAAAGTCTGTGCTCCTAACTACTCTCTATACTAGAAAATAAGTTTTCTCTTATATTAGCATTTGTCTCAAATAGTAAAATAAATGTCACCATACAAGAGGCTGGAAGCCTCTTCATATATATTCCGGTCTTGTTGGCCACGTACAGGGATCTCTGTTGCATATTCTTCTTTTTTTCCCTTTTACAACTTTAAAAAAATGTGAAAACCATTCTTAGCTTATAACTAACTGGTTCTACTGGTATCCTGTGAGCAGAGGCCACAAGTGCTGCTCAACATCCTACAAGAAGTCCAGGCCAGCCCCCACAACAAAGCATTATCTGGTTCTAAACATCAATAGTGCTGAGATTGAGAAACTCTGCCTTAAACTAAAGGCCACTCAGTACCTGCCTAACAAAGCTTTAAAAGCCTTGAAAGGTGCAAACCATTTTCAAATGACGTAACTGTGTCCCAGAATAAAGCTCAAAAATATTTATAGGAATTAAAAAAAAAAAAAAACCCTCCAGCACCCCAAAACATAAGACCACAAGGCATGCAAAGATGCAGGAATGACCAATAACAAGGAGGAAATAAACAGACCCAGAAATGACACAAATAATAGAAACCAAAAACAATGACATTAAAAAAAGACATTGTACATATAATCAATCACATGTTCAGGGAGGTAGGAAAGAACAAGAGCGGGGTAGAGAAAGTCATGGAAACAGAGCCAAATGTATTTTACAGGTGAAAAGTAGAATATCTGAGATGAAAAACACACCAGGCGAGATTAACAACAGATTAGACAGAAGGGGAGAAAAGATCAGTGAACTTCAAGACTTATCAACAGAAATCATCCATAATGAATCACACATGCACAAACTCAAAACAACAACAACAAACACAGAAGCTTATCAGTGAGCAGCGGGACTCCTTCAAGTTAGTCTCTAAATATACATGTAATTGGAGTCTGAAGGGATAGAACAAATATCTCAGGAAATACTGACTGTGTACAGAGAACACGAGGGAGATTTTTAGAGTGATTCTACAGTTGTGTCCTGAGGAGATGGTGGTGTGCATGAATCTATACCTGTGTTAAAATTCAGAGAACTATACACCAGAAAAGGTTAATAATGGGGCTGCAATTACAAACATAAAAGTTTGGTTTTTTTTTTTTTTAATGACTAGAAGTCACACAAATTTGAAACAGTACAGTTACAGATCTAAGAACCTCAACAAATCCCAAACAGAAGACAAGTGACAACTGCACAAAGAACCACTCAGTCAGGCTGCTGAGAACAGTGATAAAGAGAGCATCAAAAAAGCAGTAATAAAAACATACATAGAAACAAAGGTAAAGGGGCGCCTGAGTGGTTCAGTGGTTTAGGCCTCTGCCTTCAGCTCGGGTCATGATCTCAGGGTCCTGGGATCGAGCCCCGCATCGGGCTCTCTGCTCGGCGAGGAGCCTGCTTCCCCCTCTCTCTCTGCCTGCCTCTGCCTACTTGTCATCTTTCTCTCTGTCAAATAAATAAATAAATAAAATCTTAAAAAACAAACAAACAAAAAAAAAACAAAGGTAAAACTGACAACAGACTTCTTGTCAGAAACAACACATACAATGCAGTCAGATCTTTTGGGTGTTAGAATAAAAATGTCAACACAGAGTTCCATACCCCATGAAAACATCTTTTGACAACAAAGATAAGACTTTGACTTATGGGAAGATGATGTAGAAGCTCCTTTCCTTATTCCTTCCACTAAGTAAAAAAGCCCTGGACACCGTATATGAAGCAAACATAAGCAAGCTGTGCAAGAGAGTAAAAGACAACCTAGCAACTCTGGAACCCAAGGAATGACACTGTGCTGAGTTCCCTAGGTTTTCTTTGTACCTCATACAGTCCAGAGCCAAAGGAGCCAGCAACCTCAACAAACACATCAACACAACAATGCCCCAGTGCAAGCCCGCTCTCTCTAGCCAAAAGACCAGGAAAAGGGAACCTGACAAGACAGAAAACTTTTAGATAGTAATTCTCTACACTGACCACAGGCCTCAGAAAAACCATGCCCCCCCGCCCCTAAGGCCAGCAAAGGCGAAGTGGGCAGCCTAAACTTCCACTTGCCAGGCTGTAATGAGGCATCCCAAGCCACCTATTATTGTGATGTCAGAGAAGATGGATTAGGAGCCGCAACTTTCTTCCACAATGGGTGATAACAAACCACACACCCCATCCCACAGTGAAGATCAAGTCAAGAGCCTGGACTTCTACCCCACTGCCTGGTAGTAAAGACGACTCCCCTCATTGCTCCACTGGGGTAGTTTCAGAATCAGGACTTTCACCATCACCCTGTAGTACACAGCCACTGTGGTGTCAGTGGAGACCAGGCGGAGAGTAGGAATGAGGAGCCCCAACCCCCTGCCCCATCCCATGAGTGTCAATGGAGACTGAGTAGGGAAGCTGGACTTCCACCTCAATCTAATACTATTTCCTTTGCCAGAAAGCCAGCTGAAACAATTAGATAATATCCACATAAAATTTCTAACACAAAAATATCCAGGTTTCAACTGAATCACTCATCATACCAAGAACCAAGAATTTCTCAACTGGGTGAAAAGACAATAAAGAGAGGCCAACACTGAGATGACAGAGGTGTTCGAATTATCTAACAAAGAATTTGTAAAAACCATGATAAAAGTGGCTCCACATAGTTATGAACAAACCAAAAACAAATGAAAAATACAGAGAGACAACAAAGAAGTAAGAGATATAAAGAACCAGATGGAAACGTTAGAAATAAAAAATACAATAATCAAAATAAGCTCAGTGCACAAGCTAGACAGCAGAATGGAGAGTACAGAAGAAAGAAGCAGTAAACATGAAGACAGAACAACAGAAATTACATACTCTGAACAGAGAGAAAATGGGGGAAAAATGAACAGGGCTCCAGGGACCTATGGGACTCTAACAAAACATCTAGCACACCATTCAGCAGAGTCCCAGAAGGAAAGGTGAGACTAAGCTGGGCTGAAAAAGTATTATAAGAAATGAAGGCTGAAAATTTCCCAAATTGGTAAAATCGTCTCTCTAGATTCAAGGAGCTGAGCAAAACCCAAATAAGAAAAAAAGAAATCTATGCCAAAACACATAATAATTAAAATTCTGAAAAGACAGAAAAAAACCTTGAAAGCAAAACAATACCTTACCTATAAAAGTGTATGAAATAAAAGAAAAAAACGACAGAAGATTTCATATCAAAAGCCATGGAGGACAGAGGAAGTGGCAAAACAATTTTCAAAGTCTGAAAGAAAAAGACTGTCAACCCAAAATCCTATGCACAGTGGAAATACTCTTCAAGATTGAAGGCAAAAATCAAGATCTTCTCAGATGAAGCAAAACTAAGAAAATCTGTCACCAGTAGACATATCCTACAAGAATGACTAAGGGAAGTTCTCTCAACAAGAAGGAAATGATTTTTTTTTTGTTTTGTTTTTTTAAGATTTTATTTATTTGACAGAGAGAGAGAGAGATCACAAGTAGGCAGAGAGGCAGGCAGAGAGAGGAGGGGAAGCAGGCTCCCTGCTAAGCAGATAGCCCAATGCGGGGCTCGATCCCAGGACCCTGAGATTATGACCTGAGCCGAAGGCAGAGGCTTAACCCACTGAGCCACCCAGGCACCTGGAAATGAAAAATCATTTCCTTTGCGAAAACAAAATCCTTTGTTTTAAAAAGAAACTCTCGGGGCGCCTGGGTGGCTCAGTTGGTTAGGCATCTGTCTTCAGCTCAGGGCATGATCCCGGGGTCCTGGGATCAAGCCCTGCCTGCATTGGGCTTCCTGCTTGGCAGGAAGCCTGCTTCTCCCTCTCACACTCCCCTTGCTTGTGTTTGTTCCCTCTCTCACTCTCTCAGTCTTTCAATTAAATAAAATTTAAAAAATAATAATAAAAAGAAAGAAAGAAACCATAGAACACCAAAAAGGAAGAAAAGGGGCGCCGGAGTGGCTCAGTCAGTTGAGCATCAGACTCTTTAGTTTTCGCTCAGGTTGTGAGGATTGAGGTTGTGGGACTGAGCCCCATGTCAGGCTCTACACTAATGTGGAGTCTGCTCATCCCTCTCCCTCCCCCCGCTGGCACTCTCTATAAAATAAATAAAATCTTAAAAGATTTTATTTATTTATTTGACAGAGAGAGACACGGTGAAAAAGGGAACACAAGCAGGGGGAGTGGGAGATGGAGAAGCAGGCTTCCCATGGAGCAGGGAGCCTAAAATGGGGCTCGATCCCAGGACCCTGGGATCATAACCTGAGCTGAAGGCAGGTGCTTAACGACTGAGCCACCCAGGCGCCCTATAAATAAAATTTAAATAAAAAAAAAAAGAAAAGAAAGAAACCACACTGATCTGTCAATAGGCTTAAATGTGAATGTTCTAATACAGCAATTAAAAAACCCAGATTAACAATGTAGATTGAAAACATGACTCAACCATATGATATCTACAAGAAACTCATTGCAAATGTTAACAGTACAGGCAGGCTGAAAGAAGGATGGGAAAAGATATGTCATGCAAACATTAATTCAAAGAAAGTAAAAACAGCCACATTAATAGCAGATAAAGCACACTTCAGAACAAAGAAAGCTACCAGACATAGGGACATTATCAAAAATCCATATATATATTTTGATAGTTATCTTGTTGTATTCAAGAAACGAGATGAGCCTAGGGTCCTCCCACTTGGCCGCCATCTTTTCTTCTCTCCACTGATGTGTAATTATTTTTGTATTTTGTTGAGTTTTATTTGTAATATTTATTAAGAGTTTTTACATATCCATAAAATATATATTATAGATACATATACAACATATAGAGACAGAAAACGCCTGCATGCACGCAATCCTAAATGTGTTTGTACCAAACAACAAAGCTGCAATATACATGAACCAAATTCTAACAGAACTGAAAACAGACACAGATAAGTCCAGTTACAGCTGGAAACCTCAACATCCTTCTGTCAATAAATGAACAATGAGAAAATCAACAAGGGTACAGAACTGAGCAATATCATCAGCCCACAGGATATGGGCAGTTTATAGAACACTTCACACAACAGCGGAATACAAATTCATTTCAAACATTCGTGGAACATACACCAAGATAGATCATATCCTGACCCACAAAACAAATGTCAAAAAATTTAAAAGAATTGAAATAAAAGGTATGTTTTCTACCACACTGGAACCATACTAGAGATTAGAGAGAGGTAACAAGAAAAACAATAAACACCTGGAAACTAAGTAACATGCTTCTTATAGTCCATGGATCAAAGAATAAGTCTCAAGGGAAATTAAAAAATGCACTGAACTGAACGGAATGAGAATGAAAAGACAACATATCAAAAATTTGAAGACACAGCTAAAGAAGTGCTGAAAGAGAAATTTATAGCCATCACCAATATTAGACACAAAACTAAGGATAACAATACGGACCCTGCAGACACCAAAAATTGAATTTGTAATTTAAAAACTCACAAAAAAGAAATCTCTAGGTCAAGATAGTTCCACTGATAAATTCTACCAAATGTTTAAATAAGAATTTTCATCAATTCTATACAATCTCTTCAAAAATACAGAAAATTAATATATCCCCAATTCATTTCCTAAAACTAGTATTATCCTAATACCAAATAAAAATGGCATAAAACCAGAAAATTACAGACCAACATCTCTCATGGATATGTAAAAACCCTTAATAAATATTACAAATCAAACTCAACAAAATACAAAAATAATTACACATCAGAGGAAAGAAAAGATGGTGGCCAAGGAGGAGGACCCTAGGCTCACCCCTTTCCTCGAATACAAAAAGATAACTATGAAATCATCCTAAATATCCTAGAATCGATCTGAGGACTGGCAGAACAAACTCCACAACTGAGAGTTGTGAAGGCGACAGGAAGTGTAGAGATGCAGACTGGAAGAGAAAATGTGGCAACTGCAGTGGGAGGGAGCTGCAGTCACAAAGAAGGGTAAGAGACAAACTAGCACACAGGCCAGCGCACAAGGAAGATGAGTCCCCAGAGCAACTGGCTTGAAAAGTGAAAGGTCCAAATTTCATGACATCTTACAATCAGGAGGGCTGAAAGCCTGAAGTTTTAAAGGTCAGAGTGTTTGGCTTGGCAGAGCTCAGAAGACATTGGTGCTGCTCTTGGAAAAAAGGCAGGGCAAACACCCTGCAGACACACAGCATGGAAACAGCCATCTGAAGAGGGGCTGGGGCACACAGTGGGGAGCTTAGTTGCTTTTCTCGAAGAGTGTCCCAGAGAAGCAGCATTCACGGAGAGAGGAACCCCACCCCCCACCCTGAAAAACAAAGGAACTGGCCGGTGCCATTTCCCTCTCCCATCCTCAGCATAAACACAGAGCTACCTGTGGAAGCCAATGCAGCACTGACACCACCAAGCTCCCCTGTGCTCTGGAACCACTCTTCCCAGTCACACCTGCCTCAGTCCCGGTAAAGTAGGTCCTCCCCAAGATCGGCCCCAAACCCCTGCCAACACCTGTCTCCCCAAAGGGCATTTGCAAGGCCTTGGTTCCAGGCAGCAGCAGTAAAAGGTCTCATTTTACTAGCAGACCAGAACACAGCTAGTTAAAAGTCGGCACATTCAAGCCAGGACCAAACACTGCCCGACACAGGCAAAGAGAGCCTCTGCAGATAGCTGGATGAAAAATAAAGGACTAAAATACAATAGAGTGCACGTAGCACACACCGGAGACATCCCAGAAGCACCAGGCCTTGGGGACCAGAAGGCACTACACTGCAGGGCATGGGCACTACAAGACCTCTTCTTCATAAAGCCATTACCCTCTAGACCCGGGAGCCATAAGTGACTTTCCTAACACACAGAAACAGGCACAGAGACTTAGATAAAATGAGAAGACAGAGGAATTTGTCTCATATGAAAGAAGAGGGAGGCCGTGGGCCAGAGACCTAAGCAAAACAGTTCTAAGTAATATGGCAGAGGAGAATTTAAGGCAATGATCATAAGGATACTCACTAGATTTCAGAAGAGAGTGGAGGACATCAGTGAGACCATTAACAAAAATAAGGAATAAACAGCAAAGATAAAGGACTCAATAAATGAAATGAGAAACACACTCAATGGAATGAACAGCAGGCTAGAAGAAGCAGATGAACAAATTAGTGGCCTAGAAGACAGAGTAATGGAAAGTAATCAAGCTGAACAAAAGAGAAAAAAAAATAATTATGCAAAACAAAAATAGACTTTGAGAACATGGTGACTCCATCGAACATAGTAACATTCATATTACAGGGATCCCAGAAGAAGGAGAGAGAAAAGGGGGCAGAGAATTTATTTGAAGAAATAATAGCTGAACAGTTCCCCATTCTGGGGAAGTAAACAGATATAGAGATCCAGGAGGCACATAGAACCCCCAATAAAATCCACAAAAGCAGATACACACCAAAAAATATAATTAAAATGGCAAAGTAACAGTCACAAATAAAAAAATATTACAAGTAGCAAGACAAAAGAAGACAGTTACATACAAAGGAAACCCCTTAACATTATCAGCAGATTTTTCAGCAGAAATTTTTCAAGCCAGGGGCACCTGGTTGGCTCAGTGGGTGAAAGCCTCTGCTTTCGGCTCAGGTCATGATCTCAGGTCCTGAGATCAAGCCCCGCATTGGGCTCTCTGCTCGGCAGAGAGCCTGCTTCCCCCTCTCTCTCTGCCTGCCTCTGCCTAACTTGTGATCTCTCTCCTCTGTGTCAAATAAAAAAATAAAATCTTAAAAAAAAAAAAAAAAAAAAGAAAGCGAAATCCAAATATATCACTAAAGAAAACCAGCAAACTATGAAAGAGAAAAAGACAAGAAAGAATGAGGGAAAATTTTCAGAAACAACCATAAAGCAAGTAATAAAATCAATACATACCTATCAATAATTACTTTGAATGTAAATGGACTAAACACTTCAATCAAAAGACACAGGGTGAAAGAATGGATAAAAAAACAAGACTCATCTATATGCTGCCTACAAGAGAGTCATTTTAGATCTAAAGACACTTGCAGATTGAAAATGAGGGGATGGAGAAATATTTATCATGCAAATGGATGTCAAAAGAAAGCCTGAGTAGCAATATTTATTATCAGACAAAATGGATTTAAAACAAGGACTGTAAAAAGAGACAAAGAAGCACACTATATAATAAACATGGAAGCACCCAAATATATAAAACAGCAAATAATAAACATAAAGGAAAAAAATAATAAACATAAAGGAATTGGGGCACCTGGGTGGCTCAGTGGGTTAAAGACTCTGCCTTCGGCTAAGGTCATGATCTCAGGGTCCTAGGATCGAGCCCCACATCGGGCTCTCTGCTCAGCAGGGAGCCTGCTTCCCTCACCCCTCTACCTACTTGTGATCTCTCTCTCTCTCAAATAAATAAAATTAAAAATTAAATAAAATAAACAAAGGAATTAATAACAATGCAGTAATAGTAGGAGACGTTAACACCCCACTTACATCAATGAACAGATCATTTAAACAGAACATCAACAAGCAAACAATGTCTTTGAATGACACATTGGACTAAATGAATTTGATATATTGAGAACATTCCATCCTAAAACAGAATACACATGGAACACTCTCCAGAACAGATCACTTTATTAGCTCACAAAATAAGCAAATTTAAAAAGACTAAAGTTACACCATGCATTTTTTCTTTTTTTTCTTTTTTTTTTTTTTTTTTAGATTTTTTTTTTTATTTATTTGACAGCGAGAAACACAGCGAGAGAGGGAGCACAAGCAGAGGGAATGGTAGCGGGAGAAGCAGGCTTCCCGCGGAGCAGGGAGCCCGATGCGGGGCTCGATCCCAGGACCCTGGGATCTGACCTGGGCCGAAGGCAGACGCTTAACGACTGAGCCACCCAGGCGCCCCATATTTTTTCTGATTACAACATATGAAACTAGAAGTCGGCCATAAGAAAAAAATCTGAAAAGACCACAAATACATGGAGGGTAAATGATATGCTACTAAAAATGAATGGGTCACCAAGGAAATGAAAAAATTTAAAAATACCAGAAACAAATGAAAACACAATAGTTCAAGACCTCTGGGATACAGCAAAAGCAGTTCTAAGAGGGAAGATTATAGGAATAAAGACCTACTTCCAGAAGCAAGAAAAAAATCTCAAATAAACAACATACCCTTGCACCTACAGGAGCTAGAATAAGAACCACCAAACCTAAAACGAGCAGAAGGAAGGAAATTATAAAAGATTAGAGCAGAAATAAATTATATAGAAACAAAAAAATAATAATAAAACAGATCAATGAAACCAGGAGCTGTTTCTTTGGGGGGGGAGGGGAAATCAATAAAGCTGATCAACCTCTAGCCAGACTTATCAAGAAGAAAAGAGGAAGGACCCAAATCAATAAAATCACAAATGACACAGGAAAAACAACATGGAAATATAAACAATCTTAACAGAACATTATGAAAAACTATTTGCCAATAAATTAGACAACCTAGAAGAACTGGATGTGTTCCTAGAAATAATAACCTCCCAAAACTAAATTAAGAAGAAACAGAAAAGGGCCAACCGGGTGGCTCAGTGGGTTAAGCCTCTGCCTTCTGCTCAGGTCATGATCTCAGAGTCCTGGGATTGAGCCCCGCATCGGGCTCTCTGCTCGGTGGGGAGCCTGCTTCCCTCTCTCCCTCTACCTGCCTCTCTTGCCTACTTGTGATCTCTTTCTCTCTGTCAAATAAAATCTTTAAAAAAAAAAAGAAGAAGAAGAAGAAGAAACAGAAAAGTTAAATGGACTCATTACCAGCAAAGAAATTGAATCAGCAATTGAAAAACTCCCAGCAAACAAAAGCCCAGGACCAGATGGCTTCACAGGCAAATTCTACCAAATATTTAAAGAGTTAGTACCTATTCTTTTCAAACTATTCCAAAAACAGAAAAAGAATGAAGTTGGAAGTTTTCCTTCCATGAAGCCAGCATTATCCTGATACCAAAACCAGGTAAAGATATCACTAAAAAAAGAGAATGACAGGCCAGCATCTCTAATGAACACAGATGCAAAAATCCTCAAAAAAATACTGGCGAACCAAATTCAACAATACATCAAAAGACTCATTCACCACAGTCTAGTGGGATATATTCCTGGGTTGTAAGAGTGGCTCAATATTCACAAATCAACCAATCTGATCCATCACATCAATAGGAGAAAGGATAACACCACATGATCATTTCAATAGATGCAGAAAGATTTGACAAAATACAACATCCATTCGTGATAAACACTTTAACAAAGTAGCTTTAAAGGGAACATAACTCAACATAATAAAGGCCATATATGAAAAACCCACAGCTAATATCATCCTTAATGGGGAAAAACTGAGAGCTTCTCCTCTATGGTCAGGAATAAGCCAGGGATGTCCACCCTCATCACTGTCATTCAACATAGTACTGGAAGTGCTAGCCACGGTGATCAGACAACAAAAATAAAAGGCACCCAAATCAGTAAAGAAAAAGTAAAACTTTCACTATTTGCAGATGACATGATACTGTATATAGAAAACCCAAGAGACTCCACCAAAAAACTGCTAGTGAATATGAATTCACTAAAGCTGCAGGACACAAAATCAATCTATAGGAACATGCTGCATTTCTATATACCAATAATGAAGCAGCAGAAAGAGGAATTCAGAAAACAAACCTATTTACAACTGCACCACAAATAATAAGATGCCTAGGAATAAACCTAACCAAAGAGGTGAAAGACCTGTACTCTGGGGCGCCTGGGTGGCTCAGTCGGTTAAGCATCTGTCTTCAGCTCAGGTCATGATCTCAGGGTCCTGGGATCAAGATCTGCACTGGGCTCCCTGCTCAGCGGGGAGCCTGCTTCTTCCTCTCCTGCTCCCCCTGCTTGTGCACTCTGTCAAATTAATAAGTAAAATCTTAAAAAAAAGAAAAACTGATGAAAGACACTGAAGAGGACACAAAGAAATGGAAAGGCATTCCATGCTCATGGAATGGAAGAATGAATATGTTAAAATGTCTATATGATCCAAAGCAATCTGCATATTTAATGCAATCCCTATCAAAAGACCAACAGCATTTTTCAGATTTAGAATCAACAATGCTAATATGTGTATGGAACCACAGAAGACACTGAATAGCCAAAGTAGTTCTGAAAAAGAAAAGCAAAGCTGGAGGCATCACAATTCCAGACTTCAAGTTATATTACAAAACTGTAGTAATTAAAACAGTATGGTGCCAGCACAAAAACAGACATATAGATCAATGGAACAGGAGAACTCAGAAATGGACCCTCAACTATATGGTCAATTAATCTTTGACAAAGCAGGAAAAAATGGAAAAAGATGGTCTCTTCAACAAATGGATGTTGGGAAAACACGACTGCAATATGCAAAAGAATGAAACTGGACCACTTTCTTACACCATACATGATAATAAATTCAAAATGTATTAAAGACCTAAATATGAGTCCTGAAACCATAGAAATCCTAGAAGAGAACACAGGTAGTAATTTCTCCGACACTGGCTGGAGCAACTTTTTTTCTAGACAAGTCCCCTGAGGCAAGGGAAACAAAAGCAAAAAATAAACCACTGGGATTACATCAAAATAAAAAGCTTCTGTACAGTGAAGGAAACAATCAACAAAACTAAAAGCCAACCTACAGAATGAGGCAAGATATTTGCAAATGACACACCCAATAACGCACTAGAATCCAAAATCTATAAAGAACTTATAAAACTCAGGCGCCTGGGTGTCTCAGTCAGTTGAGCATCTGCCTTTGGCTCAGGTCATGATCCCAGGGTCCTGAGACTGGGTCTCACATTGGGCTCCTTGCTCATCAGGGAGCCTGCTTCTCCTTCTGCCTGCCTCTCCCCCTGCTCATTCTTACTGACAAATAAAATCTTAAAAACAAAACAAAACAAAAAAAACTTCTAAAACTCAACATCCAAAAAACAAATAATCCAATTAAAAGATGGGCAAAAGACATGAACACTTCTCCAAAGAAGACATACAGATGGCCAACAGACACATGAAAAGATGCTCATCATCACTTACCATCAGGGATATGCAAATCAAAACTACAATGAGATATCACTTCACACAGAATGGCTAAAATCAACACAAGAAACAACAAGGGTTGGCAAGGATGTGGAGAAAAAAGAACCCTCTCACGTTATTCGTAGGAATGCAAACTAGCACAGCCACTCTGGAAGACAGTATGAAGGTTCCTCAAAAGTTAAAAATAGAACTACCCAACAATCCCACATTTGCACTACTAAGTATTTACCCTAAGATTACAAAAACACTAATTCAAAGGGATACATGTGGGGCGCCTGGGTGGCTCAGTCGTTAAGTGTCTGCCTTTGGCTCAGGTCATGATCTCAGGGTCCTGGGATCAAGCCTTGCATCAGGCTCCCTGCTCTGCAGGAAGCCTGCTTCTCCCTCTCCCACTCCCCCTGCTTGTGTTCCCTTTCTCACTGTGTCTTTCTCTGTCAGATAAATAAATAAAATCTTTAAAAAAAAAATTAAAATAAAGGGATACATGCACCCCTATGTTTGTAGCAGCATTATTTACAATACCCAGGATATGGAAGCAGTCCAAGTGTCTACAGGTTGATGAATGCATAAAGAAGATGTGGTGTGTGTGGGTGTGGGTGTATATATATATACGCACACACACCACATATACCACACACACACACACGTAATGGAATATTATTCAGCCATAAAAAAAGATGAAATCTTGCTATTTGCAATGACATGGATGGACCTAGAGAGCATAATGGTAAGTGTAAAAAGTCAGGCAGATAAAGACAAACACCATATGATTTCACTCATATGTAATTTCAACAACCAAAGGGAAGAGACACAAACCAAGAAACAGACTCTTTAACCACAAACAACAAACTGATGGTTACCTGACGGGAGGTGAATGGGGCAATGGGTGAAATAGGTGATGGGAATTAAGGAGTGCCCCTGTTATGATGAGCTCCGGGAGATTAAAATAAAAACTTAAAATAACAATTACACACGTTGACCAAATGGAATTTATTCCAGGGATACAAAGATAATTCAATATTGGAAACCATCAGTATAATCCACCATATTAACAGGCTAAAGAAGAAATATCACAGGACCATATCAATTTGATATAGAAAAAGCATTTGAGGGGAGCCTGGGTGGCTCAGTGGGTTAAAGCCTCTGCCTTCAGCTCAGGTCATGATCCCAGGGTCCTGGGATCGAGCCCCGCATTGGGCTCTCTGCTCGGCAGGGAGCCTGCTTCCTCTGCTCTCTCTGCCTGCCTCTCTGCCTACTTGTGATCTGTCAAATAAATAAATAAAATGTTTAAAAAGAAAAAAAAAAGAAAAAGAAAAAGCATTTGACAAAAATCAACACTCATTCATGACAGAAAGCAAAAATCAGAAAAAAAGAAATAGAGGAAACTCCTTTTTTTAAAAAAATTTTATTTATTCGCTTGACAGAGACACAGCAAGAGAGGGAACACAAGCAGGGGGAGCGGGAAAGGGAGAATCAGGCTTTCCACCAAGCAGGGAACCCAATGTGGGGCTCGATCCCAGGACCCCGGGATCATGACCTGAGCTGCAGACAGACACTTAACAACTGAGCCACCTAAGTGCCCCGAGGAAACTCCTTTAACTTAATAAAGTGCAAATACCAAAAACCTACCAAATTAATATCAAACTAATGCTCTCCTCCCTAGTAACAGAAATGAGGCAAGGATATCCATTCTCCTTAAAGTTCTAGCCAGTGAAATAAGAATAGGAAACAAAAAGTATATCCGGGGCGCCTGGGTGGCTCAGTCGTTAAGCGTCTGCCTTCGGCTCAGGTCATGATCCCGGGGTCCTGGGATCGAGCCCCACATTGGGCTCCCTGCTCAGCGGGAAGCCTGCTTCTCCTGCTACCACTCCCTCTGCTTGTGTTCCCTCTCTTGCTGTGTTTCTCTCTGTCAAATAAATAAAATCTTTAAAAAAAAAAAAGTATATCCATCAGCAAGGAATAAGTAAAACTGTCCATACTTATATATAACCCGACTGTCTACTGGGAAAATCTAAGGAGTCTACAAAAAAAAAAAAAGCCTAGAACTAATATGTGAGTTTGGCAAGGTCACTGGATATAAGATCAACATATGAAAATAAAATGTATCTTTATATACCAGCAATAAATGTGTGGACACCAAAATTAAAAATATAATGCTACTTACAACCCCTAAAAAAAAAAAAAAAAAAAAAAAAAAAAGGGGGCTAGGCATAAGTCTAACATAACAAGACAAAACATCATGACATTACACAACAGTGATAAAAATAAAGATTTAAGTAAATGGAGAGGCATAGCATGTTCATAGATTGAAAATGTCAACATAAGTCAGGGCGCCTGGGTGGCTCAGTGGGTTAAGGTCTCTGCCTTTGGCTCAGGTCATGATCCCAGGGTCCTGGGACTGAGCCCTACATTGGGCTCTCTGCTCAGTGGGGAGCCTGCTTCCCCCCCTCTCTCTGCCTCTCTGCCTACTGTGATCTCTCTCTCTCTGTCAAGTACAGGAAGGAAGGAAGGAAGGAAGGAAGGAAGGCAGGCAGGCAGGCAGGCAGAAAATGTCAACATAACTAAAGGTATCAATTCTCCCTCCCCAAAATGAACTTCAGGTCTCACACAACTACAAAATCCAAGATTTTTTTGTAGATATAGATACGATTATTCTATAGTTTATATGGAAAGACAGAAAAACAAGAACAGCTCAAACAATTTTGAAAGACAGTGGCTGAAATCATTCTATCTATATCAAGACTTATTACACAGCTATCAACAGCAAGACTGTGTGGAGGGACAAACACATACCTCAACAGAACAGGAAACCCAGAAAGAGACGTACACAAGAATCCTCAAATGATTTTTTTCAAAAGTGTAAAAGCAATTCAATACAGGAAAGATAGCCTTTTCAAAAAATGGTGCTGGAGCAAAAAGGCATTTATAGACAAAAAATTGACTTCACCCAGACCTCACACTATAAATTCAAATGGATCACAGACTTAAGTGTAAAATGTAAAACTATAAAACTTTTAGAAAAAAATAGGAGAGAAGCTCCAGGATCAAGAGCCAGGCAAAGATCTTAAAGTTGACACCAAAAGCACAATCCATAAAAGGAAAAGTCAGACTTCACCAAAATTAAAAGGTCTGTGAAAGACCTTGTTAAGGAAATGGAAAGACAAACCCCAGGGCACCTGGGTGGCTCAGTCAGTTAAGCATCTGCCTTCAGCTCAGGTCATGATCCCAGGGTCCCGGGATCAAGCCCCACTTAGGGTTTCCTGCTCAGCAGGAATACCTCTACATCTATCACTCCCCCTATTTGTGCTCTCTCTCATGTACACACTCCAACAAAATCTTAAAAAATAATAATAATAATAAAGACAAGCCTCAGGGTGGTAGAAATTATTTGGAACCTACATATCCAACAAAGGCCTTATCTAAATATATAAAGAACTCTCAAAACTCAACTGCATAAGAACAAAGAATGGAAGAGAATGCGCAAAAGATAGCAAAGAGGTATTTCACCAAACAGGATATACAAATGGAAAATAAGCACATGGAAAGATGTTCAAGTCTTCTAGGTATAAGAAAAAAAAAAAAAAAAAAGACTTCTAGGTATCAGGGAAATGCAAATTAAAACCACAACAAGGTACTTTATATACCTATCAGTATGGCTAAAATGAAGAATAGTGACAACACCAAATGCTGACAAACATGCAGAGAAACTAGAACTCTCATACCTTACTGGTGGGATTGTAAAATGGTCAGCCATGCTAGAAAACTGGCAGTTTCTTTCTTTCTTTCTTCTTTTTTTTTTTTTTTTAAGATTTACTTATTTATTTGACACAGAGAGAGATCACGAGTAGGCAGAGAGGCAGGCAGAGAGAGAGGGGGAAGCAGGCTCCCCACTGAGCAGAGAGCCTGATCAGGGCCTGATCCCAGGACCCTGAGATCATGACCTGAGCGGAAGGCAGAGGCTTTAACCCACTGCACCATCCAGGTGCCCCGAAAACTGACAGTTTCTTATAAAATCAACCATGCAACTACCATATGACCCAGTGATGGCAATCCTAGGCATTTACTTCAGAGAAATAAAGACATGTTACATGTATGTTGTACACTCTAATGCTTACAGCTCTATTCAGAATATCCCCAAAGTGGACACAACCCAGATGTCCTTCTGCAAATGACTGGTTAAAACAAGTCATGGTACATCCCATCCATACAATGGAATACTACTCATTTAAAAAAAAAAAAAAAAAAAGCCCATAAATTATTAGTACACACAATCTAAATGAATCTTCAGAGAATTATGCTGAATGAAAATGCCAATCCCAAAACATTACATACTGCACAACTCAATATATATAAATAACATTCTTGAAATGACAAAATTATAGAAACGAAAAACAGATTAGCAGTTGCCAGGGGTTAAAGGAGGACATCAGGGCACAAAGAAAGTGGGCGTGGCTATAAAAGGGGAACATGAGGGATTCTGTAATGATGGAAATGTTCTGAATCGGGACTGTTCCATGTCAACATCCTGGTTGAGATACTGAAATACAGTGTTACCACTGGGGAAACTGAGTAAGGAACACAGGAGGTCTGTGTGTCATTCTTACAACTGCATGAGAATCTACAATTACCTCAAAACAAAAAGGTTTACTTTTAAAAAGGCAAAACAAGGACATTTCAGACTGAGAATAAAACAAAACAAAAAGCAGAGTTCATCCCTAGCAAGCAGAATTAAGGGAAGTCCTTTAACCCTAAGGAAAAAGAGCAGAAGGAAATCCAAATCAACATAAAGCAATTGAAAGCAGTGGAAATAACTGAATAGGTAAATATGGAAGATTTTTAAACACACTATTTAAAGCAAAACCTTTATAATTTAAGACAAAAATAACACACTATATTGTGTGATTATAACACAGGTAGATGATGACAATGGTGCAAATAAATTCCAGGAGAGGGGAGATGAAAGTATACTGTCACCAAGTCTTTATGATACACAAGTGGAATATATATATATTTTTTAAAGATTTGAGAGAAAGAGAAAGATCACAAGTAGGCAGAGAGGCAGGCAGAGAGAGAGAGGGGGAAGCAGGCTCCCCACTGAGCAGAGAGCCCGATGTGGGGCTCGATCCCAGGACCCTGAGATCATGACCTGAGCCGAAGGCAGAGGCTTTAACTCACTAAGCGACCCAGGCGCCTCCACAAGTGGAATATTACTTGAAAGCAAACTGTGTTGATTTAAAGATGTATACCAAACCCTAAAGCCACCACAAAGAAAATAGAAAACAAAGTTACAGAAAATATGCCAATAAAGATTAACTATCATAAAATTATTCACTCCAAAAGGCGGCAGAAAAAGATGAAAAGGGAAATAAGGAATAAATGGGACAAAGAAAAAACAAACAGCAAGATGGTAAGTTTAAACCCAACCATATCAATTAATCAATCTCATTAAATACAAATGGCTTACACCCCAAAATAAAACACAAGGACCATAAAAAAAAGAAAATCATATTATGGGCCATCTATACAAAAAATCACTTTAAGGATAGATACAAATAGGTTAAAAGTAAGAAGATAAAAAAAAAAAGATATACCATGCTAACATTAATCATAAGAAAATTGGAGGGGCTCTATTTATATCAAAGTAGATTTCAGAACAAAGCACACTATATTTGGGATAAAGAAGGTAATCTCATCAATTATGAATAGGTCATTTCATCTGGAGGTCACAATAATCTTACATGACAGAGCTTCAAAACACAAGGCAAAATTGATAAAGAAAAAAAAATTACAAATATATTTTATTTCAACAGACTTCTCTCAAAACTTGATAGGACAAGTGAACAGAAAAGCAGTAAGGACACAGAAGACAGCCTCAACAAAATGACAATTACCTGGGTAGTTAAAGAACTACAAAGAAAATGACCATCATTGGCATTTACAGAAACTCCAAACAACAGAGCAGACCACACATCCTTTTTTTTTTTTTTTTTTATTTATTTGACAGAGAGAAACACAGCGAGAGAGGGAACACAAGCAGAGGGAATGGTAGCGGGAGAAGCAGGCTTCCTGCAGAGCAGAGAGCCCGATGCGGGGCTCGATCCCAAGACCCTGGGATCTGACCTGGGCCAAAGGCAGACGCTTAACGACTGAGCCACCCAGGCGCCCCCAGACCACACATCCTTATGAAGTACACACGGGACTTTTACCAAACTAGCCCATGTTCGGGTGCATAACACAAGTCTCAAGTTTAAAAGGATTCGAACAATAAAAAAATAGACTCTGACCACAAGAGAATTAAATTAGAAATCAGTAACAGGACAATTTCTGGAAAACCCTGAAAATATTTGGCAACTAAACAACCCTCCAAATAATCACAAGGGCAATTAGAAAGTATTTGGACCTGAATAAAAATGAGTATGTGAAATATCGAAATGTCTGGGACACAAGTAAAACAGCATTTTGAGGGAAATTTATGGCATTAAACAGAATGGAAAATAATTAAATGACCTAAGCTTCCCCTTTAAGAAAGTAGAATAGGGCACATTAAGTCCAAAGTAGGCAGGAGAAAAGGAGTGGTAAAAAGAATAACAAACATCAATGAAGCAGAAAACAAAATAACAATGAAACCAAGAGCTGATTTTCTGAGAAGATCAATAAGATGAATAAAAAGGGATAACAGAACATTAGGAACAACTTTATGCCAGTACACTCGACATGGAAGACAAATTCCTTGAGAGAGACAAACTACCAAAGCGCTCTGATGAAAAAAATGGATAACCTGAAGAGGCCTGTATCTATTAAAGAAATTAAATATGTAGTTAAAAACCTACCCACGAGAAAACTTCAAGGCCCAGATGGCTTCACTGAAATCTACCCTTTAAGTAAGAAATGACACCAATTCTACAAAAAGTCTTCCAGGAAATAGGAAATAATCCCAACATATTTCATGATGACACCATGAACCCCATGCCCAAATCAGAAAAAAAGCATAAAAAACTATAAATATTCAACATCAACAGAACATCTTTAAAATTCTTAGCAAATCCAATGATACACAGAAATCATAATGCATCATGACCACACTGGGCTCATCTCTGGAGTGCAAACTTGGCTTAGCATTCAAGTAAACACTCGGCAGGGTAAAAGGCACCTGTGAAAACTCTCCAGCTAACGATGTACGTAAAAGTGAAAGACTAAGATGCCTTCCTCCTCAGGTGAAGAAGGAGATGCAGCTGTCACATCTCCTTCCACCACATCCATCCAACACTAGAGTGGAACTCCTGGTCAGCACGTCACAGCAAGAAACAGGCAGCATGCAGACTGGAGATGCAGAAGTAAAACTGTCCTTATGCACAGATCACATGACTGACGGCACATAATCTTATGAAATCTTAAAAAAAAAAAAAAAAAAACTACCAGAATTAATAAATTTACTGAGATTGCAGGATATAAGATCAATATCCAAAAATCACTTGCATTTTTTTTAATCTATTTATTTGACAGAGAGAGAGAGAGAGAGATCACAAGTAGGCAGAGAGGCAGGCAGAGAGAGAGGGGATCCCAGGATCCTGAGATCATGACCTGAGCTGAAGGCAGAGGCTTTAACCCACTGAGCCACTCAGGCGCCCCAATCACTTGCATTTTTATAGTCCAGCAATAAACACTTAGAAATTGAAATTCAAAAATATTACCATTTATAATAGCTTCCAAAAATAGGAAATGGAGATAAATCTGATAAAAAAAAATGTGCACAATATATTTGTACACTGAGAATTAAGTAATACTACTAAGAAAAACTAAAGAGAATCTAAATAAATGGAGATGTGTACCTTGTTTGGGAGACAGAAAAAAAACACTGTATAGATGTCAATTCATCCCAAATTAATTCATAGATTCAACAAAATACCAATCAAAATTCCAGCAAGCTTTTTTGTAGACGTTGACAAACTGAGTCCAACATTCATTTGGAAATGCAAAGGACCAAGAATGGCTAAAACAAATTTGAAAAAGGATGAAAACACTGGAGGACTTTCCTGATTTTAAAACTTTTTTTTTTTTTTTTTTAAGATTTTATTTATTTGACAGCGAGAAACACAGCGAGAGAGGAGACACAGGCAGAGGGAATGGTAGCGGGAGAAGCAGGCTTCCCGCAGAGCAGAGAGCCCGATGCGGGGCTCGATCCCAGACCCCTGGGATCTGACCCGGGCCGAAGGCAGCCGCTCAACGACTGAGCCACCCAGGCGCCCCTGATTTTAAAACTTTTAAATAGGGGAGTCTGGGTGGCTCAGTGGGTTAAAGCCTCTGCCTTCGGCTCAGGTCATGATCCCAGGATCCTGGGATCTAGCCCCACATCCGGCTCTCTGCTCAGCAGGGAGCCTGCCTCCCCCTCTCTCTCTGCCTACTTGTGATCTCTCTGTCAAATAAATAAATGAAATTTAAAAAATAAAACTTTTAAATATATAGTAATTATATTATGTTTGTTACATGTCAAACAGACAGTGGATCAATGTAAGAGAAGAGCCCAGAAACAGATCCATACGGACATGGTCAATTGATTTTTGACAAAGAAACAAAGTAATTCAGTGGAGAAAGGAATATCTTTTGAACAAATGATGCTGGAACAATTGGATATCCATACCAAAGAACCTGACCTTCAATCCACTCTTCACACCACAAATAAAATTAACTCAAAATGGATCACTGACCAATATAAAAGCTAAAACTATAAAACTTCTAAAAGAATATAGAGAAAATCTTTTTGACTTCTGGTGAAGCAAAGATTTTTTTTTTTTTTTTTTTTTTTTTTTTTTAAAGATTTTACCCATTCATCTGAGAGAGAGAGAGACCAGAGAGTACCAGTAGGGAGGTGGGGGAGGGGTAGAGGGAGGAGAAGCAGACTCCCCGCTAAATAGGGAGCCTGATGTGGGGCTCAATCCCAGGACCCCGAGACCACGATCTGAGCCAAAGGCAGACACTCAACTAAATGAGCCACCTAGGCGCCCCGAGGCAAAGGTTTCTTTTTTCTTTTTTTTTTTTTTAAATTTTTATTAACATATAATGTATTATTTGCCCCAGGGTACATGTCTGTGAATCTTCGGGCTTACACATTTCACAGCACTTAATAGCACATACCCTCCCCATTGTCCCCAACCCAGCCACCCTATCCCTACCCCCCCTCCCCCCCCCCCCCCCCCCCCCCCCCCCCCCCCGGCCACCCTTAGTTCATTTCTTGAGTCTAGGAGTCTCTTATGGTTTATCTCCCTCCCCATCCCTTCCTGTTTCATTTCTCTCCCGAGGCAAAGGTTTCTTAATACAACACTTAAAACATAACTGATAAAAAGAAAAAATAATGGAACACCTCCATCACTCAGTGGGTTAAGCCTCTGCCTTCCACTCAGGTCATGATCCCAGGGTCCTGGGTTCAAGCCCCACATCAGGCTCTCGGCTCAGCGGGGAGCCTGCTTCTTCCTCTCCCTCTGCCTACTGCTCACCCTTCTTGTGCTCTCTCTCTCCCTCTGTCAAATAAATAAAAGCTTAAAAAAAAAAAAAAAAAGGTAATGACATGGAATTCTTCAAAACTAGAAACGTGCTCTTCAAAAGACAGTGTGAAGAGAATATTATTCTACAGACTAGAAGATAATATTTGCAAATTACATATCCAATAAAGGCCTTGTACTCAGAATATATAAAAACTCTCAAAACTCAACAAGAGGGGCGCCTGGGTGGCTCAGTCGTTAAGCGTCTGCCTTCGGCTCAGGTCATGATCCCGGGGTCCTGGGATCGAGCCCCGCATCGGGCTCTCTGCTCTGCGGGAAGCCTGCTTCTCCCGCTACCATTCCCTCTGCTTGTGTTCCCTCTCTCGCTGTGTTTCTCTCTGTCAAATAAATAAAATCTTAAAAAAAAAAAAAAAAAACTCAACAAGAACACGACCCAATTTTAATTTAAGCAAAAGCTTTGAACAGGCATTTTAGCCAAGAGAGTACAGAGATGGCAATTAACCACATGGAAAAATGTTCAACATCATTACTCGTTAGGGAAGTGCAAATTAAAACCACAGTAGGGTAGTACTTGCTATACCACACACCTATTAGAATGGCTGAAATTGGGGGCACCTGGGTGGCTCAGTGGGTTAAGGCCTCTGCCTTCGGCTCAGGTCATGATCTCAGGGTGCTGGGATCGAGCCCCACATCGGGCTCTCTGCTCGGTGGGGAGCCTGCTTCCCCCTCTCTCTCTCTGCCTGCCTCTCTGCCTACTTGTGATCTCTCTCTCTCTCTGCCAAATAAATAAATAAAACCTTAAAAAAAAAAAAAAAAAAAAAGAATGGCTGAAATTGGAAAAACTGACCACACCGAACATTATGGTGAGATACGGAACAAATGGAACTTTTAGTCACTTCTGCTGGGAATGTAAAATACCAGAATCCCTTTGGGAAGCAGATTGGAAGTTTACCTTAAAGTTTACACGCATATATTACAGGACCAAGCCATCCCACTTCTAAATATTTACCTAAAAGAAAACATGTCCTTACAAAGATCTGTTTATAAACACATATATAAAAACGTTCATAGTAGCTTAATCTGTGATGACCCCAAATGAGAAAAACCCAAATGTCCATCAATAGGTGGGTGAATGGAGAAACAAAATGTGGTACATCCATACAATGGAATACAACTTAACAATAAAAACTAACTATTGATACATGTAACAACATGCAATAATGTTAATATAATTGCACTAAGTCAAAGCAGCCAGGTAATATAAGAATATATACCTGTATAATTCCACTATATGACATTCTAAAAAATACAAACTAATCTATAGTAGACAGAAAGCATATTGGTCATTGCCTGGGGTGGAGGGGATGAAGGGCAGGAGGGGTGGAAGGAAGTGATTTCAAAGGACCACTGGAAAACTCTGGGGTATTCATTACCTTAATTGTGATAGTAGTTTCATGGGAGTATACAAATGTCAAAATGCATCAGACATATATATTTAAGTATGTGCAATTTATTATGTATCAATTATATTCAGTAAAGCTAAGGGAAATACACCTAAATTATATGTATATATACATATAGATATATATATAGAGATATACCTAATGTGTGTGTATATACACACACACACACACACACACATATATGTTTACACCTTGATATACCCAAATAAAGGAAAATCAGAAAGCACGAAAGCTACCAATAACATAAAAGATAGACACCTAATTCTGGACACCTGGAGCTTCTGAATTTTTGTGTTGGTCCCTTCTCTCACGGCCCAGGTGCCAGTGCTGGGTTTTCACCCACATTCTACTTACGTTACGCACAAAAGTGATAGGAAAGCTGTCTGTGGGGAATGAATTATGAACTTAGGGGGGAAATGAGGGTTCACTACAGTTCATTCTGTAATATAAAAGCCCTTGGCATACTAAACACCTCTGGACAGTGAGATTCTAGGTGATTTTCCTTTGGTTTCTTTAAATTTTTCTGTACTTTCCAAATTCTTTACAAGCATTACTTTGCTCTTTGGTGGGTAGAGGGGTACGGGACAGTTTTAAAAGAACCGGTTTAAATTCTCCATTAAGTAAAGAACTATTCAACAAGAAGCCTAAGGAGTTTTCACCCTGATAATTAATGAAAAGCACCCAAACACACACATACACACGCACACCCCTCAGCATTAATATAGATCAAAGAACAGGGAGATTTATAAGGATGAAGGGTATTTACAATATATTTATAACCTCAAACCTCAAAAACTAGATGTGTTCTAAATTCTGAATTTCACTAGTCAACCACTGAGCTGCCTGTCACCTATTAAAGACATTTTAACTGATTTCCTAGCCTTTAGGTTGAGAAGGGAGCTCACACACACTAAAAGGAAAATCCTGTACGAATTTTCAAGAGGTTGGAGGCCATAACAAGAGGTTCCTCTCCACTAAGACTTACAAGCCTACAAATGAATCAGCCTTACAATAAAGGATGGAAGCCAGGAGAGACAGGATTTCTTAACTCTGCTTGTCCCAAGCTGTTGGCGGCAGACACGTAAGTCATTTTTTTTTTTTTTTTAGCAAGTGTATATAGAAAGCCAGCAGGGGGTTCAGAAATGCCAAATGCTGATAAAATATGTTTCTTTTTCAATAACTTCACAGGTCAAATTAGGTGCAAAATGATTTTTACGCAACCTGAATACAAATCTCAAGAGTCTTCCTCCATGGTTCCTAAAGAATAATCCAATTTCCTAGTGATCATAGAATTCTTGGCTTAATTCTTCACTTTCATTGCTGAGAAAAAAAAATGAAAGTAGGTTAGCACAGTACACTACACAAGCTAATAGAACCCAGAACACTTACATGTCTTGGAGTGCTCGTGAGATAGCATGTAATTGGCAAGAGGCGGCGTGTAAGTCAAACACTGCAGTGCTGCATTGGCAAAGCAGGTATTGCCCAAATTCTGGAGCCCGGCTCCAACTCTATGAGTCTGTTGCCACTTAAGACAAATCTTCTCAGATGGGAAAAGAACTTTTTGTGGAGGAGCAATGCCATCACCTAGGGCTAGAAAAATAAACATGAAATATTTAAAAACAAAGCTTTGCATACTTAAGCTCAATAAATAGCAACACACCAAACTGAATCTGATCAAAATTTGGTTTTTAGCAGCTAATCAAAAATAGATGGGGGAAAGGGACATTTTAAAAGGCAGATCCTAGAATGTGGGAAATCAAAAAGATTTGGTTTCTTCAATAAGTAAAGTGCAATGACCAAAGAGGGTCCGTCAGAATCTTAAAGACATCCACCAAATGCAAAGTTATAGACCTCGTTTAGGTGTTGACTTCGACAAACCAACTCTTAAAAAAAATTAGGACAATCGGAGAAATTTTAACATAGACTAGAATTTTATTATAAAGATGCTTAAATTTTTAGAAAAGAGTTTTTTAGCTATACAAACTAGAACATTTATAGATGAAATACAAAGTCTTGCATTTGCTTTACAGTGATGGGGAGGGGAGTCAACAGGTGAAGGTATAATTGGCTCTGAGTTGATAAGGCTGACTGATGACGACATGAGAGTTCATGCTAACTACTCTTTTATACCTACTTAAAAATTTTTCAACACAATCTACAGAAAATACGGGCTAGGCCCACTCTCTAGAACATCTGCTGTGGATGCTTCTACTCAGTACTACCACGATCACCATCCTCTTCACCAGCACTGCACTTCTAAAGTCCTTATCAGCGGCCAGACAGTCTCAGTCTAAGAGTTGGTAGTGCATCATCCCCATTTTACCAGAAAGGAAACCAGTTCTGAACTCAGGCTGTTGGGCACCACTATCCACACTCTATGTTGCCTAAAAGGTGTTTATCTTCAAGACTTATAAACAGCTTGTTAATGATAACTATGCTAACAGAACTCAGGTAAAGCTCAAAAACAACTTATTTAGGAAAGTTCGATCATCCATATGAAGACTAAAAGTTTGCCAGTTCCTTGGTGCTGCTGGAGATGAAAACGCCTTAATGGATGGTTCTCTATTTTAACAGAGAAATTAATGGGTTTAAGTATGCAAAGGTAGGCTTCAGCTCAGTGGGAACAGAAAGAAAAATTAGGAAAAAATGAGTCTGTAGAGAATGAGACAAAGGCTCCAAAAGGGGCATGGCAGGGTGATGTGAGTTAAGGCCTGAGGGAGAGAAAGGAACCCCAGCAAGTAATGGGAAGTCGGGAGTCAGTGAAAAGAAGTCCTATGGGAAAGTCTTGGTGGTGAAGATCTTTAAACTCTATGTGTAACATTCAATTAAATTGCTTATTCTGTGATATAACTTTCCTCCCACCCAAAACACCTTTAGCAAATCACACCACCCACCACATCACAATATCACATTTACTATGAGGATGCAAAACAACATAAGGGCCAAATTATTCTAAGCCAAATGATGTTCTGAGTAGGAACTAATCTATTTTCTTTGCATTTCAGAGCTTTCAAATCCAAAAGTCTCAGAAATACCAACTAAAGTATCAATGTCTCATTTAACCGGATGAGCTAACAAATGTAACATTTACATTATCTGCTGTCTTTCAAAGAGCTTTATTACCACAAATGATCTTAACTGGCCAAAAATCCAAAAACTAAAAAACAACCCACAGTTGGGTAGAGCCATTTGTCAAAAGGCAATTGTTTTTTGTTTTTGTTTTTTTTTTTTAAGATTTTATTTATTTGACAGAGGGAAACACAGCGAGAGAGGGAACACAAGCAGAGGGAATGGTAGCGGGAGAAGCAGGCTTCCTGCCGAGCAGGGAGCCCGATGTGGGGCTCGATCCCAGGACCCCGGAATCATGACCTGAGCCGAAGGCAGACGCTTAACGACTGAGCCACCCAGGCGCCCCAAGGCAATCGTTTTTTAAAAACATCTTCAAAATTTTCAAAGACAGACATCTACTTAGGGAACTACAGTTAACTGACAAGTTAACAAAACGCCCATCTCGAAGCTCACCAAGATGAAGTC
This sequence comes from Procyon lotor, assembly GCA_028646535.1. Lineage (NCBI taxonomy): Eukaryota > Metazoa > Chordata > Mammalia > Carnivora > Procyonidae > Procyon > Procyon lotor. The sequence goes on along the minus strand of CM053621.1, from coordinate 27,632,548 downwards.
TATCCCTCAAAAAATTAAGAATAAAAGAAGCTACAAGTATTATAATAACCAAAAATGATCCATCCTGTTATTAACACATGTTAATCATGACCAAGCAGCACTGGAAAATGAAGCTTACAGAACAATGTCACTGCTGGTCACTCGGGTGTCAACAGATCTCGCAAAAGACGACCCCTTCTGAAACCGCCAACCACTGACAGCATTTACACAAGAGTTTCTTGGAGTGATTCTGTCTTTAAAAAGTAGTACCTTGATCCTTTTGTGGTGATGGTTTTGATTTATCAGGTACAGATGAACTTGAATAAACTACAGCACCAGGTACTGGTCCTAAGGAGAGTGTGTGATTGGAAACATCATTTAGCGAAGACACAGCTCCCCAGCCGGCAGAACCTGCATCCATGTCTCCAGGTGAGACCGCCTCAGAGCTGCCAGGCTGATTCTGATAGGCTGACGGGTCTGAAGATTCAGAAGCTTTGTCAACTATGGTCATTGTTCAACTCTGCAAAAGACAAAACACATGCAGATGTTTTATAAATTCAGAAAAGTAATCTATTTAATCTGTCATTAGATCTTGGAAAATTATCCTACCCTTAATTAATTACTGTCAAACAAGTTGCTATAATATAAAAACAGCAGTATTTTTTAACTTTGAAATCATTTCCTTGGAACATTTAGCACTGCGCTCATCTGAACATGTCAACAATTTTTAATTATATCAAAGAAATTTTTGATTGGATGCAGTCATTCTATTCCAAGCCCCCTAAAAGTCTCATATTTCAGTTTATAATCAGAGACCTCAATTTCCAATTCTATATATTTACCAAGAACCCATATATTTTCTTCTCCCTATCGCTTAAAACTGGAACCTGAAATGCACTAATACATCTGACTCAATTTTCAATTTACACAGAATTCATCAGGGAAAAGTCTCAACTACATGAAGAGAAAAAGCTAGCTTTAATTTTGAGCTTAAAGTCCAAAATGATTTGTTTAATATAGATTATTTTTTTAAAAATAGGAAGTCTCACATTTGGAAAGTTTTTCTGAAGAGGCTCATTTTTTGGTATATATGACTTTTTAAATGAAGCCTTTAAGACATTACTGACATCAAACTTGAACACAAATACATGTTAAAAAGGTAATTATAATTTTCTCTCTGAATCCTATTTTTAAATCTTGGGACTACCACTAATTAAGCACTTTCTATATGCTGGGCACTGTGTTAATCACTGAACAGAGATTAATTTACTTAATTTTCATAATAGACCTATGAGAGATTGCATAGAATCCACAGCGTCTAAGAAACGGAGCAATTATAACCCAAACTAGTCAGCAACTGGAACCAGGCACCTGGCCCAACATTCCCAGCAAGAGTTCCTTCTGGCTATGCCGACCTAGTCACTGGGGTTCCTTCAGGAATGTAAACTGCCCAGTGAAAACCAAATTGAGTGTGCCACTCCTCTGTAGATAACCTTTCGCTCAGGCATGCCCCGACTGCCCCCGGGGACAAGATCTCAACACCTCCACTTGGCAGAGCCTGGCCCACGAACCACTCCGCACGCTGCCCAGCTTCCATTCCTACCTGCTCTCTCTGGGCTCTTCACATGCTGTTCTTTTTCACCTCACGCTCTTCCAGCCTTCCACCTCCAGCCAGTCACAATTACCACTTCTCAGTTTAGAATTCATTTCCTCTGAGACACTTTCCTTGACAACATCTCTCCCCCAAGACCCGGTCAGAACCCCTCCTGCAAGCTCCCACAGCGTCCTGCCGCCGATTTCTATGGTAGCGCTCAGGCACCTACTCCACAGCTGGTTTCACTTGTTGCTCTCCATCACACTTGTATTTCTACACCCAGACCTGGCACACAGAAAGCAGGCTACACATGTGCTGAACAAATGAATGAATCCCGAAGACAGGAAGTAACCAGGGTCTGCTTTTAGCACTGGCTTGTGCTGAGTGATTTATATACAGTATCTCATTTGTATACAGTATCTCATTCCTACCTTGAAGTAGGAACGGCCTTTAAAACTTGCTTTAAAAATATTCAATATAGGGGCGCCTGGGTGGCTCAGTGGGTTAAGCCTCTGCCTTTGGCTCAGGTCATGATCTCAGGGTCCTGGGATCGAGCCCCACATCGGGCTCTCTGCTCAGCAGGGAAACTGCTTCCCCCTCTCTCTCTGCCTGCCTCTCTGCCTACTTGTGATCGATCTCTCTCTCTCTCCCTGTCAAATAAATAAATAAAATCTTTAAAAAAAAAATTCAATACAGAGGCACCTGGGTGGCTCAGTCGTTAAGCGACTGCCTTCAATTCATGTCAAGATCCCAGGGTCCTGGGATCAAGCCCAGAATCGGGCTCCCTGCTCAGTAGGAAGCCTACTTCTCCCTCTCTCGCTCCCCCTGCTTGTGTTCCCTCTCTAGCTGTGTCTCTCTGTCAAATACATAAAATCTTTAAAAAAATAAAAAAAAAATATTCAATACGGTCAAGTCAGAGAATAAATACCAACATTCATGTCACTTCAACAAATGTTGTGATGCACAGTCTGCTCACAGTAAGGTTCTTTTAAAAGCCTCAATTTTGTTGTAATTTTAAGTTATGGCATGAATATAGCCCCCTGCCCTGAAAACAGAACCTTAAGAAGTTGGGGGGATCTTATGCAGAAATAAAAAAGTTGACGTTAGATTAGACCTTAATAAAATAAGAAAAACTGAACTATTTTAAGTCCATCTAAAATACAGGATCTTCATTCAAGTAGAAAGCATGAGCTGTATTACCGAAATAGAGTCTACACCATGAAACACAGTGGAGGTAAGCAAGAGTAAGAAAACAAAAGAGGAGGAAGAGGAGGAGGAAGGAAGGAAGAAGGAAGAAGCAAGCCAAAACAGAGACCCCAGGAAAGGTTAATTTGGCCTCATTTACAATAACATTTAACAGCAAAAACCTCAATTTTCCCAGGATAAACATCCCTTCCGGACAATCATTAACAAACGACCAAATAAGCCATTTTACTTGCTCCCATTGCCTTTGGGGGGTGGGAGGGGGCCCTTAAATGAAAAAAATTAAGGAAAGCATACAACTCAATCATCAATAACCGTATAGCATTATAATTCTGGGAAAATAGACCAAAATCATCCATTTGTCTTCATTTGTATATTTGACCAATGACTACTTATCCCAAAACCATCAAGTACCAAGCTAAATTGCATCAGCTACAGAGAAACCCTTTCTACAAGCCAAACAACATTACAAAGGACCTAAGATTCGTTCATGTTCTTTACTGTTAGGAAAGCTTCTAAACATTACAGTTATGATTTATATTTGACTTTTAAGCAACTACTTCAATGAAAAGTTAAGATTTCTCTCAGCATCTTCTGATGATACACAAAAAGTTACAAAAACATGTTCAAAAAAAATGAGTACATGAATCAAGGCTGGAGGTGTGTGGAGGAATGAGACTAATCAACTTCATAAATGTCTGCTTTAAGTGCAATCTTTTGTTCAGAAGTCTTAAGATTTTTAGTCCCTTATATTTCTATCAAATGCCAGAATGCATTATTCTTTTTCATTTTAAAAATAAGCATACAGCTGTTTTAAACATGGTGGCGCTGCACATCAAGGTAATAATATCAGAGCCTGTAGAAAAGAAACTGATACACTCTGCTTCTTCATAAACAATGTAATCCACGTTCTTGTAACATTTCTATTTAAGTGGAAAACACACAACCTTTAAAAAGATACAGACTTCATTTCAATTGTTTTTAAGTAAATAAAACGACTGGCCTTAAACCTTTACAAACCAGTGTACTTGATTCAATGATATGAAAAGAAAGTGAAACTTAGACAAAAACAAATAAGTAAAACTGATTATTCATATCCCCTGTGCACTTTGAATGAGTCAAAGAGTGAAATTATCCTTAAAATTTAGCACTCTTAAAAAATTTCGAGACGCCACAAAAACATGAGAACCTGTAATACTGTTGCTACCTAGAAAAAGAGGTGTTAACTGAACAGTTTGCCGACACGTTTTACTGTTATCGGAGTGTATTTACCTTAAATGACCAACATGTTTTCCCATAAACAAGTAAACCCTAAGGCCTCCCAGAATAGAAAAGTGCCGTTCAAAAGTCTCAACTGCATTCTCAACTGCATTCATTACAAGGTTAAAGTCCTAGATCGTAAAACTTCGGTCCCGTCAAATTTTCATTTGAAACATCTGAAACCGATCACCCTCCCCCCCGACCCCCTCCAGGTAAGTTGGCTCTTCCCTGCCCCGAAGATAAAGAACAGGACCGAGGCGCACACGCTTTTGGGGACGCGCCGCCGGGGCCGGCCCCTCCTCTCCCCTCCGAGGGTGCCCGCTCCGCCCCGGCCGCCGGCGTGGGGAACTCGGACGCTCGGCGGAGGAGCCAGGTGGACCGCCCCGCGAGGGGGACCGGCGCGCCGCGGAAGGGCGCCGGGGTGGGAAAGTTTGTCTCTCGGGGGGGTGCGGTGGGGGTGGGGAGGCGAGCCCCGGGCTCCGAGGGCCGCTCGAGGGCGGGAGGTGGCAGCCACGCGGGGGGCGGCGGGCGGGCCGGGTACGCCGGGCTCCGCGGCCGGCAGCCGGCGGCCGGCACACGCCCACCGCCGGCAGACCCGTGCGGGCCTGGCCGCCCCGGAGCCGCCCGCCCGGCCCGGCCCACGGGCCGAGGGGGCGGGCTGGGGCCGGGTGGGGGTGGGAGGGCAGTGTCCATGGCAACCGGGGGGTCTGGCCTCCCCGCGCAGCCCGGCTCTGGGGGCGCCCGACCGCCCCGGCCGCCGCCCCCTCCCCAGCGGCCTGGCCCGGCCGGCGGTAGCGGCGCTGCCACCGGCGCCGCGGGGTCTCGGGCGGCCCGCCGCTGCGGAGGGGGCGGCGGGCGAGGGGCCGCGCCAGTCCCCCGCGGGCCGCGCCGGCTCAGGGGCGGCCGGGCCAGCTGCGGCCGAGGCGAGCGGGGCGCTCCGCGGGCCCCACGCCGGCCAGCGGCGGGCAGGAAGGAGGCGGGAGCTTACCTGACCCGGCTCGGCGCTCGCTCCATCCCCCTCGGCCGCCGCCGCCGCCGCCGCCGCCGCACACAGCCCAGCCGCCCGGCGGGGGACAATGACGTGCCTCCATCCGGGCACCGCCGCCGCCGCCTCCGGGTCAGCGCCGCGCCCGCAGCGCCCCGCCGGGCCGCCAGGGGGCGCGCCAGGGCCGCGCCCGCACGCGCCGCCGCCCAGGGGCCGTCGCACAAGAGGCGCGGCGCGCAGCTAACGGGCCTGGCGAGCGCGGGAGGGGCCGTCGTCAAAGCGCCGCGGGCGCAGGCTGGCGCGCGCGTCACTGGAGCGCCGGGGCGCCGCGGAAGGGGCCCGCTGATTGGCGGAGGCGAGCCGCGCGGCGCGGGCCGGAGCGGGGCGGTCTTTCCCCGAGGCCGTCGGCGGGAGCGGACCGTACGGCGCCGGGCGGTCGCGAGGCCCGAACCAGGCCCTCCCCGCGCCCCACCGGCCTGCGCGGGGACGCGGCGGAACGGGGTCCCCCAAACGGACACGGCTCCGGGAGGGCCTCCCTCGCGCCCTGCTGGGACCGCGGCGCTCGTCCCCCGGCCCAGCGACCCAGCACTTAAGGACGCCGGGGCCAGACTGCGCGACGGCAAGGGGAGAGCTTGAAACCTGGCTCCCGAGGAGGGCGGGGCCCTGCTCAGCCCGTCACGATTGCACCTGCGACCCACGCCTTCCACGCTCCGCGGGGCAACTAGACCAGCTCCGGCTCCCCAGTGCCGGGTCCACACCCCCAACCACTTACTGGATGTCTCCGCGGCGAGATTGAACCGAGAGCTAATTAATTCATCGCTGCAGCTGCATCTCCCCTCCTCCACGACCCAGCTCCCCTCGGATGGGTTCTCTGCATTGGTTAAGGACACGGCACTCTCCTACACTAACCTGAGCCCTTCCCACGGCCTAATCCCTAACACCAGGTCACACCCGACCCTCCCTGAGGCAACCTCGCCACACCCATTCCCTCAGTCTCCCTTCCGATGCTCTCCTCATCTCAACTTCCGTTCCACCCTTATTTTTCTGTGATCTCCTTGATCTTTCAGTAACAGGTCAAACGTTGCTCCCCTCGGAGCCTTCAGTCTCTTAGTGGCCCACAGAATAGTCTTAACTCCTTCACCTGACACTGGAGCCTCAGTTTCCTTTCTTCTTGTGTGTGTCCCCAGCCAAACAGACTTTCTTCCTACAAACACCCCAAAACTACTTAAAAAGCCCTGCCCGTGCCTCTTCTTCATGGACCCCTGCTTGAATGTCCCATCAGAATCTTATCACTCCCCCTACAAGACCACATATCTTTATGGTACCGCTCATTTCGCTATTATGAAAAGAAATCACCTGTGTGATAACTGTCAGTTGTGTGGAGCATAATGTTGAAGTACTCTGAGAAAACAAAAAGGGAAAAGGTGAATTCCAAACCTCCAAAATTCAGTGCTCTCTTTTGGGATTAACACCACAACTTACTTCCTGATGAAGAATGGTTATGGAATTTCACCTTTGTGGCCCTTAGAACTCTAGTAAGAGATCTGCAAGATCAAGACTCGGTGATTTGCTTTTCCCCCAAATGACTTTGAGGTGATTAGAGAATGAGAAGGAACTGAAGAGCCAAATCCTCAGTATTCACCTGAGTCCTGTGGTAGTTCAAAATGCTTCCCTTGGAAGTCGCACGAGATGTGTGCCTTCTAATTTCATTTTCCATTCAGGATTCTATTAACAAAGTACCCCCGCAGTCCGCCTCTTAATGCAGTACCTGAGCAACTTACGTAGGAAGAGGGTTTTGGGGTTGTTTTATTTTTTTTAACCATCCCTTAGCATTCTCCACCAGAACAGGCTCTTGGGGGAGGGATTGCTCACTCCCTCCACCCCTCTCTGTGCCTTGAAAGCAAACAGAGGGCCTTTTCCTCTAAAGAATTTCAGAGCCGCTTATTATAGCAAACTGACAACATAAGTGGAGAAATTACAAAGGATATTAAGAAGTCCCCGACTTTGGGGCACCTGGGTGGCTCAGTCGTTAAGCGTCTGCCTTCGGCTCAGGTCATGATCCCAGGGTCCTGGGATCGAGCCCCACATCGGGCTCCTTGCTTGGCAGGAAGCCTGCTTCTCCCGCTACTATTCCCTCTGCTTGTGTTCCCTCTCTCACTGTGTTTCTCACTATCAAATAAATAAAATCTTAAAAAAAAAAAAAAGAAGTCCCCGACTTCAAGCAGTAAGCCAACTTGCCCCAGAAACTTGTTTTCTTCCAGACCAGTGCTTAATCCAAAGGGAATGCTGTTTGGAGATTTCACTTTGCCTCTGTTTTTAAAAACTCTGTGACCTCCACCTATTACTTCGCCCATTGCCTTTACGAAAACTGTCTTTATGCTGAAGGCAAACTCACCCCAGGTGCCCCACCTCCCAATCCAGATAAAGAACAAAAAGTGTTAGGAGTGATGTTAGATTTTCCGAGAACCTCCAGACACTTGGGGAGGCCCATAACTGATGCTGTAAATGTCCCACCCGATCCCCTTTACTGGCTGGTGCCCCCAGTGTTACCTGCTGTGAGTGTTACCTGCTAATAACTCACAGCCGCTGCCCCTTCTCTTGACAGCTGTTCTTGGCTGATGTAGGGAGACGCTTCATGGGGAGGTTAACCATGCCTACCACCCCCTTACAGCCTACACCAGTGACCCACTGACAAAGGGGTTCAGGAAGGCCTTGTCTCAGCTTGTCACCAGCCTTGGGGTGCAGCAAGGACTCCAAAGTTCCAGTGGGGTCAGAGAGAAGTTCGTCTTCCATGACATCCTGGCTGAACGCCTTTCTCTGCCCTCTTCCTCCCTTTCCTTTCTCCCCAGAGCACAGTGCATATACAGAACAGGCATCTGGATTCTGTGTCAAGCCCTGCTTCTAGGTAGCCTGGCTTAAGACAGCGGGTACCAGAAAAGGTCGTAGGAAGCAGAGTCTAAGGCTAAGATCCCACGTGATGTGGGATGCAGCGATCTCCACGCTGTTGTATAAGATTCCCACCCAGGGGAAAGCGGGATGAGAAATGAGTAGAAGGGCATGCACTGGCTTATTCAATCTCTCTGGTGTTTGTGAACCTTGGGGAAAAGAGTCACAAAGACCTGTGAGATTCAATGACCACTGCTGCTTTAAAGAAGGAAAATGATAGGGTCTGGCCAATTAGTCAGCAATGTAAAGCAAAGTATAAAAAACAGAGAGACGTTTTAGAGCCCTGCCGTGACAATGACCTGCAGTGGGAGGACAGGCAGGCAGTTCTGGGGACCAGGCTCAGGGGTTCACTTTGAAGAGACAGAACTCTAGAAGTGATTTTTTTTTCTCTCGGCCATGGGCAGGCTCCATCACCAAAGTCAGGGCTCTGATAAAGAAGAGATGGAGCCCCAAGACTAGGGATAAGACTGCTCTGAACCCTTTGGGCCCTCACAAGTGGCCCATCCCAGCCCCCTAACCTGAAGACAATGCAGAAGCCTCGAATGAGGCAAGCACCCTATAAGACAACGCATTCTTTAGGACCAGTCGCTGAGGTTAACTCTCAGTATGGCCTGACTGGACAAGTGTTAGTGTCCCACTTAGGGAGGAGAGGAATGACACATTGAAGAAGCTGTAGGACCTGGCTGGGACGGATCAGCATGATGGTCAGTAAGCCTGTAAATGGATCTCAAGGGGCTATATCAAGGGTGGGGGAGGGGTAATAAGGGAGAGTTTGTAGAGATAGGGGCACCCTCCCACAATTTTTATCTAAAATTTGTCAAGGGCCCCGAGTGGGCCAGTTCTGATACACTGTGTGCATGGTACTTGGCAAGAAGAGATGGGCCACATTAAATAAAGGACAACACCATGACTTCCACGGTAGATAGTGGAAGAAGGGATCAATAGGCCCCGGGGAAGTGAACACCCCAGAATGGATACTACCAGTTGACTATACTACGAGCTGAGAAGGCCTGGAGGACACTGCTTCCCAAGGTCATGGGGGGTGGGGGTACCATTGGCTTTGAGAAACTCAGTGGTGGCTGTCATCTGTAGGTCAGAGGGGTAATGGGATCCTAGAGTGACAGAGGCTGGGTGGCAGCACTTACCCCTCAGAAGCAAGGTGGGAATGACTGGGCAGCAAGTTTTGCATGGCAGAGGGGAGCGCCTGACTCGCAGGGATCCATGGAGGTTAACAGATCAGGGGCCAAGACAGATGGGCAGTCAACCAAGACATACTAATATAAGTCTTGATTTGGACTGCTATAGTCAAAATCACCTTTCCAGTTTCACCACCTGAGCCAATTTCCAGATCCAAAACACACTCAGTAAAAGAGAAGCCAGATCCATGGAAGTGTATGCAATAGTGATTCTCCAAATACTTCACCAAAGAAACCTCTGGGCATTTAATTTGTTGGGGTAACCATAGACTGGGAAAGAGGAATACCTGGATATTTCGAGGCTGTTGGTTTAGAGAGATAATGAGGACTGATGGGAACCTAGAGCACCCCCAAAGGCTCCCTTTTTGCTAAGGGAGTAAGAACCTATGGGGTCAGGAAATACACTGGGTCCATGGGCCCACAGTGGTCATTTCCCCAGTTCTCAAACATAATACCCAAATGGTCATGCTTACAGGTTGACACAACACTCGCATTGCTTCCTCGACTTGTAGAGTATGAACTAGTCCAGTAGAAAAGCCACACGGAAGACCTGACACTGCCCTCTCGAGCCAAAAGAGTCACTCATAGGGCGCATGAATGGCTGGGAGCATGAGCATCGTACCTAACACTTATAAAGGGTGCAAGGCTATTGGTCATCATCGCATGCCGATTTAATTCACCAGTTGTGGCCCCTGAAAATACTGAATGAGTCAGGGAGGGTGACGATCAACCACTGTGAGCATAACCATTAAGGACTTCTCTAGCACCAGCTTAATTCCACCACTGTCTGCCCTGTCCCTGAGAGGCCCACAGCCACAACAGAGTAGTACTTAGAATCTCTCAGTCAACCCTTGCTCTGAGTAAGCCCCTCAGAGAGCAAACCAAACCAGACCCTTTGCCACTTACAGCTTTTACTCACAATCCCTGTGGACAGAGAAGGAATCACAGAAACACCAAAAAATGGATTAGTCATAAAGCACGTTCGAAAGAAGCGCCTACCATATTTTGCCACAAAAAGAACATGAAGAAAGAAAAGAAAAAGACTACCTACCTTTCACTACAAGAGTGCTCAGATGACACCATCAATAGACTTGTCCCAGAAGCCTGGGCTGAGACGCAGTCGTCACAGAGTGCTGTTCGGGGACAGATGCGCTAGATATAAATGCCAGCTCCGGCTTTTATTTATTAGTTGTGCGTTCTTTGGTCTTGTTTTGGACTCTTGTGAAATGAAAGGTTTGTTTAATTTATCAAAACCAACTTTATCCTAATGGATAATTAACACCCCTTTCCTCCCAATCCAACATAAGACATTAAAGCCCCAAAAGTTTTCAAGGAAAGATACATTTGATTTTTCTGAGGATCACTGTCTCCTGTGAAGGAAATCTGAGACAATGGCTTACCAAATCTTAGACCTGGTTTATTTTTAGGTGACAGATCCCAAGTCACTCCTTTATGTATTGCCAAAATATTAATTGAATACCCAGAATAGGGACGGCTGGGTGGCAGTTGTTAGGCAACTGCCTTTGGCTCAGGTCATGATCCCAGGGTCCTGGGATCGAGCCCCGCATCGGGCTCTCTGCTCGGCAGGAAGCCTGCTTCTCCATCTTCCACTCCCCCTCCTTGTATACCCTCTCTCGCTGTCTCTCTATGTCGAATAAATAAATAAAATCTTTTTTAAAAAGTTAAATAAATAAAATCCAGAATAAACTATGCATTGAATAGAGACTGTATCTATTTTCCAGAGACCATTTTGTTTAGAATACAGAGTTATACATAATTAGTTACTCCACACTGTGACAATGCTCCAAATCAAGAAGGTAAATCTTGGGAGGCACAGGGAATAACCCTCCCAGTGGATGATATTAAGGAAAAGTTTTATGAAGGCGGTGACACTTGAAATGGGTCTTTGAGGATGAAGTAGAACTTTTTCTAGGCAAGTAAAGGATAAGAAAATGATGCCAGGATTTCAGGAGCAAACGCTATTTGGAAGCAAGTAAAGTTTGTCACCCTTAGGACTCTGTTGTCCTTGGAAATATGCAAAAATGAACACTGATAATACTGTTGATAGCAAGGAAAAAGTTCAGCATGTAACTTGATTCAGCAGGCTTGGGATTTCAAAGGAGAAACTCTGAGAGGTCTAATCAGGTCTAACTGGCTGGTCGAGACTATGAGGAAAAATATCACTTCCTAGATTTATAATGGAAATCAATACCTGTCCAATTCATGAACATGAATGCATGCTACCCAAACAATGATTAAACATGGTTCTGGAAGTTTGCCCTCCCTCTCCCCCCCCCACCAAAAAACACAAGATATTTCCACCAAAATGGAGAAAATTTATCTTCATCTGTATACCTCAATTTGAAAAAAAGCGAAGATATGTGAGACTCAAGAGCTTTCAGGTAAGTGGCTGATTAAAACATGAATATAAAAAAGTCAATCGAATGTGAATTTACTTAACGCCATGGAACTATACACTGGAAAATGATTAAAACGATTAATCTTATATACATATTACAAGACACATAAAAAGCCAACTGAGATCTATATGCTAGTAGTATCTAATTAGAAAAATAACAATCACGAGAATTAAAACAAAATACTAAGGAGTAAATAACAAACTTGAAAAATGTGCAGGGCCCAAAACTCATGACCAAGGGTCCTAAAAAAGACTTTTTTTTTTAAAGACTTTTTTAAAAAAGATTTTCTGAATGAAGGATTATACTTCGGTTTGTAAAGATTTTAAGTACACTGTAACTGATCCCAAAGGAATTCTTTCCAGAACTCAATAAAATGCCTATAGTGTGAGGATTAAAATAAATTTACAAATGCAATGCCGTTAGTCCTGAAAGGACTCCTGCGCCACTTACTAAGATGTTTGACTATTCCTCCGGGCAATAAAGCCATTGTTAATACTCTCCACACTTAATCGCATATAGCTCCTTTCTCTTGAAACAGTTCACACATTCATTGAGCGAATACCCACCTAGCATCTACTCTGAAAGTCAGGGAGAGAAGGTTTGTGTTGGTGCCTGCCTGCAGTGAGCTTCTAGATGTTTACATGAAGCCGTTGAGCCCTGAGAGCCAATTTCGCAGGAAGGAAACGTGAGAGAAAACAAACACAATGGGAGGGGGCAGATCCCTGGTAGGGGAAGTTCAGAGTGGGCTCACTGAAACTGAGCCCTGCAGACAGAGAGAGTAAGGAAGCGCAAGGTGAAATTAGGAGGGGCCACTCAGAGCTGGAGAAGCACAGAAACAGAGATGGGGAGAGCAAGTCAAGAGAGAGAACTTGATGCGTGATTCACTTTGGGGGGTGTCTCAAGGAAACTTGATCCGAACTGTATCAGAAAAATTTCTCAACATAGGGCGGAACACAGCCAAGGATGCCAAAGGAAGAGGCGACCTCGGTGCTCAGAGTTTCTCTGTTCTGAAGAGTGACAATCAATATCTGACGTTAGACTCGAGTCTTGACGGTTTTTAAGAGTGTGGTAGTGATGGTTAACAGAGGTTATTATGGGGCAGGCATTACTTGTAAAGATTTATACATGTTCTTGCAACAACCTCAGGAGGTAGGTACTATAGGGCATTTCCATTTTATGGGTGAGTTAACGGAGGCAAGGAGACCTTAACTAACCTGGGCAAGGTCATACCAGCTAGTAAATGGTATGACCATATTTTTAAAGCTCTAAGCCAACACTGTCCTGGAGTGCTTTCTGCAATGATGATAAAATTCTGTGCTAACAGAGCAGGCACTAGCCACATGCAGCTGTTTCCTCCTTGAAATGTGGCATGGTACGCCTGAAGAACTAGGCTTCAAATCTAATTTTAATTTACATTCAAACGTCCACATGGGGCTACTGTATTAGACACACAGCTCTAAGTTATTCTGATTCGAGAATGTTCACTGTAGAATTGTTTATAATATTGAAAGAAACAAATGGGAGAAAGCCTCAGACAGACTATGAAATCCACACAACTCGAAATGAGGGGCGTGGAGAAATCTGGTGAGAATTACAAAATCTGGACATCAGGCAGGAGGGTTGGTGCAAATATACATTACATACGATACAGACCTACCCTGTCTGGGATCCCTGATATATTTTTCTGATCTTGAACTAACTCTTGTGGGTCCTGAATAAGCAGTCTCTGATAATATTATCCAATAAAAATATAATGTGAACCACATACGTAATTCTAAAATTTTCTAGTAGTCACTTAAAGTGAGGTTAATCTTAATAATTTGGGGTAAATCCAATTTACCCCAAATATTATAATTTAAACACGTGGCACGAGCCACACAGAAGGTTGCTCCAAGCCACTAGCCTATTGGATAATAAAGATTTGTGGAATACTAATCATCAGAGAAGAAACTATTCTATACCTTCTTAGGAGCAAAAGTTCCGTAAGGCACATTATCAAGTGATAAAAGCATCCTGCAGAACTGTACATAAAACACACACACATACACAAAAGCCCAAGGGCACCTGGGTGGCTTCAGTCAATTACGTGTCTGATTCTTGGTTTCAGCTCAGGTCATAGTCTCAGGGTCCTGGGATCGAGCCCCCATTGGGCTCTCTGCTGAGCAGGGAGCCTGCTTCCCCCCCTCTCTCTGCCTGCCTCTCTGCCTACTTGTTCTCTCTCTGTCAAATAAATAAATAAAAAATCTTTAAAAAAAAAAAACCCTCAAAACTCTTTAAGCATGATATTTTGAGTTTCTATATTTAATAACTTACTTCACAGAAATTCCTTAGAGACCCTTCCACTGAAGACTATCATGATATTTATAGAGCATATCTAACAATTTTTAACTCATTGCCTTTTTTTAAAAAGTGTGGTAAAACACAACATAAAATGTATTTTTGACCATTTAAAAAAATTTATTTTTAAGTAATCTCTCTACCCAACATGGGTCTTGAACTCACAACCCCGAGATCAAGAGTAGCATACTCCACTGACTGAGCCAGCCAGGTGTCCCTCAATTTAGTGGCATCAAGTACATTCACAGTCTTCTGCAACCATCAGTACTATCTAGTTCCAGAACTTTTTCACTACCCTAAAGTGGAAACCTACCAGCCCACCAGCCCCTGGCAATAATTAATCTGGTTTCTCTATCTGTCGATTCACCTATTCTAGGTACTTTATATAAAAGGAATCACATGCCATGATTGTATGTCCACCTGCAATGTTTGAGGGTCCCAATTCCTTTGCATCCTTGCCAACACCTGTTATTTCCTTTTTCCTTTTCCTGGTGAGTGTGAAGTGATATCTCACTGTGGTTTTACATTTCCCTAATGACTAATGGTGTCGAGCATCTTTTCACATGCTCATTAGCCATTCATCATTGCAGAAATGTCTATTCAACTAGTTTGCCAGTTTTTAAATTGGGTTCTTTGCCTTTTTATTGTTGAGTTGAGTTGTAGTTCTTTATACTGGTTACTAGACTCTTACCAGATATTTGATGGGGAAATATTTTCTCTCATGGGGGTAGTTGTTTTACTCTCTTGTGGTGTCCTTTAATGCACAAAATTTTTAATTTTAATGAGACCCAATGTATTTTTTCTTTTGTTGTTTGTGGTTTTGGTGTGGGTTTTTAATAAATTCCCTTTATAATATTAAGGAATTCCCCTTCTATTGCCAGTCTGTTGCATATTTTTATCATGGCAAAGTGTTGGAATTTGTCAAAAGAGTCATATAGAGTTTTTTCTATATTAATTAAGATGGTTAGGAGGTTGGGTTTTTTTCCCCTTACTTCTATTAATGTGGTGTATAGCACTGATTGATTTCCTGTTTGTTGGCCCACCCTTGTATTCCTGAGATAAATCCCATTTGTAATCATTGTAATATAATTTATTGATGTATAATTGTTCAAAGTATTCTCTTATAACCCTTTTTTTTTTTTTTTGGTAAGATCAGTAGTAAGGTCCTCATTTTCATTTCTGATTTTATTTATGAGTCTTCTCTCTTTTTCTTAGTCAATCTAGTGAAAGGTTTGTCAATTTTATTAATCTTTTTAAATAACCAAATTTGGTTTTATTTTGTCTATTGTTCTATTCACAATCTCATTTATTTTCACTCTAACCTTTGTCTTTCCCCCCCTCTGCTAACTTTGGACTTAGTTTGCTTGTCTTTTTCTAGATCCTTAAAGTGTAAGTTATTAACCTGAGACCTTCCTTTTTTATTTTTTTTCAAAGATTTTATTTATTTATTTGACAGAGAGAGAGAGAGAGATCACAAGTAGGCAGAGAGGCAGGCAGAGAGAGACGGAAGCAGGCTCTCCACCAAGCAGAGAGCCCGATGTGGGGCTCGATCCCAGGACCCTGAGATTATGACCTGAGCTGAAGGCAGAGGCCTGAACTCATTGAGCCACCCAGGTGCCCCGAGACCTTCTTTTTAAATATAATAGTTATAAATTTCTGTTTTCATCACATGTCATAAGTTTTGATTATTTTTGTTTTTGTTCATCTCAAAATATTTTGTTTTGTGATTTCTTCTATGACCAATTTGCTTAAGAATGTATTGCTTAGGGGTACCTGGGTTGTTCAGTGGGTTAAGCGTCTGCCTGTGGCTTGGATAATGATCTCAGGGTCCTGGGATTGAATCCTGTGTAGGGCTCCCCAATCACTGGGGAGTTTGCTTCTCTCTCTGCCCCTCCCCCCACTCATGCTCTCTCCTCTTTCCCTCTCTCAAATAATTAAACAAAATCTTTTATTTATTTAAGATTTTATTTATTTATTTGACACACAGAGAGAGATCACAAGTAGGCAGAGAGGCAGGCAGAGAGGGAGGGGGGGAAGCAGGCTCCCTGCTGAGCAGAGAACCCGATGTGGGACTTGATCATAGGACCCTGAGATCATGACCTGAGCCGAAGGCAGAGGCTTTAACCCACTGAGCCACCCAGGCGCCCCTAGGTATGTACATTAATTGTCACATCTTCTCAATGAATTCACTCTTTTATTAAATAATACCCTTCTTTGTCTCTTGCAACAATTTTGATTTAAAGTCTACTCTATGGGGCGCCTGGGTGGCTCAGTCAGTTAAGCGTCTGCCTTCAACTCAGGTCATAATACCAGAATCCCAGGATCAGGCCCCAAATCAGGCTCCCTGCTCACCAGGGAGTCTGCTTCTCTCTCTGCCTCTCACCCCTTTCTCATGCTCTCTCTCTCACTCTCTCAAATACATAAATAAAATCTTAAAAAAAAGAACAAAGTCTACATTATATGATATTAGTTTAACCACTCCAAATCTCTTCTGGCTATTATTAGTATGAAATGTCTTTCCCCCCCTTTTTTTTTTACTTTCAAGCTTTGTGTGTGATAGGTGGGGTTTTGTTTTTTGCTTTGTTTTGTTTGAGGTTTTTTTTAATTTTAATTTTTAAAGATTTATTTATTTTTATTTGAGAGAGAGGGAAAGAGCATGAGCACGTGCAGGTGCAAATGGGGGAAGGAGTAGAGGGAGAGAATCTTGAAGCAGACTCCCTGCTGAGCACGGAGTCTGACACAGGGCTTGATCTCATCACCCATGAGCTCACAACCCGAGCCAAGACCAAGAGATGGACGGCCAACTGACGAGCCACCCAGACGCCCCTAGGTCTTTTTGTTTTAATCCATTCTGCCAATCTCTGCCTTTTAATTGGAGAGTTTAACCCATTAAATTTAAAGTAAGGAAAAACTAATCTCTAGTGTGTTCTGGATGTTATATCTTTGTTGTTGCTTAATTCCTCCATTCCTATCTTCTCTTGTAGTTAATTGATTGCAGTGTCCTGTTTTGATTTCTTTCTCATTTCTTTTTCTATCTATCATCTATCTATTATCTAGCTAGCTAGCTAGCTAGCTATCGTTGTGCTCTTACTTTGAAGACTACAATGAACAGCTTAAACTTGTAACATCTTAGTTTGAATTAACACCAACTTAGTTTTAATCGTATGCAACAAATTTATTCCTATATATTGCCATATATTACAGTGCTACTGTCACAGATTGTATCTATGTACATAGTTTTCATATTAACATAGATTTATAAATTTTGTTCTATGCATTTG
>CM053621.1:27600829-27615247 GCA_028646535.1 Procyon lotor | reverse complement strand
TTTTTTTTTTTTAAAGATTTTATTTATTTGACAGAGAGAAACACAGCGAGAGAGGGAACACAGGCAGAGGGAATGGTAGCGGGAGAAGCAGGCTTCCCGCAGAGCAGAGAGCCCGATGCGGGGCTCGATCCCAGGCCCCTGGGATCTGACCTGGGCCGAAGGCAGACGCTTAACGACTGAGCCACCCAGGCGCCCCTATGCATTTGTTCTTAATTCACACAGGAAAATGAATGAATTA
Organism: Procyon lotor; assembly: GCA_028646535.1. Taxonomy (NCBI): domain Eukaryota; kingdom Metazoa; phylum Chordata; class Mammalia; order Carnivora; family Procyonidae; genus Procyon; species Procyon lotor. The sequence goes on along the minus strand of CM053621.1, from coordinate 27,615,009 downwards.
CATATAACAATAATAATAGTGGCTTTTAAATATTTACCTATATAGTTACCTTTACCAGTGTTCTTTATTTCTTTGTATAGCTTCAAATTACTACCTAGTATCCTTTCATTTCAGTCTGTAGCACTCCTTTTAGAATTTCTTGTAGAGAAGGTCTACTAGTAACAGACTGTCAGCTTTTGTTTCTTCAGGAATGTCTTAATTTTTTCATTTTTTAAAAAAGATTTATTTGAGAGAGAGAGAGAGAGAGAGAGAGAGGTGCAAGTGTGCACATGAGTTGGGGGAAAGACAGAGAAAGGGAGAAGCAGACTCCCTGCTGAGTAGGGAACCTGATTTGGATCTGAATCCCAGGACCCCAGGATCATGACCTGAGCCAAAGGCAGATGCTTAATTGACTGAGCCATCCAGGCGCCCCGATTTCTCCTTCATTCCCAAAGGATAGTTTTGTCAGGTATAGAATTTTTGGTTGACAGGTTTCGTTTTTCAGCACTTTAAATATGTCACCCCATTGCCTGCTGCCTCCCTGGCTTCTGATGAGAAATTCTGTTAGTCTTGCTGAAGATCCTTTGTATGTTACAAGTTGCTTCTCTTCCAATTATCAAGATTCTTTTTGTCCTTGTTGTCCTGTGTCTTGCTGTGTATCAATATGTGTTTATTCTACTTGAGTTCACCGAGTTTCTTGAATATGTAGATTCACGTCCTTTATCAGATTTGGAAATTTTTCAATAATTTTTTTCCCCCAAATATTCTTCCTGCCCCTTTCCTCTCTTTTTTCTCCTTCTGGGACTTTCATTATGTATATGTTAATCCACCTGATAGTGTTCCACAGATGACTTTGTCTCTGTTAATTTTTCTTCATTGTTTTCTCTTTCTGCTTCTCAGATTGGAATATTTCATCAGAGCAATTTTCACATTTGCTAATTCTTTCATCCACTGAAATCTGCTGCTGAACCCCTTTGCAAATGTTTTCATTTCAGCTGTTGTACTTTGAAGCTCTAAAATTTCGACTTACTTCATTTTTTTTATCATGTCTGTCTCTTATTGATATTCCCTATTTGTTAAGACATCATTCTATTGGTTTTCTTCAGCTTTTTTTTTTTAAGATTTTATTTATTTATTTGAGAAAGAGAGAGAGAGAGAGAAAGAGAGAGAGAGAGAGAGAGAAAGCACCAGCCAGGGGAGGGGCAGAGAAGCAGACTCCCTGCTGAGCTAGGAGCCTGATGTGGGATTTGATGCCAGGACTCTGGAATCATGACCTAAGCCGAAGGCAGATGCTTAACCAACTGAGTCACCCAGGCACCCCAGCTTTTTCTTTTTTATTGTTTTCTTTAGTTCTTGTAGCGTAGTTAAGATTGTTGCTTTAATGTCTATGTTTTCTCAGGGACAGTTTCTGTTTGTGATATTTTGATTTATTATTTTAAAAATATTTAGCTTTCATGCCCATTCCTGGCGGAGGGCTCCTAAAACCCTTGTAAATCCCTAAGTGATAAGAGCAGTAGGAACATCTTTCATTCTAATGAGTTGACCCTGGGTAGGCTTCTGGATAGCTCCTGGATGGGGGCTGGCCATCTGAAAAAGTAACTGATGATTAGAACCTTTGGAAGGCACTGGAAGTGGAGTTAATTATTGGACATGCCTATATGAGGAAGCCTCCATAAAATCCCAACAGTGGGGGTTCAGAGAGCTTCCAGGTTGGTGAACACATTTAAGTACCAGGAGGGTGAGGCACCCCAACTCCATGGGGACAGACACTCCGGTGCTCTGCACCTTCTCAGACTTCACTCTGCATTTTTTCTTCTGGCTGTTTATCTGTATCCCTTATCATATCCTTTAATAAATTGGTAAGTATAAGTGAGTGTTTCCCTGAGTTCTGTGAGCTGTTGTAACAAATAATTGAATTAAAGGTGTGGGGGGGTCATGGAAACCTCTGACTCATAGCCAAGTTGGACAGAAGTCTTGGGTAACCTGGGGACCTACTAATTGCCATTGGTATCTCAAGTGGGGGGGGCAGCTGCTGGGTGGCTCAGTCAGTTAAGCATCTCATCCGTCTTTGGCTCAGGTCATGTTCTCGGAATCCTGGGATCTGGCCCCATGTCAGGCTCCCTGCTCGGTGGGGAGCCTGCTTCTCCCTCTCCCTCTCCACCCCCCCCCCACAGCTTGTGTGCTCGTTCTCTCTCTCTATCTCAAATGGATGAGTGAAATGTTTTAAAAAAAAAATGAAGTGAAGAGGGACAGTCTCATGAGAGTGAGCCCTTAACTGGTGAGATCTAACACTACTGATAGTGTCAGAATTGAGTTAAACTGTAGGACATGCAGGTAGTGTCACAGAATTGCTGGGTGTGGGAACAAAGTCCACACACCTAGTATCAGAAGTGTTGCAAGTGTGGTCATTGTGTGAAAGTAAAGGAGAAACACAGTAAAGCAGCAGAGTAGATTTCCCCCTATTCACTGTTCATCTTTTGGTCCTGGGATGGACCATACTTTTTTGTCTCTTTGCACATTTCATACTTTTTCATTAAAAACTGGATGGATATTTTGAGAAAGAAAAAGAAAGAGAGAAAGAAAGAAAGAGAGAGAGAGAGGAGGGAAGGAAGAAAGAAAGGAGGGAAGGAAGGAAGAGAAATAAAGAGGAAGAAAGAAAGAGACTCCCTAGTTCTTTGCAGATTGGCTCTGGGTTGGGGCATTCCTGCAACAATTAGCTGGGCTATTTACATCTCTGCCTTAGCCTTCACTTCTGTTTATACAGAGTCTAAAGACCAGCCAGTGGTGAAAGCCTATGATCTTTCCCAGATCTTTCCTGAACTTGCATCCTACCCTGGCCAAGCATATGGATTTCTAGGTCCCCCAGTAGGTGAGGGAGATTTTCAAAGCCCTTGTCTCCAAAGTTTCCCACTCTCCAGCTTCTCCTCCCTAGCTTTCAGCATCTGTTATTTCTTACCCCTGGTAGCAGTGGCTTGACCATTTGTCTTTCATTCTTTGCCAGGAACATCCTCCATGGAGACATGGCCATTTTTCCACCCTAAGAGAGTTCTGAATTAGGAAGAACAAAGGCAGGTCCCTTCTGTCAGTTCTTCAGGGAACCCACAGGCAAGTTAAAACAGACTGACGGAATTCCTTCAGATCAAGGTCTCCTGAAGTTCTGAACTAGATGTGCACCTGGGAATGGGTGGCTGCCTTTGAGACTGGCTGCACTGGGAGAGGATGGGGTAAGGCTAAGTTAAAGGACCAGATCCTGGGGTGCCTGGGTGGCTCAGTGGGTTAAGGCCTCTGTCTTCGGCTCAGGTCATGATCTCAGGGTCCTGGGATCGAGCCCCACATCGGGCTCTCTGCTCGGCAGGGAGCCTGCTTCCCCTTCTCTCTCTGCCTGCCTCTCTGCCTGCTTGTGATCTCTCTCTCTCGCTGTCAGATAAATAAATAAAATCTTTAAAAAAAAAAAAAAAAAAAAGGGCCAGATCCTCATCCCAGCCTGTTTTGGTGACCTTTCTCATGGTTAAGCATTTGGCTAGTGGTTGCAAACCTTTGACTATCTTCCAGGGTTTTGATAAAGTTGATTCCGACAGTTTTTCCCAGGATTTTCAGTGTTACGGGGAGAGACAGTCCCTGGAGATCCCTACTCTACCATTTTTGCTGACATCAGTCTTAAGAATTTTTTTAATGCCAATTTTTGTTTGTTTGTTTGTTTGGGCATAATATGTAAGTGTTACACATGAAAAATAAAAGAAAAGTGGTCACTGGGGGGTCTTCAGAGAGTTCGAGGAGCACTAATCACCAGTCTCTTGGTTGTTCTGATACTCCATTTCCCCCACTTTCTTGGAAAAATGGTGAAAACTACATACCAAGCCGACTTTGCATTGTTTTGTTATCTGTACAGATGTTGAAGTTGAGAGTGAACATGTTAGTTGAAGAGAAGGATAGATAAAGCAGAGTTGGGGACTGTAGCTTGTAGCTTTCCCGGGAACATAAAGAGATGACGTGGGGCGCCTGGGTGGCTCAGTCGTTAAGCGTCTGCCTTCGGCTCGGGTCATAATCCCAGGGTCCTGGGATCAAGCCCCGCATCAGGCTCCCTGCTCATCAGGAAGCCTGCTTCTCCCGCTACCATCCCCTCTGCTTGTGTTCCCTCTCTAGCTGTGTTTCTCTCTGTCAAATAAATAAAATCTTAAAAAAAAAAAAAAAAGAGAGAGAGAGATGACATGGAAGTCAGAAGACAAAAGCAGAGAAAAGAACAGTGATGCATAAGCTTCCAAATGAAGGAGAGGCGTAAGATCTTAGATTTAAATATAACTTCTATCAGGAAGCAGCCCAGTGATGAGGGGACATCAGGAGGCTTGGTCTCCAGCAGCTTCCCCAGAGCTGCTGGATGAAGAGCCGGACCTGCCCAACCACCAGGGCCAAGAGCAACTGGGACACGGAGACAGTGGTATGCAAGAAGAGCTCCAAGTCCACCTTAGCAGCTCGGGGACGAGGAGACGACGTGGTGACTTCCAAGAAATGGACCGCTGACCACAACAAACAGCATTTGATCAGCAAAACCACAGCCAAGCTGGACTGGACTGGGAGACTGAGGAGCTGCGCCACCACTGGGTGACCCTGGAGGTGGGCAAGGTGATCCAGTAGGGCCGCCAGAGCAAGGGGCTGACTTAGAAGGACTTGGAGACGAAAATCGACAAAAAGCCCCAGGTCATAGCAGACTACAGGAGTGGACAGGCCACTCCTAAAAACCAGGTTCTGGGCAAAATCGAGAGACCTATTGGCCTCAGGCTCTAGGGGAAGGACATCGGGAAGCCGACTGAGAGGGGGCCAAGGGTGATGTGAACGCAAAGCCTGGGAATCAGTGTGATCCGACTGATCTCGCCTGGCTGGTTCCCCTTGACCACCAGCGCCAGCGTGGGTCTCTTCACATGGAGGAGTGGAACATGGGGCATCAGCCCTGCCTAGGAAGCCTCTCCACCCATGCCTGCTGTCAAACAACCTAAACCTTGCAAAGTAATAAATAAATAAATAAATAAATAAATAACTTCTATTTATTCAGGAACAAAACCATGCTATATGCTATTACCACAAAGATTACCGATGGTTCTTGTTTTCTTGGTTTTTTTTTTTTTTTGCACCAGTGTAGAGACACAGGAATAAAAATAAGGTGAGAGAGAATTAATATAATCAATAGAAACCCAATGAGAGTATAAGAGGTTGGCTGATTAAAAAAGACACGTATGTGAGTCAAATGATCTCCATGATGTAACAAGAACAACTTAGAACATGTTATGAGCAGCAACTCTCATGGCGGTAGCTGGAACAAAATAGGAAATTCTAAGTAACAAACCGAAATAACATACGGTACCTTAAACGAAGAATGTGATCAAACATAACCAGGGAAGACATGCCAAATGCCGAGGCTAGAAGTCAGTATTGAACTGGTATCACGTGTCCCTCAAATTAGATTGTGACTCTGATAAAACTGATTGCAAAGGGATTCTTCCTGGGACATAATAAGTTGCTTATAAACTAAATACATAATACCTTTTAATGAAGTTATGAGCGTAACATAATGAATCCCAAGAGGACTCCTGGAAGTTAGTGGAAATGTGGTAAATGCTCTCTGGGCAATAAACATTAAGTTAGGAGTACAGCTATGCACCCCAGCCATCGTCTCTCCCCAGCCCCCCAACAGTTCATGCTTTCATGCACTCATCAATTTTCCATTGATAGAGTGCACTTAGGACCCTGGGGGGGGGGTGTGGATACAAACACTAGGCAAGAGTAGAGTCGGGGGCACTAACACAGGGGGATGAAGGGAGAGCTGTGAGGGAAGTATTCTGGGCTGAATTGCGTCCTCCCAAAATATGTTGGTTTCCTAACTCCCACTACCTGAGAATGGGGCCTTATTTGGACACAGGGTCTTTATAGAAGTAATCAAGTTAAAAAAAAAATGAGGTCCTTAAGGAGGGCCTTAATCCAACAACTGTGTCCTTATGAAGAGGGGGGATTTGGACACAGGGAGAACACCATGTGAAAATGAAGGTAGAGATCAGGGTGATGCTTCTGTAGGCCGGGGAAACACCTGTGATGGCCAGAAAATCACCAGAAACTAGAAGAGAGGCATGGAACAGATGTTCCCTCACAGCCTCAGAGGGACCAACCCCGTTCACACTCTGATCTTGGACTTTCAACATCCAGAGCTTTAGGAAGATTCATTCCTCCTGTTTAAGGCTTCCGTCTGCGGTAATTTGTTACGGCAGCCCTAGCAAACTAATAAAGGGAGGGAGGTAATATGTTATGTAATAAATGCAACACGTCACATTTCATTACAGACCTGAGGGATAAGTCATAGGAAGTCAGGTGAAATGGGGCTGGGGAATGGGGGGTGTTCTGAGCAGAAGAAACCAGATTTGCATTTATTAATCATGTTTTTTTAAGTGGTCTATATCTTATGATTTTTTAAAAAGATTTTATTCATTCATTGGACAGAGAGAGAGAGATCACAAGTAGGCAGAGAGGCAGGCAGAGAGAGAAGGGGAAGCAGGCTCCCCGCCGAGCAGAGAGCCCGATGCAGGGCTCAATCCCAGGACCCTGAGACCATGACCTGAGCCCAAGGCAGAGGCCTTAACCCACCGAGCCACCCGGGCACCCTTATCTTATGATGTTTTGACATCTTAAAAAGCTTGCTGGCCAGCCCAGACTGTCCCTCCCAGGGCTGGGTTAGCCAATTCTTAGAGATAGCAAAGGGCATGGTCAACCCATACAAACCAACCAATCCCAAGCATACGGATGCAGCTTCCTTATCTAATGATCACACACAAGCCAATATTTCCTCTGCCTTAAATCATCCCAGGATCAGGTACCAGGAAACTAGAGGCCACTCCTAGAGCCCAAAGCCTGCTGGAATTATTCCAATGAGCCAGTGCTAAATTGCTTATTCTCAGCAGGGTGGAAACTCCAAGAAGGACTCAGGCTTATGCTTCCCCCCTCACTCCTGACCAATATCTGGTGCTTCCCCTGTGGCCCTGAATGGCATGTGGTGACGGTGCCCCCCCCCACTTCCCCCTCCTGCCTGGGACCTGTGAGTACAGTACATTTCTTCCTCCCAAGCCTCGTTTTTTGTTTCCTCCTGTGGCTACACTAACTTTACCATACCATCTCCAAAATTTATGTTCTTAGGTTTCTAGGAGAGGTGCAGGAGTTGGGGGAGGACAGGAGAGATGGGAAGCATGATGTCTAACTCACCTTGATGAGTAATGAAGATACAAAATTATACACTTGCAGAAGAACTCTGGCTGCCTAGATTCTAACGGCGAAAGACCAATGAGGAGATGCGACCACCAGGATCAGGGTATCTGACCTGGCTGATGTCAGCCACCGCTGGCAGGAAGGATCAGCCTCCTAGGAGCAAAGATGAAGAACCATCATTAGGAACACTTATGAATACTTGCAAACCGTAAAGAGATTCATCTGCCCCAGGCACCTCTTCTATATGATTTAAATATGTTAACTTATTTATTTTGTACAACAAGACTATGAAGTAGGTATAATTAGTATTTCCATTTTACAGATTAGAGGTTAATTATGTGGCTCATAATCTCACAGTTAGTAGTGTCAGAACATATATTCCTCAGCATTGAACTGTATGTGCACAGATTTACTGTAAGACTGGAAATGGGGGCTTGTGACAGGGGGATTTCCTAGGTAGACAGGACAGCAAAGGCTGAAATAAAAGACGAGGGAAGAGAGCTCAGTGTGTAGATTATCTTAAGGAACTATTGGAGACTGGGGCGCCTGGGTGGCTCAGTCGTTAAGCGTCTGCCTCCGCCCAGGTCAGATCCCAGGGGCCTGGGATCGAGCCCCGCATCGGGCTCTCTGCTCTGCAGGAAGCCTGCTTCTCCCGCTACCATTCCCTCTGCTTGTGTTCCCTCTCTCGCTGTGTTTCTCTCTGTCAAATAAATAAACTCTTTAAAAAAAAAAAAAAGGAACTATTGGAGAAAATCCACAGCTTTCTCTGAAAAATATCTCAGCTTAGTACTATAAAGGAGGATTAAAGAAGTTTTGCTACTACCAGAGTGGTTTCTCTGATCTCAGTGTTGTCTGGTGGGATGAAGTCTCTTAGACAGAGTTGCTTACAGGGTCATAAGGTATTAAATACATTAGCATTCATAACATAATCTATTAACAGTTATTTGCTATTGTGATACTATTGTATACTATGTCTTCTATATACTCTATATGAACCACACATGCTAACTCACTATGTTCAAAAACACTACAAGGAAGGGAGAATTAGATGTCCCTTTTACAGGTACCCCAAAATGAAAAGGCAGTGGCTTAAAAACAAAACCATGAAAGCTCCACCAAGCAAATGAACGGGGTGGAGACATTGGCAATGGTAGTCAGAAAGGGGGCAATAAAAATCCAATATAAATCATAGGCAATATAAATCTATCCTTACTGGGAGATCTGAAAATATTCTTCAACTGTGTCCAACTCTGTTACAGAAGCTCTGTATGTTAGTATTTAAAATGCAGGAATAAAAAAGTTCTTGAGATCAAGAACTTACTGATCAAGAACTTACAAGATCAAGATTTACTGAAAAAGCAAGTTTAGGAACAACACATGCAATATGTGGTAAGAATCCAAAAACTAAAACCCAAGATATTATGTTTTCTTTTTTTTTTTTAATTTTATTTATTTATTTGACAGCGAGGAGAGTGATCACAAGTAGGCAGAGAGAGGAGGAAGCAGGCTTCCTGCTGAGCAGAGAGCCCGATGCGGGGCTCCATCCCAGGACCCTGAGACCATGACCTGAGCCCAAGGCAGAAGCTTTAACCCACTGAGCCACCCAGGCACCCAAGATATTATATATTTTCTATGGCATAGACATAGACATAGACATAGACATAGAACATGTCTATGCATGTAAATGAATAGAACAAAATTTGGACAAATAGAAAATGAAAAGTACTTAATTCTCAAAAGGGAAAAAAGATGGGATAGGGTATGGTCAAACGGAACTCGACTCAAAGGAAATGTTTTAAGTTTGCCCAGGAGAGTTTACCTATTAATAAAAATTTTGTTTTGCCAAAGATCTGATTTTCTTTTGGCTTTCACTCTATTCATCCAAAGCAACCTTGAGAAGGCAAGTGTTTGATCCCAGAAATGCACCCTTAAGGCATTGGTGAACATAACAAAGAAAATGTTTTGAGAGAATTAGAAAATATAAAAAAAAAAAGATTTCAACAGTGTAAAATTTTAGAGGTTCATTCTAGGATTCCTGGCCAGCAAATTTGATGTTTGCTCTGGGAGGAGTTACTCTGTGCGGCTACCAGGACTAGGTAGCTACTAAATAATATGAAGTCCCTTTTCACGAATGTGTCCTTACACTTAAATTTTAAGAACTTATTAAGAAGAGTCATTCCAGACATTAAAAATGTTGTAAGCACCCATCTGAGCAATAAACCCATTCATTTACACATTTAACTGCAGAGTCTTCTTTATGAGTTTGCACACAAGTGAGAGAAAAAAGAGACGAGTCAATTAGACATCAAGAGTTCTTGCACTATCAGGTGAGAAGGGGAGAGGGGTGATAAGGAGAACAGAGAAAGGTGAGTAGCAAAGAACCAGGTGAAATGGGGGCTGGATCAGGCAGTGTGGAACACAAATGGAACAACAGATGTGGGACCCAGAGTTTGGAGTCTAGCGGCTACATCAGCTCAAAAAAAATATCCCAGAGTAAGGTTGAATAAAAAAGAAAGACCAAAGGAGAGACCATTCCTTGGGCTGAGTTTCCCTAATCTGAGTGATGTCCTTTAATGTTTGGCAGATAGAATCAAACCTCCTGTGGACAAAGTTGAAAACATCAGCTCTAACAAGGCAAAATGCTAACAAAGACAAAAAGTTACTGAAAGATTACAAAGGACCACGCACCTCTTCCATGTGATTTATATACCTTACCTCATAAGGACTCACAATCAGCTTGGGAGTTTGGTACCATTAATAACTCCATTTTACAGTTGGGAAAATAAGGCAGGAGGTTAAAAGTAACTACGTTAACCCATCAGTACAAATCCACCTTTGCCAGAGTTTCCAAATTTTTTCTAACCACTCCCCCAACAACTCTGAATAAGCCGATTGAGACACATCATGAAACAAATTGAAAAAAATGAACAGACCTACTTTAAGGGGGAAGGTTCTCAAAGAGCCTGAGAAAAAAGCAAGTTCCAAAACAATATGTAAAGTTACATCCTGTAAGGCAATAAAAACACAAATCCTAAATAATGTGTATTTTCTGCGGGGATATGTGTATGTATATATAAACATAAAAACTATATGTGTACATATACATATAAATATATTTGTATATATAGGAAGCCCCTGGTGGCTCGGTTGATGAAGCATGTGACTCTGGATCACCGGATCCTGAGTTGGAGCCCCACGATGGGTGTAGAGGATACTTAAAAATTAAAAAAAAACCAAAACACCAAAACTTTTAAATAAATAAATAAATAAATAAATAAATGTATGTATGTATATAGACTGGAGTTCCATATACAGTATATAAATAAATCTATTTTTTAGGGTTTGTGTGTATATAAATACAATCTTATGTAAATATGCACATATAAGCATATGTATTTATATGTATAATACAAGTATATTTTATGTATTTACATATATGTATGTATACATATAGTTATATGTACCCACATCTATGTCCTCACCTTATCACTTGGTGTGTTTTACCGTCTTAGGATATGGTATTTTGTGTATTGACCCGTAACATGTGTGTGCGTGCGTGTGTGTGTGTGTGTGTGCGCGCGCGCGCGTGTGCTAATCAATATAAAAATCAGGACGCTCCACAGATAAACTGCTTACTTCTGGGGAGGGGAGAAAGACCGAGATTGGGTGGAACGGTCAGTCGGAGTTTTAGACCTTCTCGAAGACCGCCGAGAGGGTAGGCCCGGGGCTCAGGTTGGGGTCCCCCGGGGCGTGGCGGGAACCAGTGCCCACGCCCCACAGGCCACCGCCCGAGGACCAGCCCACCAGGGCGCCTGCGCCGGGGGGAGCGCCCGAGCCGGACGGGCCCATCCTCTCCTCCTGGGTGAGGAAGAGGGCGGAGCCTGCGGCAGGGCCCGCCCCCGCCAGCGGCGCGCGGGAGGCCGGGGCGGGTCTTCCGCTTCGCGAGGCGTTGCTTCCGGATCCGGTGGCGGAAGGCGCGCGTTTTGAGTTAGATTGAGCTGGGCTGGCGGGGTGCTCATGCTGCGGCCAGCGCGCGGGCGGAGTTGCTGGGAGGCAGCTCAGGGGCCCGGGAGCGCGGGGTAGGGGGCTCGCACCCCGGCCTTGATGTGAGGGGCCAGGTTGGATATCCCAGTAAAGAGAAGGGCTTGTGGACCGAGAGTATAGGGAGGTGGAGGATGTGTACGGAGGCCACCTCAGTTAACCGTTGGAAAGAGAAGGCTCAACCGTCGGAAAATCTCACTTAAAGCAGAAGAATATAACGGATGTCGGAGGCAGACACTCCCACCAGGCTCAGAGTTACTCTGGTTCGGAAGATAACGCTCAGCGCACGGCAGCTGGAATCCAGTCTCCCAGGAACCAAGACCAAAGGATCAGACCTAACCAAAGAAAATAACAATGGCCATAAATAGTCGGCGGGGTTAATCCTCATCGCGATCCCGTAAGGTTAGGTGGTCGTAGAATCTTAACAAGGGAGCTGCGGCAGAGGCTAAAGACTGTTTAAAATCACAGCTAGTAGTGGCAGAAGTCCCTGTAAATCTTAACCTGGATGCAGAAGTGGTTTTTCAAGTTGTCTGTGATATTGACATACTGGAGACGCCCAATTCCCCTTCAGTTTGGGGAATGGCTGAATTAAGTATGGAAAACTGTTGTACGAACTTGGGAAGTTCTCCGGGAGTGAGAGTGGAGAATTATATTTCCAATATTTTGGAGTGGAGAATAAAATGCAGATTGCGGAACAATACGTATTGAGTCATTCTTTCAGGCAAAAACAGCCCCTCAGAACAATGCTGTTTTATTGTGGTGCATACTTATTTCTGTAAATGAATAGAAGAAAAACTGGAATAATGTGCACTAGACTGATAACAGTGACTAGGGAGAGAAGAGGGACAGGGATTTAGGAGAGTTATGGTAAAATAGAACTTTATTTTCATTCATGTGTTTCGGAGGGGGATGTAGTCAGAAAAACATACCAATGTTCCTTATATAATAACTTCAAAATGACAAAAAAATTACATTTTTATCCTTTTGAGCGTTCACTCTGTTATAAATGGCATTTGAATAGCTTGGAAGATAAAATCCGCCATTAAGGGGTGAAGAATTGGGGGTTATGAGAACATGAACGTAAAAATATTCTTGCTGAATTCCCAAAAGAATATTAAAAGACATTTTGAACGAGCTGTATTTTATTGTTTAGTCTCAAAGAGCTTAAAAACCTGCTACCCTAAACCTGATCTAGGTCTACATTAGATGGCTCGTTGGATGGAAACTGAAAGGCATGAAGTAATAATCCACTTTTTCAAATTTGCATCCTGATATTTTCAGTTGAAATATTTATAGCCTAACTTTATACAATGGGGATTTTTATTTACCAAGCTATTCATTTCAATGGTATTATTAATGATTCTCTAATGTCTTATGCCTGTCAATTTTGTAACCCTATATAAAAATTGTTAAAAAAACATCTCTTGCCCATTGCTCTGGGGTTGAGGCCCCCAAACCGAATGAAGTTAAGTCCCAGGATTGAAATGGAAGTAACCCACCCTAATTGGCAGTAACCACTTGAAGTTGTCATTTGAAATATATCAGTGGACATAAGGAATGTAAGAACCAATTTTGGCTTGAAGGCCCCTGGGTCATTCATTTTCTTTGAGAAAGGAAAGCAGACATAGATGTGCTCACCTGAAAGGTCTCCTTTGCTCTGGGACTTCCTGTCAAGTGGTAGGCAAGCTCCCTGTAAGTTAGGGTTCTAATCCTGATGACATCATAACTGTTGCTTGGTAGCCAGCCAGGTCAACAGAATTTTCATGAGGTGTTGATTTAGGGCATTCCTTACCCTGGTAAGATGCTAGTAGTCTAGTTTAGGATATGCATTAATGATTGCTGTGTAACAAATTACACACACACACACCCCACCATACACATACAAAAGCATATATTTTTCCTAAAATATATTCCTATAAAATAAATTCCTATAAAAGCATATATAGTTTCTGAGGGTCAGGAATCAGAGCAGTGTAGTTTGATGGTTCTGGCTCAGTCCATTGGGCTGCAGTCATCTGACATCTTGAGATGGCAGTTTCCCATCTACTGGGGATGAAGAATCTGCTCCAAGTGCACTTCTGTGTTGCTGGCAGGCCTTGGGTCCTCATCACATGGTCCTCACTATTAGGGCTGCTCACAACATGGCAGCTTATTTCTCCCCAGAACCAGAGATGGGGGAAAGGGAGCACGATGGAAGTGACAGTGTCTTTTAAACTAATCTTAGAAGTTTCATACCATCTATTCTCCCTTCTCAGGGACTGGGGAGACCTCTGGGTCCTGCTGGAGGCTGGTCCCCTCTGGCTGCTGGGCTGTACTTTGACCAAGAAGGCCTCTGTGTGCCCCACGTGTCCTGGAAGGGGCCGTGCTCGGAAGGAGAGGGTCCTGAGTACAGGAGATACAGGTCCCTGAGGGGCTCTGTGAGCAGTTCAGGTTGGTGAAGACCCATCGTTGCCCCCCACTGTCAAGGGAGGGCACCTGGGAGGTGTGGCTAGGGCAGGAGAGAATGCAGGGAGGAGACATACCTCCATTCTAGTGCTAGTGATCATACAGACCAACCTTAGTATGATGTGAGAGGGAACATGAAAAGGGTGTGAAGATCAGGAAGCAGAGATCACTGGGGGCAATCTTGAAAGCCAACTTCCACAGTGTGAGAACATTTCCCAAACTCTCAGTCTCATTAATAATGACCAGATACCTACAGGGTGCCTAAAGCTGTAGTAGAAATAAAGGAATTAGGAACCCTGCACAAACTGGAGAAAGTAACACTGGTACAATTTCCTTAACATCAGACGGATGACGGGAAGAGGATAAAACGTGTACAACCACAGTTTTACACCACATAATAAACTCATTATTAGTTACCTTGTATAGTATTCTTAAATAACACTTTGTTTATCCATCCAACTGAGACAACATCT
>CM053621.1:27585693-27600729 GCA_028646535.1 Procyon lotor | reverse complement strand
CTCTCTCTGATAAATAAATAAAATCTTAAAAAAAAATCAAATTTCTACCTCTTACCATCTTATTACTTCCAAACATATATGGAATAATATTAACTTTATACCATTAAGGTTTTTTTGGTTTTTTTTGGGAAGCAGGCTCCCTGCTGAGCAGAGAGCCTGATGCGGGGCTCGATCCCAGGACCCTGAGATCATGACCTGAGCCGAAGGCAGAGGCTCCAACCCACTGAGCCACCCAGGTGCCCCGTTAAGGTTTTTTTTTAAAAAAGATTTTTATTTATTTATTTATTTGCCAGAGAGAGAGAGAGAGATCACAAGCAGGCAGAGAGGCAGGCAGAGAGAGAGGGGGAAGCAGGCTCCCCGCTCAGCAGAGGGTATGATGCGGGGCTCAATTCCAGAACCCAGAGATCATGACCTAAGCCAAAGGCAGAGGCTTTAACCCACTGAGCCACCCAGGTGCCCCTACTGTTAAGGTTTGTAGAACTTACCTTCTGTTGAGTAACCATAATATGTGACATCATGATTAATAAGGGTAGCTAGTGGTGGCTTCCTCTGACATTCCTGATATCCCCCCAGTTGAGAGAATTGGCTTTGAAGTCCATGTGGATATTGGAAGGCTTCACTTTAGGGGGCTTGGTACTGGGATTGGTAGAGGAGAGTCTCTGTTGGCAATTTGTACATACACATACACAGGTGTACAAATACACACGGAGACACACATACACTTCCCAAAAGAGGAAGCCCTGCTCTGGAATGCCAACTCTTTCGTTCCAGAGTTTCCAGAGTTGGCTCTCTAATTTGGGCTAGGTTGAAAGATGTTTGTGACTCTAGGAGCAAAGAAACCACTGAGAGTCTGTGGCATGATGTAACAACAGAGACCTATAAAATATCACCACTACATTCTTCTAATCAACTTTGAAAACTCCCATCCTTGCCATGAAGAAGTTTCCATCTCTTCAGAGAGTTTGCCTTTGCTTCACAGCAAGAGAAAAGCGATACTGTACGTGCAATATAGAAGGAGAAGCTGGGTTAAGGGTGCCATCTGTGCAGCCAAAGGTCAACAGTTGTTAAGTCATTGAGATTTCTGTCCTACTTGTGTGATTCTGTCCCTGCTCTAGAGGCTAAAACCTCAAGAACAATTTCCACCTCGGCTCTGACCCTCTCTCATGATTGCTTTTAAGTCATGGGTCTTACTTTTCTGTTCATTGATTAGTGTGATCCCATAGACTACCATGAGAGTGGCCTGAGCACAGACTGGCAAGGAAGGCTGGAGTAGCTCTCGAAAGACCCTGTAGGCCATGCGGGGAGTCTCAGTTTTGTTCTAAATGCAATGGAAGGGCTGACCCATCCCAAGACCCAATTACTTTCATCTTCAGGTAACTACTTTTCTTTTTGAGAAATACCTTTTGGCCTTAGTAGAGACCGAGTACCTTAACTATGGGCCACCAAATTACCGTATGACCTGAGCTGCTTATCACAGACTGGGTGTTATCTGATCCATTAGGCCATAAAGTTGGGTGTGTGCAGAAGCACATCCATCATGGATGTGGTATATGTGAGATCACGCCCAGGCAGGCCCTGAGTGCACAGATTACGTGAGGAAATGGCTCACATGCCTATGGCTCCCACTACTGCTACAATACCTTCTCTCTGCAAGCCTGCCCATTTGGCTTCATGAGTAGTTCTCTATGATCAAAGCTTGTACAGAGACAGGGAAGACTCGGGTCTTGTTTTCAGATGGTTCTGTGCAATAGGCGGGCACCACTGGAAAGGGGACAGCTGCAGAATGACAGCCCTTTTCTGGGACATCCCTGAAGGACAATGGTGAAGGGAAATCTTCCCAGGGAACAGAACTTCCAGGCAAAGTATCTGATTGTTCATTTTGCTCGGAAGGAGAAATGGCCACACACATGATTATATACTGATTCATGGGATGTGCCCAATGATTTGGCTGAATTGTCAAGGGCTTGGAAGGAATATGATTGGAAAGTGGGTGACAAGGAAGTTTGGGGAAGGGGTATGGATAGATATCCCTTAGATGGGTGAAAAATGTGAAGGTATTTGTAGCTCATGTGAATGCTCACCAAAGAGTGATCTCAGCAGAGGATTTTCATAATCAAGTCAATAGGATCACCCGTCTATGGGTACTAACTAGTCAGCCTCTTTCCTCAGCCACTCCTGTCATCACCCAATGGGCTCATGAACAAAGTGGCCATGGCTGCTGGGATGGAGGTCATAAATGGGCTCACCAATTGGACTTCCACTCACCAAGACTATCCTGGCTAGAGCCACTGCTGAGGGGCCAGTCTGCCAGTCCCAGAGACTCACACGGAATCCCCAATGTGGCGTCATTCCCTGGAGTGATCAGCCAGCTATCTGGAGGCAGGTGGTTTATGTTAGACCACTTCTCTCATGGAAGGAGCAGTGAGTGTTTTGTTTTTACTAAAATAGATACTGTGGGTATAGATTTGCCTTCTCCGTGTGTAATTATTCTGCCAAAACTACCTTTGTGGACTTACGGAATGCCTTAACCACTATCATGGTATTCCACACAGCATTGTGTCTGATAAAGGAACCCATTTTCCAGCTAATGAAGTACAGCCATTGACCCATGCTCATGGAAATCTCGTGTCTTACCATGTTTTCTACTTCCTAAAGCAACTGACTTGATGGAATAGGCATCTGAAGGCTCAGTTACAGTGCTGGTTAAGCGGCCACACCTTGCAGGATGGGAGTAAGGTTCTCTAGAGAGCTGTTTATGTTCTGAGTCGATGTCTCATAAATATATGGTGCCGTTTCTCCCTCATCCAGGATCCACAGGTCTGTGAATCAAGGAGTTGAAATGGGAGCAGCATTATTCAGTATTACCCTCAAGTGAGTCTCTAGCATTTTGTTTCCTGCCTCTCTGACCCTATGCTCTACTGGCTTAGAGATCTTAGTTCCAAAAGGAGTTCCAAAAGGTCCTATTTCTTCTACCAGCAGACACAGTGATGATTCAACTAAACTGCAAGTTAAGACTGTCACATAGTGGGGCGCTTGGGTGGCTCAGTGGGTTAAAGTCTCTGCCTTTGGCTCAGGTCATGATCTCAGGGTCCTGGGATCAAACCCTGCATCGGGCTCTCTGCTCAGCAGGGAGCCTGCTTCCTCTTCTCTCTCTGCCTGCCTCTTTGCGTACTTGTGATCTCTCTCTGTGCCAAATAAATAAAATCTTTAAAAATAAATAAATAAATGAATAACCGAATAAACAAACAAATAAATTAATTAAATTTTAAAGGAAAAGAAAAAGGAGGTTTGGATTACCCCATCAAGTAAAGCACTGTGGCCAGCTGAGGCACTTGCTGAGGACACAGGGAATATGCAATGGATAGTGGAATAAGATAATTAGCTATAAATTCCAGCTACAACCTTATGACCCATTACAGTAACAAGAACTATAACTGTCATGAGTATTTTTTCCTTATTTTGTGATGACTGTGTTTGTGTAAGCGTGTGCATGCGTTATTATCCATCTACCGAGTATCTTTATTTTCTTCATTCTCTTATCCCTGTATCACATGACGTAAGATGCAGTGACTTTATATCATAGTATTAAAGTATTGTTAAGTTTACATCATAGTTTTTAAGTTATAAGGTATCTGAGAAGAGTGAACATCACCCAAGGACGTTTTGTCCTCTTCTGAGCAAAGGCATAGTGCACTTTTTGGTTTTGGTCAGGATAGTTGTATCGTGTCAGGCAGGAGTATGACCTTCTCCCCGTCTTCGTTTGGAGACTAAATATGGGATAACAGGATGCATATGGGTGCCAGGTAAACAAGGGATGGACTTGTGATGTTTAATTTTATGTGTCAACTCGGCCGGTCCATGGCCAGGTATTTGATTAAACCTTATTCCGGATGTCTTTGTGAGGGAATTTTTAATGCGATTAACATTTAAATCAGTGGATTTTGTGTAAAGTGGATGGCCCCTGATAACCCGAGTGCACCTCACCCAATCAGTTGAAGACCTTCCTAGAACTAAAGACTGACTTCCTCCAAACAAGAAAGAATTCTGCCAGTAGACAGCCTTTGGACTTGACCAGCAACATCATCTCTCTCCTGGCCCATCCTGCAGATTTTAAAAATTTAGTTATTTTTATAACTTAAAAAAAAAAAAAAGATTTTATTTAATCTGGGAGCCCGATGCCAGACTTGATTCCAGGACCCTGGGATCTTGACCTTAGCCAAAGGCAGAGGCTTAACTGACTGAGCCACCCAAGCACCCTCCCTTTGGACATTTTTATATGTGCCCAAGGATGCATATACATGTGTATGTCCACATGTCTTATCATGAACTTTGAAAACAACACAGCTTAGGTTGCAGAATGTTTTATGATAGTAATAATAATGAAATAATAATTGTTAACATTCATTGAGCATTGTGTCAGGTCCACTCACTCACCCTGTTCTAAGTGCTTTTACAAATACTAACTCATTCAGTCCTCATTACAAATTTACAGGCGAGGTGTGGTAATCATCCCATTTTATAGCTGAGAACACAGAGGCAAAGAGAGCTTTTCAAATAAACAGCTTGCCCCAGGTCACACAACCTGCTGTATTAGGAGCAACGAGGATTTTTTTTTTTTTTTTAAAGATTTAATTTATTTGACAGAGAGAAACACAGCGAGAGAGGGAACACAAGCAGAGGGAATGGTAGCGAGAGAAGCAGGCTTCCCGCTGAGCAGGGAGCCCGATGTGGGGCTCTATCCCAGGACCCTGGGATCATGATCTGAGCCGAAGGCAGACGCTTAACGACTGAGCCGCCCAGGCGCCCCGAGGATTTTTTTTTTCACATGTCATCTTTCATTGCTTTCCACTTTTTTTTTTGTAATAGCTTTATTGAAATGATTTATATACCACAAAACTCACTCTAAAGTTCGTTTTGAAACTACAAATGACTGGTTTTCCATACACTCAAAGTTGGGCCACCAGTACCACTAATTTTAAAACAACTTTTGCCACCCCAAAAAGAGATTCCTTTGGGGCCGGATTCGTTCCATCAATAGGGAAATAAGCAAACATATGGTATATGCAAATGAATATTATAGAACTGTTACAATGATTCAACTAGATTCCACTAGATTCAACTTAGTTAAGTTAGTGTATTTCATGCAGTAAGTGGAGAAAAAAAAAAGAAGCAAACACACTCAAACAGGCACACAGGCAATTTGGTCTTAATTTGACTTTGTAAAGTATAGTATGATGCCATATATGTAAAAATTTTTTAATACACACAAAAATATTATTCTGAACATATATTTATTGTAGAAATATTAGAATATAGATGAGGGGACGCCTAAGTGGCTCAGTCCGTTAAGCAGTTAAGTGTCTGACTTCAAGTGAGGTCATGACCTCAGATCCTGCGATTGAGCCCCACATTGGGCTCCCTGCTCAGCAGGGACTCTGCTTGTCTCTCTGATCCCCCGCTTGTGCTGTCTTTCTCTCAGATAAATAAATCAGATCTTAAAAAAATATGGATGGGAATGATATCTGACTTTAAAAAAATATATTTTATTTGTTTATTTATTTATTTGACAGAGAGAGAGACACACTCAGAAAGAGAGGGAACACAAGCAGGGGGAGTGGGAGAGGGAGAAGCAGGCTTCCCGCTGAGCAGGGAGCCTGATGTGGGGTTCAGATCCCAGGACGCTGGGATCATGACCTGAGCTGAAGACTGAGCCACCCAGGGACCCAGTGATATCTGACTTTAAAAAGAGATTACCTCTTAAGACGAAGGGAGGAGAGTGGGACCATTAAGGGTTCAAAATAAGAAATTCAGTACATCTGTAAATTTTTTTTTTTTTTAAAGAGAAGCAATTCTTTTAAAAGAAGCAATTCTTAAGCAAATACAGCTTAAGGTCAATGGTTGTTAAATTTGGGTGTGGAAACATCAGTGTTTACATTATTTTTTGTACCTTTTTATATGTTTGAAGATTTTCACATTTTTAATTCTTTTTCAAGAAAGCAAGTGTATTAGGGTTCTCCAGAGAAACAGAACCAGTAGGATGTGTATACGGAGATAAACTTGTTTTAAGGAATTGGCTCACACAGTTATGGAGGCAAGTGAATCTAATAACTGCAGGATTAGGGTGGCTCAGTTGGTTGGGTGTCTCCCTTCAGGGTCCTGGGATCAAGTCCTGTTTGGGGCTCCCTATTCAGTGGGGAGCCTGCTTCTCCCTTTCCCTCTGCCCCTCTCCCTGCTTATGCACATGCTCTCTTTCTTTCTTTCTTTTTTTTTTTTAAAGATTTTATTTATTTATTTATTTGACAGAGAGAGATTATAAGCAGGCAGAGAGAGGAGGAAGCAGGCTCCCTGCTGAGCAGAGAGCCCGATGCGGGGCTTAATCCCAGGACCCTGAGATCATGACCTGAGCCGAAGGCAGAGGCTTTAACCCACTGAGCCACCCAGATGCTCCTCTCTCTCTCTTTCAAATAAATAAATAAAATCTTTAAAAAAAAAAAGGGAGGGGGTGCGCCTGGGTGGCTCAAATGGTTAAGCGTCTGCCCTCGGCTCAGCTCATGATTCCAGGGTCCTAGGACTGAACTCCAGAGCTCCACACTGGGCTCCCAGCTCAGCAGGGAGTCTGTTTCTCCCTCTGCCTCTCTCCCCTGCTCATGCTCTCTGTCTCTTTCAAATGAATAAATAAAATATTTATTTATTTATTTATTAAAGATTTTATTTATTTGACAGAGAGAAACACAGCCAGAGAGGGAACACAAGCAGAGGGAATGGTAGCGGGAGAAGCAGGCTCCCTGCTGCGTAGAGAGCCCGATGCTGGGCTTGATCCCAGGACCCTGGGATCATGACCTGAGCCGAAGGCAGACGCTCAACGACTGAGCCACCCAGGTGCCCCAATAAAATCTTTAAAACAAACAAAAACAAAAAACAAACAAACAAACAAAAAATAAGTGCCCTAAGGGAACCTCAATGGAAATTAAATTAGTGGATCTTGGGTATGCACCATTTAATTTTACTCGCTATCACTAAGTCGTTCTTTAGTAACATATGATAGCTTCTTTTCCTCCACATCCTCACTAACACTTGGTATGAAAGACTAACTTTGCAAGTATAATAGTTTGAGATGATAGTACAGTGTTTAATTTGCACTTACCTTGTACCTAGCGAAATTTGTGTATATTTTCCTAGGCTTATTGGCCATTTGGGTTCCTTTCCAGTTAACTATATGTTTAATATTGCATGTTTATATGATATGTCATGTTTCTATTTTCTTTCTTTTTGAAAAATATTTTATTTATTTATTTGACAGAGAGAGAGAGATCACAAGTAGGCAGAGAGGCAGGCAGAGAGAGAGAGGAGGAAGCAGGCTGCTTGCTGAGCAGAGAGCCTGACGCAGGGCTTGATCACAAGACCCTGAGATCATGACCTGAGCCGAAGGCAGTGGCTTTAACCCACTGAGCCACCCAGGTGCCCCTCTATTTTCTAATTAATTTGTGGGCAGCCTGGATAAAGTCTGGGTATGGAATAAAGGTTGACTCATGTTTTAGGCATGGACAAGTGGGTGGATTGAGTGCTACTTGAATGAGGAGTAGTGGAAAACAAATTTTAGAAAGAATATCATGAGTTTGCTTTCAGAAATTTGAGGTGCTTTTGAGTCATCCAAGAGAACAAGTCTGTGCTGCAGAGATACATTTGGGAGTTGTCAGCTTATAGAGGGTTTGTAAAGTGATAGCAATGCATGTGGTTATCTCCTGAGAGAGTTTGGAGCGATGTGACAAGAGCCCTACAGAATTATGCATTTGGAGAAGGAGAATCCAGAAAGGGATCCTGAGATGAAGGTTCAGTAAAATAGAGAAGAACCAGAATTGTGTGATACCACGGAAGCCAAGAAAGGAATACGCTCTTCCCCTCCCTCAACCCCAAGCCCCATTTTTTGTAATGGCTGCATAAAGTTTCACTGCATGGGTATACCCCAGCTGCTCTCCTATTTGGCAATTTGGATTCATCCAAATGCTTTTTTCTATTACAAACTACACTTTGATGAATAATCTTACAGATTTTCTTTTTTCATCACTCTGATTATTTCCTTTGTACATACTCTTGTATGTAGGTTAAAGAGTATGCCTATTTAAATATTTTCACTATAAGTTTAGTATTGTCTTCTAGAAATGTTGCCTTCATTTCTATTCCACCTGAATGGGTTTGCTGTTTTCTTCATTCTGGTGGTGGTGGAAAGTGACAAGAAATGGATGTTGCATAGGAACATTTTTATTGGTTGTGAAGTGTGCCATTGTATGGGTGTTTATAATTTACTCAATTATATTGTCTTTTTGTTTTTGGTATTATAACTAAGGTTGCAATTAATAGTTTCAGCTAAATCTTTTTGCTTATTCTTAACCTGTTCCTTAGACTAGTGGAATTGATGAGTCAAAAGTATTTGCATTTTTAAAGTTGTGGATACATATAGATAAAACACCCTCCATAAAGACTGTGTTCTTCACATCAGCGGAGTAGGGCAAGAGGCATCCCCAACCTTTGGATGAAACACATCCAAATTGCTTCCATCAGGCTGAATGCACTCTATATGATTTTATAAGAAAACTGTGGTTAAATAAAATTCTTAAGCAATACCGCTTTTGCACATCGCACTGGGGATGAGGCTCAAAATCTGAAAGGCTTTTTATTCCAGTTGTATTATCTGATCTGGAGTCTAAGAATTATTTTCAACAGCATTGTACATTTCCAGTGGGCAGAGGATTTCTGAAGCTAAGGGCTTCAAATCACAGACTATGCGGTGTACACGGCCATGGGGTCACTTGGAAGAGGTGGTCTCAGGTTCAAAATCATTTGCATGGCAAGTTCAGTCTTAAAAGCGGCGAATTTTTGTTAGGTTGGATTCACTTTGGAATCGAGGTGGTATTTCACATTTTGTTTTGTTTTAACCATTGACCGAAATAGGTTCGGTTGTTGTTGAGATGTCTCGTGGATGCTTTTTTTTTTTCTCTTTGAAAAACAAATGACACATAGTCACTGTCGTATCTGCAGAGGGTATGTATTCGGATTAGAAGCTCTGCAGACACGGGATTCTTACATTAGCATCCGAGTCTTGGCGTGAGCTGTGAGCGCTCTGATTCGTGTGTGGGTGCTAAGGTCACAAGGGTGGCCCGGAGCGCAGGTTGAGTTCCCCGCGGGCGTGGCGGGAACCCGGAGCACATTCCCAGCCTCCCGCTATGGGGCACCGCCCGAAGACCAGCCCACCAAGGCGCATGCGCCGGGATGCGCCCGCGCGGGACCCGCCCATCTTCTCTTCCTGGAGGAGGGGCGGGGCGGAGCTTGCTGCAGGACCCGCCCCCGCCAACAGCGCGCGGGAGGCCGGGACGCTTCTTCAGACTCGTGAGGAGCTACTTCCGGATCCGGTGGCAGGTTGCACCGGAGTGAGGTGGTGCTGGGCTAGCTGGCGTGCGGGCTGGGCTGCGGCCCCCGCGCGGCGGGCGATGCTGGGAGGCAGCCCCGGGGCCCGGGAGCGCGAGGCGGAGGGCGACGGGGCGGAGGCTGTTCCTGCACCGCCCGCCATCGAGTTCCCGGTCGACGGCTCGGACCCCAAGTATGATGGTGAGGGACCCGCAATGCCGCGACGGCCCTCCCCTTGCACCCGTCCACCTTAACTCCCGGGCGGGCAGGGCGCAACGAGCATCGCCGCGGCTCCGGGGCGAGTTGGGCTGGATCCGGGCTCGAACCGGCGGCCCTGCGGCGCGGTGCCGGGGGGGTGGCTGGAGGCGGTCTGGGTAAGGTAAACATTTATTGCAAGGAGTGTCGGCGACGTGCTCCTTTGTTGACGTTTCTGTTCCCTGGTTTCCTCTTTGCGGATTCGGCTCCGGACGTGCTAAGGGTTCCCTCAGGCTGCTTTCCAGCTGCGAGCCCTGTGGTGTGTAAACTTCTAGAAGGGGGCTTTGCAGACCTTATACGCCTAACAGCTCGGGTTCGCTGTTTTACTTTGTAGCTCCTCTTGTTTTTTTGCTTCACTGATAGGGGAGCTAAAGACTTCTCCTGGTGGGTCGGTTTAAAGAAAAGAAATGCCTAAGTTGGGTTTTTTTTTGAGGCTTTTGGTTAGTAGGAGATACGGCGTTAAGTCAGGCAAGTTACTCTGCATAAAGTGAGGGGTCCTTGAAACAGTGACTCCAGCCAGTTCTAAGTATCCAGTATTTTAAAATTTCGTAGGGTCTTTAATTACTACAGGTTTTTGGGGCAGTCTTTCAAGCTAAATTGTGCTATCAGGAATGAATAATAATTCAAGGAGGTTTTTACTTTTATGGTGCTTTGAATAGGATGATTATAAGGAATACAGGTTCAGTGGAAGCATGATCAAGTATTAACGTGCAATGGATTCGAAGTTGCAAACCGCGTTGAAAATGTTAATTTATTCCTTAAGTCCTCCGATCTTCACCCATAATACTGTCTATAGTTCTTGACTCTAAAGGGGGACAAAAACAGACTGTGGTGATAATTTAAGTAGGTCATTGACAGGACAATTTTAAGATAACTTTTTTTTTTAAGTTTTTATTTAATTTAATTTATTTATTTGACAGAGAGAGATAGATCACAAGTAGGCAGAGAGGCAGGCAGAGAGGGAAAGGGAAGCAGGCTCCCTGCTGAGCAGAGAGCCCGATGCGGGGTGCGGGGCCCGATCTCAGGACCCTGAGATCATGACCTGAGCTGAAGGCAGAGGCTTTAACCCACTGAGCCACCCAGGAGCCCCTAAGATAACTGGTTTTTAATGAACTGATTTTTTCACATGTAACCTGGTGTACTATGGCAACTCAGTAATACAGGAAGTGTTATGTCAAAGAAAAAAGCCTCAGCTGTGAATATGCAAGTCTGTCTTTGCTGTCACATTGTGATAAGGTTTTCTGCAAAGGAAAGATTATTCTTGAAGGGAGTGATCATAGATAAGCTTTGAGAAATTGCCTTCTGCTAGGTTACCAATGATACAGTTGTGTTTACATATTGACGCTTCTTCCATATGATGTGAGGAGGTCATTCTGCCAGTTTAGGGTAGAGTCAGAAAATTCAAAACCTAGATGTAACTCTAAAACCTGTGTTCCTCAGTCTATTATGTAGAGACCAACTTTGATCAAAGTTACTATGTGACCCATCCGACTGTCCGTCCCCCCCACCCCCACCCAATAGCATGCAGCCGGAGAGCAACAGTAAGCCCATTGCCAGACTCTTTGGTTTTTATTTCCTTCATCTGACAGAAATTTTTCAGAATTTTACCTCCGATTGGTCCTCCCTAGTTCCTCCCTCACTTAATAATGGGCTATTTATTTAGATCATTACTTTCCTGCGGAGCCTGAAGTAGGTGATCCCTTTCCTGTTTATCTACTCCCTTCTTACTTGGCAGAAGTCTAGAACTCTAATTCATCTAGGATCTCATCTCATTTCTTCTTTTATAACAGGGCCTGACCTCCTCTTTCCTATTAGTCTCTTTACTCTTTGTCTTCTGCTTGATCAAGACCGAAACGGGAAGCACTCAGCTTTAGCTTTCATTTCCTTGTGGTTTTCCTCTTTCCTGTGTTTATTTGTCTGCTGCTCTTTTTTAAAGTTGCCATTTTCTTGGTGTAGTTGGTTTCTTTGACTCTGATCATTCTTTTTTTTTTCCTTAATAAAAAGAGGGATTTCCAGGGGCACCTGGGTGGCTCATTGGGTTAAAGCTTCTGCCTTCAGCTCAGGTCATGATCTCAGGGTCCTGGGATCGAGCCCCATATCAGGCTCTCTGCTCGGCGGGGAGCCTGCTTCCCCCTCTCTCTCTGCCTGCCTCTCTGCCTACTTGTGATCTCTCTCTGTCGAATAAATAAATAAAATCTCTCTCTTTTTTTAAAGATTTTATTTATTTGTCAGAAAGACAGATCAAGTGCAAGCAGGGGGGAGTGGCGGGTTGAGAGGGAAGCAGGCTCCCTGTTGAGCAAGGAGCCCCATGTGGGACTCATCTCAGGACCCTGGGATCATGACCCAAGCTGAAAGCAGACTCTTAGCAGAAGGAGCCAACCAAGCCTTCCCCTCCCCACCCCCCCACCCAAAAGTTTTGATACATTTTGGTAAAATGATGACTAGAGAGGTGGCGTTGGTTTGTGTGAAACTATCTAGCCTCACCTTCATTAGTGCTATTGTTTTTGAAATTTTTGATTTTTATTTTTTATTTTTTTATTTATTTGAGAGAGACAGCGAGAGAGGGAACACAAGCCACGGGAATGGGAGAGGCTGAAGCAGGCTTCCCACTGAGCAGGGAGGCCGATGCGGGGCTCGATCCCAGGACCCTGGTTGCAAACACTTTTAAACCCCCTGTGATTGAAAATGTCTCCTTTTCTGTGCCCATGATAATACCGTGTATTCCAGGCTTGAAGTGGTTACCAATCTGATGGCAAATGCTGGTACCACAGTTATTTTAATGTGTATGTCATTAGTCACTAGTTATGTTAAACGCATTTGAGTTTTGATTATGCTTCATTTTATTGTAAGAGCTCTACATCAATTTTACTACCGTTTCTTTTTCTTGTCCTGTGTAGTGCAGATCTGTGTACTATATCTGAATTTGTGACTCATGAGCTTTACAAGACTCTTGTCGCCTGTCGCCTGCCTCTTCCTGTCTACCTGTTACATGTTTCCAGCTCAGTTTTCTCAGACATTTTTCCTTCTTACTGTTTGTGGTCGATTCAGTAACACATGAAATAAACAGTAAGCGAGAACTTACACCCTTCAGCTGGCAGCGCCAGCTGGTCCATCTGCTTGGTCTTGTGTGGTGGAAGGAGGGTGGGCTTGGGTGTCGTTCCGATCTATCTGCTTGCAAGTTCCTTAACCGCTGTGTGAGGTCAGTGTCCTCATCAGTAAAGCGAGAGCAGAGACACTTCCTTCTACTGGTCTATGAGGATTTGAGGCTCTGCACGTGGACCTGTTGGCAGCACACGGGGCACGTGCCCAAATGGTTCCCATGCTGCCTTCCTCGTCCCCTTCCCACTGCGCCTGGCTGTCCTCTCGAAGAAAGGAAGCCACCCTGTTCCCTCTCATTCGCTGGATGTTTATTTACTTATTTATTTATTTCTACCTTTGCCCACAACGTTCCTCCCTCAGCTCTCACCTTCCCCTGACAGCATCCTTCAGCTAGTCTTCCAACTTCCAGAATCCAACTCAACACTCAATTCCTTAAACTCCGCTCGGCTTAACTACCGTTTTTGTGTGTGTGTGTGTGTGTGTGTGTGTGTGTGTTTAAAGATTTTATTTATTTATTTGACACAGAGAGAGAGATCACAAGTAGGCAGAGAGGCAGGCAGAGAGAGACGGGGAAGCAGGTTCCCTGCTGAGCAGAGAGCCCAACGTGGGGCTCGATCCCAGGACCCCGAGCCCAAGGCAGAGGCTCAACCCACTGAGCCACCCAGGCGCCTCCCGTTTTGTGTTTTATTTCCTTAAATGTCAGTAGTTTGTGTTTCATTAATTAGTAGATGCTGTTTTGTCATTATGAGATATGTTTCCCGTTTATTAACATTTTTCCTCTTTTAATTTTTAGAATCCGACGTCCCAGCAGAACTGCAAGTATTAAAAGGACCTCTCCAGCAGCCGACTTTCCCTTTCGCAGTTGCAAACCAACTCTTGCTTGTCTCTTTGCTGGAGCACTTGAGCCATGTGCACGAGCCAGACCCGCTCCGTTCAAGACAGGTGTTCAAATGTTAGTAAGATTAAATCTTGCTAAGTAAACCTCGTAAAAATACTAAGTTGTGGCTCTGAGAAGCGGCTGGTATACAAGCATTTGAAATAAGTATTAATAGTTTGGATTTCTTGAACACAGTTTATATTTTCTTTTGGGTAATTCCTTATGATGATAATCACCAGAGACCCCAAAAGATTAATAACCTAAGATTGGGTATATTTAAATAAGTGAAAGATAGTTCTTCTGTCTCTATAACATGATCATTCGGATGATTTTTTGGAAATCTGTCATGGTTTGGTCCGTGAGCAGGTAAAAGAACATTGTAAGTACTCGTTCTGAGCTAGTTCTAGCCTGGAGCCCCGGACCATCTGCGTTCCTTGTTGTTGAGTGGTAAACTGTTTTCCTCTACACACTGAATACTAATGACAGCAAATGTGTGGTTTTCCCCCTGATACTGACCAGTTCTCTGACTCGCCTGGGTGTCCTACAATTCAATTCAGTCCTGACACTGTCTACCTGGAATTAGTGTTACAAACCCCCAGGTTAAGGGCTCAGTCCCACAAACCGCCTTCATTTCAGATGCCAGTTGCAAGTAGTGGGTCCCCAGTGTCCTCCGGTTACCCGTACTTGTGTCTGACTTGGCTGTAAATTATTCACTGTCAAGTGTCCACCCTTGCCCACCGAGGTTTGATAATTTACTATAATGGCTCACGGCATTCAGGGAGACACTTAATGGTTCCCGGTTTATTGTATAAGAGAGGGTATGATAACCGATGCAAGTGAACAGCCAAGTGAAGAGGCACATAGCGTGAGGACCAGAGTACAGGAGCTGCTGTTACCATGCACTTGGGATGCCCCACTCTCGTGTGTGGATATGTTCATCCAGAACCTCTCTGAATCCTGTACTGAGTGTTTACGGAGGCTTCATCATGGTGGCAGGATCAATGATTAACTCCCATCTCCAGCTCTTCTCTGGGGAATGGAGGGATGGAGCTGAAAATTCCAAGCTTGGTCTTTCTGGTGACCATCCCCATTTGAAGCTACCTAGGGGACCCCCAGTCATCTCATTAGTATACGAAAGACTCTCTCTCTCTCTCTCTTTTTTTTTAAAGATTTTATTTATTTGACAGAGACAGAGATCACAAGTAGGCAGAGAGGCAGGTGGGTTGGGGGGAAGCAGGCTCCCTGCTGAGCAGAGAGCCTGATGCAGGGCTCGATCCCAGGACCCTGAGATCATGACCTGAGCTGAAGGCAGAGGCTTTAACCCACTGAGCCACCCAGGCGCCCCTGAAGGACCCTCTTATCACTGGAGATTCCAAAGATCTTAGAAGCTCTTGTGTCAGGAA
>CM053621.1:27553099-27578328 GCA_028646535.1 Procyon lotor | reverse complement strand
GAGCAGTGGCGAGCAGCCCCGATGATTTCCGTACCCGGACCTCGGTGCCCCCATCGGGACCTCGTCCCGCTCGGCAGCCAGGCCTCCCCCTGCCCACACTTGTTCTGATGCACCGTTTGAGGCTTTCCTTTCTTCCTCTGTCTCCTTCACCTGACTTCGGACTTCTTGGGCGGCCGTGTGTCTGTCGTCTCTCTCCTGAGCACGCAGCCCCCCCCCGCTCGGCCTAGCGGAGGCAAGGTAGTGAGTGTTGGCTGAATGCGTGATGCGAGCAAGTCGTGCCCAGGTGGGAGCTGGCCGTGTCGTCCCCCAGGTGCAGTACCACCTGATGCTGCACATCCAGATGCAGCTGTGTGAGCTCTCACTGTGGGACTGGATAGTCGAGAGAAACCAGCGGGGCCGGGAGTATGTGGACGAGTCTGCGTGTGAGTACCGGGTAGATCTGGGACACCGGGCTGGGGGTTGGGGCCACGGGCGGGCCTTCCCATGTAGGAACTACCTGCAGGGGCTTCAGACTCGGGTGAAAAAAATCACCTTTTTGAAACAAACCATTGTGCTCTTTCACCATTTTCAGGAACATCCAGGTATTTGGAAGTTAATTGTCTCTGAGATAAGGACATAGAGTGTGGCTGCCTAAGTAGTTCTGTGCTATAATTTAGGTTAATGATTTTGGGCAGAGAAGGTCTTTTAGAAACCTTTTTAAGGAAGAAATTTAAATATTTTATTTTTAAATAAATAGTCTCGCAAAAAGACACCTTTGAAGAAACCCCTAAAGAAGGGAAGGTGGTGAAAAGTTAGTCTCTCTTAAGATCCTTCCTTCCCTTGCAGTTAGATATCCCCTAGAAATACTGTTAAGCTAATAATTTTTAAAATTATTGTAACACCAGTTCTCAACTTGGGCCACACATTAGAATCACCCTGGGGGGTCTTAAAAAAGATGTTGATAAGCCAGTAAGAGAGGGACGCCTGGGTGGCTCAGTTGGTTAAGTGTCTGCCTTCGGCTCAGGTCATGATCCCAGGGTCTTGGGATCAAGTCCCATATCAGGCTCTTTGCTCAGCAGGGAGCCTGCTTCTCCCTCTGCCCCATCCCTGGTTGTGCTCTCTCTCTCTCTCTCTGACGAATAAATAAAATCTTAAAAAAAAAAAAAAAAAGAGTAAGAGAAAGCAGGTGGAGAAATATGACCACCATGACTTTGGCTGAAGTGACTGGCTGGTGTTCAAGGTTAGCATCGGCAGTGCAAACCGTTCATGGTGTGTGACCTTGAGAGGGTGTGATGAGAAGGGCATTTTATCTCCGGGGTCTTTCTCCCCAGAACCCAAAATGCCAGTCTAATTGTAAGAAAACGTCAGACAAATCCCAGAAATACCTGACCAGAACTTCTCAGAACTGTGCAAGGTCCCCGTAAACAGGAAAAATGAGAAACTGTCACAGATTGGAGGAGCCTCACGAGACCTGACCCCTAAATGTATGCGGTATCCTGGATGGAGCCCTAGAAGAGAGAAAGGGCGTTAGATAAAAGTTGGGAAAGTCTGGATAAATTGTGGACTTGTATCAGTCTTGGGGCATTGACTGTGACACAGCAGTTACTGTACCAGTGTAGGTGTTAATAATGGGAAACCCGGTGGGGCTAAGTGGGAACCGTACTGTGGTCTCAGTTTCTCTGCAGATCTAAGATTGTTCCAAGTAAAGTCTATTTTTTTTAAAACTGTGTTGTCAGGGACCGTACCAGCAATTTTTATATAATTGATAACGGGATAGTGCTTGGCCTTTGGTATTTTTTTTGGTAATTCTCGTCGATACTGATGTGTAGCCGGCGGTGAAAATCATTGTATTCAGTGGTCAAAACAGAGGATGCCCGTGACCTGATTTTAAGTAAAGACCCAGCTAAATATTAATTATTAATCATGGGCCGTTCACTCCTATTGACGCTCTGATACTTTATTTGCTCTAAAATGTAGGTCACTTAACACACCATGGTCACACCATGAACGGTTTTTCCTGCCGATGCTGACCTTGAACACCAGAGTCTTGGAGTAGCTTCCCGGGGAGGCAGAAACACAGTGCCTCCCTCAAGCACCCAGGCCTCTCCTCAATTCTCCCGACTTCTCTGGTTTACCATGTAATTGGGACTTTTCTCGGTTCAGTCGTGGCAAGCAACGAGGGGGCCGTATTTTCAGTGTCCTGTAAAGTATTCTCTGCTGCATGAGCATCATAGTGCTAGGTGCAGACGTCTCTATATAAAAAGAAGAATGGTTTATTAAAATCTTGTAGTTGTTGATCTTTAAACTTCCGTCTGGAAAATAAGTGACGAGTCCCTCATGATGTACTGGGATAACTCTGATTTTCACCACCCAGGACAATAAGCCTATGAAAACAGGGAGGGCAAGATACATAGGTTACTTGCTAGCGTGATGCATGTTTTTCTTTTAAAAGTATTTAGAAGGGGCGCCTGGGTGGCTCAGTCGTTAAGCGTCTGCCTTCGGCTTGGGTCATGGTCCCGGTCCTGGAGTCCTGGGATCGAGCCCCGCATCGGGCTCCCTGCTTGGCAGGAGGCCTGCTTCTCCCGCTACCATTCCCTTTGCTTGTGTTCCCTCTCTCGCTGTGTTTCTCACTGACAAATAAATAAAAAAATCTTAAAAAAAAAAATTTTTTTTTTAAAGTATTTAGAAAAAATTTAACTTGGTCATGTTCCCCACGGGGTGCATACCTTCCTATCAAGTATAGTTTTACATCAGTCATCGCCAACAGCCCGTACGTGTTAGCACCAGGTTTGAATCCTGGCTCGCGAACTCTCTGGCAGTGAGGTTTGGGGCAGGTCAGATAACTGCCGTCAGCCCTTTCCTCCCCCGCGAAATGTGGGTCATCGCATTTGACGCGGTGTGAGGGTCGAAGCGCCCAACGCAGAGCATGCGTTGCCGAGGGACCGGAGGCTGTTCTCACCTGTTCAGGCCTGTGTACCAGGGCCCTTGGTTTGTCTGTGTCAGGGGGGTTCAAATGAGAACCTCTTGCAGACCAAAGGTAGGTAGTTCTGAATGGCTGGGAGAGTCCCGAAGCCCTTCTTCATTGGAGACAGGAGGCTGCCGCTCCAGCGTGAGGGGCGTGGAAGTGGCCGTCCTGGTAGGCAGGACCATCGTGTTCATGCACACAGACACACAGTTTCCGGTCTTCTCAAGTCCTTGGGGACCTGAGATCCCTGAGTTACATGCTTGGCTGGTGCAAAAGGAGAGTGTGGCATAGGCGAGCTGCACGGCAAGGTAGGCTCATCCAGGAGGGAAAGGGAGCACATCGGATTTCTCGTATTTCTGTCTTACATATTTACGGTGTAAAATGGGTGAGGAGACGAGCTATTAAGGTGTTTTTTTTTTTTTTTTTAAAGATTTTATTTATCTGAGAGAACACAAGCAGGGGGAGCAGCAGAGGGAGAGAGAAAAGCAGGTTTTCTGTTCAACAGGGAGCCCAATGTGGGGCTCGGTCCCAGGACCCTGGGATCATGAGCTGAGCCGAAGGCAGAGGCTTTAACCCACTGAGCCCCCCAAGCGCCCCAAAATGGAGCATTTCAAATCTTTCACATAATGGGAGCTCACTCCTTGAACTAACATAATTTATCTTTTTTCTGATTCCATAATTTTATAACAATGTCTTTAATCCGCAGTAGGCTTAGGATACCAGATTTATTAGTATTAAACCCCAGAGTGTCAGGGGTTGAAGGAGATTTTAAACCTAGTTTTATCCAGCCATCTTATGCCTGAGAATGGTTTACAAGGTAATTAATACAGGGGCTCTGGGTGAAATTAGTGACACCAAGTCCACTCACTAGAGCA
Source organism: Procyon lotor (assembly GCA_028646535.1). Lineage (NCBI taxonomy): Eukaryota > Metazoa > Chordata > Mammalia > Carnivora > Procyonidae > Procyon > Procyon lotor. Next base: position 27,574,509 of record CM053621.1, on the reverse strand, counting down.
CTCGTTTGCGATGGTTTCTTTGCAAGCTGAGTGGCCCTTCGTGCTTATTTTTAACCATTTTGGAGTGTTGACTTTGTTGAAAATCTGAGTTATGTTAATGTATTTAGAACCATCTAACATTTAGATGTTAATGCAATGGCTAAAAGAAATAAAACTTCCTTTTTTCCTTCAAGGTCCTTATGTCATGGCCAGTGTTGCAACAAAAATTTTTCAAGAATTGGTGGAAGGTGTATTTTACATACATAACATGGGAATTGTACACAGAGATCTGAAGGTAAGTGCTTCCTATCAGGAGGACCTGGTGTTGGTTCCCTGAGTTAAATAAAATTATGTATCCTCTTTCATTTACTTAGGGGGTTATTGTTTTTACGTCAATCATCATCCCATGAGTGTGGAACTTTAGGTTCAATTTATTTTTTTATTTTTTTAAATTTTGTTTATCAGAGAGCGAGCAAGCAGCAGGCATAGGGAGAAGCAGACTCCCTGCTGAGCAAGGAACCTGATGTGAGATTTGATCCCAGGACCCTGGGATAATGACCTGAGCTGAAGCAGATGCTTAACTGCCTGAGCCCCCCAGGCGTCCCTAGATTGAATTTAAAGGCAGCGATCTTTGGGCATTCAGAAGTTCTCTATGGACGAATAGTAGTGTTTTTCAGGTAGTGAGTGTGTTTCGAGTACTCATATAATAGATGATGTTAATCGTATTTAATGCTGACAAAAATCTTCATATGTTATTGTAGCATTAGAGGTAAAATCTGCTTCTACGGTTAATGTAAAGAAATTCAACATGGGAAATTTTCTTCTACTGTTTAAAAAAATCTATGATTATTCCAGTTTTTATCCACAAAAGACTATCAGGGAGAGAAGATAGATTTACTTCTTTGGCAGAAGAGTTTTAATTTGCTTACTTTCTAAACAAAGAAAGTAAATTGTGGAAAATGCCTTTAAAGGAATATTTGGGAACCAAAAGTTAATGTGCAAATCATTTTATTTTTTGAAAAAAGTTTAAGAACCAGTTTATACATCTGGGATGTACACGGTGAATGAGTCAGGTGTTTTCTGGGTATGAGTCTAGCCAGAAAATGTGGTGTGAGTTTCTGTAATTCTCTGGCTGGTGAAACTGGTGAGGTCCTATTTCAAGAGGTAAGCTAAGTCATAATAACCGTATAGAGAGTTCCAGATCTTCACCGGGAGAAGTTGCTTTAAGTGTTGTTTGTATTTCTCACCGTAAATATTTCTGATGTGTCTTTTACAGATGTCCTCTAGGGATAAGGGCTTTTGAGCTAACTTGATTAGGGTCTCCCTTAAGAGGTGGAATTCTGGTAGCATGATTCCTGCAGGTAGAAGGCCTTGGTTGTTGGTCAGTCTCAGAGGGTAAGCGCGATAGAGGAGCCTGGCGAGAAGCCCCGTGTCCCGTATGTTGGAGCTGCGCTGGAGGTACATGTATATCGGAGACTCCCCGTTTCTTGTTAGTACGTTAACGTTTGCTTCAAATTCAAGCAGGAGGTTGATGATGGCCTCTCTGCCCCCAAAGCATGCCTCATGGATAGCTGTCTGACCTTCGTGGTCCCGGGCATTGACTTTGGCTCCGTGAATTAGCAGCAGACGGATGCAGCTCACGCCCGCGGCCAGCAGTCGGCCGGCTTTGCTCGATGCGGTGCACACCGCCAGCTTGAGGGCCGTGCTGCCCGTGGAGGAGACGGCGCAGTTCACGTGGGCGCCACAGGCAATGAGCGTCTCCATCATGTCCTTATTCAGTATGTCGGCAGCCATGTGCAGGGGCGTCATGCTCGATTCGTTAACGGCATTGACGTGGGCACCATTCTGGGCTAAAATGGAGAGAACCGGATAGGTCCCGTAGGTTATGGCCAGGTGCAGGGGTGACGGTTTGTTGCTGTTGTCCACGCGAGCGTTCACCTGAGCTCCGTGTTCGCACAGAATGCGGAGACACATCACAGCATTACTCTGGATGTCTGTCAGGATCCTTTGGATTCTGTTCCCTGGTTTTGTCCACGTGGTAGAAGTGATTGGCCAGTGCAGCAGCATCAGGTGAAGCGTGGTGAGGCCTCTTGAGTCCCTAGAATAGTCATTGATCGCGGATTACACCGGATGCACGGTGGAAACGGTTCTACACAAAGAATTAGTACTTAAGGCAATGTTCATTTAAAGCGATTCCCCTCGCCTGCTTCAAAGAAGGGTTTGAAAGTCTGCATTAGTTTCTCGGGATATGACAGCATTTCGGGGGGAACTCAGGGGCCATGAGGGTTTTACAAGGGCCCTCATGTGCTCCTCTGCGGAAATCTCAGGGTTGCCTCCGGGATTCCTTTATTTTGGCAAAGAAAAGGGAAGGTTTGTTACAAACACCTGACTGCTGCACTGAAATCTGAAAATGATTTTTAGTTCACGTATATTTATTTAGCGTAAGGCCCCATGCTGGGGAAACGGTAAACAGCACGGAGTCCCTGCTTTTGCAGGGCTCTACCGTCCAGCATGGAAGACACAAAACATTGAAGTAACTAGGTCGCTATTGCAAATGGGCCAAGTTCTAAGAGGTAGGAGCTCCCTGTAGGGCGTCCTGAGGAGCCCCTGTAGGGGAAGGGGGACTGGGAGAGGGTCTGCAGAGCTGGGCAGGGCCGTGCGGGGGTGAGGGTTCCAGCCAGCCAGGCTGGCGGGCTCTTCTGGAGCGTAATGAGGATTCGGGGCTCCGCTTTCTGTTAATGTTATGGGGGCAAGAAGTCGTATAGTTTTCACACCATGTGATTCTTCCATTCCTTAGATCCTATTTATCGGCGCTCGGTGTCAGGCATTGGTTTAGGTGGTGAAGACTGTTGGTGAACGAGATAAACTCTTTCGTGAAGTGTTCTTTCTAGTGATGGGGAATGACAAGAAAATGCATTGTCTATTTCTGTTTACTTATTTGCCGTACCTAACTGAGGGTTTTAAGCTCCCTGAGGGCTGTGACCAGCACTTCCCGCATTTCCCGCAGCATCACTGCTGAGCGCTTAATTCTCAGGATGCCTGAACGGGGCTGACCGGCTTGTGTTCCCGCATCACTGCCAGGTTTTCTGGGTACCTCATTTAGGCAGTAAAGAAATTGGTTCGTTCCAGACATGGTCATGGTATTTTGGAGTCCAGAACCCCCGAAGAATGGGTGAGTCCAGATGTGACCGGGGAGAGGACCATTCTAAGTCATGCACATCCTCATTTAGAACGGATCGCTGTTGAGTTGACTTACCTGACTTCGGGGTCAGCGCCATGTTGTAACAAGCAGAGCAAACTTTGTGCCTTGCGGTATTCGGCAGCCAGGTGGATGGGGAGGACGGACTGCGTCTGCTTTGGGGGAGAAAGCAGACTACTTTACAAGTACGCCTGTGCAGGGAGAAGCAGTCGTTGTGTGTGCCTGTTCTTTCAGAGGAAGGAAGTGTATTTAGTATCTCAGGTCAGTATTTTTCTGGTATGTGCTTTGAAATTTCCTTTTTCAGTGTTTGAAACAAGAGCCCAAACCAGTGAGATTCATATAAAATCTGTGTTTTACATAAATGCATATTTATCCGTGCAACAGAAAGAAATCATGTAAAGCTTTGGAAGTTGATTCTCGTTGAGAGCTCATAGTGTAAGATTAATGGTAATTGCTACCAAGTCACTTAGTCCTTAAGTTAACCCACGGGATGATTGACAAGTAGGTTTTGTGTTTTTTAAGATTTTGCCAAAGTCATAGTATCAGTAGTAAAACCGGCACTGCCGGGGCTTCAAAGATAGCGCAGCGTGTCTTCCGTGATTAGTAGGGCTGTTTATTCCAGTTCTTAAAATGCACCTATAATAAGTAGTGACTTTTATGGCATGACTGCAAGATAAGGGAAGAAGGCGGGGTAAAGGAGACAGTGACTTTTGGGGGAAAAAAAAATCTAAAGGTAATAATCATTGTATGAAAATTTTAGAAAGATGAAAAAGCATATGTAAAAAGGGAGAACACTCATTCCTTCATATGGATGTAATCACCACTGGTATATTTGAAAGAACGACATTAATGTTCCACCAGCCAAATGGCTTCTCGTCTTTTCTCACGCCAGCATACGTGGGGCAATTGGAAGGGAGGTGCGCAGACGTGGAAGAGCCCTGTCCGGGCGCGGAGGGTGCTGGAGGTGAACTGTCCCCCCACCGGCACGGCGGGGCTGCGGGGAGGCTTAACGAGCTCAGGGCAGCTAGGGGGTGGGTCTTCCGAAGCATGGTGGCTTTTCCCTACAAGTGACAGAGCAGAGAGGAGGGTACCTGGTTGAGAAGTAGGCGGTAGCTGGTGGAGTTGGCCAGAATGGTCAGGGGCTGGTTGACGGGGTGGCTTCTCAGAAGCACCTGGATCGCCGCGCAGTCCTCCCTCATGATGGCCTCGTGGAGTCTGGTGTGGAGGGCGGCAGCCGGGCCTTCTTCCGGGGGCTTGGCGCCGTCAGCGATCAGCTCCCTGCTGCCTCTTTTGGTTATGTTGCCCATGAGCAAAACTTAAGAGTGGGGACTTGGAAGTTCAGGGGGGACACTTGGGACAGAATTGGTCCATTTCAGTCTCATTGTGATCCCTTCAGTTCTGTTCTAGAACCATCCAGTCGGATCTGTGAACACGATTCATTTTTATCTCAGAGCCAACTTCTTCAGGCTTTGTTCCCAGTTCACACAGTGCCAACCAGAAGCAGGGTTGTGTGTGTGTGTGTGTGTGTGTTTTAAGATTTTATTTATTAGAATGAGAGCACGAGTGGGGTGAGGGGCTGGCAGAGGGAGAAGCAGGCTCTCAGCTGAGCAGGGAGCCTGACGTGGTGCTTGATCCCGGGACCCTGGGATCATGACCTGAGCCGAAGGCAGAGGCTTCACTGACAGAGCCACTCAGGCGCCCCTTGAAGCAGCTTTTGGGACTTGACTCAATCACAAAAACGTACCCAAATTATCATCTTAACACATAAGATTATTTCTGTCTTCACCTCCATTCAGCTATTTAAAAGAAAACTGGAATTTCTACATGAAAATTAAAAATTATTACACTTAAAGTAAGAGAACCCAACTTTTAACATAAATAGATTTTCGTTTTGAGCTTAACACCCCCCCCCCCCCATATGGGTGCAGGATTATTCCATCGGGAGAAGTTTGGGGTCGGTCCCAGTTGCTTAAATGGTTCTAAATGCATACCTTTCATAGCGTGACCTAGTTGCCCCCAACCCTGGCTAACATAAATGAATCATCTAGCAGCTTTTAAAATATAACAAAGTTTTCTCATTAAAAAATTAAAGAAAAACAAGTCTTTGACTTGTTGGAGAGAACAGTAGTTCTTAGAAGCTTCTCTGGGGATCTGACACCCAGTCAGGGCTAAGGAACGCTTGCGTTCAAGGTGTGCTCTGCGTTAGTGGTTCTCAAACTTGGAGTACCGTGGGGAATTTTACACAATATTGCTGCCTTTGTCCACCCGCAAGAATTCTGATTGTATTGATCTGTGGAATGGCTTGGACATTGGGATTTTTTTTTTTTTTTTAAGATTTTATTTATTTATTTGACAGAGAGAGAGACAGCAAGAGAGGGAACACAAGCAGGGGGAGTGGGAGAGGGGGTAGCAGGCTTCCTGCCGAGCAGAGAGCCTGATGTGGGGCTCAGTCCCAGGACCCTGGGATCATGACCTGAGCCGAAGGCAGTCACTTAACCAACTGAGCCACCCAGGCACTCCCACCCTGATGTTTCTAATGTGCAGCTGCATTTTAGAACCACTGCTCTGATTTTTAATTTTTGAGGGACTGCTTGCTCCTGAGTTGAAAACTCTTTTAACTTCTACACATTTTTACTGTTTTAAGAATACCAAGGAGTTGTTGTGTTTGTTTACAGCCCCGAAATATTTTTCTTCATGGGTCTGATCAGCAAGTAAAAATAGGAGACTTTGGTCTGGCCTGCACGGACATCATACAGAAGAACACAGACTGGATCGCTAGAGATGGGAAGAGTACGTTTATTCTGGTTGTTTTCTTCCCTCCCTCCCTTCCTCCCTTCCTCCCTTCCTTCTTTCCCCTTCCCTTTCCCTCCCCTTCCCTTTCCTTTCTTCAAGACAAAAAGAAATACGATTGAACTTAGTATTTAAAGAGACTCACAGATTTAATGTAATAGCAAAAGTAAGGTAAAGACAAAAAGCAACCATCGTTCCCTGCAGTGCCCTGCTCGAGTCCGTGTTCTTCAGTGTAGACAATGGGAACCCTGCAGTGTTTAATATTTGGCTTTTCCAATTCTAGGGATGCCCACACACACGTCCAGAGTGGGCACTTGCCTGTACGCTTCACCGGAGCAGCTGGAAGGATCCGAGTATGACGCCAAGGTAGTCCTTGCTGCTTTCTCCCCATGGCTGGCCTTGCTCTGCTGGCCTAGTAACAGAAGCACTGTCGATGCGGCGGTCGTGCTCATGTTGAGGTGTTTTTGGAGGTGACAGTAGGGTAGGTTGTTGGTCACACAAACTGCCGTTGACAGGAAGCCTCACCTTTTACCTGAATCTGACTGCACTTCTAAATCCGTGGGTGTCCTGAATTATTTTTGTTTTTTTAAAAAAGTACTTTATTTATTTGAGAGCGAGAGAGAGAGTGAGAGGGGAGAAATCAGAGGGAGAAGCCGACTCCCCGCGGAGCCTGGAGCCCCATGTGGGACTCGATCCTGGGACTCGATCATAGGACTCCGGGATTATGACCTGAGCCCAAGGCAGTTGCTTAACCCACTGAGCCAACCAGGGGCCCCTAAATTATTTTTGAAATGAGCTTGTCTTTTAAAATATCACGGTTCACGTCGGGGAGCCAGGATTCACAAAGCCTGTTTCCGCCTGCCCTTCTGTTTCCATAAACACGCGCTCACTGACGCAGCAGGTTGTGTGGCGCTCGCCTCCCCTTGAAGCAGAATGAAGATACTGCAAAGTTTTAATCCGTGTTGTCCCTTGAAGGAATGGAAAAGGAAATCCTTTTCTCAAAAGAACAGCCTAGTGAAATTTCTTCCTTTTGATGAATCATTCAGCTTTTTAGTGGCAGGGCGTGAACTGCAAGAAAAAAGACCATGGCTCTTCCTCACATCTTACCTGGTAAAGACCTTCCTTGAAAAACGATTTCAGGAAAAGTAACACAGAGTTGATAAAGTTTCTTCAACTTTACCAGAATGCCTTGCTGTGTGTGGAGGCAGAGGGGAGGGGGAGGAGGCCGCCGGGACGCCGACCCCAGTAGCCGGCCCCAGCAGGGGTGAGCTCCCGTCTCGCTTAGGCTGCTCCACACCGGGATCTTTAGGGAGTGCTGGGGTCCCTGGTACGGTAGTGACTGTGGGCGCTGAGGGTTCTCCCTGCCCCTCACCCAGCCGTCCTCTGTGCCCGTGGATGCCCCTTCTAGGTATTGAAGTGGCGGCACCAGTCAGCTCTCCCTCAGGGCCATGATTCTAGGTGGCAGACCCTTGCCTCTGCGAGGGGTAAGCTCACCCACTGTGCTCCTGGCATCTTAGGGTCTGTAAATCGTCCTCAGAAATCTCCTTGTGTTTGAGAGGATGGTACACTGAAATGGAGATGTTCGTCTCCCTTTGTGTTTCACCACTAAATTCTCTGTCCTCTGCTTTTTCCAGTCAGATATGTACAGCTTGGGTGTGATCCTGCTAGAGCTCTTCCAGCCGTTTGGAACAGAAATGGAGCGAGTACACGTTTTGACAGGTTTAAGAAGTGGTCAGATACCTGAATCCCTCAGTAAGAGGTGCCCCGTGCAAGCCAAGTATATCCAGCACTTAACTAGAAGGAACGCATCTCAGAGACCGTCTGCCGTTCAGCTGCTGCAAAGTGAACTTTTCCAAAATTCTGGGAATGTATGTACATGTATTTTTTCTTTCTTTCTTTTTTTTTTTTAAAGTAATCTTTATACCCAAACTCACGATCCCGAGATCAAAAGTCACGTGCTCCACGGACTGAGCCAGCTGGGAGTCCCTGTGTATATATATATATGTATTTTAATACGGAGGAAAATACGAAGCTTAAAATAGAATTTAAATTGTGAATCCAATTTCATGAAGAACAGTTGAGCTTAGAGTAAGGTTTATGGAAACCAGATTAAACTCATTCTCAGAGTTCTCAGAAGCACACTTCATAGTCCAAGCAAGCAGGGTGACCACGGCCGACACACCACATTGGGATCTGCGTTTAACGAGATCCCCCAAGTGGTTTGCCTCCACAGCGCGTGAGCTGCAGTGCAGTAGATGCGCTGTCCTCAGAGTATGGTCTCCAGGCCGGCAGCGTAAATCCTCAGGGACCTGATGGAATTCTCAGGCCCTCTGGGCTGCCCTGACTTACTAAGGCAGAAGTCTGGGGGCAGAAGGGGCCGCAGCCCGCGTGTGGCGGATACCTGAAGTCGCTTTGATGCACACTGGTCTGGGCAGTTTGTAGTAACTGTCCCAGTGACTCATTTTCTGTTTAAGGCTTACGAAGTTTCGGGTAAAACCGTATTTTATTAGCCTCAGTGGTAAACAGGAAGGTGTGGTGTCTTTGGAAACAGCAGATGTAGGGATTAAATTTATCTCCTGCTGTGGAAGGGATTTTCTAAACTCCCAGTTGAGTGAGTTAGTAGAGACCATAGTTATTTGGCATTTCTGGTGTTTCTCTTGTAGAATTTTTTTTTATCAAAGAGCCTCCACATGCCCATAGAGAACACTCGTGTGGACAGGCGGTCTTTGGTTTGCGTGGTTGTTCGCACAGGACTGTGAAAATGACTGCGCTGAGCTCAGACCACGCAAGGGCATCTTAGTAATCCACGGGAAGTTAGGATTGTCCCGTGGCCTTTAAGAATGCTTCTCAAAACATTAAAAACTGTTACTTACAGAGGTATGTGGAAATGAAGCAAGTTGTAAAACTAGTATTTAGTGCACTGTAATTAAAAATTGACACGCTCAAGAGTGGTTAGAACAGTGCCTACCCGCAGCTCACTGTAGAACCTAGCATACGGAGTGAGCGTCTTTTCTAGGCCTTGCTGAACTGTCCACTCCCTTCTAAGTTTGGATCAGCGGCCAGGGTTTTATCCTTTGCACTTTTGAAGTCGTGAGAGACTTGGTTCCAGTTCTCTCAACATGAATTTTGCTGGTTATCGCTTTCTCTGGGACATCTTCGCCCGGTCCTGGGGCTGCACACCCCGTGCTCTCCCATCTTTGTCGGCCAGTTCCCCGTGGTCAGGACACACGTGGCCTGGGTGTGTGCCGTGAGCAAAGCGATGGCTGGCCCCTGGTGGTGACGTGCATCGTGGGCTGAGGTGCTGACAGTTAGTTACGGAGCCGTGGGGCCTGGAATTCAGGCGTGCCGGCCGAAGGGAGGTAGGCCTGTATATTTAAAACGGAAGAGGCCATTTTAATGGAATTTAAAATTTTCTCCTGACAGGTTAATCTCACCCTACAGATGAAAATACTGGAGCAAGAAAAAGAAATCGAAGAACTAAAGAAGCAGCTGAGTCTCCTTTCTCGGGAGAGAGGGGCCAAGGGTGACGCGAAAGACGGGAGTGTGCCTGACCTGCCGTAATCAGGCTCTGTAAATGTGAACGTGGACTTCTCGTTCTTTGGTCAACTGGAATGTAAATTTTGTGTTTGTTAAAGTATACATGGTAGTTGTATTTAGTGAGCCTGGATAAGAGTTATTAAAGTTGTAGAAGTTACCCCCAAGCTGTGTCCCTAAGGAATTCTTTTATGATCCAGCACTTTGAACCGAAACCTGCTCTAAACTAAACCCGCTTTGCTCTTTTTCTTCTCGTATCGCACGGACTCCTCTAATTTTTAGTATCATTGCCCAGTCTCTGAGAGGTTTAGGCACCATCCTCAATTCTTTCCCCTCTGAACGCTGTTGACCACCAAGTCCTCCTCTAGAACGTTCTACCGCGCAGATCTAGGTATGCGGCCCTGCCCCGTCACTGCCAGGCCCAGGCCTGCACGCTCGCCGGACTGTTGCAGTTGTGACGGCTGCCCGTCAGTTACCAGAAACACATCTGAGGAGTTCACTCCCTGGCTCAAAGCCTCCTGCAGCCTCTCACATACAACTTCAGCTTCTCAGCAGCGCAGTGCACCTCATCCAGCCTTCCTGTTCTCGTCAGCTTGGCCTCACTCCAGAATCATGCCCTTTCTAAGCTCTGTGTCTCTCGCCCCCAAAGAATGAAGCCATCTCAAAGTAGCTCTGGCAGGAGTGTTCCTGTTTTCGCCCCGTACCGTTCCCACGGCATCCCCTTTATTCAGCACTCGACTCCCCACCAACCTGCGTTCCTCAAAGGCCCCAGTGGGATACGTTCCTTTTTGTATCTCAAAAAACGTCTGCCACGTGTCCTGGTACACTGCCCACGCCATGGCTGAATTTTAAATAAAGCGAAAGCCACAAATTACAGGACGCCTTTAATGATTCTAGGCAACTGGCCGCAACAGACTGATTTTAGTACAAGTTCCTTCAACCACGACAGGCGCGGAACAGCACCGTTCTCGCGGTCAACCTTTGAGAGTTACGGAAATTCACTTGAGGAGCTGGAGGGCGGTGCTGAAGGGCGCCAGGTTTTCGCATGCCCTCATCCACTTCTGCACATTGGCCGGCACCGCCCCACCGCCGCCTCCCGTCTGCTGCAGCGCCGACCACAGCACCACGTCGGCCACGGTGAGTTCATTCCCAACCAGCCAGGGACTCTTCCCCAGAGCGGAGTTCATGGAGCGGAACACGGCGGCTTTCTCTTTACTGCTTCCCTCTTTCAGCTGAAAGATCGCGATATCCACCCAGCTGTCTATGAGGGTTAGGTTTACAGCGTCCTGCTTCTGGCCGAACAGGGAGAACAGGAACCGTGCGATGTTCCCTTCCCCTTCGATGGGACACATGGTTTGCACGCTGAACTTCATCTGAGTCTTCGGCACTGGAAGGCAAGAGGCACACGGTGTCTGGTAACGCGAGCGCGCCCCGGGGAGGCAGGGCTTCAACAACAAACGGGGACAGGGGAGTCGCTGAGGACTGCGAACTGGTGGCAAGGGAACGCATTTTCACAAATGTCACGTTTTGTCGGTCTCCGAGCCGTGTATGATTAAGAAAGTTTGAACTGGATATTTATAGAATGCAAGCTCTACATTAAAAAAAAAAAAAAAAAAGTAACCACTTCTGCTATTTGAGTATGACCGTTTTCAAGCAAGAAGGGGACTGCAGACCATATTTTCCAACCCCTGTGCCTCAGAATTTATTTGCAGGATGAGGACTGGAAGCCGGGAGGCCCTGTCTGCCCTTGTTCACGAGGCTCACATCTGCTCCTTTTCCAGAACCACCCCCCACACTTGCTAGACTGGTGGGGACCGTGACCACAGCAAGTAGCCGAAGAACGGCCTGGTCCCGGCCCCGCGCTGCCTCTTCCTACAGTCAGGGGGCCCCGTCTCATTGCAGAGCCTTTGAGCCCAGCCCTGTGCCCTCTGCTTACCATTTTTCCAGATGAGAGTAAAACCCAGCTGATACTCGTGCCGGGGCTGGTTTTTAGCCTGCTCGCCAAAGCACCTGAGGAGGTTTTCTGGCACGCTCTGGACTGCCGAGTGCGTGTGCACGGTGGACAGGACCCTGTAGTGGTCGCACAGCAGCCTGTGCAGCACCAGGAGGGACAGGGGAGGGGAGGCGGGGTTCGCGTTGATCACGATGTCTTTCAGCGCTCCGTAATCCTGCGGGGGAAGCCCAAACACAGCGCGAACCCTTAGCAGCCACCCGAGTGCGTGCAGTTGTACCTGGTGCTGTTCTCAGGGCCTCACCCGGGTCACTGAACGGAGTCCTCAGCGCCCACCATCACCCCACCTCCCAGCTGAGGAAGCTTGTCCTGGGGAGGCAACCTGCCAGCTCGCGGAGCTCAGTACGAAGTGGAGCAGGGATGTGAGCAGATGCCAGCCCTGAACCCCTGCGCTGCGGGCCCCCAACAACTACAAGGTTGACTTCGCTGTGTAGTAAAACAACACATGAGGAATAACGCTGTTTGTTCCTAAGTTATTAAAAAAACAAAACCCCATACATGCAGTCGCTCCATTTACCAAATCTTTCCAACGCCTGGCTCCCCGACAGGGTCGTTTCTACATCGGTTTGTGTGTGAGTCAATGAAGAGTCCTCTGAATAAGGACCTGGTTCAAAATGTCATTGGTGACAGCAAGCAGGCAAAGTCTAAAAAACTCGGTGTAAACGAAAGGACTGAAACATACTGCCTTTTTAGGTGCAGACTTTGTTTTACACGTTTACTCTTAATAACAAACTCCTTAATACCTTGAAGGCCAAAATCAAATTCCTTGGCTTTCTGTACACAACCCGCCACGATCTGGCTGAGAGTCTTACCACGCCCGACTGAAGCCCGTCACATCAACCTACTTATGAATGCTTTGCAATTCTCTGAACAAAGCATTACTCGATGCTATGCCTTTGGAGGTATCGAAATTCACTGTAAGCCCCACGTGCCCTGGGAAGCCTTCCCAGCACCCGAGACACTGGCACAGCTCCACGTGATCACCGATTTGTCTACTAGACTGGCTTCCTGGGGGGCCTGGCTAGGTCTCTGGGTCCTCGGTGCGGGTGAACATACCAGGTGATCAGAGAACCAGAGTGCAGAGGGGCCAAGGTCACCTGGGGGACCCTGCAACCCCGCCTCCACCTGTTAGGTCTTCACACGGTAGCACTGTAGACTGTCACCTATTAGCTGAAGCCTGCAGACTGACCTTTAAAGGTGGTAGATGCAACTTAATCCTAAGACTACAAACCAAAGGTAGCAAAAGACGCTTGACCCATGAGACTGCCTGGGCCGTCAGCGCTCTGATTCAGGCTGCTCCCAGAGTCAGGGTGGACTCGCTGAACCTGACAGGCACGGAGCGGACACAGGTCTCTCTGTCCAGGCTTGGAGGCTGCTGGCGTGACGCCCACCTCTGGCCTGTGTCACACACCGCCCGGAGTGGTGGGGAGCTGTGGCTCAACTCCTATCCCTGCCGAGGGAGCCTCCCAACTCTTCTCCACTGGGTCTGAGAAGTCAAGTAGTTTTAGAACTTGCTTTGGCTTCGCTCATAGCTCACAGATCTATTCTGTGCAAAGGCACAATCATTGAGGGGAGTAAGAAAGAACATGCTCTTTGTACCACCTGTACAAATTGGGAATTAGAAAACCAAACCTCGAATCACATGAGCACAGTTTTCTAGCACTAACAACCTAGCCGCTGATGTTCTCTAGAACTCTCCAGATGAACTCACCTTTCCGAGCACTGAATTTAAGTCCAGTGCACTGGTCGAGAACGCAGTGGGCTCATCAGCTTGGATTATGTTGGTTACATCCACGTCTGCATCTGGCGTCTGAATCATCTTGGAGAGGCCATCAACTGCAGCTTTCAATTCGTAGAGACGTTTTAAAATATCATCTTGGCGGGACTCAAGAGCTTGAAGAGATGGGTCAGACTCTTCCTAAACAAACCGACATCAAAACGTTCATTTCCTCCAACATCACGGCAGCACTTAAATTTAAATTTGATCACTTGTTTTCTACTGAATTCCATGAACTCATCAAATCTCCCACCTCTGAAAAGATATTAAAACGAAGCAGCAGAATCATCTCGTTTTTTCTCCACAGTCCAAGAGGTCCTGCAAAGTGATCCCAAATGCTTTAAAACAAAAACACGCGACTAAAAGCCGTTTTGAAGTTGTAGGACTCCTATTTCAGGTAATTTAAGAACAGAGCAGGAAAAATGAACCCAAATCACTGTCACTTCTTTTTCTTTTTTTTAAAGATTTTATTTATTTATTTGACACAGAGAGAGAGAGAGATCACAAGTAGGCAGAGCAGCAGGCAGAGGGAGAGGGAGAAGCAGGCTCCCTGCCGAGCAGAGAGCCGGATGCGGGGCTCGATCCCAGGACCCTGGGATCATGACCTGAGCTGAAAGCAGACGCTTAATCGACTGAGACACCCAGACGCCCCACTGTTCTTTATTCTTAATGTCAAGTCAGTTCAAAATTATTTGCTTATTTAACAAATAGAAAAAGATGGGGGAGCAATGAGAATGTAAGTCAGCAATTTATACTAATAGAAGGGAAAATGGACCACAAGGAGGCTGAACAAAACGTGTCATTTAATTTGGGAAAGTAAGTCCAGTGGGGTCAGATGATCAATTCCCCATGTCATTGTCAACGCAGTAATGGCACTCTCGTATCTTAGAATCATTCAGAACTTTTTCACTGCTGAAATGTAGAACTTCCTAAGTATGGAAAGTTTATGTCCTTTGTTCACTGAATCTCTGCATCTTTCCTGCCTGATGTAGAAACTGCTACACGGTAAGTAACCAAAAACATCTGCTGAGGAAAAAATCTCAAATCTCTACACACTTAATTTTTTTAAAGATTTTATTTATTTATTTGAGAGAGAGAGAGAGAGATCACAAGTAGGCAGAGAGGCAGGCAGAGAGAGGGGGAAGCAGGCTCCCCGCCGAGCAGAGAGCCCGATGCGGGGCTCAATCCCAGGACCCTGAGATCATGACCTGAGCCGAAGGCAGGGGCTTTAACCCACTGAGCCACCCAGGCGCCCGAACAGACTTACTTTAAAAAGCACTAACAAGAGTCCTCTCGCTAGAGTCACAATGTACAACCTATTTCCAGATTCATGAGCTCTCATAACGGGTAATCCATTTTGAGCCCAGAGAGGTTAGGTCCTAAGTAGACACAGGTTCATATGGCAGGGACCTTGAGTTGTCTGTAAATATGCACGCACAATGCGTGTCTCTGTGTCCTGGTAAGCCGAGCGCTCATGGGAACTTTTTTCCTCCCACAGTCACTCACTTCACTGCCCTCTCACAGACCCAATTCATCACCGGGTTCTGTCCATTTTTTGGAATCCACTGGCTTCTAAGCTTCTAAGCTTGCCTCAGCTTTGGCTTCGCTCATAGCTCACAGATCTATTTTGTGCAAAGGCACAATCATTGAGGGGAGGAAGAAAGACACCACTTTTCACCTGGCCTGCTTCCACTGGTCACCCCTCCAACCCCTCCCCCAAGATAGCAGCCAGAGAGATGAAAACAAATGTGGATCTTGTCACCCCACTTCTGCCTTAACCTCGCAGGCTCTTTGCCTGAAAAGCAAAGCCTTTAATTAGGCTTGAGAAATAGCCTATATGGCCTGTCCTCTGGGCGTCTCCTCTCACATAGCGCTCCCCCTATGCTCTCCGCTAGCTGAGCTGTCCTTTGGGTCCCCAGAACACACCATATCCCCAACCTGCCACAGGGCTTTTATTCTGTCCCATCTGCGACACTCCTCCCTCCTCTCCTAATCTGCACTCTCCTCACCGCCCCTAGCCTGCCGCTCTTGTTTAAGACCAAACAGCAGGGGCACCTGGGTGGCTCAGTGGGTTAAAGCCTCTGCCTTCAGCTCAGGTCATGATCTCATGGTCCTGGGATCAAGCCCCGCATGGGGCTCTCTGCTCAGCAGGGAGCCTGCTTCCCCCGCCCTCTCTGCCTGCCTCTCTGCCTACTTGTGATCTCCCTCTCTCTGTCATATAAATAAATAAAATCTTAAAAAAAAGACCAAACAGCAAAGAAATGTGAGATGATCGAGCTGTAGGAGGGGCAAAGAAGCATACAGAGTTACCTCATTGTGCCAAGGAATTAATTAGGTGCTGACTGGAAATAAGCTTCGGTGCAGGGTGCGACAGGTAGGGTGGCTAGTGTGTAGTATCCTTCTGTTCCTCAGCGATAGTCATCAGGGAGCCTTCCAGTCACTTCTAGCCAGCCTGATTTGTGCACTGTGTGTGCACGAGCTCGCTCAATTCTACAAATGGGAGTACGGTTCGTGATGAACCTGGGCAAGGAAGTGCCTGTTGGATTCCCTGCCCCAATCAGCACAGTAAACGACACCTGAAATAAATCCTGCATTTGTAACGTGGCCTATGACTGGGAGCCCACGACAGCTTGATTTCACCCATCTCGATGTGTGGAATGAGGAAATGCTCAACATCTGCTTTGCCTGTACCCCTTCCCTTGTTTTCCTGCTCAGATCATGACGGGCACCCTGTGTTACATATCAGTTTCTTTTACGTGTATTTCAGAAACAGTTTATCCTCTGTGTTGCTATTTGTCTTTGACGTGTTTGATTTCTAATTATTTGTCTATATTGTTATCATCTGCTAATCAAGTGGGCCTGGATGTCTTCTAAGTTAGAAGCTCACAGTTGAAAGGCCAAAGAAGTTAAGCAGCGCTCGTGTGCACACGCACACGCGCGGGCGCGCACACACACACATGACTGTCTCAAATGAGATGTGACACTTCCAACTCTGTCCAATTCTGGGTCTGGGATTTGTTTTCAGTTCGGTGAGGCTGTCCACTTGAGCAGCTCTGGATCATGGTGCTATTTCTGTCTTAGCTCCCTAGCCAGACAACTGTCATTGTTTGCCAACTAACCCAACCACCTGCCTTCCAATCTAGGCAGAGATTTAAGACAAAGTGAAGGAGGGGTGCCTGGGTGGTTCAGTCAGTTAAGCCTCCGATTATTGATCTCAGCTCAGGTGTTGGTCTAGAGTTGCGAGTTGAAGCCCCGCACTGGGCTCCACACTGGGCCTGAAGCCTACTTAAAACAAAATGGAGGACAACACCCCAAGGGAAAACGGACTACAAACATTACTTGTTCCCGCTTCTTCAGCCGGAACGGACCTAAGCTTGGAAACCCAAGATGTGCATTTGCAGCCAATAAAAACCAGAAAGGCTTGGGCAGACACTTAACAGAAGAGACCACCCAAATAACCAGCCAACGCCACAAGGCACTCCACTGATTCAGAAGTCTGGAAAACCTGAACTAAAAACCACATGAGGCTCCCACGGTGCACCCACCAGCTGTAGGGGGCGGAGGGGGGGGGTGCAAGCACCAGGAATTCCGCGCCCACGGCCGAGGAGCACACACACCTGCACACACGCCGCTCTGGGGAGCGGTTTACTCAGTCCAGGGGAACACAGCCCACCCCCGGGAGCCGGCAATCCCACCCCCAGCCCCCGCTCCGGTGCACGTCCCTGGTCTGCAGCACGGCTGGCCGCAGCACCGAGGCTGACCCGCCCGCAGAGGCCGCGGGCGCCAGGTCAGCGGAAGGCAGCCCGACACTGCGGGGCGCGGGGCGCAGACTCAACACACACGGACCAGGGAGGCCGGGCACTCGGGGCGCTGACAACGTCCTGTGACCTTGGGTGACCATGGGGTTCGCTTTAGAATTCCTCAAAATTATGTGCTCCCCACTTATCTGTGACTACAATTTGGCAGCAGAAAAGCTTTAGTAGCCATAAGCAGAACAAGAAATAGATACAAGAGAAATAGCTCTTTTAATAAACAGAACGCGCACACGGAGCTGACGCAAGCGTCGGGTAGGGGTGCGGCCGTGAGCTCTGATCCCAAGTCCCCCAGTCTCTCAACCCCACGGGCTCGGCCACGACGCCTGCGCACTGGGCAGAAGGCGGGCGGATGAGAGTAGGCGCCTGCGCACTGGATGGGATGGAAAAACATACTTTCCGGGCAGGTGGGGGCGGGGCGGGGCCGCGCGCTCCTACCTGCACGTGGCCTGCGTCCGGCGCGGGGCTGCCTGTCCTGCCGTGCACGTTGGGGAGCCGGTACATGCAGGTGGGAAGCTCTACACGGAGGGACGCGCTGCCCCCGTGATAGGGCTTTACCTGGTACATCGGCATCGTGGGAGCCGAAGGACGGACGGGGGCGGGTGAGGGACACGAACGCTCAGAAACCGTCCGACACCACCGGAGACTGCAGCCACCTCCTTCCCGATCCGACTGCGGCCTTTCGGGAAAGCGCAGTCCGTGCGGCCTAATTGGCCCGCGCCCTCTGGACGTCACGGCCTCGACTTTTTACACAACCAATCGGCAAGAAGGAGGTGTGGGAAGCGACGGAGGCCCCATCCGGAAGGGGCGGGGCACAATGTCGGGAGCAGCCAATGGGCGTCAGGGAGGCGGAGCCTCCGTGGGAGCGGCGGCGGCGGGAACTGTCCGGAGTCTCAGAGGCGGGTGGGGTTCTGGATCCATGGAGCGAGCTGAAGGGCCGAGGTGAGCGCTGCGTGCGGTGTCCCCTCGAGGTCGCCCTCCCTGAGGCCCACGGCGTTCCAGACCCCTGGAAGGGAGGAGGAGGAGACTGCGGCGCTGGGCGAGCCCGCGCGGAAGCCCCAGACCGGGTTCCTCGGCGCTCCGCGGACCCGCTGCCCTTTGGGGGCGCTTTGCGGTCCGGGTCTGCGGCGGGATGCGGCCCACTCCCAGCCAGGCTCTGCCTAGACGCCTGGACACGTCTGGGACTGGCAGCCGGAGCACGACATCCCTGGAAACTGAATTCACTTCCTTTTTACCCGGTTTTTCTCAAAAAAAATTTTTTTTTTAAAATTGAGGTTATTTGAGGCTTCAAGGCACATGCTAATTTGCATAGCCGCACAGTTTTCAAAAATGCAGAAGTTTGGCGTTTCCTTGAGCGTATCATTGCTGGCTAGTAACCCAATTCGGAGGGGCGAGTGTCCCGGCCAGCCTTGCTGCGTTCAGTGTCAGGTACCTGAACCCAGATTCGCTGTCCGTGTTTAACTATTTCATTCCCCGTCCTCTAAGTATCGGAAGTGGGCTTGTGGCCTGTGGTGTGTTGCCGAATAAGTGTCGCAGACACTTCTTTCCATTTTGTATTGTCATCTGCAGTTTTCGCAGTTAAGAGAAACCTGAGAGGTTTTTTTCAAGGTAGAACTAAGTCAAGACATTTGTTGCTTATTTTATAAGGGTTCATTGGAGGTCTGTTGTGTGTTAGCAGTTGTGGGAGACTATCCAAAGATTCTCTCGCAGGAGGCTTCTGGGTTCTATTAAACCCACATCATCAATGAAGCTGCTTACAAAAAATTGCTCAATTAATGGGCATAAGGAATGTATTCTTGGGATGAGCAGGAGTTTGCCAGGCAGAGGAGGAAGGGGGAACGGTCTAGACAGACCGGTATGGAAAAAGTGCAGTGTCTAAAAGAGCTGGTATATTCAGGAAACAGTTTGCTATGCCCAGAATATAGGGGAATTGGTGAATGGAGGATTGGAGAGAATGAGAGAAAAGTAGATTTGGGCCCAGTTTTTCATATGACTAGATTTTCATATCACAAACTGTGGGACTTAGTAGATTTTTTTTCCCCTAAAGTCTGTTTGTTTGTTTGTTTATTTAAGTAATCTCTGCACCCATTATGGGGGTCAAACCCAGGACCCCGAGATCAAGAGTTCCATGTTCCTCCAAATGATCCAGCCGGGCACCCCTATGCTAGTAGGTTTTTTAAGCAGAGAAGTTATTTGTCCATATCTGTGATTTCTAAAGTAACTGGTGGTAGCATGGAGGGTGGATTGGAATGGGGAGGGAGTAAAACAGATTGGTTGTGAAACTCTTAAAGTAGGTACAGCAAGAACTTTGGGAGTTTTTGCTAAAGCAGCAGCAAGCAGCCTGGACTTGGAGGGGAGATTCAAAGGCTCCTCTGGAAACAGTTTTACAACAGGTACCCGGTTTCTAAGATGGTTTTGGTTTTCACATAAACACTGTGTATTTCCCACCATACTCTTGGGTTTTCAAATGGTGTGAGAAGTGTTGCTTTCACTTTTCAGAAAAAGAGCCCATTGTCACCAAAGATTATTGATCCCTTAGTGGGGGGACACGTGTTTCTTCCATGTAGATCCCAGCATAATTAAATTTCTAAATGTCCATTGCAATGAAAGTGTCTATTCAGAAGATTATTTTTTTGACAGAAGTGTAAGAATTGTAGGACGTTTATATTTGTAAATGTAATCGATGGATATGTTAATATAATAAACGAACGCGTTCGACACATTAGCTATTAACAGAGATGAATCATTTCCTGCAGTGAAAACCAGAATGAAAATACATAAATGCGTCCTCACTTTGTTTCTTGTAACTGATGTCTTTAGCACAGAACTTGCTAAGGCCATCAAACCTATCGATCGAAAGTCAGTCCATCAGATTTGTTCTGGACAAGTGGTACTCAGTCTCAGTACTGCTGTGAAGGAGTTGATTGAAAATAGCGTGGATGCCGGAGCCACTACTATTGGTAAGTTTGGGAGAGTTTTAAGCCACAGGGAACCATCAGTTTTTACTCTTTTATTCAAGAAACGCTTGTGATTGTAATGAGAACATCAAATGTTGGTAGACTGAGAAATTTTATTTGTTAATAACAATAATAATGTTAATTTAGTATCTGTTAGGTGCCTAATACTTAGGTAGGTAGATAGTAGTAATTATAAAAGCAGTTATCTTTTATCGTGTTCTTACTAATGTGCCACACGGCTATTTTTAAGATGCAGAACAACCTTATGAGATAGGAATTATTATTATTGTTATTTTACAAATAAGAAAATGAAGGCATGGGAATTTACTGCTTTTGAGGTTCCACGGCTAGTATAATATGATTCTGGGAAGTCTGATTCCAGAGCCTCTTCTCTTTAATGACTATGTTAAAATTATCCTTTTGAAAGAAAGGTAGGAAGGAAAGGAAGAAAATAAAACTATTTTACCTGAGATAATAATTTGCCAAGAGGGCCTTTTAGAAAAATGAAAAACACCAAATGACAATAGTACATTTAAATGAGTAGAGTTACGACTCACCTTTGTGTTAGGTAAGTTATAAATCATGTCAGTATAAAGGCTTTTGATGGGTTAGTTCTTTGAAAAATGAATATGTTAAACTTTTCAGATCTAAGGCTTAAAGACTACGGGGTGGATCTCATTGAAGTTTCAGACAATGGATGTGGGGTAGAAGAAGACAACTTTGAAGGGTTAAGTAAGTTGAATTTTTCTCATCTTGTTTTAAAATATTTGGGCAAAAAGTTTCAAAAACTTTGAGGCACACGGTCTTCGGAAACACAAAAATGACTTTTTAGAAACCAGTTGCTTTAGTAGGTATTGTGAATATTCAGTGGTATATCACTTGAGATGTCTTGGCTCTCACTGCACACCTCTCTTTCAGCTCTGAAACATCACACTTCTAAGATTCAAGACTTTGCTGACCTAACTCAGGTTGAAACTTTTGGCTTTCGGGGAGAAGCTCTGAGCTCACTTTGTGCACTGAGGTGATAGAGTATTTTTGTCTACTGACTTGACCCCTTATAAAAAATCTCTCTGAAAATGAAAATGTATGGATTAGAATCACTGCTTATACTTTTCTATCCCGAATTCCTCAGCTTCTAACTTCCACATTCTGTTTTTTTTTTTTTTTTTAAAGATTTTTTTTTTTTTATTTATTTGACAGCGAGAAACACAGCGAGAGAGGGGACACAAGCAGAGGGAATGGTAGCGGGAGAAGCAGGCTTCCCGCGGAGCAGGGAGCCCGATGCGGGGCTCGATCCCAGGACGCTGGGATCTGACCTGGGCCGAAGGCAGACGCTTAACGACTGAGCCAC
>CM053621.1:27514993-27552599 GCA_028646535.1 Procyon lotor | reverse complement strand
GTGAGCCAAAGGCAGAGGTTTAACCCACTGAGCCACCCAGGCGCCCCGAAAGTTTTTCTTGATTTGAGATCTTCCTTATTTTTAATGTATGTGTTGATGGCTCTGAAATGAAGACTCACGCTGTTGATCCTCAGATTTAGTGGATGTTCTTAAATGTTCCTCCATTTGCTGTCTGCCCATCGGAAGGTTTCCCTCTGGAAATTTAAAGTGTATTTATCATTTTCTTCAATTAGGGTGTTTGAGGACTCTGTGGAGCTCGTCATGCTGCCATTTTGAATGGGCTCTCAGGTCCTGGTTCCCGTAGACACCTGCTGATCTGTGTCTGGAGATCCCATGTGGCATCTGAGTTGAGCATGTGGGTAGGGGAGCGGGGTAGGGGAGGACTGTGTGTCAGCTGTCACTGGGGAAGGGATGGCCTGCAGGGTTCGTTATGCTCTTCTGTGTGCTTTTCTACGTAATGGAAGTTCTTCAGGTTTCTAAACAGGGACTCGAAAGGCACATTTAAAAAAAAAAACAACCTGTGCGGAATCACACATGCAACTGCCCGCAAGAAACCCTGCCGATGGTAGACGGTCGGGGATGGGGCTTCGGTGTGGAGTGGCGCGGCGAAACGGCGCGTCGCTCAGGTCTCGAGGAGGCCAGAGGCCACTTACCTCCACGAGGCCGCACCTTGGAAAGCAGAGCTGGTGGTCTCAGGTGTCCTGATACCCCAGGAGAGGCTGGAAGTTGGAATCTTAATAGGAAGCGAGCGGGCATCTAAGTCAGAGTCACACAGAAAGAAACGTACTGGGTGGAACCCGCCCGTGGGCCCCCAGTGTCGCACCCTGTTCATGAGCGGGGATAGGATCCACGTACAGAGTAGTGCAGGTGTGCTCAAGTGTGCCCGTGAAAGCAGTAAGGGCTGCCGGGGGTTGGGGGGGGGGTTCGGGGAGAGGTGCCGGCATGGAGGGCGGGGTAAGGGTGCTCGTGTACAAAGCAGCCATCCGGGAGCCGATGCCTGCGGCTGTGGCGTGAGAGGTGACCCGTGGGGGAGCTGGAGTGGCTCTAAACAGCGGGGACGAAGGGGAAGGCCGATGAGGGGTCATTCCTGTCAGGAGGTGCGTAGGGATTCAGCGTGACATCTGAAGGCCTTGGTGGTAGAGTGATGCCTCGGGAGGCGCTCTGTGGCTTTTTCTCCTGAGGCCGTACGTTCTGTGACCGACCACTGTGCAGCGTATACAGCAATAAGCTTAAACGTGCGGTTATTTGACTTATGTTCTTGGTTGCTGTAGCCAGTGTCACCACTGCAACACTCACTAACATGAAAGGGGAGACAAGGGGACATTAATCTGCTGGGGCTTTTTAACCACGTTCATGGAAATTTTCAAACATACACAAAAATAGGGACTAGAAGAATGAATCCCCAGGCGCCCATCACACAGCTTAATTTAATTAACAATGTGCTAATCTTTCATCTGTTTTCTCTGTGTGGTTTTTAATTTTTTTTTGCTTGCACATGTTAGATCATGTCATTTCACTTGTAAATACCTCAATTTGCATCTCCAATAAGGGCGTCTGTTTCCACCTCACCACCGTGTCATTAGCACAAGAGGCAGAGTAAACACTTTCCTTAATGTTTTCTGCTCTCTAGTCCGTAGGCAGATTTTTCCAGTGGACTAAAAAATATCTTGACCAAGTGATTCAAGTCAGAATTCAAGCAGGGCTACCGCATTGGGTCGTCGAATTTCTTTTTTGTGCCGCTTTGTAATCTTTGGTTTGTTTTCTCTTTCCAGGCCATGAGTGCGGCTGTGTGCTTTATGATTGATGGTAGGTACGCACCTGTATCTGACTTCAGCCCAGTAGATAAGCCTCCTCCTCTCTACGTTTGGCCGTGTTCTGTCCTTAAACAGTGAATATGTCATCGTAGAGGCTCTGTTAGCACGGCTGCCCTGTGGTCTCTGCCAGAGAACTCACTCTGTCTCATGCTTTTAAAGTCCTGGCCTACCTGCTTCCTGGCAGTAGGCCCTGGGCACCTTTCTCTGCCTCCCTCCCTATGAAGTGATAACAAGAATACCTTTTTCAAAGGGGGCTTAAGGGGTTAAATCGGGTCATGTTTGTAAAGCCCTGGAGGGCTGCTGGCCCCCGAGTGCTGTGTGCTAAATATTTGACCTCCTTCGGCCAATTTACCACCCCACGGGGTGTGCTTAAATTGATATTCACGATGAGATAGGTATTCGACTCTTGTACACCTTAAATATAACTAACTTTGTTCTGTTTCTCTTCTCCTTGGGAGGGGAGGGAGAGCCAGTCATTGGTTTTATTTTCCTGATCAGTAAAGTTTTCATTGGACTACTGTAATTAAGACCGTTAGATGAATATTGACCTTTTCAACACAAAGAATTCTAAAACTTACTGGTATTTTTTAAATTACTCGTTAGCCTCTGTACAGCCCACGTTGGATTTTTGCCGAAGACTGGACAGCATTGTTGGGCCCCAGCTCACAGTGCTGGCATCTGACATTTGTGAGCAGTTTAACATCAACAAAAGAATGTCTGGGTTTGTACTTTGCTTCGTGTCTACTTTCTAGCACTTAACTGGTTTGGGAAGAAGAAGGGTAGTTTTTAACTTAAGAATACGGATGGTAATATCATTTGTGTTTTCTCTGACTCCAGAGAACAAGCCTGCAGCTCGGGCCTGTCTGAAAAGCTCCCTGGGGAACCGTTCCAGGCTGTTCTGCTCCGCGATGATGGTGGGGGCTGGGTCCTCCGTGAACGTCTTCCCTCAGCCCCCCCCTGACTGCGGCCTTAGCGGACGGGGTGGGGTGTGCTAGCTGCGCCAGTGGGCTGGGCCCCGTGAGGGCCACCTCACATCCCGCCGGCTCGGCCTGGACGGTAGAGTTCACGCTGGCTGTGGTAATCAGCAGTGCTTTGCCTCGTGTAGACAGAGAGGGCTTTGCCTCTTGTGCGTACGTGTGTGGCGGAGAGTCAGCCGTGCTGTGGGCCATTAGGGCGTCGGGCCAGAAGCTGGGCCCTTGAAGACCCTAGCTCCAGTCGTGTGATGGGCAACTCAGGTTGAACTCATTGGTTCTGAGAACACTGGGACGTCATTGAACCTCCTCCTCTCGTTCTCAGGGTAAAATCATATGCTGTAAAGATCAGGTGAGCCCATGGGAAGTACTGAGAGACAAAAGCCCTCTTGATACAGACTTCCTGTATGTTTGAGAAGTTACTGACATGTATGCATGTATGTATAGCCTGTGTTCATAGTGGTCCCCCGCTGTGCGTATGTGCTCTTCCCGCAGCCCCAGCCTGTAGAGAGGACACACACGGCCCAGGTGATAGTGGTGCGGGTGTTGTATCTGCGCGCGGGTTGTTGGTATCAGCTGCTTGCTTCGCACCAGAAGAAATAAGGCCAAGAAATGAACGTGCCTGACCACTTTCCAACTTGGTCTAATGTTTTTTAATTCGATTTAACATACAGTGTATTATTAGTTTCAGAGGTAGAATTTAGTGATTCATCAGTTGCGCATAACGCCCAGTGCTCATTCAGGAGCCGTCCTGAATGCCCATCACCCCGTTACCCCATCCCCCAAGTACCCCAGCCCCCTCCCCACCTTCCCTCCAGCAACCCTCAGTTCGTTTCCTAGATTTCAGCGTCTTTTACAGTTTGTCTCTTGAGGTTTAATTTTTTTCACCATGAAACTGTCAGATTTTCATTTCTGAAAGGAGCGTATGTGAGTCAGATCTTTTTGGTATCATGCAAGTTATAAACTGCTGAGTGGAGAGAGAGAGTGTGTGTAGTTAGTTCCCTGCTTCCTCCCCCCCTTGGAGATTGCTGGACATGTTACCCGTGCTGCCCATACTTTCCGTGGATGTGACAGATTTTCATTAACTCACCAGCGAATATCTGAGGAAGTCTTGCTCGTCAGGGACCTTCTATAACATACAAGTCTGGGATTTATATAGTCCATTTTACTAATCACTTCCTTTAGATTTCTACCTTCGGTGTCATACTTGCGGCTTTCTACCCCAATATCATAAAACTACGCCATTTTTATCTCTGGTACTTTTATGGTTTTATCTTTCGTGTTTCAATCTTTAATTCACCTGGAATTTTCAAGGACTGGAGGAAGGGCTCTGAGATTTTTTTTTTTTTTCCCCAAAACAATAGTTTGAAGAAAGGAAAGGACCATGGCCATTAACAATCTAATTGCACTAGAAGACAGTTTTCTCTCCGATATTTTATTATGGAAATTTCCAAACATAGGAAGTTGGGGGAAATGACACCGTAAACACACACGCATCCCCCGACTTAAGATTCGACAGCACTTTGCTCCACATGGTCTGGCACAGCTCTGTCTAGTGCAGCGGACGGGTTTTGACTGTTAACAGAACCGCTGTGTATTAGCAGCAGCCCCTGAAAGACGGGCGCCTGGGAAACTCGAGGGTAGAACACAGTGTTCAGTGCCCGAGAAGAGAGGCTCTAGAGGCATAGTTGTTTTTAGTCTTTGAAAGATGACCTTAGGGTGCTCTCGACGCATCTGAGATGGTATAAATAATGGGGCTCTCACTTGCCAAGCTGTTCAGTACCAGCTGACCAGAGGAAAATGCTCTTCAGTACAAAAGATAATGTGCTTTTCTTCTGGAAATCCTGACCCAGATGAAACCATTTTACATACCAGTCCTAGGACCTCCAAGACTCACATCCCAGCTCCTCCCGGCATCGCTGAGGGGTGAGGGGTGCTGTATGAGGCAGCCGGCTGACCCCAGAGGTCAGCGCCGGGACCCTGGGGCCCAGCCCTTCTGACAGCCTCAGCCCTCAGTGGGCATTAGCCACAGGGCAGGTTCAGGGCGTAAGGTTTCGTGTTGAATCCGTAGTCTTAAGCTGCAGTTCTTTTATATCTCTTAGAAGATTGAGGTCACCCCTTTAAAGAATGGCATGAAAAAAGTTTGATCTTTAGTTTCTATTAGGTATGTGACACCTTGATTTTTTTTTTTTCTACTCAAGGACTTTGCAGTTCAATAATTGTAACTTTTTTTCTTTTTTTGAGAGTAATTTATGTCTTTAATTTTTGTTTTTATTTATTGAAAACATTTTATTTATTGAAAACATTTTATTTATTCGAGAGAGCGAGCAGGAGCAGGGGTGAGAGGGAGAAGCAGACTCCCCTCTGAGCAGGGAGCCCAATGCGGGACTTGATCCCAGGACCCTGAGATCATGACCTGAGCCAAAGGCAGACACTTAACTGAGCTACCCAGGCGCCCCTATGTCCTTAATGTTTAAAATCATAAATATTGGAAATCTTCTCTCATTTAGGTTGTATATTTTTAGACTTGTACACATGGGAAAACAGTGACATATACAGTGTTCTTTATGGATGGATTTCTTAAACTATGTCATGTTGTAAATCTGTAGCGCTTAAAAAATACATGACAGAGGGGCGCCTGGGTGGCTCACTTGTTAAGCATCTGCCTTTAGCTCCAGTCATGATCCCAGGGTTCTGGCATCGAGCCCCACATCGGACTCCCTGCTCAGCGGGAAGCCTGCTTCTCCCTTTTCCACTCCCCTGCTTGTGTTCCCTCTTTTGCTGTCTGTCTCTCTCTCTCTGTCAAATAAGTAAAATCTTTTAAAATATACATACAAACACGTGCGCGGCATGAATATCATTTTAAACCAATAAATGTGGATCTGCCTCTTCTCTTTCAGGGCTTCACGGTACTTAATTGGATAGATGTGCTCTGTTTGGTGAATCCTTGTTGCATTTGATGGGTAGTCTGGTTCTGGCCATTAGCATCAAAACAGCTCTGTATTAATGCAGTCTGGTGCAGACATGTACTCATCCTCCCAGGAGACGTCCCTGACATGGAATTCTGGGGCAAAGGCAATGCACAGTGACAGTGTGGGTCACCTCCCACAGGGGCCGCCACCACCCATTCTCTGTGCTGTGTCTTGACGTCTGCTAGGTGACATCGAGGTTGGCATTTCTTTCTCTTCCATGAACCGCCTTTCCGTGCCCATTGGCTCTTCCCACTCAAGTGCTTTGTGTCTTTGCTTTTACGTCCACGTTCTCCAGTCATACCACATATTTTTGTGAGTTTGGTTTTACTGTTGATAACATGTCTGGGATTTATATGTAGTCCATTTCATTGAGCATTTCCTTGAGATTTCTCTTTTCATTGGCCTACTTAGAGCTTTCTATCCCAATATCATTTTTAAAATGCCATTTTCATCTGTGGTACTTTTATGGTTTTATCTTAGGTGTCTCAGTTTAATTCACCTGGAATTTTTAAGGGCTAGAGAGGACGGGCTCCAATTTAAGTCTTTTCCCCCAAAAGCGATAGTTCTGTGAATCTGAAACATTTGTTTCTGTTTCTTTCACATATTCCTACTCACTGGCTGCTTTGATTGCTAAATTTGGAAAGGTAGGAGGAGGAGGAGGAAGTACAAAGTTACTGGGAAGGGAGGCTCTTTCCTGTGAGCAATTTTTGTAATCCTTTTTTATCAGTCACTTTGAATACATTTGTAAACCAGCCCAGTTGCTTGGGAGGTTGATGGCACTAGGATTTCTGGTGAGGAGTGCACCCTTGACGGAAGGTTGGTAATGATGAGACTCAGGACGGGATGCCAGGCAGGGGGGAAGCGAGAAGGGATGGGTTGGCCCGGCTGGCATCTAGGAGAGCGGGGGCAGGGAAGCCTTCCTTCTAGGGTGGAGTTCACGTGCATCCTCAAAGGGCTCAGCTGTGCCCCGCTTCCTGATTACCCTAGACATGCAGAGGAGCAAGAGCTGTACTGTGTACAATCTATACATCGGTCCATTCAGAATCTTATTTTTTAGTTCAGCTTGTTACTTGAGGACTAGGCATCCTCACCTGGAAGCCACATGTGTGGCAACCTAAGCCATCTGGAACACGGCCCAGAACAAGTAGAGCCACCAGATGGTCTCGGTGCTCCCAGCCAGCCAGTGACGTCCACAGGGAAGCTGCACAGGCAGTCCGGCACCTGCTGAACCTCTGTTGACTTCCTCCATCGGTTCCAAGCCTTTCCTGGCAAGCTCTTGGGGTTCGGATGGGTTTTCCCACACCTGGTCCTTAAACACCGAAGTCTCTGGTAGCTCAGTAAAACTGATGCTGTTTACTCGTGGGAAACCTCCCTGTGACTCTGCCAATCAGATACTTGGGCTTCCGGCCGATTGTAGAAGACGCAAAGGGATGTGGAGGAAGGGTTGACAGAAAACAGAAAATCCTCTCTACAAACAACCACCTAAGACAGGCCCCACCTTTCCATGTTCTTTGAGGATATCGTTACGGTGCTAGGATATTTTGAGCCAAACTTTTTAACAGTTCGTTAAGAATTCTGTATTTCCCTGTGTTCAGTGTATTTTATATTGACGTAGTTAACTGTGTTTAGCGTGTTCTTTTTTTTTTTTTTAAGATTTTATTTATTTATTTGAGAGAGAGAGAGAAAGGGCACGAGAGGAGCGAAGGTCAGAGAGAGAAGCAGACTCCCCATAGAGCTGGGAGCCCGATGCAGGACTCAGTCCCGTGACTCCAGGATCATGACCTGGGCCGAAGGCAGTTGCTTCACCAACTGAGCCACCCAGGCGCCCTAGCGTGTTCTTTTTTTAAGGAGGCAAGAAATTTACATTTCTGTGTTCTGGGGGAAAAATGCTTTGGTGTTTAAAAGGAGTCTGTTTCCGTTCCTTGGAAAAGATAGAGGTGAATGGTGCTGCCACTCCTTCAAAACTTACACACCGTTTGTTAGATGTGGCTTTTGGGAGAACTAATGAGCCTGTAGGAGGAACATCATCCCTGCTGTTTTTCTTGTGAGCTGGTCTCCTTTTTCTTTCACTAAGAGGACAAGTTAATAGTGAGAGAGCAAGTAGCAGTTTTTCTATTCCTGTTTTTAGGTCCTCCTCGTGGAAGGCAGAGTGCAGACAGGCCACACTGGTCCCGGTCTTAACTACTGCGTAGCATTTGCTAATGTAAATTTCCATCAGAGGTACAAAAGAAATAATTTAGCTCTTCTTTATTTTGCATACTCTAAGTGAGGGAAAGCAGTGAGTGTTTTGGGGCGAGCTGGAACCACCGGACTGTGAGCCCGATGGCGGCTGGGAAGAGGTTTGCCCGGAGAACGAAATTCCCAGCTCTTTCCAGATGTCTTTTCAGTGTTCCATCTTTCCACACGGTGTTTCTTGTAGTTACACTTGCTTTTCATAGTTCTAGGGGCCTGCTAAAAACATACTCTGGTTTTGTTAAGAATGCTCTTTTCATTCTCCTGGACACTAAGCGATCCACATTCTTTCTTTGCCTGGATGTAAAGTATTACAGTAGTAGCCCACTTTGCCGGAGGTCGGATTTCCGGCCCCCTCAGCCCACCAGAACATGGCTGCTGACCCTGAAGTAAGCAGAGAAGCCTCTGAGCTCCCCAGCGGCAGGGCTGCTCCGGCCGTCACCAGCCCCAGAGTGTAACTGACGTAGGGGTGCAGCGAGCAGGGAGGGCGGGAGGCCCCGGGGGCTGTGGCCTCGAGGTCGGGGCGGTTCCCCCAGGAGTCCAGACTCTGACCCGGGAGGCGGTGTGGTAGCCTTGTCCAGTCATTTCAAATAATAGAAGATATATTCCAAGTAAAGTATTCATTGTGCTTCAGCAGAAAAGCCCAATACGCCTTAGAACGGTCTGTCCCTCTAGGGCGGCGAAAGCTTTGTTACAGGCGTCAGCCTCGACCCTGCGGCAGATTATACCAGGGAGCGCATTCGGTCTGCAGCCCGTGGGACGAAGGAGCTGTTACCCTCTGCAGTCGGGTCAGCAAACAACTTCTGCAAAGGGCCACCTGATACACATTTCAGATTTTGTGGGCGGTATGTGTTGCGAGTACTCCACTGTTGTGGAAGCGTGGAAGTGGCCCCAGACTGGACGTGCGTGCGTGGGTGTGGCCACGGGCCGCTCAAGCTTTGTTTAGGAAGATGGCCACTTTTGGCCCCCGATCATTTGCTGACCCGTCTGCTGGAAGACAGGCGGCCTGTGTGTAGTTTGCGCTTGCTTTTAAAAACTCACAACGCAGAGAATAATCAAGTGATTGCCATTTCTAAGGCACTGTTATTGAGAAAATCATCACCAAATGGTTATAATACTGGTTTTTCAAAACGATCAACTTCAGCTTTCTGGAAAATTCCATCATATTGAATACTTCAGGGTTATCAAGTAAGTTACTAGTAAACGAGGAGTCTATTTATCTTCACTGAGATTCTTGATTTGAAGGCCCAGCCAGTGAAAATACAAGGCCTTAGCCGCATGGATTTTAAGGTTTTAACAATGTAGTGCTATTGTTGGGATAATTACTCTCTGAGAATGTTACCATTTTAATGACATGTGTTCACAGGTCTGAAAAAGAACCCCAGTTTAAATTTATCTACTTCAACCATATGAATTTAGCCGAGAAAAGTACAATTCACATGAGGAAAACACCTAGTGTGTCGCTTACATCCGTGCATCCGGATTTAATGAAGATTCTGGGTGACATCAACAGTGATTTTACTAGGTAATTCTAACAGCATCGCAACTTGGACATCCCGTTTCTAAGGAGAGAAGAAGCACTGAAGGGATCCTCTTGGAAGCGGAGTGGCCCAGAGCCGCCTCAGAGGCCCCCCTTCCGAAGAAATCAGGAGGCCCCCAAATCACTGGCCACTTGCATGTGACTCCCCCCAGTTTTCAAGCCCCCGTTTCCAGTGTCTGGTCTTAGAGTGTATGTGTCCTTTTGCTCTAGCCCCGTAACAGACTGATGCATTGAGGAACTCGTGTCTTGCAGAGTGGACGAGGACGAAGAAGTCATTGTGAAGGCAATGAGCGATTACTGGGTCGTCGGGAAGAAGTCTGACCGGAGGGAGCTGTATGTTATTCTGAACCAAAAGAATGCAAATCTGATCGAAGTCAATGGTAAGCAGGCTTTAGGACTTGAGCAGAACTTGAGTGCTGTCCCTTTGGTGTGCCTGGAAGCCTGCTGGAGAGCGAGTCAGGGCGGGGGCTGGTTGGGGGGGGTGTTGAGCAGAAGCCCGTTGCTTAGAAGAAACCATGATTTGATCCGTTCTGTGTTCTTCTGTAGCAAAGTTCCTTCAAAAAGTATGTGAAAAATTTCCCTGTGTTACAGGAGATTTGGCAGTGGCCAAAGGAAAATTTTCTATAATGCTAAAAGGGAAAAAAAAAATCCCATGACTTTATTGTGTATAAAAATGTCCACTTTGATTCCCGGTGATAGAGACAGCCTGAGGCGGAGCGGTTGGGTTCACTGGGCAGGTCACAGCCCGCGGTGTGGGGCCGAGCAGACCGCCCTTCCAGCCCTTGCTTGCTGGAAGGGCAGTCTGCTCCGGTCTGCACTGTGGCTCATCCTGACAGCTGCCTGCGCTGGAAGAGAGGGCTGTGTCCCCTTCACTGCTCAGGCTCCCTGGCTGCTCCGCCCCAGCGGGACGGTTGGAGAGATGGTCTGTATAGAGAAAAAGTTAGGTGTGTGGTTTCGTTTTCTGCACAAATCTGCTAGGACACAGTACATTTTTCTCTTCCTAGTACTTGTAGCGAGAGTCATGCGAGTTAGCGACAGGAGCAAACGCACCAGGGCCCCAGCCCAGGTGGCAGCTAGGGTCCCCGGAGGGTTGCACCCGAGTGCTCAATGGTCCCCTGGCCCATGGGTATGTCAGGTGCTTGTGCCTTCCCCGGCCCGCAGGAGCGCTGGGCAGCACTGAGGTCTCGGGGCATGCGGCGCTTTGTGGTCCTTTCTTTTGATAGGTGAATGTTTCAGACCCAGGCCTCGGAGCCAAAAGTTCAATAAATGCAGCCATTTCTTCCCAACTGTGTTCCAGAAGAGTTGAAAGTACTAACATATCCTGTAACCTTTTAAGTGAAAACCTCAGTTTCTTACCTCCCTGTTTTGTTTTGTTTTTGTTTTTTGTTTTTGCAGAAGAGGTAAAGAAACTCTGTGCAACGCAGTTCAATAACATATTCTTCTTGGATTGACCTATAATGGCTCGCCGAAACATCTTTAAAAAAAAAAAAAAAAAAAAAAAAACTCCGCAGGCATTTTGTTTACCACTGCAGGTTCTCGGTCATATTACTGACTGAATTAATGACAATAGTAGAGCAATACTTGCTTTGAAGAATCAAATTTCTACTCAGTCTGATGATCTGCTGGGGTTTTTAGATTTTAAATATTTATGTGGAAATAATTAAAGGTAGTCGGCTACATCTCTTCCATTCCATTCTTTTGACATTATGTGAATATTTTACTGGAAAATAAGACGAATAAATTGTTAAGGTTTTTAAAATTCTGGTTCGGCCGTGAGTCTCTCACCAGTTGCTAGTTGGGGACCCCGTGGGCCCCTTGAGGCTGTTCGCAGCGACAGCGTCTCGGAGTTTGGGCCCCTTCCCCAGCTGGTAGACCTGCGGTCGCGAGCCCAGAGCATTTGGCCAAAATAATGGCTAGATTTGGTTTTTCTCTTGAGCACTGCTGTGATCTTTAGACCGTGTCCAGTACAAGAACCGAATGGAAGTGCCCCAGGGCGGTCTAAACATCAAGCGTCCTTCGTTTGTCGGGTGAAACCCAGAGTGGCCACAGCTGCTTGCATCCTCCCCGCTGAGATGTTGCCTGGCTGGGATTCTTGTCGCCGTTCTAGTGTCTTCTGTCGTTTTCTCTTTCCATTATGAAATCCTGAGTCACTGCTAACCGAGTTACCTGAGATAGTGTTTGTTTCCGGCGACAGAAGGCGTCCTGTGTGTTCGTTGCTGATTTACTAAGTGCAGCACAATCAGATCCTTGTCTCAGATGTATCCTTTGAAGTTGTACTTTTCAACTTAAAATTCAGTCAGTAGTATTCTGTGTTGCAGTCTTGTTTCTGTGTGTTGAGACTTTTCAGTTTCCTTGCTTAAATTACCCTTACTTGGTGTTTGTCTTTTTGATCTGTTTCCTCCCTGTAATTCTGCCGGCTTTTGCGAGGCCATCGGGTAAGGCGTTTATGAATAATGCATCTTTTGGGGGGTTGGTCCTTCTATCATTATTTCTGGTTTTATCCCTAGTCAGTTGTTTGCTTTAAATTCTGTTTTTATTTCTGCAGGGGGTGGAGGGGCAGAGGGAGAGGGAGAATCTTAAGCAGGCTCCACACTCAGCATGGAGCTTGATGCGGCTAATCTCACGAACTCTGAGGTCATGACCTGAGCCATCCTGGCACCTCTACATTTTTTTCTAATGTTGCTTATGATCTCCAGTCCTCTCAATTAGATTTTCCTGGTACATCTTTTTTCATATCTTTATTTTCATCCTTTCTGTCTGGTTTTAAGAAGTTTCCCTTGTAAAGAGTAACGGTGAAGTGAATTGCGATTTTGAACCTGGTCTAATTATCTGGGGGCTTGGGTGGAAGAAGAGGGGAGTTGAACCTGCCCACACAGGTGAGGCGTATCAGCACGGTTCCCACCAGCTTTGGTGGTTTCGGTTTCCAGCCTTTTTCTTTGTTGTGTTCCCTTTCCCTAGCTTCACGGGGGACAACCCTTTCCTTCCGTCCCCTAGTTTGGAAGCTGTAGATTGTATTTTCATGCTTTGGGTGGTTATCCTTAAATGTAACCCGGATTAGCATAACATTTTCTAACACCAACATCAGGTTTCCTTCTTGCTGGCTGCACCCCTATCCCTCAGCCTTTCTGCTTTGGCCCTTTGTCCCTGTGGTGTCTGCTGTGCTGGGGAACTGGTGGGAGCCAGGGAGGAGGGGCTGCAAGACCACACGTGGGGACAGGTCCGATTTGGACGCAGGGTGGTGATGGGCAAAAGGAGTGGTCCAGGCTCTGGCAGGGGGCCCTGAAGAAATGTTGAAATAAATCTGTCCACTGCCAGCTGTCTTCTGATGAATTTTATCAGATTCTAAACTTCATCACCCGTACTATACTTTGAAAATAGCACACATGGATATTAAATGCATGTGCCTTCAATATGTGTATATATTTTTTAAATATTTAAATTTCAATATATTTAAACTTTTTTTAAATTCAACTCCGTTTTCGAGATGCAGTGGCCCGGACAGTGGTATTTCAAAGACACTATGATAAGAAGTAAGACAATTTTATTGGTCAGGAACTGTGTTACTGTGCTTCCATTGTAAGCGCCCTTCACATCTGCATGTTGTTGGAGCTTATAACCTCTACTTTCTCTTTTTCTTACTTGTGACGGGCTTGCTGGACTGGGACACCGCCGTGTCCTCTTTAGGGGGGCTCGGAGTGAAACTTGAGGATGGGGCATCCACCGGTTCCTTGAGCACAGTGATGTCGATGTCACACTCTGGCCTTTTGGCCTCTTCCTCTCTCAAGCGGTTCAGCCTAAGGCAAGAAGCAAACACAGGAAGGTACTTTTGACTTTTCTCTGCGACTTTGAAACCAGTTCTGTGCTCTATTTTGTTTATGCCAAGTAGGCCATCCTGAGATTTCAGCAGTTTTGTAAGCAGAACTATAACTTGCCCTCACTTTACCTGAAATACAAAGCGATGCCCCGTCCGGACAGGCCAGAATAATCATGTTCCTCAGTAACAACTTACTGTCTGGTAAGTGGCCTTTTAAAATACTCTTATGGTCTTTGCCCGTAAGTACAGTTTAATGCTTCCTGCAACACACTCGACGTGTGCTTTGCAAAGAGCAGGCTTTAGCACTCTAGCCAGACGTGACCGCACTGTTCTCGACCACGGTTCTAGAAAGGTAGGCGAGCGGCAGATGGTGGGTGCTCAGCACGGGCTGGACACTGTTCCAGACACTTCACCACATGCACTCACTCAGTCCTCACAACAGCCTGATATGGGGGGGGGGGGTACCCAAGGCACGGTGAGTGGACCTTGCCCAGGGCCACCCACCGGATCTGAACCCAGTAGCCCAGCTCTGTGGCCTCTTGGGGCCCAGGTGTTCCCACCACCCAAGGGAACCGGTGTGCCGGGTTCTCGGTGCCACCGGAGGAGCCGCCTCCCTGAGGGGGCTTTGAATGAAAGCGTTTGGTCCCCAGCCACAGAGATGGGAAGGAAGGATGGAGGAGAGGAGCTGAGAGGTTCGGTAAGTTACCTGGCTTCCAGCTCATCATTCTCGAGTTTCCGCTGGTGGGCCAGGGCCTCTTCGTGCAGCCTGTTCTCCTTTATTTTCTGCTTGAGGATTTCTTCATGCATATGTGCAGGGAACAGTATGTTCACAAAAAAGATGTACATACTTGTGATCCACACGGCTAGTTTTTCCTTTTGTTCGTCCTTGGATTTGCCTTTTCTCTCTGGAAGAAAGTTTAAAAGGAACATGAAGACAATTCCAGTTCTGCCACTTCCTGCCTTGCCTGAGTGTCTTCAGCCCCTGTGCGATGGGGTGAGGCTGTAGGTCACCACGAAGGGCTTCACGGACTACCCGGAACAAGGCAAGTGTCAGTAGACCAGAGTGGTGATTGCCAACATTGAGTCTCTTGGTGGGTTTTGTTTTTTTTTTTTTTCTAAATGGTATAGACATTTTAGTTTTCTAAAATTCAAACTAGAGAAAATTCACATCTTGCATGTTTCACAGGAGGAAAAAAAGAAAACCTCTTGATTTTTGCATACATTGTCTTTAAAGACAGTTTTCAATAAGAAAAATAATGGATTTTTTTTTTAAGGACGTTATTATTTAGAGAGTGAAGCAGGGGGAGAGGGAAAGAATCTCAAGCCAAATCTGCACTGAGCCGAGTGCAGGATTCAACGATGTGGGACTTGATCTCCCAACCCCGAGACCATGGAGACCATGACCTGAGCCGAAACCAGGAGTCAGATGTTCAACTGACTGAGCCACCCAGGTGCCTCAGGAAAGAGGATTTTTAACTCTTAATTGCATAAGAAGGTAGATAAAACTATTGCCCTGGTGAGTGTTGCTTCCCATCTACTAGGGCCAACAGATAAGCACTTGGGAATGTGTTTAAATGGCTGATTCTGGGAAGATAATGCTTTCAGCAGTTCTGTAATATCAATAAGCTGAGGGATCGCTCAAGACTGCAGGTATTTTTCAACTGCTTTCAGCTCTGCCTGAGGAGAGTGGGGATGATGGAAAGGGGCAGGGCTGTGAACAGTCCACCTTCCCATCTCAGGAGCCGTTGGGGCAGGCGGAGTGGAACACCAGTAGGAAGAACCTTGATGCTGATGCAAGATCTTACAAAGACGGAGGGAAACCATGGGCACTTCCCACGTGAGTTCCTAGGTTCTAGAATATCCGTATCACCCATGGCAAGCCTAGGCTCGGGAGAATGTTGTGCGTGGAGGTAAGTGACGAATGGTTCAGGGGGATTACTGACCCTCTTCCAGGCTCAGGGCACCATGTCACAGGGCCCAGCCTCTGCTTCAGAAGGAGCAGAGTGCAGTAGTTAAGAGCACGGACGTGAGTTAGAGTCCAGGCTTAGCTCTGCCACTCATTAGCTGTGCGAGCTGCAGCTGCGTATCTGTGCCCTGGTTTCCTCGTCTGCAAAAAGGGAACCATGGAGGACCCACCTCATAGAGGCGGTATGAAGGTGAGATGATTTAATGTAAACACTCAGGGATACGCTAGTGGTTTTCCCACAAGCCATGCTTACCAAAGCAAATAATTATAAAACAAAAGGTCAGGCAGGCACCAGGAAAAAAATATCTGCCAAACATACCAGATGAGGAATGACTTGTATCCAGCTTACATAAATAATTCAATGAGACAAGCCGGTAAAAAAATTTTAAACATACCATGGATGTGGAAAGATCAGCCCTTCTCATATATTACTGACGGCAGACAGAATGGCATGGCCAATGAGGAAAGCAGTCTGGCTATTTATATTACACAGCAATTCCACTGCTAGACATCTGTCCGAGAAAATGTCTGCCACGCCTTGCATACCACTTTTCACTATTCATGATAGCCCAAAGTGGAAAGTGCCAGCCGCCCATCCCAACTGAGGGAGAGAAAATGTGGTTTATTCATACAATGGGACACTACTCAGCTATGCAAAGGAACAAAATACTAAGACATGTTATAGCATGAATAAATCCCCAAGTAATTACAAGTAAAAGAAGATGTTAAGATAGACACGAGTCCATTTATATGAAATGTCCAGGAAGAGCAAATGCAGGAAGAGAGAACAGTCGTTGGTGCCAGGGAGAGATCACAAACTTGAGTTTTAGCACCCACCTTGGGGACGCAAAAGGGAGGCTGCCAGCACTCAGCCTGGTATATCACAGAACCAAGGGGAGGCACACGGGCTTAGGAGTTCTGCCACTAAAGGGACCAAGAGATGTTGAGCAGGTGTGTCCTGAGGTGGTCTGAGAAAACTTCTCTGAAGGAAAGTTTTATTAATAGAGACTTCAGGTGCAAACAGCAAAATAAGACTTCCAAGGAACACAAACCCTCCAAGAAATGTGACACGATTACAGAGCACAGTAATCTCCCAGTAACCAGCCCAAAGGTATCATCGAGGTCTGGGATTGACCTGAGCATTCGAAATAGCCCTCGGAAGGACACTCGGGGAGCCACAAGCACACCCAGAAGATAAGCCCGTGAAATCAGGAAAACCACCTACGAACAAAAGGAGTTTATAACAAGGAGATGGAAATCACAAAAAAACAAGTTGTGGAGCCGAGGAATATAGTGCATGAGATAAAAATGCAGGAGAGCATCACCCATAGATTGGCTCAAGCAGAAGAGTTTGTGGATTAAAAGACAGGAGCTTTTGGATTAGTGTTGTCTAGGGTTTCATTAACTTAGCGTGGTTTAGGCTCTGGGAATTGAGCAGTGAGCTTCCTACTCAGGTGG
The DNA here is from genome assembly GCA_028646535.1 of Procyon lotor. Taxonomy (NCBI): domain Eukaryota; kingdom Metazoa; phylum Chordata; class Mammalia; order Carnivora; family Procyonidae; genus Procyon; species Procyon lotor. The sequence continues at coordinate 27,535,832 of CM053621.1, read as the reverse complement.
CTTTTAGGCCACACACACCCCCACCGCGCCCCTGTATGTGCAGGGCTGAGTAATGACCTGGGACTTGGGAAGTGGAGGCAGCAGACAGAACGCTAGGGGGATTTTACCAGGAAAGGGGATGATATTAGAAGAAATATGAGGCACCAAATCAGGGTTTTGTTTTTAACTTGAGCACCTTTAAAAACCATCTTACCTTACTCCCTGTGCTAAGGTAAAATGGATTAAAGAACTAACCAGAAAATTTCTAGAAGAAAACACTAGTAGTATCTCTGACCTCAGCCCGAGTGGTATTTTTCTAGATGTGTCTCCCGAGGTGAACAAAAGCAAAAATAAACTGTTGAGACTACATTGGAATATAAAGGCTTTACAAAGTGAAGGAAACCATGACAAAAAGTCAATGTACAAAATGGGAAAAGATGTTTTGGAATGACATATCTGATAAGTTCTTTATATATTTTGGATATTAATTCCTTAACACCAAAACCAAATAATCCTGTTAATAAATGGACAGAAGATCTGAACACACATTTTCCCAAAGAAGACAGATGGCCAACAGACACATGAAAAGATGAACATCACTTATCAGAAATGCAAATCAAAACCACAGTAAGATATCACCTACCCCATTCAGAATGGCTCAAATAAAAAAAAACACAAGAAATAACAAGTGTTGGTGACTATGTGGAGGAAAAGGAACTCTTGTGCACTATTGGTGGGAATGCAAATTGCTGCAGCCACTGTGGGAAAGGGTATGGAGGTTCCTCAAAAAGTTAAAATTACTATATGATTCAGGAGTTCCACTACTGGGTATTTATCCAAAGAAAATGAAAACACTAATTTGAAAAGATATATGTACTATTGCAGCATTATTTACAAGATATGTAAGATATGCCAGATATGGAAGCAACACAAGTATCTACCCGTAGATGAACGGATGAAGGTCTATCACACACATACGTATATACACACACATGCGTACAATGGAATATTAGCCATAAAGTAATGAGAGCTTGCCATGTGCAACAACATGGCTGGACCTAAAGTGTATAATGTTAAATGAAGTCAGAGACAAATACCATATGATTTCACTCCTACATGGAATTTAAGAAAACAAATGAATAAATCAAGAAAAAAAAAGAGAAATTCTTATATACAGAGAACTAGTGGTTGCCAGAGGTGTGAAGGGGAGGACAGGTGAAATTTAAAAAGGGGTTCAACACACTTAACACATTTATCTCGATGAGCACAGAGTAATGCATAAAATCGTTGAATCATTGTGCCCCAGAACTAATACAACACTGTATGTTAATTATACTTTGATTTTTTTTTTCTTAAGTGAATGAAACTCCTGAGAAACACAAGTCAGTTGGATAAAGATATAGTCAACAGTCTCAGGCTCGAGAGATGGACATGCAGGGCCCGCACTGGAGGAACGGCTGTCCTAACAGACTGCCTCACCCTGGTCCTCCAGGAGTGACATCACCAAGATGGGGACATAGGGTATTGCCGGATTTCACTCCCCCTTCAAAAGAAGAGCCAACAACCATTCATGGACAAGACACCATCGAGAAAATCCTAGAATAGCACCATGAGGCTAAAGCAGCCCCTTCACCACAGAGAGCAAAACAGCACTGGAAGGGTAAGAGGAACGGCTACGTGCTGACCACATTCTTCCCTCCGCCCCTAGGCTGGCACAGCACCAAACTCAGGCCTCCCCTGAGCCAGTGGTCCCTCCAGTGGAAAAAGAGTCCAGGGTAGACATCCAGCTCCCCCGATAGTGTGGGTCTCTTCTTGGGGTCCCCCACTCCAGTCTTTGTCCACGGGAATTGCTAGGGAATCTGGGGCTCTACCACTGGGAATTTGATAGTGGCAGAAGGGGGAGGAGGGACTTGCAACAATCAGCACTGAGATCCTGGCAGACTGAGTTCCTGCCTGCGGCACCCAAGTGGCAGCTCCCAGACAGTGTCTTTGCTCACCTACGGAACCAAGTTTGTGGTAAAATGTGACCAGGAAACTCCAGAGGGTACAGGTCAGCCTGATTAATGTCCTCAAATGAAGAGCTGTGCCATCCCTGGAGCCTGGTCAGCTCCCCTGCCCAGGAAGGGGAGCTGAGACATGCCCGGCTTACAGCATCGGAATAGAAGGGCAAGGACACCTGCAAGCCACATAGTCCGTCAGCACTCAGCAGCAAGTTTGGCAGCCAGTTCCACGTAGGCAGGGTTCCACTGCTCTGCCCAGGCAGAGGGCCTGATTCATAGCCCCACCCAGGGCTAAGTAAAGCTCCCAGCCCTGCTCGGGCAGAAAGCCCGGCCAGAATATCTGCAAAGCAGAGCAACTGTCTCTACTAATGCAAACCTGTAAAATCTGAAAAAGGATGCCACTTGCTCAGATGCATAGATAACACAGCAAGGAATCAAGGATCATGAAAACCAAGTAAACATGACACCACCAAAGAAAATAAAGCTATAATAGGTGACCCTGGAGAAATGGAGGTCTATGAAATGTTGAAGAATTCAGAACAACCCTCTTGAAGTTTAGTGAACTATAAGGATATACAACTACACAAAATTAGGAAAACCACGCAAGAACAAAACAAGTTCAACAAAGGAGCCATCAAAAAATCCCAACAACAGAAATCCTAGAGCTGAAAAATACAATGAACGAACTGAAGAATTCAATAGTAAGCTTTAAAAGTAGCCTGGATCATGCAGAAGAGAGAATCAGAGATCCAGAAGATGGCATTTGACATTACCCAGTCAGAGGAGCAAAAAAAGAAAAAAGAAAGCCTACGGGACTTATGGAACACAGTCAAAAGAAACAAGATTTCCATTACGGAAATCCCAGAAGGAAGAGAAAAGGGGATAGAAAGTATAAAGCAATAAATAATGGCTGAAAACTTCCCAACCCTAACGAAAGAAGAACATCCAGATCCATGGAGCCATAAAGACCTCAGATATGTTGAGCCCAAAGAGGGCTACGCTGAAGCACATTACAAATCATCAAAAGTCAAAGAATTGTGAAAGTAAGAAGTTACATATAAAGGAACCCCCATATGACTACTGACTGATTTTTCAACACTTTTTAGGCCAAGAGGGAATGAAATGAACTGTTCAAATATTGAAAGAAAACAGCCAACCAAGAATTCTACCCAGCAAAGTTGTCCTTCAGATATGGAGAAGGGGTATTTTTCTGAACAAACAAAAGAAGTTCATCACCACTAAACCTGCCTTACAGGAAATGCTTAAGCCACTGCTTTAAGTAGAAGTTAAAGGATACTAATTAACATCATAAAAACTTAAGTATAAAATGCGCTGGTAATAGTAAATACATAGATTCTGTAATATGGTAATGGTGGTACGTAATTCACTTATAATTCTAGTTCAAAAGTTTAAAAACATAATAAAATAAGGTGTTATTAGTCACAAAATATAAAGAATATATAAATGGTAACATCAGTAACCTAAAACATGAGGGGGAGAAGGACAAAATTTAAGAATTCTAATGAAGCTATTAGCTTAAAATAGGGTGTTACAATTGTAAGACATTTTCTATCCTTATGGTAACCACAAGGGAGAAAAAAATCTATAGTAACAACATGAAGGTGCATGATTTTAAAATGTCAGAGCGTACTGGTACCAAAGGCATAAACACACGAGAACACAGCAGGATAATAAACCAGGATAGTAGCCCTACGAAACAATCAGAAAACAATGAACAAAAGAGCAGTCGTACATCCTTAGCTATCATTAATTCCTTTAGGTGTAAATTAAGATTAAATTCTCCAATCAAAGGCATAGAATAGCTGAATGGATAAGACGACAAGATCCAACAATAAGCTGCCAACAAGAACCCACTTAACCTTAAAGACACACACAGACTGAGGGTGAAGGGGTGGAGAAGATATTTCAAGCAAATGGTAGTAAGACAACACAGATTTTATTCTTTAAGAGAGAAAGCAGGGAAAGGACAAAGAGGGAGAAGCAGACTCCCCACTGAGCAAGGAGCCCAAAGCAGGCCTCCATCCCAGGACCCTGAGACCATGACCTGAGCCAAAGGCAGACGCTTAACTGGCTGAGCCACCCAGGCCTCCCCAGACAACATAGACTTTAAACTAAAAATAGTATAAGAAGAGACAAGGTCATTATATAATGATAAAGCAGTCAATCCATCAAGAAGATACCTTTATATCTGTGCAGCCGACTTCAGGGTACCTAAATAAATGGAGCAAAAACTAAAGAGCAAAAAGGAGAAACAAACAATACAGTAATAGTTGGAGACTTTAATACTCCACTCCCAATAATGGATAGGTAGGTCATCCCGACAGATGAGGAAACAGATTTGATCAATGCCATATGCCAAATGGACCTAACAGACATATATAGAACATTCTATCCCACAACAGAATACACATTCTTTTCAAGCACAAGTGGAACATTTTCTAGCATAGACCATACATCAGGCCACAAAACAAGTCAGCAAATTCAAGATTGAAATCCCATTAAGTATCCTCTCTGATCACAATTATAAAACTAGAAATCATAACAGGAGGAAAACTGGAAAATTCACAAACACATGGAAATGAACACTCTCCTGAACAAAGAATGGATCAGAGAAGAAATTAAAGGGGAAGTTTAAAAGTATCAGGAAACAAACTGAGGGTTACAGAAGGAAGAGGGGATGAGGGGACAGGGTAACTGGGTGATGGATATTAAGGAGGGCGTGTGTTGTGATGAGCACTGGGTGTTAATATGCAACTAATGAATCACTGAAATACATCAAAAACTAATGATGTATGTTGATGAATTGAACATAATAAAAAGTTATCTTGAGACAAATGAAAATAAAAATACAATATACCAAAATTTATAGGATGCAGCAAAAATGGTTCTAAGAAAAGTTCATAGCGATCAACACCTACATTAAGAAACAAGAAAGAAGGTGCCTGAGTGGCTCAGTGGGTTAAAGCCTCTGCCTTCCACTCAAGTCATGATCTCAGGGTCCTGGCATCAAGGCCCACATCAGGCTCTCTGCTCAGCGGGGAGCCTGCTTCCCCCTCCCTCCCTCTCCCTCTGCCTGCCTCTCTGCCTACTTGTGATCTCTCTCCCTCTGTCAAATAAATAAAATCTTAAAAGAAACAAAGAATTCAAATAAACTAACCTAACTCTGCCTTAGGGAACTAGAAAAAGAAACTAGATCCAAAACTTGCAGAAGGATGTAAATAAAGATTAGAGCAGAAATTCACAAAATAGAGAACAGAAAAATAGAAAATATTAACAAAAGTCAGAATTGACTCTTTGGAAAAAAAAAAATTGACACCTTTAGCTAGACTAACCCATGAAAAAACAGGATCCAAATCAACATTGTAAATGAAAACAAACATGATTAATACCACAGAAATATAAAGATCATAAGAGGCTACTAGGAACAATTATACACCAACAAACTGAAGAACCTAGAAGAAATGGAGAAATTCTTAGGAATATACAACCTACCAAAACTGAATCAAGAAGAAATAGGAAATCTGAACAGACCAATTACTAGTAAGGTTGAATTAGTAACCAAAAATCTCCCAGCAAAGAAAAGCCCAGGACCAGGGGCGCCCGGGTGGCTCAGTCATTAAGCGTCTGCCTTCGGCTCGGGTCATGATCCCAGGGTCCTGGGATCGAGCCCCGCATCGGGCTCCCTGCTCTGCAGGAAGCCTGCTTCTCCCTCTACCATTCCCTCTGCTTGTGTTCCCTCTCTCGCTGTGTTTCTCGCTGTCAAATAAATAAAAAAATCTTTAAAAAAAAAAAAAAGCCCAGGACCAGATAGTTTCACTGTTGTACTTTACCAAACATCTGAAAAAAATTAATGCAAATCCCAAAAACCGAAGAGGGAACACTCCCAGACTTTTTTTTTTTTTTTTAAAGATTTTATTTGTTAGAGAGAGGGAGGGAGAGAGAAGGAGAGAGCACAAGCAGGCAGAGTGGCAGGGAGAGGCAGAGAGCGAAGCAGGCTCCCCACTGAGCAAGGAGCCCGACGTGGGACTCGATCCCAGGGCCCTGGGATCATGACCTGAGCCGAAGGCAGCCCCGCTTAACTGACTGAGCCACCCAGGCATCCCTCCCAGACTCATTTTATGAGTTCAACATTACACTGATGCCAAAGTCAGAAAAGGACACTACCAGAAAGAACTACAGGCCAGGGTCCCTTTTGAATATAAGAGCAAAAATATTCGATAAAGTACTAATACACTAAATTCAGCATATTAAAGAGATCATTCACCACGGTCAACTGGGATTTATCCCTGGGAGGCAAGGATGGTTCAACATATGCAAATCAATGTGATACATCACGTTAATAGAAGCAAAGAAAAAATTACATGATTATTTCTAAACTCAGAAAAGACATTTGACAAAATTCAATATTCATTCATGATCAAACAAACCTTAACAAATTAGGTACAGAAGGAATGTACCTCGTCCACAATAGCCAAACTATGGAAAGACCCTAGATGCCCATCAACAGATGAATGGATAAAGAAGAGGTGGTATATATATACGATGGAATACTATGCAGCCATCAAGAGAAACGAAATCTGGCCATTTGCAACGACATGGATGGAACTAGAGGGTATTATGCTAAGCGAAATAAGTCAGAGAAAGACAATTATCACATGATCTCTCTGATATGAAGAACTTGAGAGGCAAGGCAGGAGTTTGGGGGCGGTGGGGGAGAGAAATGATACAGGAAGGGATGGGGAGGGAGACAAACCATAAGAGACTCCTAGACTCACGAAACGAACTAAGGGTGGCCGGGGGAGGGATAGGGTTGTGGGCATTGGGTAGGGTATGTGCTATGGTAAGTGCTGTGAAATGTGTAAGCCTGACGATTCACAGACATGTAGCCTGGGGCAAGTAACACATTATATGTTCATAAAAATTAAAAAAAGAAAAAGGAACGTACCTCAATATGATATGGGGTATCTGGGTGGTCCGGTTGGCTGGTGTCTGACTTCAGCTCAGGTCATTATCTCAGGGTCCTGTGATTAAGCCCTGCACTGGGCTCCCCACTTGGCAGGAAGTCTGCTCTTCCCTCTTCTTCTTCTTCTGCCCCTCCCCCTGCTTGTGCTCTCTCACTCCCTCTCAAATAAATACTATTTTTTTTAAGGCTATATATTACAAGCCCTCAGCTAACATCACACTCAATAGTTAAAGACTGAAAATTTTTCCTCTAGGATCAGGAACAAGAGAAGGATCCACTCTCACTTTTATTCAACATAGTACTGGAAGATCCTAGCCAGAGAAATTAGGCAAGAAAAAGAAATTTAAAATATCATAATTGGAAAGGAAGAGGTAAAATTATCTCTATTTGCAGATGACAGGATTTTATATGTAGGAAATCCTGAATACTACATCAAAAAACTCATAGGTCTAATCAATGAATCCAGGAAAGTTGCAGGATATAAAATTAGCATACGAAAATCAGTATGGTTTCTATACACTAGCAATGAATTATCAGGAAAAGACTTAAAGAAAATGATCCCATTTACAATACCATCAAAACAATTAAATGCTTAGGAATAAATTTAGCCAAGAAGTTAAAAGATCTCTACTCGGAGTACTTCAAGAAGCAACAGAAGGAAATTGAAGACGACAAAAATAAGTGGAAAGGTAACCCACATTCATGGATTAGAAAACTTAATATTGTTAAGATGGCAATACTACCAAGAGCCATTTAATATTGTTAAGATGTCAATACTACCAAGCCATTTACGGATTTGATGCAACCCCTGTAAGATTCCAGTAGTGTTTTTAACAGATAGAAAAAACAGCTAATATAGCCAAAGCAATCCCAAGAAAGAACTGAGCGGGAGGCATCTTACTTCCTGACTTGAAGCCATGCTACACAGTATTAAAAATGTAACCGTATGGTACTGGCATAAAAACAGACACAAAGACCAATGGAACAGAATCAAGAGCCCAGAAATAAACCCATGTGTATAGGAAGTACTTGATGAGGAAGTCAAGAATGTTCGATGGAGAGGAAATAGTCTCTTCAGTAGTCGTGTTGGGAAAATTGCACATTCACATATAAAAAAATGAACTAAACCTCTATCTTACACCATTCACATTATCTCAAAATTGTTTAAAATTTAACCATAAGATTAGAAACCATAAAACTGCTAGAAAAAAATGAATAAAAGCTCCTTGACATGGGTCTTGGCAAGGATTTTCTGGATATGATGCCTGAAGCACAAGCAACATGATCAGAAACAGACAAGCAGGATGACCTCAAACTAAGCAAAAGAAATGAACGCAATGAAAAGACAACCTGTAGAATGGGAAAAACTATTTGCAAACCATATATCTGATAAGGGCTTCAAATCCAAAATACAAAGAACTCCTACAACTCAATAGGGAAAAAAAAAATTAAAAATAGGCAAAGCATCTGAAAGAGACATTTTCCCAAAGAAGATACATGAGTGGCCAGTGGGTTCGTGAAAAAGAAATGCTCAGCATCACTTATCAGGGAAACGCAAATGAAGCCACAATGAGATCACCTCACACCTGTGATGATGAGCACTGAAGACAAGAGATAACGAATGTTGGCAAGGGTCTGGAGAAAGGGGAGCCCTCGTGCCCTGTTGGGGGAAATGTAAACTGGTGCGTCACCTCTGGAAAGCAGTATGGAGGAAAATTCAAAATAGAAGAATCATACAACCCAGCGGTTCTACTCCGGGGAACATACACAGAGGGAACAAAAACACTGTGGAAGAGATGTCTGCACCCCCACTTGCATTGCAGCAGCATCCACAACAGCCAAGCCATGGAAACAACCTACGTGTCTAGTGGACAGATAAAGAGGTTGGGGCAGACATATAACAGGACTTTATTCATCTGTTAAAGAGGAGGAAACCCTGATATTTGTGACAATGTGGATGGGCCTTGAGGGCATTACGCTAAGTGAAATAAGCTAGCCAGAGAAAGACAAGCACCGTATGATCTTACTTATATGTAGAATTTAAAAAACCAAAAAGCTCATAGAAAAAGAGACCAGATTGTGGTTACCCGAGGCTGGGGTTGGGAGTAGGGGCAATTGAATAAAGATGGTCAAAGGTACAAATTTCCAATAAGAACAGGGATGTAATCTACAGCATGACGACTACAGTCGATGCTGCTGTATGATACGAAAATTTTTAAGAGTAGATCCTAAGAGTTCTCATCACAAGGAAAAAAATTTTTTTTGGTTATCTGTATGAGATGATGAATGTTAGCAAAACACACTGTGGTGATCATTTCACAATATATGTCTATCAGATCAGTATGCTGTATACCCGAGACTTGGGCTTTAAGTCACTTACATCTCAATAAAACTGGAAAAAATACAAAACAAAGACAAAAAAAAAAAACAAAAAACACCTCAGCAAGATCATGCCTTGAGAGTGAACTCCATCAAGCAGGTAGCGGGATTGGAAGTAGCACTACCAGCCTAATTATATTATTAAAAGATAGTTCTACATTTTCATAAACTATCATATAAGCAACAATATGCAAACATTAGAGTTCAATAATTAAAATACTCACCATTTTGAGACCAAAAAAATGTTAGCCCTTTTCCTGGAGATTTAAAGTTCATTTTGGAAATTCTTTCATCACTTAGAGACTTCTTGAGCTTGGGCTTTTACATAAAAGAAAATCATAAAATGTGACTTCTGCATCATTGTGGACTAAAACCAATTTGCTAATTAGAAAATTATTAATGAGACCATTCTCTTTAAGAGACTGTCTTTGATAGTCTCTGCATAAAATATTGGTATTTGTACAATTAAGGGAATGAATAACAGTAATGGTACCCACTAAAATGCTCCTCCCAGGAAACCAAAGATTTGCAAGTCTTCCCTGAGTCTGTTGGGAAAGTGTCTGCTACATACAGTTAACTGTACCTACGTTCCGATGTTAATGGCATTTTTAACCAGATATATGCTGGTCACACCCAACTAGATCTCGCCCTTGAACCCCAGGCCTGTGTCTGCCTCTACACCACCTGGATGTCTGATCAGGCACCTTAAGCCTAATGTGTCCAAAAGGAGCTCCCTCATTTTGCCCCCAAACTCCTGTCCCTCACTCCAGGCTTCCCTTCACAGTAAGTGACAACCGTATCTCCCAGTCATTTGGGCCAAAAGGCTTAGACGACTCTTGGCCGTGTCTCTCCCTCTCAAACTCCACGGCCCTCCACAAAGCCGCACATCATGCCAAGAGCTCCCTTACCGGTTTTTAAACAGTTAAGCCATAGGGAGCCTGTGGACCCTCTTTGCCCGGGGGCCCTTTCGTCTCCCTCAGAAAGCAAGCCAAGTCCTCACCATGGCCGGGTCCCCTCCTGGTCTGGCCCCACCGTCCCCGGGCCACTCCGATGTGGCTGCACCTACTGAGCCACTCGTCTTTCAACAACCCAAACACACCCCGCCTCAGGGTCTTCCTGGAGATCACCCCACGGCTGCTTCCCCACCTTGTGGGAGCTCAGGGGCCACTTCGTCAGAAGACCTGCCGCTCCCTCCTGTGGCTCCCCAGACGTCACACCCCATAAGTGTGAGGACGCGGAGCTCACGGTAACAGGTGCAAGATCTGGAGTCACATGGCCGCACACACACCGCCAGCTCCACTGCGTACCAGACACGCGATCGGGCAGGTTACCTAACCCTGCTGGGCCTCGGCTCCCCCCTAAAGACTAACAGTACCTGAAGGTGGCTTGGGGTGTCAAATGAGCTCATGCTGGGCAGCACATGTCACCTGGTAGACACCCCGGTAGCGTTCGCTGTCCCTGCCATTGACTCATCTCCCGCCCTCCCTGCGATGGGGAGTGCTCGGAAGACAGGGTCTGACTTCCCTGCAGGTCACCAGCATGTGCCAAGAGCATATGCTGACTGCACAGCCGGCACGCAGAGCTCATTGACGCTGCAACCAGCCAACGTAGTTAGGTGTAAATCCGAACCTCCGATCTCCTTATTTTGCTAAGATCAAGCATGAGTCCCAGCTTGCTTAAAGATGACTTGGTGCTGCCATCCTGCAGATCCGATTCCTGGCTTGTTCCTAAACTTGAACTCCTGTTCTGGATGTTCTGAGCAACGACAAACACGTAAGAGGATTTGGGGTTTCCGTGGAGACACACACATGATTTTTTTTAAGATTTTATTTACTGGGGCACTTGGGTAGCTCAGTGGGTTAAGTGTCCAACTAAGTGGGTTAAGTGTCCAACTAAGTGGGTTAAGCGTCCAACACTAGTCTCTCTCTCTCAAACAAATACATATTTAAAAATAAATAAAAATTTAAAAATTAAAAAATATTTGAAAGAGCAAGAGCACAAGCAGGGGGAGGGGCAGAGAGGGAGGGAGAGAAGCAGATGCTTGCTGAGCAGCGAGCCCGACACGGGGCTCGATTCTAGAACCCTGAGAGCATGACCTGAGTCAAAGTCGGACACTTAACCAACTGACCAACCAACCAGGCGCCCCCACACAAATTTTAATGAAGTATAATTTACAATTAAGCTACACACGAAGCGTACTTACTACATGATGACTTTTGACAGGTCTACAACTGTGAAATAATCCCGTCAATCAAGACAGCAAGGCTCTCCCTCAGCCCCAGCTTCCTGTGCCCTGTGGGAATCCGCCCTCATCCTTGGGCAACCACTGGTCACTGGTCTGCTTCCATCACTACAGATCACTTGGTGCCTTCTAGAATTTACTATAATTGTACCTTTTTTTTTTTTTTTTTTTGGTCTGACTACTTTCACCCAGCAGAACTATTTCGATTCCTCCTGGTTGTATCCTGTATCATGAGTTACCTCAGTGCTGAGTCAGCCCCCACTGTATGAATAGAATACAATTTGTCTTGTTGGACATTTGGAATGACATGCTAAAAACCAGAAATGACCACGATCGGTTGGTTTCTGGGGATGACCCCTAGGCCAGTGTTCACACTCGGTCATTAGAGTCCATGCGCTGCCATGCATGAAGTCATGGATGGATTCAGGGAGGACACTGGTTTCCCTCCAAGCAAAGCCCCAGACCGTGGCCTGTGATAAGGCTCCCAGACGACCTGGAGAGGCCATCAGTCATACCCTCCACCTGGACAAGGCAGATCTGGTTGGTAGGGAACACGAAGCTCTCAGCACACGAGGAGCCTGAGACACATCAGGGGATTTGTGGGAAGAGTCACTCTTTACACAACGAACAGTGACCTTGTATGTGCAGGTCTGAAGAGCTTCCTAGCTACGAAGTTCCATTAGCCCCCGAGAGTCTCCCTGTGGCTGCAAACGAGTGGCTCCGAAATCAGAAATCCTCCGAGCCTACTTAACCTGAAACCCCCACCCAAAACTAGCCTGTCTCAATCTGCTCCAGCAGCTGGATCCTTCCGTAGGGTGGCTAACACTGCCCCTGCTTCCCTGAGGTCTTGTGGCGGAGCCCCGTGTCCCGCAGGCCTGTCCTGTGCGCCCGCCCCAATCCGAGAGAACAGCTAGCGTCTCGTGTACGCTCAGGAGCTGTTACTTAGCATCTTCGCTCGGGAAGGGGCTCTCCGCTCTCGTAAACACCAGAACGCGTAACGAGACCTTTCATAACAAAGTATCTCGGATGTTCCAAGCCTCCTGGTCCACCCAACACGTTGGCAGGCACTCTGACCTTCATCGGGGTATCTCTGCTACTGCGGCTCCGAGTCTACGCCCTCGGTCCCGACCAAGGACCTAACTTAAAAAGACAATACACCTTTTCAAAATGTGAAAAGAAGTCTTAAGTTATTTCCTGAAGGGTTTATAAAAGCCCAAGATAGTTTTGATCTGACTTAAGCATTCCAGAATGAAACCATTTCTTGCTCTGTAAACTCTAAGATACCTTTACCAGATTTGTCGTGTAAGGACTTCCATGTTTGTTTCCGGACAGGTCATCATTTGGCAAATTTAAATAGCTTTTCGTCATTTGTTCAGTGACAGCAATGAGTGCGAAGCTTAAAAGAGCTTCATAGAATTCCAGGAAAACCAGCTGAAACGTAAGAAACATAAAGGGTCCTTCATTCATTCCGACGTACCCCGGGGTGGACCCCCAGTCCTGGAGTCCCCTTGGCTGACTGTTTGCTGACACCTGCCCAAAGAGGAGTCCAGTTGGTCAATGAGACATCTGCTTAGCTCAAAGGCAGGACACTTTTCGCTTCTTGTGCCCAAATTTGACTCTTCCTGGGACCCCCCCCAACACTACCTGCCAAGCTCCCAGGCGTCCTACCCATATGGCGGGCCCCTCCTCCAAAGGCTTTGCCATTTGCCTGCGGAACCACACTGAGCATCAGCCTCTCCGCCGCTAAGATGCGGTCAGCACTGGATACTTTGTCAGGAGGACACGAGACCCCGACATAGAGCGCTGTCATCCCACGTGTTTGATCACCAGTGGCTAGGACTGGTAGCTGTTATCTTAAGTAAAAGCACGGGTCAGTGGATCCCTGCCCCTCCCCAGGCACCTGCTGGCACCTGAGGTGACAGCAAACATCCACTTTGGAAGCATGACCTACGACGAGAGTTGTTTTCTTACTAGCTGTTCCGATCGGCCATTCCTACTCTTCTCTCCCAGCAGAGAGCACTAGCCTCCTGTTTGTGTCCTGGCTCAGGACTTTGCCTGGCAGCTCGAGAAGAGCAGCCTCAAGTTTCTGTTCAAGATGCAGTCGTTCTCACGGTGTGGACACGAGCAGAAGGGGTCTCACAGGCGGCGTGAGGCGGGAGCAGCAGAGAGGCGGGTGGGAGGCTCACCTAGTGTGAACGCTGGAATGACAAGCCCTCGGGACGTGCTGGCAAGGGGTGAATATATTTTACACACACAGAGGATGTGAAGGGGGCGCAAAGGGAAGACTGTTAGGGGCTGAATTGTGTCTCCCAAAAAAGAGTTGGGGGTCCTAACCCCCAGTACCTCAGAACGTGACTTGGATGATTACGTCTTTACAGACCAAGTTAAAGTGAGATCATTAGGGCGGGCCCTAATCCAACATGTTTGCTGTCCCTGTAGGAGGGAAATTGGGGCACAGAGACAGACCCATAGCGGAAGACAAGGTGAAGAGACACGGGGAGAAGATGGCTGCCAACAGGCCAAGGGGAGAGGCCCGGAGCGCAGCCTTTCCCACAGCCCCGGAAGGAAGCAGCTCTGCCTTACTTCTGACTACCGGCTCTCCGAAAGGCAAGCACTACATTTCTGTTATTTAGCCTCCCCCCCCACCCCAAAATGGCAGCATGAGGCAGAGCAAGTTCCAGTGTTCTGAGATAGGAGCGTGGCAGGTGTGTTCCAGGGACAGCGTGGAGGTAGGTGTGACTCAGCGGTCAGACAAGGACTCAGAAATGTGGCACCATCCGTGTCATGAGGGCTTGTACTCCAACCGAGATGGGAAGCCCGGGGGTGTGGGCAGGGGAGTGACGTGCCCCGGCCGCTGCCGGGGGAGGTGGGAGGATAAGGGACGCACCAGGAGGACGAGTGGCCAGCTTTCCAGGTGACAGTCGACAACTCGAGGCCAGGGTGCCGTCCCCACTGCACACACGGGGTCTGAGGTACGCAGGCAGGGGGCGGAGGTCACAACTGCAGTCCGCGGTGTGGGACATTCTGGGCTGCTAGAAACCCGAGGGGCCCCTCCGGCTAGGCCGTCTGGAGCTGGAGAGCGCGGTTCGGGATGGAGACAGAGACGCTGGCCTCGTCCTCAGAAAGGTGCTGGGTAAGGGCATGAGGTGGGGGTGACCCCAGCGTGAGTCTAGGGCACCGGGACGGGACGGGTGCAGCAAAAGAGGAGGAAGCAGCCAAGAAGTCGGAAAGGCCCCGGCAGTGAGGGAAGCGGAAGACCGGGGACACGGAGGAAAGAACGGGTCTGGGGTGGCAGAGACGGCATTTCGGGCACCAAGGCAGGGCCCCCGGGGTGGGTCACCGGGGGGTCACCGGTGACCTGAACGCACACAGTGGAGGCCGTTGAGCCATCTTTAGGACCTGTCCAGAAGAGGCAAATGCGCGGGGACAGAGTAGGCTTCTGGCAGCAGGGCCCGGAGGAGGGGACATCAGGAGGGATAGTGCACACTAAAAACAGAGGGATCAGCTAGTTAGCCCACCTCCGTGTACAGAAGAAAAGACCGAGCCCGGGGTGGCCAACTTGCCTAGAGCCCCTCGGCAGGGAGTGCCGAGAGTGGAGACGCTTAGACCAAGTCACTGGAGATCAATTAGCGTCTCTGGCCGGTATAGGACATGTCAGCCCGAGAGACACGTGCATGCATTAAACTGCTCCATTATCCAAGAAATAGCATCATACACTTGAGCCTCGAACCAGGCGGCTGTGAACCGCGTGGGGCCACTGATGTGCAGGAGTTTTTCCGTATGTCTGGGACAGTGCCGTAAGCGTGTTTTCCTTGTGATGTTCTCAATGTTTTCTTTTCTCTGGCTTACTTTACTGCCACAACACAGTATGTAATACAAAATGTGTGTTAATCGGGGCGCCTGGGTGGCTCAGTCGTTAAGCATCTGCCTTCGGCTCAGGTCACCATCCAGGGCTCTGGGATTGAGCCGCATCGGGCTCTCTGCTCAACAGGGAGCCTGCTTCCCCCTCTCCCACTGCCCCTGCTTGTGTTCCCTCTCTCGCCGTGTCTCTCTCTGTCAAATAAATAAATAAAATCTTTTTTTAAAAAAATGTGTGTCAATCGCCTGTTCATGTTATTGGCCAGGCTTTCAGCGCACAGTAGGCTATGAGTGGCGAAGTGCGGGGGGTCAAGGTCATACCTGAATTTCGGACTGCATGGGGGTGTCGGCGTCCCTAACTGTTGTGCTGTTCAAGGGTCAGCTGTCGTTTTATATTCTTTTGACTTCATTATTTCCTGACGCCCGATATGTTCTTTTTTATAATTAACTAGTTTTCGAGGAGATCCAGCCGTATACACACACACGGTACACACACATATGTACATTATACACACACACACACACAGGCATACGAGTAGTTACGGACTCGGGTTAGAAGGCTTTTTGGTCCAATCCTGGTTCTCAGTATCCAAAGCAAAACAGCTTAAATTGTATCTTCACTATTTGTGACACCTCTTTACAAACCTCAGGTTCAAAGTTGCTGTCAATGCCGTCGTGTATGAAAGGATTATCCTCTGCGATGACCTCCACAAACTTGGTTGCTGTTAATTCTTTATTTATCATTTTAAAATCCTGCAGAAGAAAAAAATAAAAAAATAAAAATAAATAAACAAACAAATAAATAAAATCCTGCAGAAGAAATAACCAATTAAACCAAAATGGCTCATAATTACAAGTTGCTACATTTAAAAAAAAAAAAAAAAGGTTTTATTTGAGAGAGAGAGAGAGAGAGAGTACAAGCAGGGTGAGCAGGAGAGAGAGAAACGGGCTCCCTGCTCAGCAGGGCTCGATCTCAGGACCCCAAGATCACGACGTGATCCAAAGGCAGATGCTAAACTGACTGAGCCACCCAGGCGCCCCTAAATTTAGATCCATGTAACACTTGAAGGAGATATTCTAGAAATGGGTGTCTTTGAAACGGATCCTTTTGAAGAGCATTCTAGATTGACATCGCTATTTACCTCTCTAGGCCTTCCCCAGTCCCTCTAAAAAGAAAAGTGTCTTTTGAGGCATAAAAGCAGGGCAGAGGGATTGGGAGAGTGGGTGATCCAGACGGGAGGTACCCGCCCAGCTGCTGGACCGGGGGACGCAGAGCCAGGGTGCTGTGGACACTCGAGGAAGGACACCCCCCAAAAGTAACGCTCCAGGGAGGGCTGAGCACAGGAAGACTCGCCGAGAAGACCCTGTCCGCATCCAAGCCGCAAACAGAAGCTTTGCTCTCAGAGATAACGAACCAGAGAGCGCTCGGTCCAGGATGCGCCGTCTCCCCAAAGTCAGTGCTGCTGAAAACAAAGGCTAGGCAGACGTGCTCTCACGGGGGCTGCTCTCAGCTGGACCCCCTGCGCTCTCTCCTAAGCACCATGCAGACCAGGCTCCCGCGTTCTAATGGAGCGATCGTGCCGACTCCACGTGGACCCGCTGGTCCATCTCAGCATCACTAACCGGGAACATTCCTCGGGCGACACAACGGAAGTACAGAGAACCACCCGGGGCTTTGTCGAGGGAGGAAACCCGGGATCTGAACGAGCCTCTGACTGTACTCGTTAGTGGGGACATGGGGGAAAGAAGAACATGGTAATGAACTCTGGAAGGCTGCCGACCAGACTCCAACCAGAAGTCTGACCTCTAGGGGGACAGATGACATCGTCTCTTCATTAAGAGGCCGTGGAGAAAGGGGGAAAGTGAACAAATAGACAGCTGTACAACACTCCTCCCCCAAAACTCACGTACTGCTAACAAGCTATTTTCCTGCAGTAGACACTAGGCGACGGTCTGTTTTCTGCACACACATGACACTGTTAAGACTTTTTTAAAGCCCTCTATTCCCTATTAGTATTCAACTCCTCTCATTTTCTTATTTCTCTCTCCACAGGTGTAAATCAAAACGAAAGGTGTCGACATTTAGTACGAGAATATTGTGTGAATTAGATGTCCTGTTTTATAACCTTAATAACTTCTTTAAATTACTTTCTGATCAGCGACCATTTTTTAGATGACGTTCCTTTCCCTCCCCACCCCATCTGCTGGTCTGGTCTGCATCAGCAAAGGCCCTGGGGCCGCCCAGGCCCCTCCCTCACTGGGAAGCACAGGGAGCCGGTGCTCCCTCTGCCTCACCCTGGGATGACTCGCCTCCGCCCAGAGAGGCTCAACAAACATTCAGTAGCTATGAAAATCCACCGCAGATCTTCACCTCACTGTTCGTGTACCAGAGCCAGAATATTTCTTTAATGGAAACCCCAATGCCAGGGCATCTGGGTGGCTCGGTCAGTTAAGCGTCCGACTCTTGATTTCAGCTCAGATCATGATCTCAGGGTCATGAGATCGAGCCTTGAGTCAGGCTCCATCCTGAGCATGGAGTCTGCTCGAGGTTCTTTCTCTCCCTCCCCATCTCCCTCTGCTTCTCTCCCCCCACCCCCAACTCATGCGCACGTGCTCTCTCGCTCTCAAAAAAAAAAAAAAAAGCCACAATTCTTATTACTGTAAAACCAGTCTCAGTCATGAGTGGTTACTTTCAACATCCAGAGGAAGTGTCGCATCTTCATGGAAGGCTCGTGGGGAGGGGCTGCGTGTGGTCTGCAGTGAACCGTATAAATCTCCCAGCACTTGTCGATGAAATTCATGGAATAGAGGGTCCGCTGCTGCCCACTGAATAAGCTGCCTAAGGACACAAGGGAAAGATAAACAACCAAAAAATGATTACAAAGCTACATTGTTGGGGGGGAAAATGATAATAAATATAATGCTGTTGGTTTTGTATGTACCTTTTACACGGCAGGCATTTGGGTGAATGTTCTCAGTCATCAGTTTGGTAAAACACAGAAAGAGCGATGGGCTTCTGTTTCTGTCGAGACAGATCTAGTCACCCCTCCGTCCTTGAGGTAGAAGCTAACTGCCCTCTCCTGGGTGTGGAACAGACTTAAGAGTTTGCTTCGGGGGCGCCTGGGTGTCTCAATGGGTTAAAGCCTCTGCCTTCGGCTCAGCTCATGGTCTCAGGGTCCTGGGATCGAGCCCCGGATCGGGCTCTCTGCTCAGCGAGGAGCCTGCTTCCCTGCCCCCGCCCCCGCCCGCCTCTCTGCCTGCTTGTGATCTCTGTCAAATAAATAAATAAATTAAATATTTTTAAAAAAAAATAAGTTTGCTTCGGATGATGAGAGCACAGAAAGGGAGAAAGAGTATGTTTACAGCAGGGAAATCTGGGTGCCACCATTTTAACTGAGCGATCAGGGTTAGCATCACCAGCGATAAGGGAGTCTGATGTCACGTCCCCCTGACGGGATGTGATGCCAAGGGCAGTTCGCCTCCGCGGTATCCTTCCCCCATCGCCTCAGTGCGATGATGAAAACACAACAGCAGACCAAAATCAAGGGACATTTTACAAAAGAAGTGACCCACAGTCTTCCAAAGTGTCAAGGTCACAAAAGAGAAAAATCCAAGAAACTACCACAGGTTGTAGGGACTAAGGCGGTGGGACAGTGGGACACAAGGAACGTGGAACAGAAAAGGGACGTGAGTGGGCAAACTTGGGAAACCCTAGTGAAGTCTGTGATTTCATTCACAGTATTATACCAACGTTCATTTCTTCACTTTGGTAAGTGCACCATGGTTGTGCAAGACTGTTAAGGGAAGCTGGGTGACAGGTGTGTAGGCGTCACTGCACTAACAGGGCAACACTTCTGTAACACTAAATTTATTGCAAAATTAAAAAGTTTCATTTATTTATTTTTATTTTTTAAAGATTTCATTTATTTATTTGACAGAGAGATCACAAGTAAGCAGAGAGGCAGAGAGAGAGGGGGAAGCAGGCTCCCCGCCGAGCAGAGAGCAGAGAGTCCAATGTGGGGCTCGATCCCAGGACCCTGAGATCATGACCTGAGCTGAAGGCAGAGGCTTAACCCACTGAGCCACCCAGGCGCCCCTAAAAAGATTTTTTTTTCTTTTTAAAGATGTAGTATCAATTTTTCTGAGAAAGACAGGAAATTCTGCCGGAAGAAAGGGTTGATGTTGGGGCGCTGGGGTGGCTCAGTCATTAAGCATCAGCCTTTGGCTCAGGTCATGATCTCAGGGTCCTGGGATCGAGCCCTGCATCGGGCTCCCTGCTCGGCTGGAAGCCTGCTTCTCTCCCTCTCCCACTCCCCCTGCTTAATGTTCCCTCTCTCGCCGTATCTCTGCCAAATAAATAAAATCTTAAAAAAAAAAAAAAAAAAAAGGAAGGGTTGGTGTTGACCACTTCTGAGTAAAACTCTGAGAACACTATTCAGGACGGAAACATGACTCACATCTGAGGGGGTCTTCCAAATTTTAATCTGGTATCTCATGATTTTGTGGTTAACGTTTGTGAAACGCTTTTGGTTCTGGTCCTCTATTTCAGAAGTATGTAAAGTGATAGTGCATGTTGAAGGAAAGCAGGAAAGTGACCCCTGTGACGAGAGCCTCACCCTCGCACGCTCTGGAAGTAGTACTTACTGGTATTCTTTGTGATGGATGTGGTAAGCCAGCTGCAGGAGATAACTCAGAAATGTTCTCAAAAGTATTGTTGTAAACGGAGAATGGATTTCTTCCACTGCGATGTCACTATTGGCTAAGATAAAGAAAATTGGAAAGGATGCTTGAGCTTTTTATTTTAATTGGGGTATAACTGACACATAACCCTGTATTATCTTCAAGCGTGCGGTACGATTCACTGTGTGCTAAAATATGGCCACGAGTCTTGTTGACGTCGTCCACCTACACAGTTACAAAAATTTCTCTTTAATTCTTGAGATGAGGACTTTTAAGACTTTTAAGACCTATTAACATAGAATGAATTACTTACTAGTTTCAGATCAAGATTTCATTCTTGATGCCTAGTATTTTCTAAAACCTTCTATTTTATCTGCTCCTGGTATACAATTCAAAGAGCTGCGTGTGAGGGAGGACCTTTTTTCCTAGCGTGTACTGTGAGCAGCATATACACATCCACGTAAAATGTTAAGTACCACTTCAAAGATCGCGATCTGGTCACTTTTCAAGAAACTTACAAGACACCTTGTGCCAGTGTTTTTCAAGGTGGTCTGAGCCTCATGTGATGATTCTAATTCTAAATGGATTCTAAGTCTGTGTCAAACACTTCAAGGTAAATAGGTATTAGTTATAATATTTTGTGTCTCAAATAGATAATGTGAAGTTTTCAAGGCCTGCTTCCCAGAGTTCAGTCAAAAGGGGTAAAACCTGCAAAAC
>CM053621.1:27491360-27514493 GCA_028646535.1 Procyon lotor | reverse complement strand
GTGAGAGACCTCACCAGTCTCTGTGAGGGCGCCGCCTTCCTCGATGCTGAAGTTTGGTTTGCAGTCAGGAAGGGAAGCGGGGCAGGATGAAGCAGGGAGAGTGAGGACAGACTGGAATGTTCCTGCGTCTCTCCCAGCCTCCGGCCCTGATGACGGGGGCTCCACCAGGAAAAGCCGGTGTACTTTGTCACAGCAGGGAAGACGCGCCTAGAGCTGGGGGCTGAGGGAGGAGCCCACACCAAGGAGGGGATCTGGCAGGTACGTGATCACCCCTGCTCAGTTCCGGGGCATAAATACAACGGCTATCGCTGCACTCTCACTCCCACTCCCAAATCTCAGGCCCACCTAAGACTGGGGACCTACAGCCCCACGCAGGTTGACATATTTCAAAGCCACCTTGATGCACAGGAAGTACCAAGGTTAGAGAAAGTGAGGGGCTAGGGATGCAGGTGTTTTATGTTCTCGAAATACATTTTATCACTCAAAAATAATTCAAGGACGGGAATCCGTTTACCTTCACTGTAGGACGCCTTACCCGAAAACGCTGACTTTTGGAAACCAGTTAAAACCTCACGTAAATGAGTAGCCTTCCCAGTGAATAAGTTAACCAGCCAGATGGAAATGAGCCTCGTGACTCCAATTTCATCTGTCCTCTTAAGTGTTTGCAAAGTAATACCGTACCTTCCCATTAGCAGGAGAGATAGAAGATAGGTTTTTGCTTGAAATTGGATTCCTGAGTACTCATTACACAAAATTAAACTGCATCGTCCCACAGAATTATGCGGATCGTCAACCTGAACGAACAGACAGAACTTCACATCTTTGCTGTTTTTCTATGCTTTGTTTCTGAGCTGGGAAACACTTCGGTGGAAACCTATAGATTTAAAAAACTAATGTCAATACGTCGTAAGGTACAGATGCTGAAGCAAAATGCCCAATAATGTTTGAAGTATTTTCATCATTCTTAGTATTAGCCTCAACAACGAAGCACATTCCAGAAACTGGCTTTCAGATCACATTCCATTAAATTATAAACTACTGAACTGTAAGTCAAATTCACAATTAAGTAAAAATAGTTCAGATTAAAGCCACTGTCACAGCCCTAATTTATAAGCAAGTAGGAAAAACAAACTTCTGTAACCTGTCATGCACTCTAGGGCTTCGTGTCAAAGCCAAAATACATCAGTCATTCCACTGCTGAGGACATCCCCTTCTTGAGGTTGGTGGTCTTTGGCAAATTAGTTAAAAATTGAGAACACAAGCACAAAAGTAAAATCGTTTACGTGCTTGTCAATCCCTTTTCCCGATTGTTACAACTTCAGGATTTTTTTTTCCACTTTTGATTCGACTCTGGATATGTTCTATTTAAAATGTTTTCCTCAGTATGTAAAAATACAAATGAGTCCAAAGAAATGAGTAGAAATTTCCAGAACAGAATAGTATGCAGGGCTTTCACTCATTGGAGTGTGGGATGTATCTTTGGCATGAAAGTTTTTTTTTTTTTTTAAATCAAAATTGTTACTTTGGCTTAGGGACAAAAATCGGGTAAATTCTACATCTGTTTTTCATTGTGCTAGTTACCATGCTGCATTTCTTCAAAGACCTCAGTCTTATCTCATTGTCCCGTCATCCTTGCAGCTGGAGATAACCCGTTTGAAATGTCTCATGTTCCCCTTAGCCTCATTCTAACGCGACGATATTGAAATCACGTGTTTGTGCTAGTTGACTTCCTTCTGAATGCATATTAAAATAAATACATGGTTATTAAAATAAAAACGTCGATCCCTGGAGACCCACTTGTCGTATAAACCCCACGCTTCGAAAAGCTGCCCTAACACAGCCCTCTAAAAATTTTAGCAGTGTTTCAAAAGTCACTGAGCTACTCAAGTGTGAAGGAGGCAATCCAGGCAAGCCCGAGGCCTTAGGAACCCCGGGGGTGCAGTAAAAAGTGTGAGGCTTTCAGCAGGATCCCAGGAAAATGCCTCAGTTCCTCCCCAGAGTCCTCAACTCTTGGGGTCAGCCAGAAACAACACCTTGAACCTGCAACCTGGCCATCGGTGTCACTAGAGTTTCCTGGCTTGACATCGCCCCGCCCTCACAAAAACTCTGTAACAGGACCCCGAGGCTCACCTCCAAAGCCAAGGCAATTCCTGGTGCAATTGGCTCAGGTGGTATTTCAAGCCAAGTCAGGAAAGTAAAGACCGAGAAAGAGAAGGAGGAGGTGGCAGGAGGTTGGGTCAGAGCAGGAGAGTCTCAGATAGCTTATTTTTCTACGAAAAACAAACAAATAAACAAACAAAACCGAGCTTGAAAATGGGTGTGTGGCCATCCAGCAGAGCAAGTCTCCTTAGTTTTGGGGCCACTGTAGCCTCCCACTTTTTTCTGTACTGTTGGCTTTTAAATCTCTCTTGTGGCCATCTAATGCACAAGCAAAGGTGCTAAACCCCTTCATGCTACTTTCAGACTCTGGGAACTCCCTGAGAAAATCCCAGCCTGACGGTGCCATTTATTCGTGACTTTTCTCCTCCACCCTGTTTTCTGTTTGCTGGCACATCCCATTGTAGCTGGTTTAGTGCCTGAGAGGACCAGAAGTCCTTCTAAAAGCCCTCAGCCCCCAAAACTGCTTTCATCCCTGCACCTTTCTGTGACGACAATAACAACACCACCACACTCACACATCAGTAGATGATGAGAAACACATCTTTATTGGATGGGTTTTAAGGGCATTGTCTGTCGAGGGCCTTACAGGGGTCATCAGGGCACACTGACCCCCGAAAATTCATGAATGACAGTCTTACCACCTTGCTAAAACAGGAAGCCGATTGCAGAAGCACTGTGTGTGTGTGTGTGTGTGTGTGTGTGTGTGTGTGTGTGTGTGTGTGTGTGTGTTGGCTGGGGAATGAATAAATAAACTAGGGGGAGGAACTGGGGTTTCCCATTCCGGGGCTTTGGAGGTCTCCGGGCTGATTGTCTCCATCTCCACAGCCTGGAGCTCTTAAGAATGCACCATTTCCTGGAATTCTAGAACAGAAAAGGCGAAAAGCATCAGTGGAGATGGCTGGGTATTTTTACACACATGTCGTGGCTGGTGGAAGTTCTGAAGAGGAAAGGAAGCAGATTGTTAGATGATGGGTTTGGCCCCCTCTAAGGGCACAAAAAGAGGGGGGGATGTGTCACCAACTGTGGATGGAGATGTCCTATAGTGTCCCATCTTCCTGTGTAATCCAACGAACATCTTCTGCTTCGCAGTAGGGCCCCTTGTATGAGAACCTGGGAGCCCAGGCATTTCTCTCTTGGGGTTGGCCTACTAGCCTATTGCAATCTGGGATCACTCAGCTCTCTGTATGGCTACTTTAAGACAGAGGAAAGGGGTTTTCTTCCTCTTTTCGGAAGCTGCCTCATACAGATGTAGGAAACGATTCATAGGGTGGGCTTCGGAACTCACTTTTCTCTGATGAGTTCTAACTTACCCCCAAGAGTTTATGTTACTAAAAGACGATGGTGATAGTGGTAATGATAAAAATGAGCGGATGTGACTGATTGAAATGGAAAACTGGGGTTTTGCTGTATATTTATCGGTACACTTAGCCCGTCTGGAATTTTTTTTTTTTTTTTTTGTGGTTAGATTTAAATAAATCAGTCTTCTCTTATCTCAACTATTTTTCTGAGCTATCTATAGAAGCTACACGAACTCGCGTGTAGTAAGTTATAGTGGTATAATTTTGGATTGGTTTTTAAAGGGAGGATGTAACAGGAGTTTTTAATATCCAGTTAGTACCACCGTAAAAACCATGCATAAATTCTCCTGAGTTGGCACGCAGAGTGTAGCTAAAAAGCATGTAAGCAACATAAATGAATAGGATGAAAATAATTCTACAGCCATGCAGCTACACTGAAATTTGAATATAGGGGGGCGCCTGGGTGGCTCAGTGGGGTAAAGCCTCTGCCTTCAGCTCAGGTCATCATCTCAGGGTCCTGGGATCGAGCCCTGCATTGGGCTCTCTGCTCGGCGGGGAGCCTGCTTCCCCCTCTGTCTCTGCCTGCCTCTCTGCCTGCTTGTGATCTCTCTCTGTGTGTCAAATAAATAAATAAAATCTTAAAAAAAAAATTTGAATATAGGGCTCTGCACACAAAAGACTCCATACCTCATGTTTGATCTACGCTCTCATATTGTCCACTCGCTGGGCTAATGTCCAATAAAATGTGTTTGTTTAAGCCCTTGAAAGCTAAAAGGCTTTCCTACTCAAGTCGATAGACATTTTGATATGAGACACACTTGAGAATGTCAATCCTTCCCTTATTCAGAAGGGCTCAAATCCCAGTGGTAGAAATTCCTTACATCATTGTCATGATGCATTAGGGTGTCTTGCAATCAGTCGTGCAATCATTAGCCGGGCCATAGCTAGTCTCCCGGTCAGGTGAAGGGTATTTTCTGGGGCCATAGACAGTGACTCACAGGACCAGGTTCAATGGTAAATCCCCAGGGATCACACTAGTCTCCATATACATCGTTGGTGTCCTCACAGTAGGCCCATTTTACAGATGAGAAGGTTGAAGCTCAGCAAGGTCAGGAAAGGGGGGGTTTTCACATAACCACCTCTGCCTGATCTCATGGCCCAAGTCCCCCGGATTGCTTCCAGAGCTAAATTCTTTTGTGCTGGGTACAGGTGTGAACATACCATCAGCCCCAATTTTCCCATCTCCGTCATTATCTGCAGCCGCCATCAAGGACTTGGTTTCTGACTCTGTCAGCTCTCTAGCACCGCTCTCAAACTTCTGGAGGAAAAACCTGCAGGACAATTAAGATTGATGGGAATTTTCTGAAAGGCCACCTGTCTCTGTGCTTCCCCATTTTCTCTTGAAGCAAACCACCTGTTCTCGGCCATTGCGCTATTCTGTCAAAGGTCTTCACAAGCCAAACTTGCCTCCCTTGTAGAAATTACTGGTGGGCATTTTGTTTTTAAAAGTGTTTTTTTTTTTCTCCTTCAGGGGGATGCGTGGGTAGCTCAACCAGTTAAGTGACTGCCTTCGGCTCAGGTCATGATCCCAGGGTCGCGAGATCGAGTCCCATGTCAGGCTCCTGGCTCTGTGGGGGGTCTGCTTCTCCTTCTCCCTCTGATCCTCCCCCTGCCCGTGCTCTCTCTCTCTCTCTCTCTCTCAAATGAATAAAATAAATTTTTAAAAATTAAAGATTTTTTCCTCCCAGAGTTTTGTTGATAAGTCCATTTGCCAAAGAAAAAACCTACAATGGATGAATTTCTGCATCTACAGTCTTCAGTGCCCATGTCTAGTGCTTCACGAGGATAGATGTGTGGCTCACTGACTCGTGGTCTTCCCTTTCATGAGGCTCTGCCGAACGACCAGCATCAACACTGGCCATTGAAGAAATACGGACCCAACTGGCCTCCACCCATCTAGCAATGTCAAGGACACCACACAAGCTCAGGTCAAAACTCACTTAAGCTCTTCTTCATCCAGATATCCACTCTGATCATTGTCTATGAACCGAAAAACATCCTTCACCTGGCTGGCTGACATCTTGGAGAGGCCTGATGTCTGGAAGAATTTTTGGGGTTCGAAAGTATCTGGGTCTGCAGGACAGAGAGAGGGTTGTTCGGAGGCTCACTGGGTCACGTTCCGTATTTGGGCCGAGGTGCTGAACGCATAGGTTATCAGAACCCCTCTTCATGATATCATCGGGCCATAGGGATGCTCAGTTCTCAGTGTTTTAAAAAAGACGGGGCACTTGGGTGGCTCAGTTGATTAAGCATCTGACTCTTGATTTCGGCTCAGGTTGTGATTTCAGGGTCATGAGATCGATCCCTGTATTGGGCTCTTTGCTGGGCATGGAACCTGCTTAGGATTCTCTCTCTTCCTCTCCCTCTGCCCCATCTCTCTCTCTCTCTCTCAAAAATAATAAATAAATACATGGGGCACCTGGGTGGCTCAGTAGGTTAAGGTCTCTGCTTTCGGCTCAGGTCGTGACCTCAGGGTCCTGGGATCGAGCCCCGCGTGGGGCTCTCTGCTCGGCGGGGAGCCTGCTTCCCCTTCTCTCTCTGCCTGCCTCTCTGCCTACTTGTGATCTTTCTGTCAAATAAATAAATAAATAAAATCTTTAAAAAAAATAATAAATACAGACAGACAGATGAAGAGGGCTGTGACTAGTGCAAGATTATGAGGCAGCCAAGACCGGGTAGCTTTGTGATAGCATCTTCTGTCTCCCTCCCCACCTTCCCTGCCTACTTACTTTTGTCTACCCTGCTCTCCTCTGTGCCTCCCCCCCTTCCCTTTTTACAGGCTGTGTGTCCAAGACTCCAGCGGGGCTGGTCTCATCGGTTGGGTGAAATGCGGTCGTAGCCTTCATTGCATTTTCTCACATCTCATAAGTGTCTTTCACCTCCCAGCAACAGAATCACAGGTTCTATAGCTAGTTATTTCATTGACAACGATTTTACTCTCTGATCCCACGAATTTTCAGCAAAGTCCCCATTTTAATCCTTGCGGCTTTGCTGGAGGTGTGAACCGCTGGGAAATAGTCCCCCCTGCCCCACTGCCCTTTACCTTGGCATTCCTGCAGGGCTGCTGCAATGTCATCGGCGCTAAGGACGTCTGTGATGCTCATCTTCCACCTAGTCACACAGAATAAATGAGATGTGGTCAATGGCAAGCAGGAAAATGCACGCCCAGGGGCGCTATGTCCTCCTGGGCCCACGGAAACTATGTATTTGTGGGGAATTTTTAAATGTGATAAGCGAGGTATTGTATTAAATGAAGGGACAGAAGAGCCACATCCAAAGCATGCACTGAAAAGATTCCAGCCCCCTTTGTCTCACGGCCTTCTCCTGAATGTTCTTCACAGACAAAATTTAAAACTACAACTTAGAGAGTGACTTGATCCCGTTTTCTTATAAAAATGATATTTGCACAATCGATCACTTACAGAGTCCTCTACAAAACACCGAGAAGTAAACCATGTTACAAACGCAATGGTGTGTTCATACACCGAAAATGCAATGTTGCCAACGCCACGTGGGGAAGGATACAGCTTGGACTACTCGGATACCTTCTATGGAAAAGATGCTCTCTATCCTAAAGGATAGGAATCAGGAACATAGAAAGCCCGTCTACCAGAGATCAAAGAGACTCCTTTTCACGCATCAAGTCCGTGGGGAAAGAGAAATCTGAGCACAGCACGCACCAACCTGATATGAACACATGTAGGAAAGAAGAGTCTGGGGTCTTGTAGGTCCACCAGCTACTTACTGTTTTAGATTTTCCCCCAAGAAGGATCAGGAAAAAAAGTTGAAGGAGCACAAAACATGCGCTTTTGCTCCCTTACGGACCCACCTTATATAGGATTGAAAAAGTGATAGTAAGAACCTCTTAGATTTCCTTTTCAAGGATCAAGTAGACGTAGCTCAAATGTCTTGCCTTGCTAATTAAACCTCTTTTTTTTTTTTCTATTTATATCACAAGGGAATGTAGGTAGGAACAGCCAATTTTTAAAAACAAACCTCAACAAACCTTAACTAAGGTTTCGGTTCTGCAAACGAACCCACTGGCAGTGTGGAGAGGAGACCAGAAAGCCATGGGAGAGGGTGGCCAAAATGAGGTGAACCCAAATGGGGGTGTTCTAGAAACTGAGAAGGACCCCCTGGCTATGAGTGGCTACTGTTTGAAGCAGTTCTGCTCTTACCCTCTGAAGCCGTGGATGTGCGAGGATGACCTTGGTCTGGAGTTGACACACTCAAAGTCATTGTCAGATGGACCCGTAGACCTGTCCATCAAAGTGGTGGCGCTGGTGGGATAACTTTCCAAAAAATCTTGACTTGGATTTTCCCAGTGATATCTTGAATCGCATACACTAAAAAGGCCAAAAGGAGGCAAACAACCAACCATTCCCAAACCCCTTATCTCAAATGTGCAGGAAAAACACGAGGCCAGGATTTGAGATGTTAAGGTTTTCTGCTTTTTGTTTGTCTGTTTTTGGCTTTCAGCAAATATTTGTTGAGTCCTTAGGTAGCCAGCACTGTGCTAGACTTTTTTTTTTTCTTTTTAATTGTGGTTAAAAAAGCATGCAACCTAGGGGCGCCTGGGTGGCTCAGTGGGTTAAAGCCTCTGCCTTCGGCTCAGGTCGTGGTCTCAGGGTCCTGGGATCGAGCCCCACATCGGGCTTTCTGGTCAGCGGGGAGCCTGCTTCCCCCTCTGTCTCTGCCTGCCTCTCTGCCTACTTGTGATCTCTCTATCAAATAAATAAAATCTTAAAAAAAAAAAGCATGCAACCTAAAATTTACTGTTTTAACCATTTTGAAGTATACATACAGTATAGTAGTTTTATCCAGACGCAAGAGATCTCTAGAACGTTCTCATTTTGCAAAACTGAACTTCATGCCCATTGAACAAGAGCCCCCCACCACCTCCCAATCCCCTGGCAGCCACCATTCTACTATCCGTCTCTGGGAGTTAGACAACTTTAGACACCTCTTCTAAGGGGAATCTTGCAGTATTTGTCTTTTGTGACTGGCTTATTTCACTGAGCATAAGATCCTCAAGGATCATCCACAGGGTGGGGTGTGACAGGATTTCCTTAGGTTTTAAGGCTGCATTCAAATTTTTTAAAAGTCAAAAATCAATCCCCTGTTTCAATCAGAGATAGTCAGTGACTTCAAAGTAGACAGTTGAGGATCTTTAGACCCTTCCCTGGGTAATATCATCGGGATGATCATCTTCAGTTTGTCTCCAAAAATATCCCCCTACCTCCCGCCACCCAGCAGTGTACTTTCGATGGTGTCCTCAGCGGGAAGTTTCTCTCAGGAACACCCACAGCATTGCTTGGTTACCAGGCGTCAGACCGGCCCCGCTCCTGTCTTGCCCACATGATATGCCCCAAAGCTGGGCACAGTCCCCAACCCAGTTAGGTGCTCGGTAATTATCTGATGAACGGATAGATAAAAACAGCAATAAGAGCTTGAAAACAGGATTACCAACCTGTACCAACTTGCCTGGCCCTTCAAAGGCGGTTTCTAGGGGCACCTGTGTGGCTCAGATGGTTAAGCGTCTACCTTTGGCTCAGGTCATGATCTCAGGGTCCTGGGATGGAGCCCCGCATAGGGCTCCCTTCTCGGAGGGGAGTCTGTTTCTCCTTCCCCTTCGGCTGCTCCCCCTGCTAGTGTTCTCGCTGCTCTCCATCAAATTAAAAAAAAAAAAAGCTGTTTCTGAAAACCAGTCGCAAGAATGTAGGTTGCTAAGAATGTAGGTTGCTGACATTAAGTTGCCATAGAAACTCTGTTGAGTCCTTTCTTTCCATTAGTGCTCAACGGGGGCAGAGTTTCGGTTTGAGAAGGTGAAAATTATTCTGGGTGGTGATAGTTGCACAGGACCTAAGTGAATTAAGTGAGTGCACTTAAAACCTCAGAGCCGTACACTTAAAAATGGTTAAAATGGTAAGTTTTATGTTGTGTGTATTTTACCACAATAATAGGCACTGACCAGCTGCCTCCTCTGTCTGTCCTCTGGGCTGAATTATCACAGGGCTCTCAGGACTTCCAGCAGGTGAGACCCAGAATGCCTCTTGCATTCACAGCAGGGCTGAGAAAGAAAGAGATATTTAATAGGAGCCATTTGGTGGCTGTGCCCTGTGACTGAGAGAAATGACCTCACAGCTCGGAAGGAGAAGCCACTCTGACCCCAAAGGAGATCAGACTGCCACCCAAAATTTGCCATTTGGACTATTTTGAGCCAAAGGCAATTGAAAAACAAAAAAAAAGTGCAAGAAGAGGTCTCTGCTCTCTGCTTATCTGCCGAAAGGCAGGGCATAAATTTCCCCAGAGGAAAGTGCCTTCTCTTTACCAGGAGGAGAGAGCAACCCATTGCTGCTGGGAGGAGTCTGCATAAGCAGAACTTTCTTAAATACTCCTTATCTTCCATTAGTCCCCCATATATTTCCTAGTCACTTCTCTACGGTTTATCAACCCTAGGAGCCCAAATCCCCTTTCCTTGGTCTAGCCACTTCTCCACAATTTGCTGCTCTTTGTTAAATGGTATATAAACTCCTAGGTCTAGTTGCTCTTTTGAGTTTTGCTTCTTTTCTATGAATTCCATGCAAGTAAGGTAAAATTGTACCTTTTCTCCTGTTACTCTTTTTTAGTGGTTTAATTAACAGGTCCAATAACAGAACCTAAGAGATTGGAGAAAAATTTCTTCTTCCCCTACAATGCCCTCACAGAGAGATCTCCTTGTCTGCCCCATCAATCTCATCCCTCTGTATTTTTTCTCTGGAGCACTTACCACAATGTGAAATGATCTGTTTTTGTTTGTTTTTTGCTTGCTTGCTTATCGTCCTTCTCCTCTCCCCAGATGGAAGCTCCTAGAAAGTAGGGACTGTGTGCGTCATGTTCACCCTCAATCTCCAAGACTTGTCACTAATTAGCACCAAAGGCTCCAGCAGTGGAGATGAGTGGGCCTGGCCTCACCTGAGAGGCAATGACTAGTCATAAGGTGGACCGGGTAGGAATCTGAAATCTTACTGAAACAATGGCCAGAATGGTTAAAACCATTCCCCATGCTTTGTTGTTCCCCATCTATTCCAAAAGAGTCTCAGGGCCAGCTGGTTGGCTCTCTTAGAAGAGCGTGTGACTCTTCATCTTAGGGTTGTGAGTTCATTTTTAAGATTTTATTTATTTGACAGCGAGAAACACAGCGAGAGAGGGAACACAAACAGAGGGAATGGTAGCGGGAGAAGCAGGCTTCCTGCCAAGCAAGGAGCCCGATGCGGGGCTCGATCCCAGTACTCTGGGATCATGACCTGAGCCGAAGGCAGAGGCTTAACGACTGAGCCACCCAGGCGCCCCTTAAAAATAAAATCTTAAAAAAATTGTTTTAAATTACAAAAGACTCTGAAATGTCTTACAGGACTATTGCAAATTATTTGAGAACATTAAGAGTGGAGATTCTGAAATGTCAGTGATGAAAAAGCAAGGAGCATAGGAAAGCAACTCCTGACTGACAAGGTAGGAAACCCCTTGTTAAAATCTGAATTTTAACATCTAGCTGATGCATCCGTACGATGACATGGGGACACATCTAGAGTTACTGGAGTATGTTTATTTATAAATGAGATGTTTCTCTAGTGAAGGATTTCCTTTCCCACTCCAAGAGACTTGGCAAAAATTTGTTAAATAAGGTTTCTCGTGGGAGCTCAAAACAAACTCATTGGTGAGGAGATACTGCCTTTTGCTAACTAAAAACTATACAAGGTCTTAGGGCTGAACGAAAAGGACAGGTTGCAGGTTTCACAACATGAGTAACAAAGGTATGGCAGGACAGTCTGTGTCTCTGAGGATTTGACCTCCACTGGATTTAGAGTTTTTACAAAATCTTGGATAGGATACATCCCTTGTGACCTCCTATG
Source organism: Procyon lotor (assembly GCA_028646535.1). NCBI lineage: Eukaryota > Metazoa > Chordata > Mammalia > Carnivora > Procyonidae > Procyon > Procyon lotor. Next base: position 27,503,083 of record CM053621.1, on the reverse strand, counting down.
GGTACGGCCGTAAAATAAGGTTCAGAACCAACACCAGCTACATAATCTGTGGGATGGAGTGGAAAGTTAAAATGCAAGTTTCCTTGTTCACAAAGTAAGAATTTCAATATGGCGGCAGCAGAGCGTGAAATCAAGCACGGGGCCCTTCCAAGTACAGGTCGCACCCACAAAGCCCGCTGGGCTCATGATTTATGTTTGTTCAACATTGCCTGGCTTACCAGTGTTATGTCGCGCCATTACTCATTGCAACAACTCTGAAATATTATTATCCCTATGAGGAAAAGGGAGATTAAGAGACACGGCTTAAGTGGCAAGACCTGAACTCATCTCAGGATTTTCCTTGGTGTCAACTGAAAAATTCCCAAGGCAGCCAGGCTTTTGGGTTTCCACAAGTCCCTTCTTCCCCTTAGAAAGGGAAAGGTTCGAGTTTGCTTTCAAGCCACCGGACAAAGCACCATGGGCTCTCTGGCATAGGTAAATTCTTCACTCCAATCTACCCCCTTAACTCCCGCTGCGCTGGGGGAGGGTGGTCCTGAGCACCATTCTGAGCTCGGGGGGCTGGTGGTCGTTTGGGAAGTTGGGCATATACTCACCTGTTCCCCTTGGGATTCCCTTCCGATCCAGGGTCATGCATGTGTTGACCCTGTTTCTTTGGGGGGAGTGTATAAGGGCAGGACAGGGCACCATGCTTTAACGATGGGTTAGCTTGATCCAACCAAAACGTGTATCTAGACTGCTGGGTACACTTTGGATTGCAAGCCCTGACACGGCACATGGCGAGGTTGGGACACATTCAGCAAATGAGTCAACAAGCCTCTCGCCTGGGTTTATATGCAGCATTTCTTTCCCTCTCTCCATGTGTGTATGTGTTTGGGAAGGTTAAGTGATTTTGAAAATATTATTAAAAACGTAATACCTGCTTTTTGTAGAAAATACAGAGAAGCAAAAAAAAAAAAAAGGGAAGAAGTAGAAAAAGAGAAGAGAAGTGAAGGTAACTCATCACTGGAGACAACAGTGCTAATAGTTCAGGGATCCTTTAAGATAAACTGATTTTTAAAAATATTTTATAAACATTGAAATGGAGCCATGACTTCAGTAAGCCACTTTTTTGCTTAATATATTGTTTTTATTTTATTTAAGATTTTATTTATTTGACAGAGAGATTACAAGTAGGCAGAGAGGCAGGCAGGGGGGGTGGGGAAGCAAGCTCCCCGCTGAGCAGAGAGCCCGATGCAGGGCTCGATCCCAGGACCCTGAGATCATGACCTGAGCTGAAGGCAGAGGCTTTAACCCACTGAGCCACCCAGGTGCCCCTTGCTTAATATATTGTGAACATTTTTCCCATCAGTAAGTATAAATCCATATACCATGATTTTTAAAAGCTATGTATAATTCTCCTGTACATGGGAAGGGTGGGGGGGCTCTAATGTCATCGCCCTCCAATTACTGGGCCTCTAGGTTTCTTCACATCTTTACTATTATAAGAAGGGCAGGGATGAACATTCCCATAGCAAAAGCTATGAGTCTGTCCTTAGTTATTTTTCTTTGGAGTACATTCCCAGAAATGTCTCATAATACTCGTTTGTTCAGCCAATATTTGTTGGGTGCCTTCTACGGGCCAAGCATTGTGCTAGATGCTGGGTTTTAAACAATGAGCGATTGAGCCATTGCCCGGTTTGTTTCATCTGACATCACATTCAGGGGCTGGTGTGGTTGGCAGCATTTCTAGGGATGGCCCTAATGCCCAGACATGTGACTGTTAAAAAAAAAAAGAGGAAAAATATAATCATTCTGATCACTAGTGAAGACATGCTTACAAAATGGGGAATTATTTGCAAGGCCTTTTGCAAGGTCACGTTAAAGGCTTGGCATTCAGAGCAAAAGGGATCCATTGAAACATTCCGAGGACGGAGTGACTGAATTAGATTTGTGTTTACTTTTTTTTGTGTTTTTTTTAAAAGATTTATTTACTTATTTATTTCAGAGAGCAAGCGAGCTAAAGAGCAGTAAGTGGATTTGACAGGAATTAGGATAAGTGGACTGAATTTGGTCTTGGCTGGGGCCCGGAGGGAGGGCGGCGGTGCCCTTCCCAGAGGGGGCGCCCCAGGGTTTGGCCAGGCGGAAGGGAAGCAGCCCCGTGGATGTGTGCGTCTGGAGCTCAGAGGACAGGTGTAGGCACGGCCCGCACATTTTTGAGCCATTCCTGAACAGCTGGCAAGTGAAGCCACAGGTACAGCTCCGGGGACCTGGGTGTGGGGGCTGGGGGGTGGTCCGGGAAGCAGGGATGACAGCCCAGGCCGCCATCTTGAGGATGTCTTGGAAGAGGACGGCAAACCTGAACAAAAGACAAAGGAACCACCACAGAGAGAGAGAGAGAGAGAGAGAGAGAGAGAGAGAGGTGGGAGAGGGCTGTACTGAGTAGATCAGGTGTTCCCTGTGAACAAGCCCCTCCCCCAATTCATATGTTGAAACTCTAACCCGCAGAACCTCAGATTGTGTATTTGGAGATAAGGCCTTCAAAGAGATAATTAGGTTAAAACGAAGCCATTAGGATGGGCCCCAATCCAATCTGACTGCGTCTTTATAAAAAGAGGAGATTGGAGGCTCTTGGGTGACTCAGTTGGTTAAACACCTGCCTTCTGCTCAGGTCATGATCCCGGGGTTCTGGGCTGGAGCCCCACATCCGGTGAGGAGTCCGCTTCTCCCTCTGCCCGCTCTGCCTGCTTGTGCTCGCTCTGTCATATAAATAAATAAAATCTTAAAAAAAAAAAAAAAGAGGCGAGTAGGAAGGGATATCGGGAATGGGTAAGCACAGAAGGGAGACCACAGCAAGACACAGGATGAAGTCGGCCATCGCAAGCCCTGGAAAGAAACCTCAGGAGAAAGCTTGACCTTGAGCCTCCAGACGGTGGGAGAATAAAGGTCCATTGTTCAAGCCACCCAGCCTGGGGTGTTTTGTGAGGTGCCCTGAGCAGGCTGACACACCCATTGAGCTGCGTGCCCTCCAGGTAGGCAGGGAGGGAGCCCCTTTGCACGGCCGGTGCCCACATATCACTAGCACCCACGTCCTGAAGGACACGCGGGCCCTCCAGTCCCTTGAGTCCCCATGCAGCCCGTGAGTAAGCATCCGCGGTCATGGCCAACACTGCTCAGGCCCCAGGGAAATGCTTCTTAACATCTCTGGCTCCGTGTTCTCGGAAAGACGACAGTGTGGGCTGTGCCCTCCTGACCTCAGAGTCGGGGAAGCAGGAGAAAATTGAGTGACAGGAACCTTAAGAGCCGGGGGGTGTGGGGGGGGCACATATCAAATCCTAAGTCATCAAATCCTTTCTCTCAAGCACAGTGATTATGACAGATTCTCCTGCAACAAAGTATTGTTTCCCTGTGGCGCTGAATGTCTCTTTTTTCCCTTCTCTTGGTGTTTTCCTGTGCATTTCTGGAGGTATTCACAGAGTAGCTTGTTATTTACAGCAATTGCACGTGTGGCTTAGGAAAATCTGCAAGATCAAAATGACTCCTGTTATTCTAAATTTGTTTACAGATAGGCGTGTACGTATATATAACGGGGGAGAGGCATGGTATCGATTTTTTACATTGGCAGCTAGTCGAGCATCGACTATTATGATTGTGAATCATCTTGGTTTTAGAAAAATATAATAAAGTTTACCAAAATTCCATTGCCATTTAAAAACACTAAAAACACTAAACATTTTAGTTTTATTTAAATAATTTTGGTCAGAACTTTTGGTATTCCCTAAGTATAATTCGGATTTTACCTTGTAACTTGGGTGGCCAGTTTTGAATTTTCGGAAGAAGCAATCTTGTGAAAGCATAAGGATAATTTTGATTTTTAAATTGTTTTACCTCTCCTACACACTTGTTTTTTTTTTTAAAGATTTTATTTATTTGACAGCGAGAAACACATCGAGAAAGGGAACACAAGCAGAGGGAATGGTAGCGGGAGAAGCAGGCTTCCTGCTGAGCAAGGAGCCCGATGCGGGGCTCGATCCCAGGACTCTGGGATCATGACCTGGGCCGAAGGCAGACGCTTAACGACTGAGCCACCCAGGCGCCCCACCTACACATTTTTGATGAGAGAATATTCAAATGTCATATACTTTGGATACAACCGTGTTCTTGACAGTAGAACATTATTTAGGTGAAGATTTTATTATCATATTACATAAATTTGTTTTTGCTAAAATTGAGGGAAGAAAAATTGTATGGATTTGACATATAACAATGTAGGGGTTACATCTGTCTTTGTTTTATTACTCATTCAAATGTTGCTGACCCAGCAACACAGCACCAGCCGTGTGAAATAATAAAGGTCAGTCATCTTTGATATTCTGCCTATTTCACTCATGCATGCAAAAAAGCCAGCCAGGGGTGCCTGAGTGGCTCAGTCCCACTTTTGATTGGGGCTCAGGTCATGATCTCAGGGTCCTGAGATTGAGCCCGAACTTAGGCTCTGCACTGGGCGTGGAGCCTGCTTCTCTCTCTCCTGGGGCTCCTGGGTGGCTCAGTCTGTTAAGTGTTTGTCTTCAGCTCAGGTCGTGATCCCAAGGTCCTGGAATCGAGTCCTGTGTCGGGCTCCCTGCTTGTCGGAAAGCCTGCTTCTGCCTCTGCCTCTGCCTGCTGCTCTGCCTACTTGTGCTCTGTCAAATAACTAAATAAAATCTTAAAAAATAAATAAAATTCTGTCTCTCCCTCTGCCCCCGCCTTTCCCGCACACACACTCTCTCTCTAAAAAGAAAAAAAAAAGCCACCCAATAGCCTATACACAAGCCACTGTTAAGTCTTACATGCTCAGCCCTCGGCTGTCATTAGAGTAGTAAGGAATTCTGAGAACATCAGCCTGCCAAAAATATTAAGAAACAAAGATGCTGTGGGGGTCGTTCTTGGTGCTATAAGAAAGCACCTGTCAAGGTCAGGGGACCGTGCAATGTACCTTTTCACAGCTCCTTAGCCTTGCTTGCCCTTATCACGTGTGTCCGCAGGGTTCTCACCCTGGGCCAGCGGAATGTCAGGGGCGAAGTGCAGAGTGTTCAGAGAAGGAAGGGTAGGTCGGCAGGATTGGCTGCTTCCGAGGGGTGTAGACGAGGCCTGAGGCTGTCCTTGAGGTTCTGCAGTCTGAGATGACAATTGTGTTTCGGGGTGATGCACCCCTGTGACCTCGCAGGAAGTAAGGGGTCAGGAGAGGATGTGAGAGGGCCCAGTACCCCCCTTGCAGGAACATGAGTGCTTCCTGGGTTTTTTAGTTCCTCTGTGTTCTTCCTCCAGCTTTCTCTCAGGACCAGAGAGTTTGAAGGCTAAAGGTCCAAGATCAGCCAACTGTTTGGAACTTGTATTAGTCACTCCTGGCTCCGGGAATGGCCCAGCTGGCCTTCTGGATATCTCTGCATTCCTAATGGGCTTCGTGCCTCACCCCACCCTGTACCCCCCACCCCAAAGCCCAGCCTTCCTGCGGGCACTCGGAGGATTGCATTATCCATGCCATTTCTTATGCAAATGTTGCTGCCGGGAGGACCATTCTTTCTCTCTGCTTTCCCTTCTGATACCTTAAAGTCATCCGAAAGATTAGAGCGTCTATGTCTTTTCCTCTTAGAAATTTGCTTTGATTACTCAGTGGAATTGAGGACAAATGCATCTGAGTGTTAGGACATAAACCTTTAGCGGGCTGTGGCTTGGCCGGCTTTGTGCAGCCGTGGAAAGAGAAGGGTTCTCCCACCATCTAGGACAGACCTCAGTTCCCCGTGTCCCCCTCGCTGTCCCACTATGACATACAATGCTTCTGACACCAGGGCGGGGAGTGGGGCTGGGATTCCCCACCCCAAACAATTCTGGGCAGCGCCAGCTGGGTGCCTTGTAATTTAACGCAATTCGGACACGGGCTACCTGGACATAGTGTCAGATCCCATGGGTTAAGGGCTCCATCATCCCCAGGGCTCCTCACCCCCACTGCTTCAGGAACCAGTCACAAGTCCGAGTTGTCCCCTATGCTTCTGACCCACTGGCTTAAATCGGGGGCTCCCGTGACCCCCTCGTCGGGTCTGACTGATTTGCTAGAGTGGCTCACAGAACTCTGAGAAACCCTTTACTTCCTAGATCTTCCGCTGACTATGAAAGGGTATCGCTCAGGAGGAGCCAGATGGAAAAGGTGCTCAGGATGGGACCTGGGGGAGGGCGCAGTGCTTCCGCGCAGCCTCCAGGAGCGCCCCCTCCCCAAATCTCCGTGTGCGCGCCTATCCAGAAGCTCTCTGAACCCCACACTTTTGGGATCTTATGGAGGCTTCCTCCGGTAGGCATGATCGATCCTTGACCCATTTCCAGCCCCTCTCCCTTCTCCGGAGAATTGGGGCGAAGGGGTGAAGCGCTGAAAATTCCAAGCTTCTAACAATGGCTGGGTTTTTCTGCTGAGCAAGACCCATCCAGGAGCCCAGCCACAGTCACCTCGTTAGGACAAAGGACATTCTTATCACCTGGGAAATTCCGAGGGATTTAGGAGCCCCGGTTGCCAGGAACCAGGGTCAAAGACAAATATGAGAGCAGAGGGCGCATCTAGTGCTCTTGTCACTCAGGAATTTACAAGGGTGTTAGGTCTGTCCCTGGAAAGGGGATGGTCCAGAGACCAGTAAGTGTTTCCTCTGATCTACCTGTGATGCATATTAAGCGTTTTATATTTCCACTTCTTATTCCTACACCACACGAATAGCTATTTTATTAATTAGCCAATCAATTAACTAATAACTTTACTTCCTAGTGCCAGGCCCCTAATAGGCACTCCCTAACGACTTATCAACTAAACAGGCAAGCTGACTTCTAAGAGCTTAGGTGAACTCCCCAAGGTCAGGCAGCTGGAAAAATCAGGGTGACGATGGGCTCCCACATCTCCTGATCATCTTTCTATTCAAGACCATGCCTAGATAAGGACAGGAAGAGGCTCTTGAGGCTTAGGATAATCTTCTAGATTGGAACCCGCCTCTGACCACTGAGGTCTGCAGCATCTTTGGGTCAAAACGCCGTCTCCCTCCAGTGTGTCTTACTGGGTTGTTTCCTTGGGGATCTGATTCTCACGGGGGGGATGTCTGACCAATTCGAGGAAGCTCCCCCGAGGACCTGCCTCACGGAAGGAAGAACGTGTCCCAGGACAAGAGACACGGCCCCTCCTCTCATTATGTTGGGTTTAGTTGCCATTTCTCCTTAATTAACTCACTTAGTCTTCATTAAACGTTACCTCCAGCCCAGCAGTAAGTGGAGACGGAGATGCTCACGTTTCTTGTTCATGAAAAAATCAGCCTTCGAAAGCGTTTTGTTTCTCTTCTCCTCTGACATTTCATACGTGCCTGAGCAGTTTGGGGCTCTCCTAATATGTATAAATGTATATATACATACATATAATACAGATGTAAAATAGAAAATACATTTTTATAAATAAATATATAATATAGTAATATATTATATAGTAATATATATATTTTTGCCCTTGGTCAAAAATCAATGAACTGATCACATAAACCGCAGAGCTGGTCTGATGGCAAAAACTCCGAGGACAGGTTTTTGAGGGAAAACACCCAGGAACGTCTTGGTGAGAAGTCCCCAGATGCGGCAACCCTGGAGCTGGTCCCCACTGCTCTCAGGAAACGTGCTACGGAGGTAGAGATGCTTGTCCTACCGAGTTTTTGCTGGTTTTTACCAGGAGGGGAGGCAGGCTGTGCTTCGGGACCCTGGGTCTTCAGCAGAGGAGGCTGGGTCATAGGGTAACTGTCACAAGCCTCTTTTTCAAAGAATATTAAATTCCGGAGAGAAAACATATGGAAAGGGAACCTAAGAGGCCACGAGAACCTGTTTTCACTCGGGCAACATATTCCTGTTCAGAGAAAGAGTTCAGCAGTTTTCAGAGTATTAGCCCCTCCATTGCCCTCATCACCGCTTGGCATGGCTGGTCTTCTTAATTTGGGGCATTCTCATCAGTGTGGTACCATCTTTGTTGTGGTTTTAATCTGCATTTCCCTAGCAACTAACGGGAGCCTCTTTTCATGTCTTTATGCTGTGGACTGAATGTCTGCATCTCCCTTCCCCCCACAAATAAAATGTTGAAACTGAACCCCCAAGTATTTGGAGGCAGGACCGTTGAGGGGTGATTCCATGAGGGTGGAACCCCCATGAATGGGATTAGTGTCATTATAAAAGAGATCCCAGAGAACTCCCTTGCCCCCCTCTGCCTTGGGGGGACTCAGTGACAAGGGACAGGCTGCAACCCAGGAAGAGGGTTCTCACCAGACATCTGGTCTACCAGCACCTTGATCTTGGACTTCTAGGCTCCAGAACTATGAGAATTAAGTTTCTGTTGTTTAACAGAATGTCTGTGGTATTTTGTAATAGCAACCTGAATAGGACAGCTTATTTGTCATCTATATTGAGGGTTGGTTTTAAAGATGGGATCAGTAACAGCATGTCTGTGTGAAAAAATCAGTGGTGGAGGAGATAGAGGGAGCAGGGAGGGGAGAGATGCCCTTGCGTGGGCAGGAGAGGATGGGGAACAAGGTGCACCTGGAGGGGCTGGCTAGAGCAGATGTGGCTGGTCCTTACAGGTGAGGCACAGACGCAGGTGTGTGGATGGCAGGTGCCGGGATCTGGTAGAGGGCGGAAAGCTCTCTTTGGAGGGTTTCTATTTTCTCAGTTAAGGCAGAAGCGAGGCCAACTGCGGAGAATGAAGAGGTCTGAGGTTTGAGGAGTGTTGGGGTGATCTCGGTGTGTGTTGGGGAGGTGGGGGGAGGCAGAGACGTAGAGCATGGTTTCCGGGCAGGAACTGTCCCTTGCAGGACGCACTGCAGACTTGGGGGACCAGCAGAATGTGACAGGCTCTGTCTGTAGTTTGACACCAACTAGATCTGACCTGGGATTCCCATTAACCAAATTTGGTGTCATTGCGACCCAGTCACCCGATCGTGTCACCTGGAGCCTCTCTGAGTGCTTCAAGTGTATTTTGGCCAGCGTCAGCACAACTGAGCAGTATGATTGGCAAACGCCTGAATTATTCATGTCTTTGACCTATTCGAACGAGAACTTCGCCTAAAAGGCTAAATTATTAAGCACCCGGGTGCAATCTTGCAGCATGCTGTCTAGAAAACCGGGACACAGTGAATTTTCTTGCCTGTTTTGCTTCTTAAGGGAGTTGAGACTTTACTAACGATTCACAATTGCTCCCCAAATGAAGGACGGTGATGCTAACAGGGGAAAATTAAATTCGGGAAACAAAACGTACTCGGCAGTGCCCTGGGAGCCCGTGAGAACAATTGGGCACTTGGGCAACACATACCCTGTGCACTGAGAGAAAGCGAGGCGAGCTATAAATGTAAATAAAGAGGGAATGACAATTCTGCAATCTTTAGTTCTGTTATTAATTTTTGGAATACATAATTAATACACACATCTAGATGTGCCAAAATTTTAATGATGGTAGAGTAGACTGTTTTTTGCTCTCCGTATAGGTAAAGATTTTAAAGCATTCCCAAAACCACAGATCAATTTAAAGTCTATTCCTGAATATTATATGTATTTGTGCAAAATTGCAGGGCTAAAAATTTCCATATAAACAACACTGGGCTTTCCTGATTTGTGCTCAAGAACCTCTAAGGATATTGGATATTATTAATGGAATATCGTATGCATACTGAAGCGTTTACAGGTGAAATGACATTCTGTCTTGGATTTTACTTTATTGTCCAGCAAAAAAGAGGATGGGCAGTGGGAATAGAACATGACTAGAAAAATATTTGTGGTTGATGGATGCACGGAGGTTATATTATTCTATTTTTAAAGATCGTATTTTTTGAGGGAGAGAATGCGCACGCGCACACACACACACACACACACACACACACACACACACACGAGTATGGGAGAGGGGTAGAAGGACAGGGACAGGGACAAGCATACTCCCTGTTGAGCAGGGCGGGAGGCTTGATCCCAGGACCCCAGGATCATGACCTGAGTTGAATGAAGGCAGACACGTAACCAACTGAGCCACCCAAGCACCCTTATTCTCTCTAGTTCTGTGTGTGTTTGGAAATTTACAAAAGAAAGTTTAAAAATACATCAAAAGACCCTCTTCTTAACCGAATTTAGGAATAAGCAGGTCTTACTCTCCGAACTAAAATTAACCCTCCATGAATTTCCCGTTTCTTGGACTCCATGTTTCGGTAGTTGCCGAGAGACCAAAGCCAAGATCGAAGCAAGGTCTCAAAGAGGTGTTTATACACCTGTGTTCATAGTGGATGTTTGTATGTCCCACGTCCACCAAAGCTGAACACGGAAGCCACCCAAGTATCCATCAGCCAATGAAGGGATAAGCAAAATGTGATCTATGTATACAGTGGAATATTTTTCAGCCTCGAAAAGGAAGGAAATCCTGCAATATGCTATAGCATTGGCAAGTTTGAGGACATCATGCTAAGGGGGACCGGTCACAAAAAGACAAATACCGTGCGATTCCACCTATGTGAGGTATCTAGAAGAGTGAAAATCATCAAGACCGAAAGTGGAATAGAATGGCAGTTGCCGGACTGGGGAGTTGGCGTTTAATGGGGACAGAGCCTCAGACTTACAAGGCGAAAGAGTTAAGGGATGGATGGTTTGGGGGGGCTGCAGGACAGTGTGAAGGTATTGATTACCGGTGAGAGGTACACTTAAAAAATGGTTAGGAAGGTAAATTTTATGTTCTGTGTGTAGAAATAGAAACACAATAGAAAAGGAGTAAAATAGAAATAGAAACACAATAGAAAAGGAGTAAAAACCAAGAGGAAGACAAAATCAAAATATCCCCCTTGAGTAGCAGAATGAACAGCTAATGTTCTAACAACCTAAGACTTGTACTCTTCTTTGAGCTATTTAGGGTTCATTCATAAGCACCTGTTGAGTGCTAGCTACCTGCAACACGCTTCTTTCTCAGCAGTGGGGATGTAGTGGGAAGGCTCCTGCCTTCCCGGAGCTTAGTGGCTGCTTGGGGAGACAGACGTTTAACCACTAACCGTGTGAATAAATATGACAAGTGACCCCAAGGTAGAGAATATGCCGGTGACGTGGCAATAAGAGTTGGGGTTCAGAAGTGGCTTCATGGAGGGGGTGCCATGGAACCTGACATCTAAAGAATGGGGTTCAGAAGTGGCTTCATGGAGGGGGTGCCATGGAACCTGACATCTAAAGAATGGGGTTCAGAAGTGGCTTCATGGAGGGGGTGCCATGGAACCTGACATCTAAAGAAGGATGCGCCAGGCCAGGGTTTTAGGGTGTGGTGGACTTTGGGGGCATGGGTGGTCCCCACACAAGGAACATATGTGGGCAGCCCCTGAAGGGCCCCTTATCCTAAGTGTGCTGGGAGGTTCTGGCAGTTCGCTAAGGCTATTCGAAAAGCCACGCCAAAACCTAGTAGCTTCGAACAACAATCATGTCATTCGCCAACAGTTTTGTGGGCTCACCCGGGGTGGCCCATGGACACTGCACGAGGTGAACACACTCTTGGTGGAGCATTGGCCAGGACTCCTGGGACAGCTAGAATGGGGGGCAAATTGTGAGCTGGTCCAGACGCCACTGTTTCTGCAGCAGGTATAAAGAATCGGCGGTTATTTCCAGTCTGCCCCAGCACCTGGGGGGTGGGGGGGCTCAGTCGGTTAAGCATCTGCCTTCAGCTCAGGTCTCCATCCCGGCTGAGCAGGGAGCCC
>CM053621.1:27474485-27490860 GCA_028646535.1 Procyon lotor | reverse complement strand
ATCTATCTATCTATCTATCTATCTATCTATCTATCTATCTATCTATTTATCTATCTGTCTATCTATCTATCTATCATCTATCTATCTATTGAGAGAGAGAGCACTTTGTTCTGGGACATAGTTAAGTTACTTGGAACTAGTTTGATTCTTTTGAGGCTTGCTTTTAAGATTTGCTAGGTGGGGGCAGGTGCTGGGTGGTGCAGTCTTTTGAACGTCCCACTCCTGGTTTCGACTCAGGACATGACCTTGGGGTCATGAGATCGAGCCCTGTGTCAGGCTTCAAGCTCAGCATGGAGTCTGCTTGAGATTCTCTCTCTTCTTCTCCCCTTGCTCCTCCCCGACTCATGTGTGCTTTCTCTCTCTCTCTCTCAAATAAATAAATAAATCTTAAAAAAAAAATAAAGATTCGTTAGGCGGAACTGGAGACATCTTTAGGGCCAATTTTGCCACCACTGAGGCAGTGCCCTTCTGAGCACCCGACTGGATGCCCGTGTATCATGAAGTTTTTTACTCTGGGGAAATATCAGTTATTCCCAGCAACTTAAGGGCTTCTGCCTGCTTAACTTCACGTGCTTTGTCCCTCTGGCCCTGGGTCATTTCCTCTTATGCTGAAGACTCCAGAGGGTTCCTGCAAATCTCCAGAGCTGCCTTTCTCAGCAACTTCTGCCCTGCAAATTCTAGCAGCTTTCACCTCCTCAGACTCTCAACCCCTGGAGACTGCCAAGCTCTGCCTGGGATCCCCTCCTTGCCCTGCAGCCTGGAGACACTTTGCCTCCCTCGTGTGCCCTCGCTCAGGGATCGCGGTCCTGAGCTGCCTGTTGGCTGGTGTCTTAAAACTGCTATTTCCTACATTCAGTCCAGCCTTGCAGGTGTTTAAGGCAGGAGGGTTAATCCCGTCTGTTTTCCCATCTTGGCCAGAAGTGGAGGAAGGCTTCACAATTTTTTAAAAAAATTCCAAGTTCTTGGAAGGGGAATTTTGGGTTAAAGTGTATAAAGTATTCAGGCTTTGAACAACAAGTAAAAATGAAATTTAAAACATATGTGTGGGGGGGGCACCTGGGTGGCTCAGTGGGTTAAAGCCTCTGCCTTTGGCTCAGGTCATGATCTTAGGGTCCTGGGATCGAGCCCCGCATCGGGCTCTCTGCTCAGCGGGGAGTCTGCTTGAGGATTCTTTCTCCCTCTCTGCCACCCCCTCCCGCTCTCTTTCTCTCTTTAATGAATAAATCTTAAAAAAAAAAAAAAAGTGTGTGTGTGTGTGTGTGTGTGTGTGTGCACCAGAATATTTATTTCCAGAGGAGCTCTGAGTTCTTCAGACCCCTTCTCTGTTAATGGGCATACGTTTTGCAGCCGCCTGTAGATGTCACCAGAGGAAGGCAAGTCAGAGGGGACAAAGTCCCAGAGTGAAAACCTTAGGCTACTGCAGAGGGCAAAAAATGAACAGGAAGTGTCCATGTCAAACAGGGAAGAGGGTTGTGTTTTAAATCAGGAAATTCAGTCCACAAAACCAAAATTTGTTAACAAGGTTATAGTGAAATCCTTATTTAAACAAATATTATTGTCGGCAACCAAATAAAATATTGTCCAAGTGAAGAGCAAATGAGGAAAGATTTGGTTATGTTTGGGTATTTGGACTAGTTTATTTTTTTAAAGGTTTTATTTACTTATTTGTCAGAGAGAGAGAGAGAGCACAAGGAGGAGGAGTGACAGGCAGAGGGAGACACAGGCTCCCCGCTGAGCAGGGATCCTGATGCAGGACTCGATTTCAGGACCCTGGCACCATGACCTGAACCACAGGCATACACTTAACAGACTGAGCCACCCAGGCATACCAATTTGGAGCAGTTTAATCAGGGTCAAATTTTATCAAATTCTTTTCAAATCTCGGTCTTCAGCTGGAGCTTAAGCCCATGTGTCTCGTAAACGGTCTTGTGTCTGTTCTGGAAAGTGGGATATCATACTTTATCACAGCTCCATTATTCAAGATGCTGAGGATACAGTGTTGATCAAGATACAAGATCCCCACTGCTGTGAAGAGGGACACTAAACAAACACATAAGCGAGGGCAAACACTGACGTGAAAATAAGACAGCAAATGGAGAGGCTCACGTTCTCATGACACCAGATGCTCATCACTAGGAAACCAGCTTGGAGATTTAATAATGTAAGTGTCTGAATCTCTTTTCGCAAAGCAGTTTGACATGTTTCCTGTTGAAGAGAAAGTTTCTTGGAGCGCCTGCCTGGCTCAGTAGGTAGAGCATGTGACTCTTGATCTCGGGGTCATGAGTTCGAGCCCCACACGGGGCACAGAGATTACTTAAAATAAATTAACTAAGAGAGAGAGAAGAGTTTCCTTCCAACCTAAAAGCCAACCAGCAAATGCAGAGGGAGATGTGGTGATTGCTGCAACACCCTGTTTGTGCAGGAATGAGGACGCGCCGGGCAGCGTCTGTGGTTCCAGCCTCATCCTCTGTGATCCAGTTTGGAGGGGGCACATTTGCTTCACACGGGCAGCACCAGGCCACCCCCGGGAGACCTGGGGTCCATCCTGCTCAGCTGTGTCGACAAACTGTGTGATCTCGGATGAGCCCGCTGCCTCTCTGAGCCTAGGTTTCCTCAGCTACGGGCATCAGGGGTCATGATAAGACCTTGCCCCTCAGAGCAGCACATGATATTCATAAGGAGCACACAAAGTAATGCTCGTAATGAACTTCATGCCCATGAAGATCTCCACACCTACCTGTTTATCTCTGTAACCATCGATTTACTTTTTTCTTTTTTAAGGGTGTTGAAATCTTATTAGAGCAGAGAGATTAGAGCAGTGAGGTCATGGGGTTACAAGGCTTGGAACGACCCAGCTCAAGTTGGCCCGATACCAGCTGGGTATCCAACTGGTACCAATCTGGTTGGATTCACTCTACACTGTAGGGCTTGTAGGACAGAGTTTTATTCTTTTCTTTTACTTTCCTGTTGTGAGCCAACAAAGTACGCTCTCCAAATCTGTTTTCTCCCCTTTGAAGGGAGTTGTAAGAAGTGTTTCCCTGGGGCACTTGGATGGCTCCGTTGGTTGAGCATCAGACTCTTGATTTCAGCTCAGGTTGTGATCTCAGGGTCATGAGATCGAGCCCTGTGTCAGGCTCTGCACTCAGGGTATGGAATCTGCTTCTCCCTCTCCCTTTGCTCCCCCTCCACAGCTCTCTGTCTCTTCTCTCTCTCTCTCAATAAATAATATCTTTAAAAAACTTTTTTAAAAAAGGAGTGTTTCCCTAAGTTCTAGAAGGCTACTGTACTGCTCGGGGCCGGGAGTTAACAATACTGAGTCGCACACACTGTCGGGTAGATCTCGTGTTAAGCATCCTTACCACACACACAAACAATAATAAGGTGTTTTTACCCCAGAAGCTCCAGGCATCAACCCAGCCGGTGGTGCTGGGTTGTACTCGTGACTTCTCACACCCTCCTGGTCCCCGGTGGGGGACCTCCCTCTTTCCCGGCTGCCGCGGGAGCACCGCTCTCCCTCTTGGTCACTCACTGAAGCCTCGGTGGCCCCTACTGACCCCAAGCTACAGGCTCCTCTCCCCGCGGCCACCCAGCACCCCGAGAGCAACCCTCAGGGACAGTGAAGAACTAACCTCACCTGGGAGAGGCCCGCCTCGGCCCCTGGCTCCTAGGGGGTCCTCTCTAGGCTCCTGGAACGCACCTCCTGATGGGAGTGTCTGTGTTCTGGGCCTTGGGCCACTGGAAGTTCTAGCCATGTGACTGATGTTTATTCACGCCAGAGAGAAAGAGAGCGGGACGGTTGTTCCAGGTGGCAAGACGTGTTCAGGCTACTGTAGGAGGGGCTCCCGTGGAAAGTGAGGACTGCTGTGATCTGCGCAGAGGCCACTGGGCCCTTTAAGGAGAGGATGAGGAGGTGGAGGAAGGATTGAGCGCAGGGGGCCTCAAGCAGTCAGGGGAGCACGAGACCGCCAAGGTGGGTGGGGTGTTTTATGACAGTGGGGTAAGTGGGGGGTCGGTCCAGGGTGTGTCCCAAACAGCAAATCCCTTGTCAGTTGGGAGCTTTTCTAGGAAGGAAGGGGAAGGGGGGCTCCGGCATGCCAGGGATGGGACCGGGAGCTGCTAGAAATCAGGCTGGTGTTTGCCCAAGACTCTTCACGCAGGAGGGAGACAGAATCCATTGTGTGGGAAGCTCGAGGTTCCCACAGGCCAAGGCTGAGGCCTGGCCATGAGGGGGCTCAGAGGAGCCTGCCTCCAGGGGACGGAAGGCGCCCTTGGGGGACTTCAGTCTGCCTCCTTTGCTCTCAGTGAGTCCTTCTAGAGAATTATCAAATCTGAAGGTATTTGGGGGGAGCCTCTCAAACTTGCAATGGGCGTCAGAAGTGAGGCTGGCCCCTGGGGACTGTGCCCTGTGACTCTGTTGTGGGCCAAGCTCCTGGCGTCCTGGGGGCCGGCGCCCCATCTTCGTGGGTGCTGGGGCGTGCAGCACGGGCAGCAGGGGTGAAGGCAGAACGGCCGGTCAGGGTGTGGACCAGGGAGCACCGTCACCCCTGCAGGGTCCTTATACCGGGGCGTGGGGGTCACCTAGCCACTCTGGACATACGTGCTGTTCCAGAACTTGAGGCGTATTTGCTGACCACAAGCAATGACTGCTCCCGGCTGCTGCTGTCTGTGAATCTTGCAGAGGGAATTTGGGGGGGGGGGGGTCATCCATTTTTCTTGCAGGGACACAGATTCGGGGGGGCCCCGTACAGAAAGCCCTGGATGCCCCAAGCCTAGGCCACTCTGAGGGTGCAGAAGCTTTGCTTTTCACATGGGGAAGACCCCATGTTCTCTACTTTTTATTTACTTCTCTCACCGCATTCGGTTTCTGATAGGTAGAGCTGGACTAAAACCCCAATCTGGGGCTAAATGTCCTAGTTTTGGGAGCCAAGTCCACGCTAAAAAGAAGTTCCCAAGCAGAAGATGTAGGATTCCAAGCACTGAATTCACATGACTTAAAAATACCCCTTTCGCTTTCCTTCAGACGATGCCTTTTTTTGTCCACAACATCACAGGCAAATCTGACAACACAGGCAAATCTGCACAACGTTCTCGAGAACATCAATCTGTCAAAAAATATTGTCCGACCTTGCAGACTTTACGTATGTTCTGCATTTTCTTCCCTCCCCCTTAAAAATTAATTCCACAGGAAGACCGAAGTATTTTCCTGCCTTATTCGTTGTCCTCTCCACCGAACAAATGTTCACACGTCTCAGAATCATTCAGAAAAGGACAAGACTACGTAAGTGTGAACAACTGAGATCCAGCCCACGTGCACACAGAAACCACTCACTTCGGATCTGAGGAAGGAAGGATCCTTCCGAAGCACACTATGGGGGCGCTGGGGGGCGGTGAGGGCACCGCCTACTTCACCCGGTTCTCGGAGGAGACAGCGATCAGTTGCGTGGATGTAGCCTCCATCTGTGAATTGTAGAAGATTTATAAAATGCTACATCTGGTCTTAAATATTAATAATCCCTTGAGGTGGGTGGTGACAATTAACCCCTCAAGGAGTAATACAAACACGTGTTTCTTGAAACGGGAGCTTCTCTAAGTCCCCCCTCCCCACTTCCAAAGAAGCTTCCATGAAGTTCGGGAGCAGAAATGGCCGGAAGAGAGAGGACACCATGAGGGGTTCCTCGAGGACTTGGTTCGCACCGAGGCTCTCGAGAACCCACTTTCCGGAAGGTCCTAGGTGTTCTTGGAGGGAGCCCCCAAGAACTAGAAGATGCAGTTCCTGTCCTCGAGCTGCTTAAAATACAACAGTAAGGGTTTCCCTAAAAAAGGGATAACCATTTTCCCAAAAGATTTTATTTTATTTTTTTTTTATCTATTCAGAGAGAGAAAGAGACAGAGCTCATGAGCAGGGAGAGGGGGCAGGGGCAGGGGGGACAGGATGAGGAAGGATTTCTCATGAAATCACGAAGCAGACTTCGCCCTGAGTGCCAAGTCCAACCTGGGGCCCCATCTCATGACCCCGAGATCACGGACTGAGCTGAAACCAAGAGTCGGACGCCCAACTGACTGTGCCACCCGGGCGCCCCAAGAAATAGCCATTTACGAAGAAAATGTAACCTACCGGCTCTTGAGACCAATAGTGAGGACAGAGGGAGGTTGACGGTCTGCATTACTTATTAATATTTACCCTCCTCCTCATAGCGAACATGTCATTCCTACCCCGTGGTGTGGGTTGAATTATGTTCTCCCTCAAAAAAAAAAAGAGCATGTCGAAGTCCTGACCCTCAGTACCTTAGAATATGACCGTATTCAGGAATAGGCCTTTGCAGAGGTCATGGAGTTGAAATCAGGTCTTTAGGGTAGGTCCTAACCCAATATGACTAGTGTCCTTCTAGAAAGGGGAAGTTTGGGGGGGCCTGGGTGGCTTAGTCGTTAGGTGTCTGCCTTCGGCTCAGGTCATGATCCCAGGGTGCTGGGATTGAGCCCCGCATTGGGCTCCCTGCTCAAGGGGAAGCCTGCTTCTCCCTCTCCCACTCCCCCTGCTTGTGTTCCCTCTCTCGCTGTGTCTCTCTCTGCCAAATAAATACAATTTAAAAAGGGGGGGGGTTAGACATATGCATGCCACAGGGAGAAGGCCATGTGCAGAGGAAGGCAGAGATCAGGGTGGCACATCTCTAAGCCAATGATCGCAGGAAAACCCTAGAAACTGGGGGTCGGGGGAAGGCCTGGAGCTGATTCTCCCTCAGCCTCAGAAAGAAGAATCCCTGCCCCACCTTGATCTAGGGTTTCTGGCTTCCATAACTCCCTTGCTCACTCTCTCTCTCTCTCAAATACATAATCTTAAAAAAACAACAAGGGCGCCTGGGTGGCTCAGTCTTTAAGCGGCTGCCTTCGGCCCAGGTCAGATCCCAGGGTCCTGGGATCGAGCCCCGCATCGGGCTCTCTGCTCGGCAGGAAGCCTGCTTCTCCCGCTACCATTCCCTCTGCTTGTGCTCCCTCTCTCGCTGTGTTTCTCTCTGTCAAATAAATAAAATCTTTAAAAACAACAACAACAATAAGATGTTATTTCCATAGGGGCGAGGGTCGACATTGCTGCCTAAGGACCACTGTCCCCCTTCGATGAAGTATTATTCTGACCCCTGTAACTGCAACCAAGAGACTATTTCTCCCCACCCTCTCCTTTGCCCCTTCGGGGGCAAAAATGGCCACTCTGTTGAGAGCAGAGCAGCCAAAGAGCTGGGAGCAGTGTTAACCTGCTCACCCCAGTAGGGGCCCCAGAAGGACCCCCAGAGAGAGCATGCAGAAAGTCCTCTCCGCAGAGGTTCAGTGCAGTGGGGGGGGGGGGTCTTGCCAAAAGCCCCCCATGGTTGGTTGGTTCTCCGAGAGAGCTGATTTTATTAGAACACGGGCGACTCTTGAATGCCAGGAAAGGTGACAAGGACAAGACCAGACAAACAGGAACAGGAGAATGTCTTCCCTCTGGTATTTACTTGAAAAGACAGATGCTTCATTTAAACGAGAGGTTGCTGCACTCTCGTTCCTACGCCGGGCCCGGGGGATTCTGAGTGGCAGAGTGAGTGCATCCGTGGGAAGTTCGACCCAGAGCTGTGCTCAGGGGACAGAGATGACATTATGTCAGGTGCGCATTTATCCTCATTCCTAGGTCCGTTTTATGCCTCTGCTTTCCATTTTCTTGGTTCACTTCCTTTTTTTTTTTTAGATTTTTTTATTTATTTGACAGAGAGATCACAAGTAGGCAGAGAGGCAGGCTCCCCGCCGAGCAGGAAGCCCGATTCTGGGGGCTCCATCCCAGGACCCCGGGATCATGACCTGAGCTGAAGGCAAACACTTAACCCGACTGAGCCACACAGGCTCCTTATTCACTTCCAACCCATGTGATCTTGCTGTTTGCTGCAAAACACAGGGAACCCACTGCTGAACCCAGTGGGGCCATCAATATGTCAGCTGTTCAGCAAATCTGTCATTGCTTGGAGTCGGAGCCGGCGCTGAGACCCTACCCTGACTCTCTGTCCCTTGCCAGGCCACGGAATATTCCCATTTTACAGATGAGCACACGAAGGCCCAGAGCAGCCGTCAGTGTCTCCACCACAGTTACAACAGCTGACTGATGGGCTGCTCCTCACACCGCACTGTTCTGAGCACTTTACCTGCATTAACGTCCCTAAACCTCCATCAGAGCTCGTGTGGGCATTGTCCCTGTTTTTCCAATGAGGAAACCAAGGCAGGTCACATAGCAGGAAGCAGGAGCCCTGGGATTGGGGCCAAAACAGTGTAGTTTCAGCGTGGCCCAAACTCAAGGCTTTCAAGCCTCAGCAGAGAATGGGGGGAAAGTCAGCAAAACGGAGAAAGGACAGCATAGTGCCCCCATCTGCTGGGTCTTTTCGCTCAATATCCCTTCCTAGTCTAGTCTCTACATTTGTTCTGTTGTCATGTTTTCTTTTTAAGATTTATTTATTTTAGGGGCACCTGGGCGGCTCAGTGGGTTAAAGCCTCTGCCTTCAGCTCAGGTCATGATCTCGGGGTCCTGGGATCGAGCCCCACATCGGGCTCTCTGCTCAGCAGGGAGCCTGCTTCTCCCTCTCTCTCTCTCTGCCTGCCTCTCTGCCTACTTGTGATCTCTCTCTCTGTCAAATAAATAAAATCTTTAAAAAAATTTATTTATTTTAGAGAAAGAGAGCCAAGGGGGAGGGGCAAAGAGACAGAAAATCACGATCATTAAAAACATGGCACCATTGTTTTGCAGATGGGGAAATCGAGGCTTGAGGGATTGACTCACAGTATGGGATAGACTTGGAGCCTAATCCACAGCCTTCTGACCCTAGCATACTTATCTTTACTCTCCGGGGACCAAGGAGGCTCAGGACCCCTGGAGGCTGCCTGCCTCCAGGCGGGTGTGAGGGATGGAAAGAAAACAGGACCGGCTCACTCTTTTGGCTCCAGCAGCAGGAACAGGACGGAAATTGGTATTTCACTAAATCGTCATTATTTTGTAAAGTCGGTGTAGCTGCCCTTTGTATGCGGTTCTCAGGCGGCGGGCGTGGGGGCGTGCGAGATTCTCACGGGAAAAGTCTTGTCTGGGTGAAGCCAGCTTTGGCTGCCGGATGTGTTAGACGTTGCCAGCGTTTTTGCCAATCAGGTGGGGAAGCGCGTGAAGGCAAAAATACGAAAGACTGTCATCGAAGCAGGCAAGACCCAGGAGGTATTTTATAGACTTTGCAGGGAATTCTTGGATCAAGCTCTCAAGTCGGAGGCTGGATTTAAGAGAAGCTGCAGAGTCTCATCTCTTCTGTCGTGAATGCATTTGGGACCCTGATGCCCCAGAGAACCCTTCGGTCATTCTCTCCTCGCCCCGAGGAGACCCCAGGTCCACACGGAGGAGGCCCCCAAGCCTGAGCTTCCCCACGTCTGAGCCTGAATGACAGGAGAGAGGGGAGCCTGACGCCGGCAGCCTCCCGGGCTTGCCTAGAGTGTGAACTTTGACTTGAGCCTCTATTGACTACGTTTTTATTTTATTTTTTCCTGATGCCTTTTTTTTTTTTTAAGATTTTATTTACTTATTTGAGAGCGAGAGCGACCATAAGCAGGGGGGAGGGGCAGAGGGGGAAGCAGGCTCCCCCCTGAGCAGGGAGCCCGATGCAGGACTCGATCCCAGGACCCCGAGATCATGACCTGAGTGGAAGGCAGACACTTAACGACTGAGCCACCCAGGCGCCCCCAAGCTCTCCTTTCAATAGCAACCATCGCCCCATCTGCTGGCCTCATCACACCTGAATGATTTTTTTTTTTTTTAAAGAATTTTATTTATTTATTTGATAGAGAGAGATCACAAGTAGGCAGAGAGGCAGGCAGAGGGAGAGGAGGAAGCAGGCTCGCTCCCTGCCAAGCAGAGAGCCCGATGCGGGGCTCGATCCCGGAACCCTGAGATCATGACCTGAGCCGAAGGCAGAGGCTTAAACCACTGAGCCACCCAGGTGCCCCCACACCTGAATGATTATAAACCCAGAATTTTAACCCAGGGTCCAGCAGCAGAAGTCTTTCCCTTTGTGTGTGTCGTGGGGCAAGGAAGGCTGAGAGGAGATAGAAAGGAGAGGTCAGACGTCTGATATTGTAAAAGGAGAGAAAAACTGGCTGAAAAGCCAGTCACTCAGAGAGGAGGGAGGTGGGGTGACCCGGAAGGTCCAGAGGCCCAAGAGGGGGAGCGTGACGCGGTCTAAGTCCCAGTCAGCCGGTGTCCACTGACCGGGAGGGGAGGCTGAGGCACAGGGATCAGCACGGTGGTTTCAGAGAGGTAAGTGGGTACAGGGAGGGCGGCCCGGGGCGGGCTCGGGCCGGTTCTCTCCTCGGGGAGAACCACCTTCCTCCCCTGTGGGGGCCAGGGGAGGGACAGGGGCCTGGCAGAAAGGGCACCCTTTTTTTTTTTAAACACACTCACACTGTCGTGCAGCCGTTCCCACCATCCTTCTCTGGAACATTCTCATCCTCCCGCACGGAGACTGTGTCCCCATTAAACACTCCCCTCCCCTCCCCTCCCCCAGCCCTGCAACCACCTTCCACTTTCAGTCTCTACGAATTTAACAGCTCTGGGACCTCGTGTAAGTGCAATTATACAGAAGTTCCTTTTTGTTACCGGCTGATTTCCTTCGGCATCATGTCTTCAAGGTCACCCCACATTGTGGCAGGTGTCAGGGTCCCTTCCTTTTGAAGGTTAGATCATCTCCCACTGTATGCACGGACCACATTTTGTCTCTCCGTCCATCCACTGATGGACACTTGGGTTACTTCCACTTTTTGGCTCCTGTGAGTAATGCTCTCTAAACACGGGTGTACAAATACCTGTTGGAGTTCTGATTTTCATTCTTTTGGGGTGTCTACCCAGAGCTGGAGCGGCTGAAGTTCCTTTTGTCTTTGAGGCGGGTCCGTGGTGCACAGGGGGCCGGGCTGCCTCAGCTCTAGCCCTGGACGAGGGCTGGGATGTGATAAGAAGTCACCTTAGGGGCTCCTGGGTGGCTCAGTCCGAGAAGCATCCGACTCTTGATTGTAGCTCAGGTCGTGAGTTCAAGCCCCGCCTTGGGCTTGGAACCTACTTGAAAAAAAAGTTACTTTACTCCTCTGGACAAGGATTTCCTCAACCCTGAAAAGGGATAACAATGATAGTAATAGTAAAAATCACAAATTTTGTGTATTGGATAGACGCAGCCGTCCATCGTGGTGTTTGTAAAATTCAGAGAAAGGGGGCGCACGCCTCCGCACGTCCACCAGGGGTCGCCCCTGCCCGCGGTGCCGAGTCGGTGGCTGGGCCACGCCGCCCTCCGCCCCCCACCAAGGCCCCAGCTCTCTCCCTTCCTCCAATCCCGTCTACCCTGCAGTTCCTTGTGTCTTCCTATCACAGGAGCAGAAAGTTCCCCAATTATCCAGGCCAGATCACCTGTGCCCACCACCCCTCCGCGCCCCTCCCCCCGCATACATTTCAGGCCATCCCGTGGCCATATTTATCAGGTAATTATCACCTCCAGGCTTTGGAGGGTCAGGTGAGGTCATCGCAGGGCAAGTACATCATAAACATTTGGGACAGCTGAAGTGAGTTTCTCTGGGGCTTGGGTCTGGTCAGAGCAACCTTCTAGATTAATTGCAGTCCCTGAGCAGACCTGGAGCATTTAAGGGTTCACCCGGCCTGAGCAGAGGAGACTTGGGTGAGAGGCCAGTGGGGACCGTGGCTCACCGTGAGAGGGGCAGCCGCTCCTGAAGGTCGGTCCATGGTCTCTTGATGGCCCGTCACATGGGCTCAGTGTGCCCAGATAGTAAGATTTTTCAAGAGCACCTGAAAATGCAGATTTTTTTTTTTTCTATACAAAATCTCCCAAATTCTCAATACTGGCAGTTAGTTATTTTTTTCAAACTCGGTGTGGGCCCATAAAAGCACTCTGCAGGCTGGCCTTGGCCCCATGTGGGAGCCATTTTGCCGCCTCTGATGTCAGAGACAGTGGTCAGTGAATCCCATGATGGTCCATGCCCTGTGACACTGACCGGGGAGATAACCTGGGTTTTAAGCTGTTTGGTGCCCCCTGAGACCCCCTGGCTTCTCCCACAGGGAGGTGGGAGGGGGTGCCCTTTGGCTGTCTTCCCCAGGACCCAAGCCAAACCAGTGACCTAGAGATGTCATTCACACCCTGTTCCCCTGAGCTGTCCAGCTTCCCTTCCTTCTTCCGAGAGACACTTGGTAAACCAGTCAGAGCATCTGCACCAGGCTCTGGCAAACAAAGAGCATCCTGGTCCCCTCCCTGTCATGAGGATGGCATTTCTGGGTGCGCACAAGGAAGCCACTCCCAAACGCCCCAAGAAACATCGACTGCTAATTACACAGGAATGGTCCCACCATCCCGAGAAAGGTCAACTCCATGATGCCCATGGATGGCGTGAGTGGTCCTTCCGAATGGACGGAGGGAGGGCTTGTCCTTGCAGCCCCAACCACGGGAGCCTGAGGCTAGCACATAGAGGGAAGTGGGACCCTGTCGGTTCAGTTGGAAAGTCCTGATGCTCAGCTCTTCACACCCACTCAGCGAGTGTGATCACGGCTGCGGGATCGAAATAGATGTGCTTGGCAGAGCGCTTCTTAAGGTGCCGAAATGAAATTTCACATGGCTGTACGCAGGGAAAAGCCAGAAACTCCGCTCCCCCACCCCACCCCCGCCACCGCGTCCAGGGGACGAGACTTCTTGCGGAGGTCCCAGTTTTGTTTCTGTTTCTGACCCCAAAGCAAGCAGCTGGATCAAACGCCAGCTGCCCCCAGAGGTAACCCATTTCCCTAATTTGGGAAATGTTAAAAAGCCGGATGCCAAAGGCAGCTCTTCCACGCCCCCTGCCCCAGGCTTGGCTTTTATGGAATGTGACAAAGTCAAATTTTAGCAAAGATGATGCAGCCGAGGGCAAACTAATTCTGGTTCTGTCTCTCTCTCTCTCAGTAGCTCCCTCAAGAACGGACCCCCCCACCCCCCACGCACACAGACGCACACGGGCGCACACAATTCCTTGAAACAGCTGAGGTTCTTTGCAGGAACATTCTCCATGATTCAGAAATTTGATATCCAATCAGGAGGAAGCTGTCCCCCTCGCCCCTCGTGACAGGTGAAGCTAACCACGAGCTCCCGCCCAGGCCATCTCGTGCAAGTGGGCTGAGTGTCCCGGGAAGGGAGAAGCTCGCCAGGTTTGTCTCTTTCTGCTGATGCGAGGCGGGGAGGGAGAGCTGAAGTAGGGATCTTTGTCCTCACCGGCAGAAACTCCAATCTTGTTTCTCTCTCTCTCTCTTTTTTTTTTTTTTGCCCTTGTCAGTTCTCAGCAAGAGGCTCTGTTCTCATTTCCGTTCCACATGGCTCAGGCCAGCATGTCCAATAGAACCTCCACCACGACGGCCGTGTCCTAAATCCGCACTGGCCAGTACGCCGGCCACCAGCCACACGTGGCTACTGAGCCCTTGAAATGTGCCCCGTGCAACTGAAGGACTGAGTTTCATTTTAATACCTTTATCTTGACATGGGGCTAGTGGCTATCATATTGGACATTACAGCTTTAGATCCTCGCCGCAGGCTTATAAGTAAATGGTATTATTCACCCATTTTACAGATACAGAAACCAAGTCTCGGAGGGATTAAATAACAGTTCCAGAGCCACGGAACTAGCTCTCACGTGGTTGCAGGTCTTTTGTTTGGGGGAATAGTGCTTAGGACGCTTCATCCTCAGCTGTCCCCGTTCCCCGACGGCCCTGGTTTGAGTGTACAAACAAAGGTGTCTGTATGCATGGCCTCCAAGGGTCTAGTCCTTCCTTTCTTTTCCCTTCCTTTAAAAAGTATCTTTTTCTGGGGCGCCTGGGTGGCTCAGTCATTGTCTGCCTTCGGCTCAGATCATGATCCCAGGGTCCTGGGATCAGAGCCCCGCATCGGGCTCCCTGCTCATCAGGAAGCCTGCTTCTCCCTCTCCCACTCCCCCTGCTTGTGTTCCCTCTCTTGCTGTGTCTTCCTATCAAAAAAATAAAATCTTTAAAAATATATATATATATTTTTCTGGTTACTGAGGAAATGTAGGTGCATGGTGGGGGGAATTATAGGAAAACATAAAAAGAAAAATAGTTATAAATCTTCCGACTAGATAAAACCACCATATGCAATTGCAGCAAAAAGAATAAAACACCTAGGAATCAATTCAACCAAAGAGATGAAAGTCCCGGGCAATGAAAACTATAAGACATTGATGAAACATATTTAAAAAGACACAAATGAATGGAAAGAGGCTCATGGGTTGGAAGAATTTATATTGTTAAAATATCCACACTGCCCAGGGTGCCTGGGCGGCTTAATCAGTTAAGCCTCTGACTCTTGGTTTTGGCTCAGATCATGATCTCAGGGTTGTGAGATCCGGTGTGGAGTCTGCTTGGGATTCTTTCCCTCTTCCTCTCCCTTCCCTTCTGCTCCTCCCTCTGCGTGATCCCCTCCCCTCTTTCTCAAATGAATGAATGAATGAATGAATGAATGAATGAATGAATGAAATCTTTAAAATATCCACACTACCCACAGAAATCTAGATTTGGTGCCATTCCTGTCAAAATTCCAATGGCATTTTTTACAGAAATAACATCCTAAAATTTGTATGGACTCGCAAAGACCCCAAAAAGCTAAAGCAATCTGGAGAAAGAAGAACAAAGCTAGAGGCATCCCGCTCCCTGATCTCAAACTCTACTGCAGACCTGGAACAACCGAAACTGTGTGGTATTGGCATAAAAGAGACGCATAGATCAATGGAATAGGATAGAAAGCACCCGAATAAACACACGCATATATGACCAATTAATTTGCAACAAAAGCATAAACAAACAAGTGAGAAGACATCAGACTAAAAAGCTTCTGTACGGTAAAGAAAACCATCACCAAAATGAAAAGGCAACCTAGGGAACGGGAGACTGTATTTGCAAACCATCCTTCTGACAGGGGGTTAATATCCCAAATGTGTGATATTCTGAGAGTCAGCCTTTCTCCCTAGGCTGGGTCCGTTTGTTTCCAGCTCCTTTCCTCTTCTGCGGATGAGCTTGCTGTTGGGGGTCGGATGCTTCTGCAGGAAAAACCGGGCACCCTCCTATTTCCCAGCCTCGGTTTGTAAGACCCAGGGTGCGTGAGGCCGTATGCTTTGGGGTAAAGCCTAAGGAGAATGAAGGAGTTCTGTGCAGGGGAGCTAAGGAAGGGGAGGAGCTAGAGAATGTGGGGCAAGGGAGCAAAGAAAGGGGAAAAGGGTTTGCAGGGAAGGGCTGGTTCGGGCATGGACAGAGGGAGGAGATGAAGGAGGCTGCTATGAGGCCCAGGTGACTGACCGCCACGTGGGCAAGAATTCCTCTTCCTTCTCGCCAGAATGCATCCCTGGGGCAAAGCCAACGGCATAGTGTGCTGGGGATGGGCCGGGAGCTCAGGCCGAGGCAGGTCTAGTAGGTCCCAATCACCCTCACACCTGCTCGTACAGGACACACCGGTCCCCACAGGGACAGCGCGACAGCAGGCGAGACCCCAAAACACGGGCAGGAAGCACCGTTTCTCCACCATCCACACTGCGGGAGCAACAGAGACAGCTATTTTCGAACAGAGTCGACAAAGTACCGTCAGAAGTGAACGTGGATTCCTCACTTCTGAACTCCAGTCCAAGCTCGTGTCCACGGGTCAAGCCTCAATGGACATTTTTTTTTTTTACTGACAAATGAGTTTTATTTAATGGCCGGCACCATGTTAGATTACAAAGCGTTTTTTAAACCTTTTGAAATCACTCCCGCCTGACTTCACCTAAAAATCAGGATTTTGGGGGGCGTCTGGGTGACTCAGTTAAGCGTCTGACTCTTGCTTGGTTTCGGCTCAAGCCGTGAACTCAGGGTCCTGGGATTGAGCCCCACGTCGGTCTCTATGCTCGGCTCGAGGTCGTTGTGACCCTCTCCCTCTGCTCCTCCCCCTGCCTCTCAAATACATGAATAAACAATTATTTAATTAATTAAAATAAATACAAATCTTAAATATTAAAAAATTTTTTTGAAAAATATCAGGATTTCTAGTCCTTTGGAAAACCAACGATCTGACCACACTGAGCTGGCGTTCGCCCTCCTAGCTACGTTGCCTAGAATAAAGTGTCAAGTGCCCTCTGATGACCCTTCTCACTTGGATTTGGGGGGGCGGCACCGAGAAGCTCCCCCGCTCGGCCACACTTCTCGTGACGTGAAATTCCCTTGATTTGCTGCTAAGCGGCGTCAGGATTGTGGCTCTCCCATATACCTTCCCCCTTATGTGTGACTTCATTTTTGTCTTCATCATTTTTTTTTTTTTTTAAAGATTTTATTTAT
>CM053621.1:27411941-27465402 GCA_028646535.1 Procyon lotor | reverse complement strand
CGAACAGGAGCACTGTTGACTCAGATGTTTCACACAGGAAACGGGGATGGGGTTCCCTGATTTGTTCCCTTCTTAGTGGCAGAGGGGTTCCTGTCTGCTGAGCACTCGGAGATGCCGCCTCTCCCCCCCTTGTCTGCTCCTAAAGCACTGGCTGACCTTGGCCTTGGGAGAGTTCCAGATTTCCTCCAGATTAACGAAGGGAGTCTTGTGCTTAATTTTTTTTTTTTAGTCTGATAGCTTTTTGGCTTTTTTTTTCATTTAAATTTTTTTCTTATTTTTAAATTGCATTAAAATACACAAACCAGGGGTGCCTGGGTGGCTCAGTGGGTTAAAGCCTCCGCCTTCGGCTCAGGTCATGATCTCAGGGTCCTGGGATCGAGCCCCGCATCGGGCTCTCTGCTCAGTGGGGAGCCTGCTTCCCCTTCTCTCTCTTTCTGCCTCTGCCTACTTGTAATCTCTTTCCTCTCTGCCAAATAAATAAATAAAATCTTTAAAACACACACACACACACACACACACACACAAACCAGGGTGCCTGGGTGGCTCAGTCAGTTAAGTGTCTGCCTTCAGCTCAGGTCATGATCCCAGGGGCCTGGGATCCAGCCCCGCATTGATTCTCTGCTTGGCAGGGAGCCTGCTTCTCCCTCTGCCTCTGCTTGCTGCTCCCCCTGCTAGTACTCCTGCTGTTCTCTTTCTCTCTCTGTGTCAAATAAATAAATAATCTAAAAAAAAAAAACCAAAAAACCCCACAAACCATGAAATTTACCATCTTGAGCATTTTTATTTTTTAAAAAATGTCTTGTTTATTTGAGAGAGGAGAGAGAGCGCGAGCAAGGGGGAGGGGCAGAAGGCTCCCCAATGAGCAGGGAGCCCGATGCAGTACTCGAACCCAGGAGCCTGGGATTAGGGCCTGAGCCGAAGGCAGACGGTTAACTGACAGAGCCACCCAGGCGCCCCTGTAAGTCTTCTTTGGAGAAGTGTCTGTTCAAGTCCTTTGTCCTTCTTTAAATTAGATCATTTGGGGTTTGGTCCTTATTGAGTTGTGGGCGTTCTTTAATATTCTCGATATCCACCTTTTATCAGACATATGATTTGTAAATATTTCCCTCAGTGTCACAAGTTGTTTTTCCACTCCGGTGCACAAAAATGTTCAATTTTGAGGCGGTCCAATTTATCTGGTTTTTTCCTTCATTGCCTATGGTTCTGCTTAATTTTTAAAAAGGCACTTTCTTGGAAACCACCCTGGTTTTCCCCCTAGGGTGCTTCGGGACATTCTGACACACATGTCACTGTGTTCTCCCAGGAAAGTCTTCTTTCCGAGTGATTCCCACAGGTCTGCCTTCTGTCCATCCTGGGAGACGGAGTGGCCTCCACGAAGGGGCCGGTGTGTATACAGACTTCCTACTAGGGTGGCGGTTCGCCTGAGCCCCCCACCCCACGGCCCACATCGATCCTGAAATTCCCCAGTTCATCACTGTCCTGGGGTAGGGCCTGTCGGAGAGAGACAGCCTGATCCTAGGACTGTGGCTCTTAGACTGCGCTCTGGGAATGCAGAATGCCTGGGAGATGGGCTTCGCACCAAGACCAACCCAGGACATTCAGAACCCCCAGTATCCCCCTAACCAGAGGCAGAGAAAGTTCCAGAAAAGGCCTCTTGAGCCGCCTCTGCTGGCTCTCACTGCTGTGCTCACGGTTCTCCATATGCGGGGGTTCGGGGGGTGGGGAGGCTTGAAAACGGCTCGTTTTGGCCAATCTTTTCCATTCTGGCATTTAATCATTTTCCGCCATAGACAGAATCTATTTTGAACTGCCTTTTCTCGTCTGTTTGCTTCATATATGTGGGTCTCCTGTGGGCTCCACATCAGAGATGCTTCATCCCCTGGCTCAGTCTCAGAAGCAGAGCCAGCACGTGGGGGGAGCTGCTCTCAGGCCCAGATGGTGCCCACGGCAGAGACGAGAGTGCCCCCCGGTTCCCTCCCACCTGCACATGGGACCAAAGCCAACCCCCCCACCCCGGCCCGGCCCGGGTCCGTCCTCCCAAAGCAGAAAGAGCTGACCTGACCACAGAGTCCCTTTTAAAGGCCCTTGCCAGTAGCCCTGGCCCTTGGAAACACATCCCACAGTTGCTTTCTGTTTCCCTGGGCTGAGATTTTGGTCATTTGTAGACTGGCGTGTCTTTAAATCGGGATTTCAGTCCACGTGCCCTTTCTGCTAAATCGGTACCACTTAGTGATGCTGGTAAGTGGCCAGCTGATTTGGGGGGCGGTAGGAGGGGCGGTTTCAGGAGCAAAGGCAGCGTGCCCTCTCCTGGGTCAGGTCCTGAGCAGCTGGGGAGCAGGGCAGCGGTGGGGGAGGTGGAGAGTCATCTGGACTCAAGTGCAGGGGGCAGCGGGAGGGGGGGGGTTTGCTATAAATTCACCACCGCCGTCCTCAAGGGCTCTCTGCACTTTGGGGCAACCTGAAGTCTCGTCACTCCCCCACACCCTGCAATAATTATTTTAAACTCTGCCTTCTCTCCTCCAACCTCTGATTCCTGTCCCCTCCCACTCA
Source organism: Procyon lotor (assembly GCA_028646535.1). Taxonomy (NCBI): domain Eukaryota; kingdom Metazoa; phylum Chordata; class Mammalia; order Carnivora; family Procyonidae; genus Procyon; species Procyon lotor. Next base: position 27,462,852 of record CM053621.1, on the reverse strand, counting down.
GCCAGTGGCTTCACCTCCCACTTCACAAAGGTCCTAGAATGTTCAGCCAGAAACTCCCAAAGCCCTTCTTCCAAACACGCAGACCGCTCTTACCTGCATCACCCTCCCCTTTATCTGCTCCGCTGTCGGAGCCTGCTCCCCACCCAAGACTTGGACCCCTCCCCTCCTCCGACCCCAAGGTCTCTCTCCCTGTCCGTGAGATCCTCTCCGATGAAACAAAACACACAAAGCCCTCCGGGGACCCCTCAGCCCTTCTAGCTAATGCCAGCTCTCTCTCTTCCTTTTGCAGCCAAACTCCCCCAAAGGTGTATCTAAATTTACTCTCTCCCATCTCCCATCCTCTTAGGAGACCCTCTTTCTGTCCCCAACTCCACTGAGGTCACAGATGACCACGTCTGCATCACTAGAGCCAGGGCAACTCAGTCCCTTCTCAGCTGTCCTCCTAGCCAGACAGATGCCGGAAAACTCTTTTTGCTCTGCTGGTGAAGAGGCCCCCTGCCTCATTGGACCTGCCGCCCGCATCTCTCCTCTGCACCAGGCTGGCCGCCGTCTTCTTTGATACCCTAATCGCACCCATGACATCCATTACAACCGGCCCCCATTATTTCCACAAAGAGGCTACAAACACTGAACTAGCAAATACCGAACCACTGCTCCCAGGGAAAATATGGGGTTAGGTTCCCTCTGGCCTTCGGTCACATTTGCATCAACTGATCAATACGTAATATCAATATTTAATATGTGCTATTGGTTCATTAACAATGAACTCACGACGGGCAGCCCCGTAGTTGACGCCTGAATGAAGCTTACCTAACGCACGTGTTTTCTCGGTAACACACCTCACAGACTTCCTGCACTTAGGAAAACTTTGGCCTTGTACTTGTGGCCATTTTAACCAGCCTAGTCACCAACGAACCAGCCTGGACACCACCGTGTCCCACCACAGTTGGAGGTCAGGACGCCTAAATTTTTCACCGCTCTTGGAACATCTGCGGATGTCTGCAAGATGCTGCAATCGTTGATTTGGGGGAGACAAATCAACCGATCACAAGTAGGGGATCGGTGAATAGTGAGGGTGGACGGGGCTCCTGTGGGCCCGTGAGTCTCAGGCTGAGGGTCTTCCTTCTCAGGCCTGGCTGTTCTCTGCAGGGCTGACCTTGGATGTCTTGGTAGAATTGCACATTTAACTGTCAAGCTGTCCTCTTGAGCTTGTCCTCCCCCAAACTGGGTCTGGTTCCAGTCCTGTTCCTTCCTGAGGGAATGGAGACACCCTCCAGCATGTCACCAAGCATCATCACTGACACCTCCCTGTCCCCAGTACCCATAAGAAGCGTCCAACTCCCTTAAGAAATTTCACTGGCTCACACCCATCTCTTGGACTAATGCGAAGCCGTCCTATGACCACACCGTTGTCATCAACCCCACAGATGAGGGATGTGCAATAACGAGGGCCTCCTTCAAGCCGGGCCCTGGGCTCTAGCTACAGCGATCTGCCGAAACAAGAACCTTTATCCATGTTGGATGGTGCCGAAACTGAGCAAGTCAAAGGCAAAAGCAAGGGCTTTGCCCAAGGCTACCTGGCCACTGAAGAGCACGGCTACCGGCTCCAGAGCATCGCTCCTCTCCAAATGGGTCTGGTTTGGGGGCAGGGGAGGAACAGAGAGAGTGGGGGTGGCCATGTGAGTGTCTGGGCCGTGCAGAAAGGATCCCGTGCCTGGGTCCAAGAGCGAGGCTGGTGGCTCTTCACTCCCGGTTCTCTGAGTCCCTCTTCGGCCCCAGACCCCAAGTCTCTTGGTTGCACTGCCAAGGAAGGGAAGATGGCAGGATGAAGAGGGTCGGGCTGAGCAGACCGTGTCCCAGGATGATGATCCAGACTCCCACGGACCTGCCGCATCGCCGGGCACGGAGACCACGGTGACAAGCCCTCCAAACCTCCTCCAAGAACGAAAGGCTCATTGTCCCATGGCCAACAGTGCTACAGGCTCGGCCGACACCTTCACCGAGCCAACATTGCTGCTCAGCTTCCTCGATGGTCCAATCCTGCCTCCTTCCCAGCCCATCGTCCTCAGGCGATGGCCCCAAGGACACCCGTAATGTGCGTCCTACTAGCTCATCTCTCTCTGCCACACCACTCTCGACTGGAACCATCCCATGGTCCGCTTTCTCCCGGGGGGTTCAGGTTGAGAGCCAGGCAGCTAGGAGCACCTCCTTGCTGGCATTTTCCTCGGCTCGCTTGGAAGAGGTTCGCAGGCGAGAGCACCCTTGTTTGGGGTGCTGTCCTCACATCCTGCCCTATAGAAAGCAGTGTATTATATTTGTCCTCACTTTGTCCATCCTCTAGCAGGGGTTCGAGGCCAGAACCCAGGGCTTCGACATGTGGCCCTGCTTACCACTTCTCCATCCTCTGGACCGTTTCTGAGGGACTCTGAGCTGGCTCACCTGGCTGAAAGGGGAGCTCTTTCACTCCACCCAGAGCCCCCCTGACATTTTCCAGGCATCCCCAAGACACTCACTCCAATTCTGAGGACTGATTAGCCTCCGCTAATCAGAGTGCCAAACCTTCAACCAGGATTTATTTCTGATTTGTTTTTTACCTAACAAATACATACCCAGTGTTTCGTTTGACCCCCAAATGCTAGTCTGAGTGTTTTTTAAATGTTAACTCGTTACATGTCAATGACATCTCAATAAAAGATGAATGGAATTTCAAATGAAAAAAGTGTTTGACTCACTGAATCCTTCAGCCTCAGGAAGTAGGTTGTCTACCTTTCTCAGAGGAGGATAATGAAGCACAGAGAAGTCGAGGATCTGGCCCACAGACACACAGCCGGTGAGCGACAGAGCTGGGTTTGAACCCAGTTCAGCTCCAGAGTTGGCACTCCTAGTCCTCACCTCACAAGATGACTGAGGCTTCTTCATCTCCGCCCCTTCTCGCTCAGCCCGCATCCGATGACCCACTCGTCCTGTTGACTCCACCTTCAAGGCAATTTTTTTTTCTTTTTTTTTTAATAGGCTCCAAAGGGGCACCTGGGTAGCTCAGTCAGTCAAGCATCTGACTCTCAATCTCAGCACGGGTCTTGATCTCAGGGTGGTGAGATGGAGCCCCGCGTTGGGCTCCATGCTGGGTGTGGAGCCTGCTTGGGATTCTGCCCGCCCCTCTCTGCTCCTCCCCCTGCCCCTCTTCTCTCTCTGGGGAAAAAAAATAGTAAGTAGGCTCCATGCCCAAGGTGAGGCTTGAACTCACCACCCTGAGACCAAGAGTCGATGCTCTACCAACTGAGCCAGCCGGGCACAGGCTCCGCCTTCAAAATTCATCGTGCACCTGCCACTTCTCACCCTCTGCATCCGTGCACCCTGTGGGTGGTAGTCTCTGTCCCCTCCCTCCCGTATGACAGCAGTCACTTCCTCGCCGGTGCCCGTGCCTCCATCCCTTCCCTGCCTCTGTCTCCCCAAGCTCTGTCACACGGCAGCTCACGTGGCAGCCAGATGTCCTTTCAAAAATGGAAATCTTGGAATAAAGTTCTGATTCATGCTACACTGTGGGAGAGCCTTGAAAACATTATGCCGAGTGAGAAAAGGCAAACACTAAAGGACAAATATTATAGGGTTCCACTTCTGTGGAATATCGAGAACAGATGAATCTCCAGACAGAAGTAGAGCAGAGGTTACCAGGGGCTGGGATGGACACGGGAATAGGGGACTTGTCCCTTAATGGGTACGGAGTTTCTGTTTAGGGTGATGAAAATGTTTTGGAAATGGATATTGGCGATAGTTGTATAATATCGGGAACATAACGAGTGCCACTGAGCGGTACAGGTAAAGGTGGCTAACGTGGCAACTTTCATGTTGTATGTATTTTACCACACTTCAAAAAGAATAATGTCCCGGGGCGCCTGGGGGGCTCAGTGGGTTAAAGCCTCTGCCTTCGGCTCAGGTCATGATCTCAGGGTCCTGGGATCGAGCCCCACATCGGGCTCTCTGCTCCGCGGGGAGCCTGCTTCCCCCTCTCTCTCTGCCTCCTTGTGATCTCTCTCTCTCTGTCAAATAAATAAATAAAATCTAAAAAAAAAAAAAAAAAGAATAATGTCCCAAACCGATAGGATACCAACACTCTTTGAATTGTATACTTTAAATGAGTGAATTGTATGGTACATGAATTATATCTCAATAAAGCACTTTTCAAAAATAAATGGATTACCTTACCTGGGACCCATGCCCTCTTGGGGTGAAATCCTAACCTGACCAGGCCCTTGCCGATCTGCTGGCCCCAGTGCCCTCTGACGTCCTCCCCTCATACCTCACTTACCCTTCAAATTACTTGGGCCACGTAGCCCTTCCTCCAGTGCACCAAGGACACCTCCACCTCACGCCCTTGCACGTGCTATAACCCCTACATGGAGTTCTTTCCTCAAGTATCTGCACCTTCCACTCCTACTCCCTTCGGCTCTCTTCCCAAATTCCACTGTAGACACCTTCCAATTAAATAGCAGGCACACAACCCCATCATTTTCTGTTCCTTATCTTGCCTAACGTTCTTCTTAGCACATTTTGCAATCTGAGTATTACAAATTTTTTTTTTTTTTTTAAATCCTCCATCTCCTCCAACTGGGACCTTAACGCTGAGAAAGGAGGGACTTTGTTTTAGTTCCCAGCCCCTAAAATAACACCTGGTCATGGTATGCGGTTAACTAATATTCGGTGGGACAATGAAGAGGGGCCAACTATTGTGGTTTCCGGGTGCTCCATAATGTCTTTAACCAGTTTTTACTACTATTAACAATGTCGCGATGCATAGCCTTGCATTTAGGTCTCCAGTACATGGTAGAGTACACCTGCGGGACAAATTCTCACAAATGGAACGGATGCCTCACAGGGCAGCTGCATGTTTGGGCCTGATAGATGTTGGAGATGGTCCTCCAAAGAGGGCAACAACCATCCCGCGGTTGAGCATCCCAATGAGATAGAGAAACCGAAGGGACCCCATGAACGACTGCCTTTTTTGCTCCTTTCCTGCATCTGTTCTTGCTAGGACCTGCACCTGCACATGCCCTATAGGACAAACCCTGTTTGTCCTCCTTATAAAGGTCAAGGAGTTAATGATCTCTTGGGAGATCTCCAGCACAACCGAAAACATCTAAGCGGTGACCGGGCAAGGTGTTCATGTACATTTTCCAAGACCACTGACTCACCAAGACCCCTGGCTCCAGGGCATAAATGACTTACGGGGGACACCTAACCACTCCTCTTTGTTTTGACCAGTTCCCGGATGCCTGGGAAGAAACACACAGTGGACCACAGTCCTTGATCAAAACCCCCAACCCCAAGCAAAGGTGAGACTCTCTCTCCTTTCCTTTCCAGGTCCCCCTGTGCTCTCTCTACATCTTCAATAAACTCTGCTCTCACTTCCTCTCAGCTCACATTTGATTTCTCTCCTGTGCACTCGGCTGGTACTGTGGGACCCCCTCTGGGTCCTCAGACTGGCCACCCTCTGTCACCACCAACCATGTAGACTTTCCCTACACCCTAAGCAATAATGTACTACTTTCTATCTTTGCCGATCGGAGAAGTAGAAAATACCGTTTCCTTCTAGTCTGAACCTGTATTTCTCATTCGGAGTGAGGTTGATCATGGTTTAAAACCATTTGCTTGATCTATCGAGCCAAGGCAAATCCAGACAATAATTATTTTAACTAATCCCCTATTAATGAACCTATGTGTTATTCCAATTGCTCAAGATTTAAAATAAAACTCCAACACACAACTCATTCAGCTTGGCACATTTATCTGGTGAGCTCTTTAACTAGAAGTGGAATTCCTGGTTCAAAGAATATGCCCATTTACATTTTGGATAGATATTAGTTTTCCAAAGACTGTTCCAGTTTATTTCCACTAACCAAGCATGAGTGTATTTCGCTGCCTGGGTTATAATCGCTTACGCTCCCAAAACAAAGCATGAGAAGGTCTGGTCCCTGGACTCTCGCTACTTTGGATTTTCTTCATCTTCTTTGTTTTCCCGGAAGCATTACTTAATGTGCAAGAAGGGACCCACCCTGCCCAAAAAGAAGCCTCGCCTTTGCTCTCCTTCTGGGAGGTGATCTCAAAACCCTTGGAATGTCCGGCCTTATAAAAGTGTTTTTTCTTTACCTGGGGGCCTTAGACCATGCCAGAAAGTGTAATAATGCGATTTAGGCTTGACCACGCGATGTCAGCCCAATCTCTGGAGGGGCCAGAGATTCAAGGTCAGCCACTTGGCGAGTCCACCATGTCAATGTGATAGAGCCCCAGGAAAGTCTCTGGACCCCAAAACTTGGAGGGGCTTCCCTGTATGTTATCACCTGTCTCTGCTGGGAGATGTTAGCCCTGTCCTTGACTCCACTGGGAGGGGAGAACTGGAGGCTCCATTTGTGGAATTCTCTTGGACTCTGCACGAGGAGCCTCTGCCCTTGGCTGACCTTAATATGTATCCTTTTGCTGTAATAAACCATAATCATGAGTGTCATGGTTTTGCTGAGTTCTCTGAGTCATTCTGGCAAATCAGTGAACTTGACGTTAGTTTTAAGGTGCCCCGAACTTGAACTTCTTGCAAAAGTTTGGTGGCCCACATAGACATTTGTGTCTGCCTCAGTGTGCCTTTCGGGGGCCCACTCCTGGTGCCTGTCCTTTCCCAAATGTATCAATTTGAGCTATTGCTCTATCCCATGGGGCTCCCAGAGACTCTCTGGGGTGTGGCCAGGGGGGCACCCTCCCCTGCTGGCTTGAGACTTAAAATCTTGGTGCCTTAAAGTGCTCAGCTGGCCAGGACTCCTTAAAGTTGTGGACGACTGAAAACAGGCCACACGTCCAAAAGGAGGAGAATGGCACAATAAATTATGGTACATCTACCAGATGGGATGTTACGCAGCTCTTAAAAATAACCACCACGAGGACTGCAGCAATATATAAAAAAATGCCCACAACATTTAAAGTCAAACAAGCAGAATGCAAAGCTTTATCTGTGCCGCCTGGAACTGTGTAAAAATGTGCCTGCAAGTGAACAGAACCGGACGGAACACAGGATAGAGCAGAGGTTGGCGGGGATGATTTTCCTTTGTTCCGTCCTTTGTTGGCGGTGGTGCAATTGATTCAATAGAGGGAATGAGTTCAGAGGCTCCCCAGGAGAGAAATGGGGTGCCCTCATGCCATGCCTCTGCACTGAGGACTGTCAGGGAGGGGGCCTCGTGACTCCTGCGACGCTCTGCACGTGAGGAGGCCGGGAGGTCACGTCCAAGGGCTCCCGCGTGCCCCGAAGCTCACGGCTGACATCGCCACCTGTGCTTCCTTCGGCGTGATATGTGTCCCACCTAATTTCAACACAGGTGGCGCATGCGTGCGTGCGTGTGTGTGTGTGTGTGTGTGTGTGTGTGACGGTGATGGGTTTTATTATGGTAAAATACACCTAACGTGAAATTTTCCACTGTAGCCATTCATGAAGAGTACAAGTCAGTGGCATCCTTCGCCACCATCCTTCCAACAGATCTTTTTCATCTCCCCAAATTGAAACTCTGTATCCATCCAAGGACAACTCCCCATCCCCTGTCCCCAGCCCCTGGCACTGACCATCTTCCTTTTTCTATGGATCGGACTCCTCCAAAAGCTCATCTAAGTGCGATCCTACAGTTTTGGCCCTTCTGTAGCTGGCTTAGTTCACTTGGCACAACGTCCTCCAAGTTCACCCAGGCTGTAGCACGTATCGGAATTTTGTTCCTTTTAAAATCCATGGTGTGGATTTTGTTTATCCATTCATCCCTGATGCACATGTGGGCTGGTCCCATCTTTTGGCTGTTGTAAAGAACGCCGTTATGAACACGAGAGTACAAATATCTGAGTCCCTGCTTCTAATTCCTCTGGGTAGATACCCACACGTGGAATCCCCCAGACAAGCAGGTTTTATTTTCTTTTAATTTACATTTTATGTATTCACTGAATACACTGCTTTTGTTATACAATGGATATCCGTGAACAACCATTATGTGCCAGATAGTACTTCTGAGCCCCGGGGATACACATCAGGGAACAAAACCCAAAACGGACACTCAGGGAGTGTCCGTTCTAAAGCCCAGAGACAGACAATAATGCATAAAACTCTTAGGATGTGACAATGGTATGAGCAGGGGAGGGTTTGGGAAATGCTGTTAGAGGATACTGAAACACAAAGCTTTTTCCTTCCTTCTGAGGTTTCTCTCTTGACTCGTCATGGTGTTTTTCATTTGCTACTTAGTATCATTCTAAATAAAGAAAACTCAAAAATCTACCTTCAGGGTCCCCTGGGTGGCTTAGTTGATTGAGTGTCTGACTCTTGGTTTCGGCTCACGTCCTGATCTTGGGGTTCTGGAATCAAGCCCCATGTCAGGCTCCATGCTCAGCGGGGAATCTGCTTGGGATTCTCTCCCTCTTTCTGCCCCTCCTGTTCATGCTCACTCTCTCTCTCTCTCTCAAATAAATAAATAAATATTTTTAAAAAATCTACCTTTAATTCACTGATGAGTAAGGAATTATTGAAAGGAAAAGGTCTACGGGCTGCCTGATCTTTCCCTCGCCTTCCATGCCATCATTTTCAAGATAGTTGGGTGGCTAACACAGGGAGGTCAACACAGTAAGAAAGATGTGACAGGGTTCCTTGGATGTTCCTGGTTCTTAAATCACCCTTGCCTGCTTTCTGCATTGGAAGCAAGTACAGGTCCGAATGCCAAGGTCTCTGGGCTGTCAGCATCCCTTCCTATCAAGCATTAGCTGTAACATGCTTACCTGATCCTAGCTTTGAATCTCACTGAACTGCCACATGCCACAAAATGCCACATGCCGTGGGTCCATTGGAGCATCCGGAATGTTCTTCAGCAACCTGGCAGCAAACAACCACAGACATATTTATTTCAGGTATCTCTTCCGTTTGCATGCCCCGTGAAACCTCACCCAACACACACGAGTTCAAAGGGAAAATTGCTAAGGGTTTCAAAATGGTGAGTTCTCAGCATCCAACCAAACTTGGGACTCCTCTGGGCGTGGGGCCCTGCCCACTGCACAGGTTGTGGTTGGTTTGTAACCCTCCCGGGAGCTTCCCTAGTGTATAACCTGAAATCACCCCCCCAACTCGGAGGGGGAGCCTAAAGAAAGAGGCAGGCTACTCCAGGTGGGTGAGTGACAGCTTTAATAAGCCAAAGGAACTTATATATGAGGTTGTCTCAGGCAGTAGCAAGATACAATGGATCCTTGCACTACCCGCCAAATCTTAGAAGTTTCTAAACAGGCCTTCACTGTGTTCAGTCTCATATACTATGCAGGTGTTCTCCACACACATCATTATCTCAAGACTATGACCTTGGAGCAGCGTCTGGGAACAGGAAAGGCAAGCAGAACCCATATTCCAAGGCTGGGGGAAGGGGTAAGGAGCCGCCTCCGCATACCCTGGTCCATTCAGCTCATGGGTCAATCAGTGGTCACGTTTTCTCGATGACATTCCTCACCAGTCATTCACCCATGAAGCCAAGTCTACTCTGTTGATTCTGCTTAGAATGGGCAGCTTAAGAAGGAAGGAGACTGTGTTGGGAGGGAGGCAACAAGGAGACTGGGCGAGGGCATTTCTCCCGGTGGCACTCTGAACACTTACAGAAGACTAATGGTACCCAGGGCAAGAGCCTATCTGCACTGGTCTGTGTGAAAGAAGAAACTGCAAAACATTTAAAAATGTCCATTGGGGATTCAATTCAAAGATCCGGTCACCATGAGCAATAAGTCACCTCTCACTGCCCGGAGGAGCAGGCAAGAAGACATCATGCTGAAAAATTGAAAGAGTCACATCACTAAGTACTGAAAAGACGCAGGGAAACAGGGACTCGCCCCTTGCTTGGGGGTTGGATGGGGTGTAAAAATCACTTCATTCACTCCCAGAGCAATTGGCAATCCACGGGGGCTGGAGGATGCTCAGACCTCACTTGTGTTTGAAGACACATTGTGTTTTCACTTGTGTTTCTAGACACATTCTAGAGAACTTCTTGCATGGGGGACCAGAACAAGGTGCAGAGATGTTCATGGCAGCATTGTCTGTAATAGAAAAAAAAACCCCAAAAAACAAAAAACAAAACAAAACAAACCTAGAAACAACATACATGACCATACTTTTAAAAAACCAAAATGGAATATTAAGATAAAGGACTTATTTAAGGCAGTTAAAACGAACATCCATCAAGAACAAATCTCAACAGGATGTTGGGTTAAAAAGGCAATTTGAAAACCCTGCAGGGTGAAAATGTACATTTGAAAACATAAAAAGCAATACTCTTTATTGTTCATGTCTACTTACCACGGCAGTGGAAGTATGAGAGCGTGGACAGGAAGGACACAGGCCAACTTTAGGGTAAGGGTTGCATCCAGAGAGAATGAGATCCAGGAGGGATGCAAAGAGGATTTCTTAACATAAGAACCGGTAACATGAAAAACAACAATGTTAACATATATTAATTCTGGGAAAGGGGGTGTACACAAGTGTTTATTTTACTCCCAATAGTTTTCTGTAAGTTTGAGCTATTCCATAATTTTTAAAAATTAAAAAAAGGGGGCGCCTAAGTGGTACATTCAGTCAGGCATCTGCCCTTGGTTTCAGCTGAGGTCATGATCCCAAGGTCATGGGACTGAGCCTCGGGACAGGCTCTGCGCTCAGCGGGAAGTCTGCTTGGGATTCTCTCTTCCTCTCTCCCTCTGCCCCTCCCCCCCACTCTATCTCTAAAGTAAATCAATAAATCTTAAAAAAAAAAAAAAGGCAGTGTTGAAAAGTTTCCTTTTTTGTTTTTCACTCCTCCCCTCCCCAGACTCACCTATTAAGCCGAAGCCTGGGGTGAGGTGGGGTGACAGGATTGGGGACGATGGGGTGGAGAATGAAAACTGGCGGGTGGCAGAGAGGTGAGACCCACCACCTCCTTCGCAGATCCCGTTTGGCTCCACCCCCGCCCAGGTGTATCCATGGCAACCAGGGTCAACTCTCTCGCTTGGACCGGTTTCCAAGCCGGGCTCCTGGGCGCCACCTCGTGGTCTTTCTGGTAGCGCGCTCTGCAAGGGGTCCCCAGGTGTGAGTCAGAGGGGTCACCTTGAGGGGCACCCCTAAAAAATAAAGACCACCGTCGTCCTGTCGCACTGAGTCCCTTATAGCTGCCTTTAGGGCTGTGGTAATTCATTTCCGAAACGTCTCTCATTAAAGTTGGGATGCAGCCATTGACCACCAAGGGTTTAGGGGGTGTCTCTGGGTGCCCCGCACAGCTCTGGATATTTACAGGTACATGTCTTCATGGGGACCCCCATAGCTTGCGGTTACAAATCTCTTAGAGACCCCAAGAGAACACAGGCTTTAAAACATGCTAGTGTGGACCTCTCGACAGCATAAATCCGTTCTTTTCCATACTTTTTTTTTTTTTTTGAATTTGCTTTACTCTAAAAGTAACATGAATTTGTAGAAAGCTTGGAAAATCATCTCACCACCCACACAGAACCAGAACTAACATTTGGGCTTTATCTTTCTAGTATCCCTCTGCTCCATTCATTTTTGAGGGGTTGGTTTCTTACAAAATTGGAAATTCCCAGGCTCAGAATGATTTTCCGCCTGACAGGTAGACCCGGGTTACAAGCCCAGCTCCTCAGCTTACCTGTCACCTCAGGCAAATGAATGGACTTCTCCATGTCTCAGTCTTCTGACCTGTAAAATGGGAATATGTTCACTGCACCTCATAGAGTCATTGGGAAATTTTCAACGATGTGGTACAGATAAAACTTCCAGCGCAGCTCTGAACGCATAGTAAGCAAAAGAGCCTTATCCATGGCTAAAATTACAGCAGAGCAGAGCATATGTAATTACAATATTCCGCAACCCACTTTGCTCACTTAAACACAGCATACACAGTTTCCTTATGCAAAGGAAAAACTTAAGTTTTTTTCCTTTCTACTTCGGGGGAAAATCCCATTCTCCTTTACTATGTCCTTTGTCTATGAGTCTCTCTTTTGCTGCTCACAGAAAACACCACATCGCTGACGATTCTGGTCCCCAGACACGGGGAGGTTTTTCCTACACTGAGCAACTCTCTGAGACACCAGCTGGGTTTCCTCTAATTTCATTCAACCTTGGCACCACCCCCAACCTGGAGATGATGTCAGATCCCCCAGGGCTAAGGGCCCAACCCTGAAGTTAAAGCCACAAGACCGCCCCTCCCCCAACTTCAGACGGCAGTCTCAAGTCTAGATTGTCTGTCCCTTGTGTTTTTGACTAACGCGCTACTGATTGGAGGTTCCAACGACCCCCTCCTTGGGTTTGATTAATTTGCACAGAGTTCAGGGAAACCCTTATGATTACCAGTTTATTAAAGGATATGGATATTATTATATCACTAAAGGCTATTAAAAGCAAGGTCTGGAAGCGTCTGTCCCCGTGGAGTTGGGGTGTGTCACCCTCCCAGGGGTCTGGAAGTTCCCTAAACCCCCATACTATTGGGGTTTTATGGAGGCTTCCTCATGCAGGCATGATCAATGATTTTTTTTAAAGATTTATTTATTTTAGGGGTGCCTGTGCGGCTCAGTCGTTAAGTGTCTGCCTTCGGCTCAGGTCATGATCCCAGAGTCCTGGGATGGAGCCCTGCATCGGGCTCCCTGCTCAGCAGGGAGCCTGCTTCTCCCTCTCTCACTCCCCCTGCTTGTGTTCCCTCTCTGGCTGTCTCTCTCTCTCTCTCTCTCTGTCAAATAAATAAATAAATAAAATCTTAAAAAAAAAAAAGATTTATTACTTGAGAGAGAGAGAAAGAGAGAGCTCAGGGGGAGGGGCAGAAGGGGAGGGAGAGAATCTCAAGGAGACTCCACACTGAGACAGAGCCCCCATGTGGGGCTCAATCTCACAACTACTGCCCCTTTCATGACGGGGCGAAATCCAGACAAGGATGCTCAACTCACGGCACCACCCAGATGCCCCAGGCATGATCAATTATTAACTCCATTCCTAGCCCCTCTCCTCTCTTTGGAGAGGTGCAGGGGAAGAGCTAAAAATTCCAAGCTTCTAATAATGGCTTGTTTTTTTCTGGTCACCATCCAACTATCCAGGACCCCACCCAGGGTCACCTCATAAGAGCAAAAAATGCTCCAGTGCTCTTATCACTTAGAAATTTACAAGAGCCTTAGGAACCCCGTCAGGGACATGATCAAAGACAAATACTAGACTAGAGATGCTCCCAGTGTTCTCAGGAAATTAGAAGCCCTGTGCCAGGAACCAGTATATAAGGCAGAGAGCAGTATATATTTTCTATTCTCTCACTATATATGTGTGCATGTGTATGTGTGTAACCTTAAGCATTATCTAAGAATGGGATCCTTAGTGATCATATGATCACTACGTTTCAACAGACAAATGTATCTAATAACTTATTTAACCAATTCTCCACCTTTGGACTCAAGGAGTTCCTGATTTTTTTTCCTTTTATAAACCGTGCCACACAGAAGATTCCTTATTAGTTGCATCCTCCATGGATGATTTGTTTGCTTGTATGTTCCAGAAGGCCTTCCCCTCCCCCGGGATGAAATAACGCGCTGGCTTCCTTGCTCTGTCTTCCATGTGCAAGTGTGGCTATTGGTCGGCCACAAGCATCGTCTTGTTGGGTCCCAGGGAAGCTCAAGCATTCAGCACAAGCTAGGAGTCTCGGACAGGAGGAACCAAGGCTCCTGCTCTTCTCCAGCCCTGGTTGACTGTCTTTGCCATCTTTTCCCCACCACGATCAATCCTACGTGACTGTCAAGCCTGAAACTCACCTCCCTTGCGCTCAGCCACTTCCCTCCATGGTCATATCTAAACTTGGAAATCTCTCAGCACTTATGTATTCAGCCTCTTCGTGCCTGGCAGATTGTGTTTTCCAAAGATGGCCTCATCAATATATGTATCCATCCTACCTCCTCTTGTTAAAGAAGTTGACTGACTTGCCTCCTCCTGAGAAGTGGGTCTGTGTGCTCTCCCGTGAATATGAACCTTCTAGCTGCCAGAGTGACGCTATGGGATTTTGCTATGTGATCTCCAGGATGAGGTCATAGAAAGGATATAGCTTCTTCCTGGCTTGCTCATGCGCAATCTCTCTCTCTCTCTCTCTCTCTCTGTCTCTCTGTCTCTCAGTGCTTGCCTTTGGAATCCAGACACCATCTTTTGAGAAAGCCCAGACCAGATGAAGGTGTTCTAGCTAAGATTTTAGGTGCTCCAGCCCCTCTCGCCCAACACGGGAGTGAATGACGTAATTCCAGCCTCAGCCTTCCAGCCTTCCAGAATTCTAGCTGAAGGACTCAGACATTAAGAAGCAAAGATAAGATAACAGGGTAAAGGGAGGACAGGAAATTACTGTTTATGGGTACAAAGTTTCTGTTTGGGATGATGAAAAAAAGTTCCGGAACTGGAGAGTGGTGATGGCCGCACAACCCTGTGAAGGTCTTTGATGCCACCGAAGAGTATACTTAAAATGGTTAAAATGATAAACATGACTTTATTTTACTACAATAAAAAAATATATTAAAGAAGAAAATCCAGAAAGCAAAGACAAGCCATCCACGCTTTTCCCTCTTGAAATTCCTGAGACACAGAAATCAACCCCAAAAGTAAGTTTTGAGGTAATTTGTTACGCAGCAGTAGCTAATTAATACACACATGCTCCCAGGCCTTGTCAGAAACCCTGGGGGGAAACTATGTGCCTTTTCAGAAATAAATGATAAGCTTTCGGGGGCACCCGGGTGGCTCAGGTGGTTAAGCATGACTGTTGATATTGGCTTAGGTCATGATCTCAGGGTTGTAAGATCAAGCCCCACGTCAGGCTCCATGCTCAGCATAGTCTGCTTGGGATTCTCTCTCTCCCTCTCTCTCTCCCCCTCCCCCTGCTTGCATTCTCTCTCTCATTCTCTCTAAATAAATAAATAAAATCTTTTTTAAAAATGGTAAGTTTTTAGGGCAGAGCCTCTCCCCACAGCATCTAAAATTCTGCTCAGAGCACAGTAGGTGCTCAGAAAATGTTTATAGACTGGCATCGAATGCTGTAAGCTACAGATGTGATCTTCAATTCGTCAACAGTGCTTAAAGTTACAAGCACTATCAGAGATGTGACAAAGCTCAGCCTATTGTGAAGAAAGACTGAACTCACACTTACCAGCCACCCTCATACTGGGCACATTCTGGTGAAGTTCCTGGGTTCAAGTTGGGCAAACGTGGGTTCAAATCGTACCATCCAGCAGTGTGGTCTGGGGCAAGTTACCTGATCTCACCGGGGCTCCGTTTCCTGAACCACCGGGCGGGTACAGCGGAAGCAATTTCAGAGAATGTCTGAGGATTAAACACGAGGAAGGCACAATAAATCACGAGCAAACACTGGGCGCACATTTAGTGCTCGAGAAATGTTGGCTCTATCTCATCCACTCCTCATGTCGGCTCAGCAACATGTGTACAGACTTACCTGCATTTTACTGAGGGGGAAGGAAACTTTTGGGAGCGAGGCCGCTTGCCTAGGAAGGCAGGACCCCGGGTTGGCCCCTGCATTGCCTGCTCAGGCTGCCACGACCACCACAGAAAGGGATTTTCTCATCGTTCGGGTGGTTAGAAGTCAGAGGTCAGAGATGAAGGTGGCCCCATGTTTGGGTCCTTCTAGGCCTCTGTCCTTGGCTTGTAGATGCTGTCTTCTCCCTGTGTGGGCCTCCCTCTGTGCGTGTCTCATCCCCTCTTCTTCTTTTTTTAAGATTTTATTTATGTATGAGAGAGAGAGAGAGAGAGAGAGAGAGCACGCGCTCAAGCAAGGGGAGTGGCTGGCAGAGGGAAAGGGAGAAACAGGCTACCCGCTGAGCAGGGAGCCCGATGTGGGGCTCGATCTCAGGACTCCAGGATCATGACCTGAGCCGAAGGCAGACACTTAACCAACAGAGCCACCCAGGGGCCCCTCATCCCCTCTTCTTATAAAGACATGAATCATAATGGATTGGGGCCTAAACATATGACCTTCTTTAACTTAATCACCTCTGTAAAGACCCTCTCTCCCCAGGCAGCCTCATTCTGAGGTAGTAGGTTTGGGGACTCCCCCTACGTAGATTTTGGGAGGGGACACCATTCAGCCCATGGGGGCTCCCTTCCTGTTATTCTGGAACAAGTGGAGGTAAAGGTCTGGGCTGGGCCCTTGGCCCCCTCATCTCCTGGGTGGAGGGCTGCGTGCCCGGCCCTGGAGGAGACACCCGTCAGTGAGGTACGTTCAGCGGGAACAGCCTGTTCCACAGAAGGTGCGGCTGAGAGACACCACAGCAGCCCTCACAGCCTCGGCAAGGCTAGAAAGTGCCAGACTGTGCGGAGCGATGATTGCTCGGACAGGCCCAGGCCGGCAGCGCTCACCTCCACACAGAGACCCGGGAGAGGGGAAAAAAGATCTGTTGGCGAAATGGAAAAGAACAAACCTTCCATTAACAACCCCCTGAGGGTTGTGGGGTGAGGAGAGGTGGGGAGGTGGCTAGTCAGTAAAAATTTCCATCTGTAGTGACTGTGGAAATCCGTGGGGATATCCTGGCGGGAGGAGACCGACAATACGTACAAATTAACAAGCAAGGTGGCTTCAAATGAGGACAGAGGCCATGAAGAAGGCGAAACCGTGCAAAGTGATAAGGGGGGTGATGGGAGGTCCCCCTTTACAAACATGGTTGGGGACGGCCTCTTTGAGGAAGTGGCATTTGAGCAGAAGCCTGAAAGACAAGAAGGGTTGGGCTATGGAAAGATCTAGAGGCAGGTTTCTCCATGTCGGCACTGTGGGCATTTGGGGCGGGATAATTCTCTGCTGTAGGGGGCTGCCTTGTGCAGGGGTTGGGTGGGAAGAGGCCAGGAGCATCTCCTCATGCACCGCAGCCCCCAAGCTGTGAAAACCAAAAATGTCTCCAGACACCCCCAAGCGACCCCTGGGAGGCAGAGTTACCCCATAGAGAGCTGCTGATTCAGAGGAAGGGCGTTTAAGGGAGAGGGAATGATAAACATAAAGGCGCTAAGGTGGGAACAGGCTCAGGCAGGTTTCCTGGGCACAGAAGTTTCTAGAAATGAAAGTTTTCAAGGATGGGACGGTTCTTGGGCAGAGTCCGGGGAGGGAGGAGAGCCGGGGAGGTAGCTTAGACCTGACGACTTACATTGTGGGCAGTGGGGAGGAACTCAATGTGACCGGAAAGTTCCCTTCAGCCTCTGGGGTCGGGTAGGGGCCACAGATCAGGACAGGATGGCAAATGTGTTGTTTCCTGTGGCTACTGTAACAAACTATGAACTTGGTGTCTTAAAACAGCAGAAATCTATTTCCTTATTCTGGGGGCCAGAAGTCCAAAATCCATAGGGCCATGTCCCCTGTGAAGGCTCTAAGGGAGGACCCTCCCTTGCACCCTCCAGCTTCTGGAAGACCCGAGGCATTCCTCAGCTTTCTATTCTCTGCCTCTGTCTTCCTGTGGCCTCTGCCCTGTGTCTCTTTTTAAATTTTATTTTAAAGACTTTTATGTATTTATTTGAGAGAGTGAGGGAGAAGCAGACTCCCTGCTGATCAGGGAGCCTGATACGGGACTCCATCCCAGGACCCTGAGATCATGACCTGAGCTGAAGGCAGACGCCTAACCGACCGAGCCACCCAGGCGCCTTTCTTTCCTCTTCTTATAAGGTCACCAGTCATTGGATTTAGGGCCTGCCCTCAATCCCGGATGATTTCAGCGTGAGATCCTTAACTGAGGACATTTGCAAAGACCCTATTTCCAAATAAGGTCAGAGTCTGAGGAGCTGGGTGGATGTGAATTTTGGGGACACTGCAGAACCCACCACAGCAACCAAGGAGGAGGCAGAGTGGGCTGTGGCCATGTCCAGGCAAGGAATGGTGGGGCGTGGGCTACAAGGCCTCCAAGGACATGGAGTTTCTGGGGAAGGCCGGGTGGCTCACACAGCAGGCATCCCCACGCTCTGACCCTTTGTGCCCGTATTTGGCACATAGGTCCCAGGGCTGGTCCCCCAGCATCTTCCCACTGCAGGAAGGAGTCAGGCCAGACAGGGCCGGCATCCCCAGCGTGGGGGCCACCCGCCTCCCCATTCTGGCATCTGGTGCTGGCTTCTGGCTCCCCTCTCTACTCCTCCACCCTGCTGGGATTCTCCTGCGTTCAGAAGGTCCTGAGAAGCACCATCTAGTCCCTGGATCCTGCCTACCTCCTGAAGCTCTCACGTGAACATTTTTCTCCAAGAACGGAAATTAGGAGCCTTTATCTCTGGGCCAAGGGCAAAATAGAAGAAAGTCCCAGGCTTTCCTCTGCGGGGCCGCCCTCCCCGGTGCGGGGTTGGGCTTGTTTTTCAGGTTTGTCAATGGAGCACTTTTGTTCTCTGCAGAAACGTAACCAAATGCTTGGGTCCCCTGCCCTGTTGTGGGGTACTGGGCGATGCGGGGGAGCCCATAGACCCAGGTGCTCTTGGCGTGCCCCTCCCCCCACGTCCGGGGGGCGGGGTCCCAGAAAGTTTCCACCCACAGGAAGTCTAGCCCCCACCCCCTGGGGTGGTAATTAGGGCTTGCAGTGGGTGGGGCCTAGGGGTGAAGATCGCGGAGTCAGGATAGGGCTGGAGAAGGGAGTGTGCGGGGGCCGGAGGATCGACTTGTTTCCCGTGGCCTGGAATGGCCTTGTTTGTGAAAAGTCAATCACGTCACTGCGGACCATTCAGTGGCCTTTAGTATATTCACTGGTGTCTACTTCCAAAACGTTTTTCCATCAGTCCAAAGGAGACCCCATACCCATTAAGCAGTCCCTCCCCACTGCCCTCCCCCAGTCCCTGGTTTGCACCAATTGGCCCACGTGTTTTGAGGGATGTTCCTTCCTCTTCTGCCTCTTGCTGGCTCAGGTGGAGGCTAAAAGCTAAAAAAGAGTAATCCCAGCCTCTGGCCATTGCTTCCGGGCCACGGTGGGCCCCGCACGTATGACCCCGATTAGATCATTTTTTTTCCAATTAGATCATTTTTTAACACTCACCTGTCAGACCCAATTGTGTCCCGGAGCGCCTGCAAAAATGATTATTGCCTAGATTCGCTCTTCGGTTTTAAAGCAGTGAAAACTTTAGGTGAGAAGGATACATCTCTATGTTTAAAGATATTACTTAAATTCAGTCGACTCTTGCCCATGGGAATTAAAAGTTATACCTAACCAATCAAAAGTTATACTTAATCAAACCATCATACCTTGCTGCTTGTGCTTCCCTCCACCGTTTTATATCTTAAATGCCCACGAAACGAATGCAAAGGGTCATAGGAAAGGGCAGAACCCAAGAAACTCAAGTTCAGAGTCTTGTCTTCACAGCCACTGTCTTCACAGCCGCTGTTAGCCGCGCCCAAATTTGGTTCCAACAACAGGGAGCCATTAATGAGGTGGGTCCGTGCATGATGGGAACCGATGGGGGGGGGGCCTGGATGCCAGACTGGGAGCTCTCTGAATTACCTGCTGTGTTAAATGCAATGCCTGTTAAAGCTTGAGAAATAGAAATGTGAGCATTTGAATTTGCACGTATATGATTAAAAGCGAACACTAATTGCAACTACCAGTGTAGAACTTAAACCACAGAACCTTTTTTTTTTTTTTTTAACCCCTCCAGGAGTATCTTATCACTGGTGTTCAGAATTACGGACACTGAATGATAATAAAAAGTGTGCAGGTGTTGGGCAGAGTTTACTGTTTTCAATCCCCTACTGAAAATGCTCGTCCTTATTACCTGTACTTGGGGAGGTCCGCTCCCCTTGCCCGGCCCACTGGGTGGGCCTCCCCACCCCTCACTGGACATGGGTAGGAAGCCCACAGCCCTGGCGCTTGTGGGTTGTCTTTATGTATATCAAGGGAGCCTACACTCCACAGGGGAGAGGGAAGAAATAGAAAGAAATGCCAAGCCCCCAAATCGAACGAATACTAGAACAGGTATGAATCATCGCCTGAGTATAATAACTATGGACCAACAACATCCAGGTCACACAGCAAAATAGAACTCTGACCCACACCCCGTTGCCCTGTAGCATTAGGACTTGATCAATAACTACCAGCTTCCCTACGTCCCCTTTCTGGCTCAGGACCAACCAGAGAAGCCAGTTGAGCTCCCCCAACGAATCCCACGGGGTGCCCCCTTCGAGTCAACCAGCCTCTGCCAAACACCAGTGATGCTAGCTGATTCCCTTGCGATGGTGAGTGGTGAATCAAGAGCCTCTGTTTATTGTCACTTGCGTGGTCTCCATGCGGTCCCACAGAGCCCCATTACGTGTTTGAGGCGACCCAAATGTGTTTTCTATTACTTACGTCCTAACTGAAACAACTCCCCTCAGCTTCTCCTACGACAAAGGATGGATAATGTGCCAACTTCACAGACTGGTCCCCAGAGACCTTGGTTCCTGGCCCAGCAGGATGATTTCCCCTGGAAGGAAACGAAAACCTGACCCCAAGTTGGGTTAAACCGTTAAGGAAATTTGTTCTCTCACATAGAAAGGCATCTGGAGGGATGGGTGGGTTGACTGGACCTTCGGAGCCCTCAGGAAGCCTCCCGGAGTGGTTTCAAGATGGCCGATACCATTTGGGCATCCAGACACATCCAGATACGTAGTTTCCACGGATACTCTGTTTTCTCTTCCGAGTGTCCCTCAGGAGCAAGACACACAGTCACTCATGAGCCATGCAAAGGCCGAGGAGCTAGAATTAGTAAAACTGGCAGATGCCAATCAGATCCAGTCATGGAGTTGTGGCTGGAGTTGAGCTCCCCTTCCCCATTATCCCCCTCCTCAGGAATCACATCAACAGCTGAATAAAAAGTGGGGTCTGCAGGAAGGACAAGGAGGGTGGGGAAGAATGTTGAGAAGTTCCTGTCACATCTGGGCAGTGTTTGTCTCAGATCCTTTCGTAAAAGAAGGTGCTGCACCCCACTCTTGCTTGGATGTGCCCCCATTGGCTGTGGACAGGAGGGCTCCCTCATGGGCCTGGTCTCTTCCTCGGGTCGCTGATCACAGGCAAGAGTTCCACCCAACTCCTCACTACCTGGCCTCCCCCGGAAGGCGGGATGCAATGTCCGGGGGGGGGTCCCCAAGACCGTTTTCACTTCTGGTATCAACTGCAACCTCTGAAGTCCCCAAGACACCGCTCCCCCACCCCACCGTTCTGACACAAAGTCGTCAAGGTTGCAAGGTCAGATGGTTCCCAAGACCACCCTCGTGTTTGGCGATTTGCCACGACTCACAGACTCACTGGGAGCCATTGTATTCACGATTATTCTGATTTTATTTTATTATTTTATATTTTCTCTTATGACCGCGAAGGATACTGATTGCAAAGGAAGAGCTTCAGAAGGTGGAGTTCAGGAAGGTTCCACGGGCAGAGCTGTGTGCTGCCCCCCACCAGGCGAGGTCCCGGAGGTGCTAATGTGTCCCAGCTACGACACGTGACATCGTGAGTGGAGTATCACCAACCAGGGAAGCCCCCCAAGTCTTGGGAGGGGGTTCAGAATTTTAACCGGGACTCCATTACGTAGACGTGGTTTGTCCCTGCAGGGCTGCATGGCCCCAAGCCTCTACCATAAATCACCTTGTTAGCTGTTTGGCAGAACCCAAGGCCCCCAGGTAAAGAGACACTCTTATCAGACAGAGGACATTCCAAGGCTTAGAGATAACCTCCCAGGAGCTGAAGACAAAGGCCAGACCCCTCTTTTGGTCTTGTCAGGACTTTACTAGCACAGACTAGTCAGCCAAGAGCTCTGGTTAGAGGTTCTGAAATCATTACTGCCTTTCAGGGCAGCCAAGAAGGCGAAAGGGAAGGCAGGTCTAAAAAGCCCAAAGTGAATCCCCCAGAACATCAGGGGGACTGGTGGGGGCCACGTTCACTGTCCTCTTACTATCTTTCCTTGAAGCTAGGCCATCGGTGACTTCCTGGGCCTCTCGATTAGGGGGACCATCCCAGAGAAGAGCGGCTAATTAAGGGTGGTTTGTGGAGAAATTTAGGGGTAAAGGGGATCTCGTCTCTGCGGCCAGTGCTAGACTCGCAGCAGGCACCCCTCCCCGGTTGGTTAATTGTGGGTTTCACTTCCAAGGGGTGGAAGTTCATTTTTGCTGTAATTAGGTGAAAATTCTAGTGCAATCACGTCTGTAATTGCTGTGTTCACACCAAAAGGCAAGGATGAGCGGCCAGCCCCGGGGGACTCAAGCCCACGGCCCTGTGCCGGCTCCTCCTTGGAGGGAAGCCACCGTCTCCCCATGTGTCAGCTGTCTGGGACTCCGTATCCAAGGCTCTGGATGTCTGAGTGTTGAACCACAGGCACCCAGAATGCCAGCAATTGTGGTTCTCACCATTTCGCGAACACCCAGCTATGCGAACACTGTTCAAGCATTATTGCGTCTAGTCCTTACGATAATCCAAAGACCTAGGTCCTTGTTCACAGACGAGGAAGCTGAGGCTCTCAGAAGTCAAGTGACAGACCCAATTGTCACAAAGCCGGAGGGGCAGGGCTGGGTCTGCACCGAACGAAGTTTGGGGCAGTTGAAATTCTCCCAAACCCAAGATTTAATCACCAGCATTTCGTGCATGGTAGATACGTAAGGATGTTGTCGCTGAAACTCTGAGGTAGAAAACCATGCACCCAAGGGGAAGGGCTCTGCAGGCCGGCCGAAGGATTTTCCTAAAATCTGTGAGCATTCCACATGCTGCACACCCCAGCTCAAACGACGTGCTTTAAATATGAATAGAAAATATGAGGTGTTGTAAGGCCAGCAGATTAAGAGATGACTGTCACGTAAAAATAGTGTGTTACCTAAGTGCATGCCACACAGGGTCACACGAGGAAGCACTGGGGTCGGTCA
Organism: Procyon lotor; assembly: GCA_028646535.1. Lineage (NCBI taxonomy): Eukaryota > Metazoa > Chordata > Mammalia > Carnivora > Procyonidae > Procyon > Procyon lotor. Next base: position 27,439,975 of record CM053621.1, on the reverse strand, counting down.
GGAGGCAGAGGGAACAAGGGGGAGACATGGGCAAGAGTGTTGTGTTTTTTAAAGATTTTATTTGTTTATTTATTTGAGAGAGAGAGCACAAGCAGGGGGAGCAGCAGGCAGAGGGAGAGGGAGAAGCAGGCTCCTTGCTGAGCGGGGAGCCCAATGCGGGGCTTGATCCCAGGACCCCGGGATCCTGCCCTGAGCCAAAGGCAGATGCTTAACCGACTGAGCCACCCAGACACGGTTTGTTGTGGTTTTTATGGGAAGGAACAGGCAAGGCAGGGAAAGCAGGATAGGCAAGCTCCGCAGGTTTAGGACTGGCTAGATTGAATAATTCCAGTGCACTCTGGGCTGTCCTTAGCTGGCTGGTCCCTGGCCCTTGCCCTGGGGGATTAGGGCACAGGGATGGTGGCCCAGAGTGCGAGAGAGCCCCGTAGAGGAAGGGGTTGGAGTATGGGCTCTGGGGTGGTTGGTTAGCATTGGAAAGGTGTGCTCAGAGGTGAGGGGTGTGTCATGGCCTCCATATTGTTTTGCACAGCGGCTGCACCAATTTACATCCCAACAAAAGCATCCATGGGTTCCCTTTGCTCCAGGTGTCCTTTGACCCATGAATGGATAAGCCAGCCCTGGAAGCGGCAGTCCCTCCAGGGTGGGCAAGGCCCTAGATATGAAAGGGTCATAACACAGAAAATAAAAGGCACGGTCAATGCAAGAGCTTTGATCGCAAGTTAACTCTGGACCATGAGAGATGAACAGGATTTCATTGGGCCGAGAAGGGGAGCAGGAAGGCATCTGTAAGCAAAGGAACCAGTGTGAACAGAGGCAAGGAGGTGGGAAGGGGCAGGCACACATGCCGTGCTGCTCTAGAAAGGCCTGGAAAGGCAGATGGTCCCGGTCTCCTTTTTCATGCCAACCCTTCTGCTTCCTATCAGTTTCCCCGTCATGGAGGGGGAGCTGTACCCCACAAGGCCTCTCACACCGGCCCCTTTCCATTCCCTCTGCCGCTCAGCCAAGTCCAGGCCACTTAAGCTACTCGGCCCGGGGGCGGGGACTGTGATGGACACAACAGCCTGATCAGGGTCATTTGTTCCCTCCCTCCAAGCAGCTCTGGCAGAGAACCAGAAGCCCCCAGGGGCAGCCAGTCTTGAAGCAATAAAGGAGAATCCTGCAGACACCATAGCGAACTCTCTCCATAAAACCTCTGAATGCTGCCTGCTTCAGATGCTTTACGATTCCAGACCCATTCTTTTCAAAAAACTGTGAACTCAGGTGAATTCCGGGTGAACAAACCCAATGCAACATTAAACCCCACAATCTCTTTGAATGATCTTTTGATCTCTCTTGGGGCGTCGGCTTTGTATACAGTTGTGATTAGTAGGTACAGATTTTTTTTTTCCTTTCTTTCTCTTAGCCAGATTTTTACCGCCATCAGTGTGGCATAGCGGGTTAACTTAAAGACTGTGAAACCAGACTGCTGGGATGTGTATCCCCACCTCCTGCGTGCTGTGTGACCTAGGGCAAAGGACTTCTCTGTGCCTCGTCTCCTGGTCTGAAAAATCAAGGTAGGAATAGTACCTATCTTGCTGGGTTGTTGCGGTGGCTTAAATGCATTAATACGTGTAGACCAGGGGCTGGGCCATTTCGAAAGCATCTCTGCAGCTGCACAGGCCAGAAACTCAGAGGCCACCCTGTGGCTCCGTGGCTCTCTTTTGCTACCCTCCATCCCGCGTCCAACCCTGTCCCGTGGGTTGTACCTGGGAGGGGAGGGTCTTTCTCCAACCCTCTCGTTTCTCCTCATCTCCACCCTCACCACCTCAGTCTATCACTTCCTGCCCGAGGGACTCCGTGCTCTTCCTCGAAGCTCTTTCCTCTGCCACATATCTTTCCCAGTTAGTGACTTCACTTCCTCTGGAAAAATACCCCAAAGTGGAATTGCTGGGTCATATGGTCATTCTGTTTTTTATTTTCCGAGGGGCCTCCATATTGTTTTGCACAGCGGCTGCACCAATTTACATCCCAACAAAAGCGTCCATGGGTTCCCTTTGCTCCAGGTGTCCTTTGACCCATGAATGGATAAGCACAATGTGGTCTGTCCAGACAATGGGATATTGTTCAAGCTTAAAGAGGAAGGAGATTCTGGCATCTGCTCCAACGCAGATGAACCTGGAGGACGCCATGCCGAGTGAAGAAAGGCAGCCACAAAGGATAAATACTGTATGATTCCACCTCTATGACCCACTTGTTGTCAAATGGTGGTGGCCGGGAGATGTGGCAAGGGGAATGGGGAGTTAGTATTTACTGGGTTCAGAGTTTAAGTTTGGGAGGTGAATTGTGGTGGTGGTTGCACACCAGTGGGAATGTCTTACTGCATTGAACCATACGATTAGAAATGATGAAAATGGCAACTTTCAGGGGCATCTGGGCAGCTCAGTTGGTTATGCGCCTGGCTCTTGATTTCAGCTCAGGTCACGATCTCTTTCCAGCTGTGAGAATAGAACCCTGTGTCGAGCTCCCCACTCAGTGTGGAGTCTGCTTCAGAGTCTCTCCCTCTCCCTCTGCCCCTGCCCCGACTTGCTGCCCCCCCCAATAAATAAAATCTTTTTTTAAAAGGGCAACTTTTACATTATGTGTATTTTACCGCAATTGTAGAAAAATCAGTTTCTTAGTCCATCAGCCACATTCCAAATGCCCAACATGTGACTGGAGGCTACCATATTGGATTGCGAAGATATAGAACATTTCCATCATTTGAGGAAGTTCTGTCTCCAGCCATGAGGCCAGGATGCAGTTGAGGAGGAGCTGGGTGTCATGGACCTCAGCGGTTCCTCTTCATTGATATCATCACCATGAATGAGGCACAAAGACACAGGGAATGGGCTAGAAACGTTCTCATGAAACCTGGTGCTGAGTGAGTGGCACACTCTGAGTTTTCCCATCGTCCTCCTGGATGCTTTGAGAGTGAGCTGGCCTTGATCACATAAGCAGAGCCCTAAGCCCTGTGCTCACCTTTCAGCAGACAAAAGAGACGTGTGATCTCACCCCCTTTAGAGAGCTTATAGCAAATACATCTCCCTCCATATGGTTTCAATGCTATTCTCCCTCATTTTTGAGTCTTCGCACCTGTGAAATTTGCCCTCGTTATGTACACCGAGGTTGCTTAAGGACAAAAGGCTGCATCTCATCTATGTTTCTACATCCTGGAGCACCTATTAAAATGCCTGGCCCAGAGTAGCCATTTGATACATTTTATTTTAAGTTTTAATTTTTTAAAAAATTGTCCATGTGCCAGGGTTCTTGCCATAAAGATTGAGATGGCCTACAAAAGGAAAATATTCAATAAAGTAATCACAACTTAGGTAGGAAGATGGAACCAGAGCCAACAAAATTAAAAAAGGGTGACAACCAGAGACAAAAGAAGTCAAAAGGCACACCCAAGACTGACAGAGCTGCTCTAGCCTCTGATTTGCTTCAGAGCTTCCTGGCAGGCAAAGTGAAAAGGGAGATAAGATCAGCTGTGTCCTTTTTATTGGCAGTGAAGGAAACATGTCTCTATGGCAGACAACTCCCCTTTGCCACTCTAGATCCACTCTCAACCCTTCTCCACGCCATCCTGTGTCCCAGGAAGAGCTGTATGAACTATACTAACAGGTACCTGTGCCCTTCAGCTCCTTGCTGGGTTTAACCCATGCAAAACTCTGGCATGAGATAAAAGGAAGAGAGGGCAGTGAGGCTGGGTTATTTATCTCCCTTGCTATCCCCAATGCCTTACCCCTTCAAGGTCAAGTTGCCTTGGGCTAGCTGTTCCCTCAACTAAAGGTCATCCTTCTGTACCTCTCTCTCCTCTCCTGGGTTTTGGTAACCCTTCCTTCCCTCCTTCCAGCCAGGGATGATACCAACTTGGTTGCTGTTATCCACACCTTTGTAAATAGCTCCATTATAAATAAACCCTCCTAAAATGATCCTATTTTGAGTGTGCCCTCTGGATCCTGATGGGACCCCGACTGAAACAATGTCCATTTCTCATAGGAAGCAAGTTCTTTTGCCCTAAGTTTGAAAATAAATGTCTCATGTGGAGTTCATTACAGGGGGAAGGGGTTAGGGAGTGGCGATCCATGACCCAATAGCAAAGGCAGACGTGGGCAATGAGTTTCAGTGAATTGCTTCCTTCCTGAGAGCCAAGAACATCTCATTCATTCATCTAGCAAACAATTATTAAATGCCTATTATGTGCCCAGTACTGTTCTAGGTGCTGCACAGGCATAGGTTCGAGGTACCAATATGGTAGCCTTCAGTCACTAGACCACTAGTGAACAAAATGCAACACAGTGAAGACAGCTCTGTGAGAGGTGGGCTACTGTGTCCCAGTAGGTGCACTTTTGAGTGGTTATCGAACTTCAGCATCCGATCCCTCTGGAAGGCTGCTTTAGACACATAGCTGACTCCACCCCTAGTTTCTGTTTCAGGAGCTTCAGGCCTTTGGGGCCTAAAAATGTACACTTTAACACATTCCCAGGTGATGTTGATGCTTCTGCTCTGGGGAATCACACTGACTTCTAATGCCTAAATCCCAAGAGTGGCACACAGAAACCCTCTTGAAATGAGCAGATCCTGTAAGTTCTCTGTCTTCTCCTTGACTTTTGTAGGCCATCTGGGGCTGTGTTCTCCAGCCAAGGCTCTGGATACTAAAAATCCCTGCTCTTAGTTAACTGGACCTTGGTCATAAGAAGCCAAGAGATGTCCCTTTACGAAAACAAAGGCACAAGGCAATTCCAGGACTCTGGGTTGCATAGGAGTGTTGAAGGATAAGAGCTAAACCTACTAAGTGTCTGAGTACCCTCTTCTGTGTTCTCTCACTACAGCCGGGACTGGCTTCCCCAATAAACGAAAGCTCCAATTCTTAGCTGACAGCCAGCTAGAAAAAAGCCTACATTTTCCAGCCTCCCTTGCAGCTAGTCAGGGCAATGTGTCTAAGTTCTGACCAATTAGGATTTTTCTTAATTGAGATATAATTCACATACCATAAAACTCACCCTTTTAAAGGGAACTTCAGTGAGTTTCAATGTAATTCACAAAATTGTGCAAGCATCATCACTGTAGAGTTCTAGAAGGGCAAGTGAATTTTAAGATTCCAGGAACTTTCCTTAAAAGGTAGCTGTTATAAACTCTTTGCCCTTTCTTCTTCATCCTTTCTATTTCGCAATCTGGAGTAGTAATGTGATGGCTGGAATTCCAGCCACCATCTTGGGCCATGAGGGTGGGGCCACACCCTAGGAAGTGGGAAGCTAGGAGCCAGGACCCTGAGGTCTTTGTGCTGCCAGAACCACTTACCCAGATTTTTTAAATGAGAAAGGAATAAACTTTTGAGTTTTTTAAGGCTCTCTTACTTGGAGGTCGGGGGAGGAGACAGTCACCCATATTCACAGCTGAACTTAGTTCCAACTGGTAACCAGTAATCTGATGAATCAGTCTGTGTTCTTAGTTGTAACCACAGAAACAAACTCTAATTGGCTTGAGCACAAAAGGGATGCATTAAAGGAGAGTGGGTAACTCAGAATATCCAGGGGGAGGCTGAAGTACCGGTATTGGAGTCTACACAGTTGGGAGCAAGCCCCAAGCACACTACAAGACAGGTTTAATGGAGACATCACTGCTAGGAACGAAGAGCAATCCCTCTGATTCTGTCTAGGCATTACATTTGGCCACCCTCCTTCAAAGTGAATATGCCTGGCATTCGCTCCTGTTTCCAGCCTCTGGTGAGACACCCGTGCATCTGATTGGTGGGATATGATCACGTGGCAGGGCCCTAGCTTCAAAGGAGGCTGAGAAAACGACTGTCAGCCTCCCACAGCCATGCTGGGTGGCTAGAAAGAATGATAAATGGCCATTACACCCGTCTCCGGCATCTCTCAGAGTCTCAGACTGTTGTTTAACGAAGAGAGCCTCTGCTGTCTGTCGTGTGAAGGAAATCTCTGACGCACAACGGCTTATCTCCAGGACTTAGTCAACAGCACCTTTTCATGCTTTCTATTGCCTGTCACTGTGGATACAGGGGTCCGGGTGTCGCCTCTTGGAATCCCCTGCTTGTCCTGAGGAGAAGCCTATACCTATGCAGTGAGCTTGTCCAGGGCAGCAAATGGTTCCTGACCCAGCAGAAAATTCCCCCTACAACTCCTACCCCAAAGCGATGCTTTCCATTTTCTTTATCCCCAACAGGACAAGGGTCCAAGCTTCATGATTGGGACAGGAGAAATGTGTCTCTGCAAGATTTGGATTCAATGCAAATTCTTTAGGCACAAAGAGAGAGCTTTGGGCTCCGTGCTTCTCAAGACCCTCCTAGCTCAAATCCGTATTCTCAGGTTTGGTGCTGCTGCATTTCTCTAAACTTCCTGGGGTCCCTCCAGGAGGCAGGCACTGCTGACGCCAAGCATCAGGAGCCAGAGGGCTTTTCCAATTGGCCTCATTTCTGTTTCTATTAAAACGTGTGCTTGCTTAGCAATTCCACTTCTGGATCTATACCCACAAGAATTGAAAGCAGGGACACGAGCGTGTCCCACGTTCCTAGCAGCGTTATTCACAATAGCCGAAGAGTGGAAACCAACCAGCCAAGGGTCCATCAACAAATGAATGGATAAATGAGATATGGTCTATCCATACGGTGGAATATTATTCAGCCTTAAAAAGGAAGGAAACTCTGACACATCATGCTGGATGAAAGAAGCCATTCACGAAAGGACAACTATTACATGATGCCACTCGTGTAAGGTACCTAGAGTAGTCAAATTCAGACAGAAAGCAAAATGGTGGTTGCAGGGGCTGTACGAGGATATAGGGTTTCAGTTTGGGAAGGTGAAGTTTCTGGATATGGATGGTGGCAATGGTTACACAGCGGTGTGGGTGTACTTAATGACCCTGAGCTGTACAGTTAGAAATGGTTGAAGTGGCACAATTTTAGGTATATTTTACCATAATAATCCTTTGAAGATATCTGCTCGCTCAGAGCTCAGTGTCTTCAAAGATTCTCTTGGCTGGATCCTATTAGCAGGACTAATGCCAAGTTACCTGTGGTCCGAACAGCCCATCAGCTCACTTGGTTCACTGATGATTGTAATCAATACAGAGAGAAACAACCAGCCGGCCAGCCGTTCCCCATTCTTAAAGATTTTTTTTTTTTTTTTTTTTTAATTTATTTGACAGCGAGAAACACAGCGAGAGAGGGGACACAAGCAGAGGGAATGGTAGCGGGAGAAGCAGGCTTCCCGCGGAGCAGGGAGCCCGATGCGGGGCTCGATCCCAGGACGCTGGGATCTGACCTGGGCCGAAGGCAGACGCTTAACGACTGAGCCACCCAGGCGCCCCGCCGTTCCCCATTCTTATATAAAGGACCCGGCGCAGGACCATGGCCTGGAGTCCGGGACCCCTTGACTCGTGGAAAGGTGCACCCTCGACTTAGATATTCCAGAATCACATAGGATGTCTTGTCCCCTAAGAAGCCAGCCACAGGCTCCAGCTCCCTTCTGAGCACAGACACAACCAGCCAGATCTGAATAAAGACACGGCAAACAGCACATTGTCCCCGTGCATCTATCCCTTGCTCAGAAACAATGCAGAAGAGCAAATCGAAAAGCTATCCACCATCCCCACACGGCAACAATCTTTCAAGTAAAATTTAAAGAAATACATGGAACATAGCCAACCGTCCCCACCAAAAATAAAACACTCCACTTCCCTCAGCCGATTCAATTATCTCTCTAAAAAAGGGCTTTTTTTAACACCTCCCAGCAGGCAGCAGATTCAGACTTGGTGGGGATAACAGTGCATAATCAAGCAACCAGAGCCCAAGGTGTAAAATAAAACACGGACTGGCCCGGCCAGGAGCCGCGGCGCCCGAGCACGGCGAATATGAGTGTTTAGGGATGGATATTATCATTTTAGTGCCATCTGGAATATTTTCCGCGATGTAAAGCATATTAAAAAAAATTCTTCATGATGCTCTAATTGTGGCGACCGTGTGGGTGCTAGGCTGGTGACACAGTCTCTGTCCTTGACATGATATTGCTCTGACTGAGTCTGCAAAATCCACCAGCTTAATAACAAAAATAAACACACAAAGGAAAAAAAAATCTCCCTTTTCCCTATAAAATAATTCAGGCTCAATATAGAAAGGTGAGAAAATACCCCCAAAAAAAAAGAAGAAGAAGAAGGAGAAGAAAGAAAGAAAGAGAAGACGAGAAGAAACATCCATAGTCCTACCATTCAAAGATAACCACGTTACTCTTCTAATGTTTTGGTGATTTCCTTCTAGTCCTTATGAATATGCATGAATACCAATTTGAATATGCAGAGGACTATGAGATCATGTTGTCTCCTTTTACTTAACATGGCAACATGGCATTTTCCCTTGTTAATGTGGTCACTCCCCGGTCTGGTCACATTTGCATCATTCCCTTTCCTGCCTTTTAAGGCCTTTTGGCCTCTGTCGTCAGGCTGAATATCTCTCCTGCCTTGTGCTTCCCTTTATCATCCAGCCTCCCTGCAGTATAATCCCCACAGTCCAGGCCTCTCTCTTGGAGTTTCTGAGCTCTGAGCCATCAGAGGGCCATCAGGCTCCTCTGGCCACCCAGCAGCCAGCCCCGCTGGACCCTAGATCCCTGGCCAGACCTCTTTTGCCAGCCACAACACAGCCTGCAGATAGCTGCTACTCTCCACCAGCTCCCCCTGCCCAGCCTCCATTGAAATGGCTCATGAGGCCCCGTGTCTTGTCCTGGAAAGGCTTTTTTGAAGTGTAAAGAACCTGGCAATGGGTTTTTCCCCCATAAGAATCATTAGCTTCCATGGTTTATATTCCCTAGTCTTCTCAATAAGAAGAAAGTCACAGAATAGTTGTCTGCAAAGGCCTCTGGGGTGTGGTCAAGCGAGACCCAAGTAGACACACCACAAACAGAGGAGGACAGCGGCTGTTTCAGGGATGCCCAGAGATGATGTCACACACAGCTGTGTGTGCTGTGATACCCCCTGGGGGCCAGAAAGTCCCCCTTCTCCAGCAGAAGACGTAGTTGAGGTTTGCTTGCTCAAGACCTAGGACAGACCTGCCACCTAGGCCCGAACTGCCCCATCCTTCCTTGGGACTTCCACTACCCCCCCCTCCCCCCCAGCTGGGTTGAGCCTTCCCTGAGCAGGTGGGACAAGGCCAGTCTTCTCCAACAGGAAACAGGCACGAGGAAGGAGACTATGGCCATGGGCCCAGGTGAAAGGCATGGTGGCAAGCCAGCCTCCCTATGAGTCCTTTCATCCTGTTGCTGCTCAAATACCATCCCACACCAAAGACGCCCCCAATTCCCACACCTAGAAAAGGGGCCCAGCTCCAACCTGAGAGGGTTACTCTGGGGCACAGTGAGAAATCACACTGGAAATGCCTGCGTGTCAACCAGGACGTGACACATGTCTGAACATCCTGGGCAGAGTCTGGCACTGTATGGCTTGTCCCTGAAAATCCGAGAGAGGGACATGCGTGCTATCCTCAAAGAGCTGTGGTTCACGGCTGCAACTGGGTACCCAAGGTGCAGCGAAGAGGCCTGTCTCTGATAAAACCCTGCAATTAAAAAAAATAGCCACACCTCTCTCTGCTATTAAATAATAAATCCATTGAGCCTTAGAGAAGGAACCACACCTTCTGGCCGAGCTTGTTGGCAGCTGGTGGAACCACCCTGAACGGCTTCGAGCACAAACAGGTGGGGCCAAGGGACGGGCAGGAAGTCACCCAGGCCTCCCTGACTTGGGCCCCAGCAAGTCGAGAGGAGGGTGAGCCTCCCACCCACCCCGCTCCCCCAGGTTGCGAGTCCAGCTTCCTGCTGGGCACTGAGCCTGAAAAGGAGCCACAGAAAGAATCAGGCACCAACCACACACAGGGACCTATGCTTTATTATCTAGGTGGCTTTGACCCTGGGTTCTGGGCAGTGGGCTTCTAGAGGAGTCGATTCCTTATCTGCTGTCTTTGAGGGCCCAATCAGCCTTTATTCCCCTGGCATTTGGGGACAGATAGAAAAAAAGGAAAATTCCTCCTTCTGGCTGCCCCTTGCTGGGAGTGCCCCATGCACTCTAGGCACCTCATGTGGGATAGGGTGACATTGTGGGAGGAGCCTCCTCTAGGATTCTCTCTGCCTCAGAGTTCCCAGGCCCTGCTTCCAGAGCATTCTTTGTGGCTCAGGCCTGAGGAAGGGCCAGAGGATGGTGTTGCAGGAGCTGACTGGTCCAGGCAAGCCAACAGGCCTCTGCCGGGCCTGCGCAGTCACTCTGGACCCACGTGCCGGCCCTACCATGGTGAAACTCCCCAGTGCCCAGGCTGGCGTCCAGACACCTGCCGCCCGACCTGCCCCAGCCGGCCTGGCAGGAAGCTACCCCTGTACGTGTGCGTCAGCCTCTGTTTTACAGGCTTGGGGCAGGGGTCCTGAGTTGGACGGCGAAGCTGAGTAAGGCGGGGCTTCCCAAAGCCGTCTTGGCTCTCCTGTCCTGGAACACGCCCCCCCCCCAAGAGTGTGGACCTCATTTTCTTCTTTATTCCTGTGCTTGGAACATGACCCAACACATCACAGTCACCGCCTGTATTTGTCAAAATCAATGAGGAATGATCAGCGAGGAGCAGATGTGACCAGCAGGTGTGGCCTGCCTCAGAAAAGCTCGGGGGGCACACACACCGACCATTATGACACAGGACAAGGGGCTCTGCCATCGGGCTAAGGGAGGTGAGGGGAGAGGGCTGGGAGGCGGGTTTTGAGAATGGACGGAGGAGGTTGCAAGAAGGAAAGTCCTTCTGGATAAAGGGAACAGAGGTAAAGGTTCCCGGGTGAGAGGTTTGGTGTGAGGAAGGAGGTTGAGGGACAGCTCCTGGCCCAGGCCAGCGGGAGGCCTTAGTGGGCAAGAGCCCCGCTGGGTACCTTTAAGAAGAGTGACCCTTAGACCTTTGTCTAGGAAGATGGCACTGGACAAGGTGGACGGTGGGGGGGGAGGGGCCGGGAGAGGGAGACTGGCAGTCACCCCAAGGGCAGCTGGAGAAGCCACGTGTTACATCTCCAGAGAGCAGCCTGGGGACCCAGCTGGGCAGCAGTGGTGGTCAGATGGGGGTACAGCGGACGTGGGAGAGACCTAGGGGAGTCCACCATGAGCTCTGTGTCTAGCTGGGGGACACAGCAAAGCCTGTGCCAGATATCCCTGCAAAAGCTGCCAACAGGAGTGGACGTGGCCCCCGGGGACTGGCCTCTGGCTGGGCTCGCCCTGCAGACTGAGAGGGGGCATCGCGGACACGCCTGGGTTCCAGCGTGCCACTCCCGGACCCTCAGCCACTCACTGTCTTCTAACAGTGGGGACCCAGCATGGAACTCCACAGCCAGGGTTCCCCTCCGGGGACTTCCATCCTGATGGGGGTGGTGATGGGTGATACACCCATGAGCACATATATGGGAAAGAGTCAGAGGGTGAATAGTGCTGTGAGGAGTAATGACCTTGAGCTGGGGGGTCAGACAGTGACCGGGACGGGTGGCCAGGGAGGTCCCTCTGAGGATATTTGGGAGCCAACAAGCAGAGCATTCCAGCCTGACCCTAGCCTTTCCCTAAGGCAGTCCCACAATCCTCAGGGTCTACACTGGGCTCTTCATCAAAACTTACCTGCCCTTCTACCAGATAGGGACGGGCCCCCTCTGATGCAGGGGAGATAAACACTAAAACCCACGTTCCTTCCTCCATCTGGAGCTCTATTTCCCTCCTCCCGTAATAAACTACCTTCTGTTCATCCTTGGAACTGCCACTCAAGTATCACCTCCTCAAAGAAGCCCTCCTTGACTCCCAGGGCTGGATCAGGCTGCCTTGCCGACCTACGCTTTGCCACCTCTCACTATTACCACACTGCACTGACTGTTACTCGTGTGATCGGCTGTGCGATTTCTGTCCCCAGCAGGGCACGGGGTCAAGGGGCAAGGACAGCATGTCCGTCAGGGGATCCCCAGGGCCCAGCACAGTGACTGACACACCCGTGATGCTCCCTGAGTACCGGAGGGCCTCGTTCAGGAGCAACCCCCGAGGCACCAGCTGCGTCCATAAGAAGGAGAGGTCGAGGGTCTTTGCAGAAGCTTGAAGTCGCTGAGAGTTGGTTGCAAGGATCTTCTGATCCTCCTAGAGTCTATACGGGACCGGGAAGTGACTAGAGAGCAGCAAAAAGCCACAGAGGCGCTGGGTCTGGGCTCCGGACTTGGACTCGGGACATAGACCGGCCACCAAGGGGGCTGTGCATCGAGAGGTCACCAGGCCCCGCCTTGGGAGCCGTACGCCGGGAGGGTGAAGCTGTCAGCACCCAGAAGGGTGTCTGGCCCCTGGTCTTCAGAATGGGAGGTGACCTCCTCCTACCAAGATCCATATTATGGCCCTTTCTTATTTCTCAGCATGGGAAGGAATTCAGCTGCTGGGCAGGCTAAGAGAGAAAAATGCAAATGTTCATCCCAGGAGGAGAGACTGTCTTTCTCATGGGACAGATTTGTTTTTTTTAAGCAACTACTGCTTTCAGGGTAGGATTCGGTTCCCCACCTCCATTCCTTCCCCAACCCCGGTTTCTTTCCCCACCAGGGTCTCTCCCCCGAGAGGCACACCTGGGTAATTTGGCCCAAACCTGGTATTCAGAAAAGACCTCCAATGCACGCTCTTAACGTTATTCGGTTTTGATTTTGAGACTTAACAAGGACTCCGGGTTAAGATCCTGCCTCTGCCACGTGACCTTGGCCAAAGTACTTGACTTCTCTTGTTTTTCAGGTTCATCATCTGTAAAATGGGAACAATGGTTTACGCCAGTCACGGAAAGCCACAGATTGTATGATCCTGTTTAAAGGACATGTTCAGGGGCACCTGGGTGGCTCAGTCGGTTAAGTGTCTGACTCTTGATTTCGGCCCCGGTTGTGAACTCAGGGTCATGACATTAAGCCCCATGTCAGACTCCACACTTAGTGTGGAGTTTATTTGGGATTCTCTCTCTCCCTCTGCCTCCCCCAAAATAAAGAAAAATAAAATAAAATAAAGATAACATAAAATACAATAAAGAAAAATAAAATAAAGTAAGATAAGATAAAATAATAAATAAAATAAGATAAGATAAAATAAAATAAAATAAAATAAAATAAAATAAAATAAAATAAAGGAAGTGTCCAGATTAGGTAAACCCATGGAGACAAAAAGGAGATTAGTGGTTGCCAGGGGCTGGAGGAGTGCTGACTTTCTTTTAGAGATGCTGAAAATTTTCTAAGATGGTGAAAATATTCCAAAATTTGATAAAGTTTAAAGCCTTATTACTTAAAAAGTGCTTAGAGCAGTGCCTGACACATAAAAAGTGATCTGTAACTCCTGGTTAAATAAAACTCACCTCCAAATAAAGGCATATACACTGATGAGCTTGGGGAAAATGTTCCTAATATGATCTTAAAGTGGTATCCTATTCCTGAATCTCATAGTCTATTGTGTACTTTTTATAAGTCCTGTAATGATCTTGCAGATAGCCCTGTTGTAGTACATTATACATTATGCATATTAGAAAGGTTAATTTGTTAGATGTAAACTTCAGCATATATTTGAGCTTTCCGTAAGCATTTCTTATCTTGATTGATTGATTGATTGATTTTTAGTGGGTGCACACTCCTAAAATGGGAGGTGGCTCAAGGCTCTGAAAGGCAGTCACGGCTGGTGAGCTGTCCTGGACTCAGACAGCTTTGGACTCAGGATCTGGAGGGCAATGAAAGATGAGGACTTCACAGAAAGGCATTTACAAGGACAGTCAGGGAGGGATGAGGTATGTGGCCTTCGTTGATGGAGAGAGAACTAGGGAGACTCCGACCTATAATCTGCATGGTCTCCTCATTTGCCTAAGGCTGGATTAAAGCAATGCAATCACAAAAGGGATTCAAGCCAGTAGGGATAATGGTAAAGACCCTATAGAGGGTCCCCAACGGCAAGACTACTAGTGTGTGTAACAGGCGGCTGTCCCAGAGGGAAACAGCCCTGATTGGTATCACTTGCCAGTTTCCATGGTGTAAATACTTACCCCATGGCTTATTTCAAGCTACAAACATGGTATCTCTCAAGTTGGAGTTGGGAAGAGGTGCGCAGCAGTATATTACCATATAGTATTTTCACTATACAACTGTGATGTATGTAAATAAGCTCAAAGCATACATAATAGTAAAATGCAGTAAAGTAATGAGAATTCATAGCGGTCACTCCCATTTCTTCCCACCCTAGGGAAGTGGTTGGCCCTAGGCAACCACTAACCTACTTTCTGTCCCTATGGATTTGCTTCTTCTGGATATTTCATAAAAATGGAGTTATATAATATATGACCTTTTATGACTGGCTTCTTTCATTTAGCATTATATTTTCAAGGTACCTCCATGTTGTAGCTGTCTCAGTAATTTTCTCCTCTATTTATTTATTTTTTTCAAGTAGGCTCCCCACCCAGCATGGAGCCCAACACGGGGCTTGAACTCACAATCTTGAGATCACGACCTGAGCTGAGATCAAGAGTTGGACGCTTAACTGACTGAGCCACTCAGGTGCCCTAGCACTTCCATCCTTTATTGCTGAATAATATTCCATTATAAAGACATACCATATTCTGTTGGTCCATTCATCAGTTGATGGGCATTAGGGTCGTTTCCACTTTTCGGCTATTGTGAATAGAGCTGCTGTGAACATTGATGAACAAGGCTTTTTGTGGACATATGTCTTCAATTATATTAGATCCATATCTAGAAGCATGACTATTGGATCATATGGTAACTCTATGTTTAACATTTTGAGGAACTCTCAGACTATTTTCCAAAGTGGCTGCACCATTTTACATTCCCATCAGCAATGTAGGGGGTTCCAATTTCTGTACATTCTCACCAACACCTATGATTATCTGTCTTTCCGATTAGAGCCATCTAATGTGTGAAGTGGTGTTCATTTGCATGTCTTTGATGCCAAAGGATTTAGAGCATCTTTTCATTTCTTTATTATACATCTTGCACACCTTGGGAGCAATGTCTATCAATATCCTTTGCCTACTTTTAAGTGGATTCTTCCTCTTCTTATCATTGAATTGTAAGTGTTCTTTAATGTTTCAAATACAAGTACATGCTTCACAAATACTTTCTCCTATTCTGTGAATCATCTTTTCACTTTCTTGATGGTGCTCTGTGAAGCACAAAAGTTTTTAATTTTGATGAAGCCCAACTTATCATTTTTTTGTTGTTGTTCCTTGTGCTAGTGGTGTTCAAAGCTACGAAACTATCACCAAGAACGTGAAGATTTATGTGTATGTTTTCTTCTGAGAGCTTTATGGTTTTAGTTCTTCTGTGTAGATCTTTGATTCATTTTGAGTTAATTTTTATATATGGCAGGAGGAAGGGGTTTGTCTTCACGCTTTTCATATGGATTGCTTTAGTACCATTTGTTGAGAAACTAATGAATTGTATTGGCATCCTTCTTGAGTATCACCTGACAACAAATATTTAAGTTTATTCTCAGGTTTTTTTTTTTAATTTGCTCTTTATGTCTATTCTTATGTCTATTATTTGCTTTTTATGTCTATTCTTATGCCAATATCACAATATCTTGATTACTCTAGCTTTGCAATCAGGAAGGGTGAGTCCTCCAACTGTGTTTTTTTTTTCAAGATTGTTTTAACTATTCTGGATCCCTTGAATTTCAATATGAATATTAGGACCAGCTTCTCAAATTCGGCAAAGAAGCCAGCTGGCGTTTGATGCGGATTGCACTAAAGCTGTAGATCAACTGGGGAGTATTGCCTTCTTAATGATATTAAGTCTTCTGATCCATGAACATGGGATGTTTTCCATTTATCCAGGTCTTCTTTAATGTCTTTCAATCAACCATTAATTATTTAGACATGGTTTCCTTTAGTTCCTTGAATATATTTGTAATAGCTGATTTATTTATTTTTTAATTAATTTTAATAGGTTTTTATTTATTTAAAGTTTTGTCTATTAAGTCCACCTTCTCAGCTTTCTCATGGTAAGTTTTTCCTTACTGTTTTTTTATCCTGTGTGTGGTGCATACTTTCCTGTTTCTTTCTGTGTCCTGCAATTTTTTTTTTTTTAAACCAGGCATTTAAAATCACATAATATGGCAACTCTGGAAACCTGTTTTCCCTGGCATCTCCCTTTCCCAGAATTGGTTTTGTGGTTGCTGTTTGTTGTTATTGCAACAACTGCTGCTGTCACCAGTCTTTTGTTTAGTGACTTTCCTGAACTAATTCTGTAAGGTTTGTATTTTTTACTATGTGTAGCCACTGAAGTCTCTGTTCAGCTAGCTTAATGCTTAGTTAATGATTGTATGAAGATTTTCTTAAATGCCTTGGATCACTATATTTCCTCAATTTTGCTAAGGGTCTCTCTATGTGTGTTAAGGCATGCCTTCCATGCCTTGCAGCTTAAAATTTTGCCCTAGCCTTCACATCTTGCTTGCACACAGCCTCAAGATCAGCCAGGGATGAATGATTTAGGCTTTCTCATGTCTTTCCTGGGCATATGCACAGCCTTGAGTGTGCACACAGCTATCTAGAGTTCCAGGAATATGTTGGAGCTTCTCAAAGACCCCAGTGATCCTTCACTCCCTAAGTTTTTCCTTTTTTTTTTTTTTAAGATTTTATTTTATTTGTCAGAGAGAGAGAGAGAGAAAACAAGCAGGGGGAGTGGCAGACAGAGGGGGAAGCAGACTCCCCTTTGAGCAAGGAGCCTGATGCAGGGCTTGATCCCAGGACTCTGGGATCAAAACCTGAGCTGAAGGCAGTCGCTTAACACTTAACGGACTGAGCCACCCAGGCGCCCCGGGGCTTTTGTTTTTTTAAGGCTACCATGGAGGTTGGGGAGAAGAATGGGAATACAGCAAGTGAAAATGCCACAAAACTCAAAGTTTTTACTGACATTCAGCCATTTTTCTTTAATAAATCTTCCTGGTGTTGTTGCAAACCTTTGGCTAATTTCTAGTTTTGAAGAAGACGATTTTGACAATTTTTGCCAGTGTTCTCGTTGCTTTTCATCCTGGAAGTGCTTGTCCTTTTTACCTTTGTTTTTTTTTTTGTTGTTGTTTTGTTTTTTTTAAGATTTTATTTATTTGACAGAGAGAAACACAGCGAGAGAGGGAACACAAGCAGAGGGAATGGTAGCGGGAGAAGCAGGCTTCCTGCTGAGCAGAGAGCCCGATAAGGGGCTCGATCCCAGGACCCTGGGATCATGACCTGGGCTGAAGGCAGATGCTTAACGACTGAGCCACCCAGGCGCCCCTGTTTTGTTTTGTTTTTTTTTTAAAGATTTATTTATCTTACAGAGGGGGGAGGAGTAGAGAGAGAAGGAGAGAGAGAATCCTCAAGCAGACTCCCTGCTGAGCATGGAACCTGACTTGAGGCTCAATCCCAGGACCCTGAGATCATGATTTGGGCTGAAATCAAGAGTCCACCGCTTAAATGACTGGAGCCATCCAGGTGCCCTATTGTCTTTGTTTTTAATACAATTTATTTAATTGTAAGTGTACATAATTTAGCTTTCAACAATGACTGTGTCTAACAACTGGCATGCAAAATTCCCGAGGATTTACCAATTGGCTCTCATGAGCTGATACCACCGACAGAACTCTCATGTACGCACCCAGCTCAGCCCTGCATTTATGGTATCTGCTGGATACCCGACCCCCAGAGATGCCTGCTTACCTGGTACTAAACTGACTCCACATCCCTCAGCATCCAGCCCTCAGAGCGAGCTTGCTGGCAGGACAAGAATGCCAGTAGGGTTGTCCAAGGGATGGCTCGGAAAATTGGAAAAGGCTGAGCACAGGTAAGAACAGCTATACGAACACACTACAAGGTCCTGTTTCTCAGTTTAGGGATCTAATCCCAAATTGTGCCCAAGGCTGTTTTCTGATTCCTAGGTGAAACTAAAGAAAGCAAACAGGTTTTCAATTGTTTTATACATTCTCTAACTGGAAATCTTCAAGAGAAGTATGGGCAAAGTTGCCAGGGGTGAGGTGGGTGGTAAGGTAAATGTTTCCATTAGATGCCCTCTGAGGAATGTGTACCTTAAATCCTGCTCTGTAAAGTGAAAACAAAACAAAACAAAACAAAACGGGATTTTTTTTTAAACTTTGGGTTTTGCTCAAATAGTAATGAAACCTGCTTTGGGATTGTGGTCTGACACGGTGCTGTTGGGGTGCACTTTAATTATGATTCCTAACCACAAGGATTATGAGGCGGGGGCCTTGCTTGGGCCAACATGGCTGCCAACAAGTCCGGTTATGACTCCTCCCGACACCCAGCATGAGCATTCCCTGGCTTCCTCAAAGTCTGGAGCTTCCTCATAGAAGTAGAAACACAACAGAGTGATTGCATCTCTTTTCTAGACCTTTGCCTACCTCCCCTATCCCCAACAGAGATCAGCAGGCAGGCAGGGACACTTTAAAGCAGTATTTCACATTACAGCTATTTGTTTACTTAGGTGTTTATTGACTTGCCTTAATCATTCAACAAATATTCCCTGGGGCTCGATCTGTGTGTCCAGTACTGGTTTAGCACCGCGGAGAGCTGACATTTAGGATGGACATTTGAGGAGTTCCAAGAACTGGGCTCTCCTGTTGGAAGTTTATAGAGCTCCATCTGATAAGATCCAAATCAGTTCCTCTCATGCACAAACTGGTACAAGTACATTCTCTAGAAAAGCCCAGCATTTTCCCAACCTCTAGGCCTCTAAGTGTTTTGTGACTTCTGCCTGGAAGTTTCTTTCTCTACATTTTCAGCAGGACTGTGGTCTCTCCTCACCTGTTGGCTGAACCTTGTCTCTTGGTTGGGAGACCAACCTCCGGGAGAGATTGGCAGCGGGGAGTGCAGCACCAGGGCCGGGTACTATTCCCTTAGGAAACACCTACTCTGAGTCAGGCCCTGTGCCAGCCCCTGAGGGACTCCCACTGACGGTGGGCACAGTTCCAGTCCTCAGGGAGCTTACAGTCACAAGGAACAATGAAATATGGCAGCTCGGACAGTCTCTCTAGGGCCAGGGCGGGGCACTAGGAGATGCCTGTCATTTCTCCCTGGGCTCGGCCGGGCCTTCTTAGGTGACGTCAGCCTTTAGGTGACTCTTGACAGTGGAAAGAGCGTGCCAGGTGGCCCAGAGAGGACAGGAAGGGGACTCTTGGCAAAGGGAACATCTTGAGCTCAGGAGCTGAGTCAGTGGGTGTGAGGGGAGAGCCATTATATTCTTGTTGAACTGAAATGAAAGCCCAGGTATCTTTGATGGCCCAGAGGATGTGTAGGTCAACCTAAGGAGAAGGGCCTAAAACGGCTATGGCCAAAAAAGGCAGAAGACAAAACAGGCCTGTTCTTGCTAATTTTAAAATATTGAAAAAAATTCAGATGGATTCGCAATGCTTTTTATTGTCTCCTTTATACTTCCCTGTATTTTAAAAATTAAAAAAATTGTCGGCATTACCTGCAGCCCACGCACTCCTCAGTCTGCAGGGGGCGCACCGGCGGCCAACCCTCTTTCAGAATGATGGGCGGGGCTTCTCGGGCCGGTGTGGAACCGACCATTGGCTGGATGGGCTGTTCGTCACGGCGTCCCGCCCCCGCCCTACGTCACATGACGCAGCCCATCATGGCGGCGGAAGCGCGGCTGCTGTGGCCCGCGGCTCCGCAGGGCTGCTGCCGTTGCTGCTTTTGAGGAGTGGCGGCGGCGGCGGCACAGGCGGGCGGGCGGGAAGGATGGTGTTTCTGTGGCCCGGGCGGCGGGTGCGGACCCGGAGCCAGGCTGAGGTTTGGCCGAAGCGACGTGTGCTCAGGAGCAGCCGGCGCGGGTGCCGCTGAAGCAGGCAGGACCGACTGACGAACAGACCGACGGAAGGCGACCCGAGAGCCGGCCCCGGGGCCGCGCGGTGGGCGAGATGCCGGGACCGCCGGCATTGCTGCTGCTGCTCTTGCTCCTGGTCGCCGGCAGTGCCGGGGCCGCGCCACTTCCGCAAACAGGTGCAGGTGAGCGGGCCAGCTGCGGGGACGGGGCTGCGGGAACCCAGGCTGCGGGGCCACTGCGACGGGGGTGGCCGTGGAGGAGGCTGCGGGCCCGGTCCGGCGTCGGCGCCGAGGAATCGGAGAGATTACCCGGGCGGGAGGCCCGGGGAAGCGCGGGATTAGGGAGGTTTCTGCCGCAGGGGCGTGGGGTGGGGGAGCGGGCAGCCTCTCCAGGGCTGAAGCGGGGGCGAGGCGATGCGGTTGGGGCCGGGGAGGGTGGCGAGCGGGGTGCCGATCGACCCCTCCCGGGGTAGGCTGCGGTACCAGCTCTGAACCTGTTGCCCGAAGGTCCTCAGCCTACATCCCTTTCTGGCAGTTCTGCTTCCCTTTCAGATGTCACCTGCCTCCTGTGCGTTTCTCACATTTTATAATAAGAACCGTTTCTTAGCCCTAATCCTACTTAAATGCAAATGACTCGGTGAGATGTGCGGAGTTTCCTTCGCTCCCTGCAACTTGTTCTGAAGTTGTAAATTGATTTTAGACGCTGTGCTTTTTATTGGGATTGAATCTCTGGGGATGAGAAGGAAACAACTCTGCAAATATTTCTATTTTAGGAAGCCAGTGATTAGAGTAGCAGCCTTTGAATAACTATTGACAGAGTGACCCAAGGGTGATTGAAGTTTCTATTTTAGCTATGTCAGGGTGTGATTTTCTTTTTTTTCTCCCCATTTTCTCGACCCGTTTTCAGTTGTGGTTTATTCTCCCGGATAAAACTTTACCCCAGGAAAGCATCCCAAGTTGGGCTTTTTGGTTTTTTGCCTTTTTAAGGAAAAAAAAATCTGGGTTAAGATATAGTGTTTATCTTTAACAAGAGGCTGAAATACCGTAGATTCATGAAATTTTAGTATTGGAAAAGACCTTAAAGAAAATTGAGTCTGATATCTTTATTATGCAGTTGAAGATACTGAGGCCCTGGGGGTCAAATGACCTAGCCAAGGTGACACAGCTAAATTGTAGGCAAAGCCACATCTAATACCCAGGTCTTGGATTCCCCTAGTTGTGTGATATTTCCACTTCCCCACTTCAAGCCTTGTAAAGGTTTAGGCATACTCCTGAGGTTAAGAGTTATTTTTAAATGGTGTTCACTGGGTACACAATGTGGAAGTTACCTTCCCCGGTAAAGACAAACACATCTACAATTAAAATTATGTGTAATTGTTTCCAGAGCTACACCAGGTTATGTCATTGACTGTCCTTTAGTTGAGTATTAACTGTTATTGTACCATGTAATGTATCGCTAAATTTTTGCCACGGCCTTAGATCAAATATTTGTTAGGTGCATTCTGCTTTCTGATCTGATAGATAAGAAAAATAAATGTTATTGGAAGTGTATGTTGCCCAGGTAAGTGTCACAGAAAGTACCTGGGAAGTTATAAAATGCCAAATAGAAAGATATTGACGTTGATATTGAAAGAAACTGATGGTGAAATTGAAAATTAGCACTAGAGTAGGATAGTGGACAGAGAGTATTTAGTGAGAGGGATTCAAGAAGTTTCCAGATGACTTTGCACTTAAATTTTTATATTTTTTTGAAAAACAGGTTCCATGTGAGAACCTATGGAAATGTGTCTGCCTATAAACCTCTTAACGTGATTTTTATTCCATTCTTCCACTATTTTAGTTTTTTTGGGGAGTGTTGTAAAACAAGGGAAATTAATCTATAAGTAGAAATGCCAAATTTTGACATAAACAAAGCATAAATATGGGGTGACTTGTAGCAGCTTTTGCAGATTTTCTCTTCATATTCTGTTGCTCAGAAGCTATATGATTAGACATATGGCATATGAATGACAGGTACCAAAGGTTAAATTCTGTGGAAAAGATGCATAATCATACATAGATTTGGGGGTTTGTATTTCCATCTAAAAGAGATAATTAATCCTGGTAACAGAGATGGATTCTTGATGAAGTTGTATTAGGCCAAGAAGAATAAAGAAATCTTTGAGCTAATCCGGGGAAGTAATCTCCCTGGTTAAGAAAGAGGAACCCCTCTTGAACATATATGCTAGATAAAAGAGCAGTTAAATGTTAAAAACATATTAACTCTCAAGCCTTTAATTATCTGGGGGACTGGCCATTTTCATATTAAGGACAGATCCATCGCATAATGTCTTTTGTCCCCTTGGTGTTATTCTTTCTCCTTAAATTTCAAACTGGTTAATAATGCCTTGAAGAAAACATGGCTTATCAAAAATAGGTTGGAAAAAATGCTTGATTTTAACCTTTTCATGCGGAAAGAAATGAATCAGTTAACTAAAATTAAGCCAAAATTCATTTCGAGGTTTGAAAGTTACCCATTCCGTCATAATTAAGCATTGTGAGTATGTGGATTGCCTTTGCCCATCAGGCAAGAAGGCGTTTCTTTTTGCTTGTTTTTTTGTTTGAAGTTTTTAATTCCAGTTAGGTAACGTACAGTGTTACATTAGTATCAGGTGTACAAGGAAGACATTTCTTGCTTGAACTTTATTTTAGGCCTCTCTTCATTGCTCTGGGAGTTGCTTACGCCCTCTTTGGGGGCCTCTTCCTGAGAATGTCTGTTTCTGCAAGAGCCCTTGTTACTCAGACGGAGATCTTGTTGGTCCTCACTAGGAAGCTTCCATAAAGGGAGAGAGTTCACTGTTTCCACACATAGTGAAATTATAGCGTTAAGGTTAAAGTTGAGAAATTATTTCCTTCTGGTCATAGTTATCAGATCATTCTTCTCTTAGAAAACATTTGGGTACCTTTTGTACGATTCTCGCGATTCACATCATAAAGATCTTCTGTTTGTATTTGTGAAGGCATTCCTCTAAGTCCGCAGTTTGTTATTAATATTAGGATAGTGGTTAGACAAGGAAACCCACTTCTATTGTTCTGTGGCATATTAGGTCACCGAGTACAGAGGAAGCTTTTAGCAGTTCCAGATAAAGGAGCTCACGGAAGTCTGTGAAGCCGGTGGGACTAGGCTACTTATTAAACAGCAGCTTGTGAAACCGGGGCTCTCATTTTAGATTAAACAAACAGACTTTGGATCTTGAAAAAGATTCTGCAGTAAAGGAAGTGCTTTCTAAAAGTGTGAATTTTTGTGTTTATTTCAATAGCTTCTGAGAAATAAAAGTGATTTTCAACAGACTTTCAATGCAGATATTTTCAGGATATATGGCTGTAGGGCTTGAGATGTGATTTCGGTTGGGAGTGTTGTAGTTGCTCTCAGTTGGTGGTATTTTGGGGTTAACTAAATATGCTCATTTGCACAGTAATTAGGAAGTCTGTCCAACAGTTTTGTAGCTGATCAGCATTGAAGTTATCAAATCCCTACAGTTTTGCTGATATCAATGTGCTGACTGTTCATGCAATTCTCTTGAAATTTAGGGAGTCCTCAGGCCTGCTGTGTCACTTAGATAACAGCTGTAACATGTCATAAAAAAGACTTTGTAATGTAAATGAAATGTACAGTAAGGGGTGGCCCGGGTTCTGCAACAAATGAGTCTTCAAAAAAGTCTTTGTAGGTGGACATATTAAGCTAACCTTTGAGGGGCGTCTGGGTGGCTCAGTGGGTTAAAGCCTCTGCCTTCGGCTCAGGTCATGATCTCAGGGTCCTGGGATCGAGCCCCGCATCGGGCTCTCTGCTCGGCGGGGCGCCTGCTTCCCCCTCTCTCTCTGCCTGCCTCTCTGCCTACTTGTGATCTCTCTCTCTCTGTCAAATAAATAAATAAAATTTTAAAAAAAAAGCCAACCTTTGAGTCCTGTTAAGAGTGAAAGTCATGGGGGCGCCTGGGTGGCTTAGTCGTTAAGCGTCTACCTTCGGCTCAGGTCATGATCCCAGGGTCCTGGGATCGAGCCCCGCATCGGCCTCCCTGCTCAGCAGGAAGCCTGCTTTTCCCGCTACCATTCCCTCTGCTTGTGTTCCCTCTCTCGCTGTGTTTCTCTCTGTCAAATAAATAAAATCTTTAAAAAAAAAAAAAAGAGTGAAAGTCATGAACCGGTCACAGGAGGAGTGGGTGTTGTGGACGGACAGAGCTTGGACTTTGGAGTCAGTCTGGATGGGAGGCCTTCTCTTGCCACTTCAATAGTGTTGAGACCTTGGGCCAGTTACTTGACCTTCCAAGCTTCTCAGAACTCAACTCAGAAAAAGGATGATGATATTTACTGTAAGGGTTGTGGGAGGTCACGTCATGGTGGTGTGTCATGCCTGCTATGTTAGGCTTCTTCATTGCTTCAGATTTCCTTGTAAAATTGGTGGGCTACCATGGAATTGACTAATGGTGAGTGGTATGGTTCAGAGAACGAACTCAGAGTGGTAGCTGCTTATCATGGCATGCCTAGAGTTTACTGGATTTAAAAACCTTTGTTACTTAAAATAACTTGTATGATGGGTGAAGAAGAGATCCTGCACAGAGAAATCTGGCTTATTTAAGGATAATACACAGGCTGGCGTTGTTACTTCTTGAAATTCTTAATGTTGGGGAATTGTGCTAGAAATTTTTAGGATGATCTGTATTAGGCCACTTTTATGTAATAAACCTGTTTTTAAATGTCAAGATTATTAAAGCTCTTGCATGTGAACAGTGTCTGGTTTTAATGTACTTAAAGGAACCATGAGCAATGCAGGTCTGGCTGATCCCAAACAAAATGTATACTTGAATAAAGCATCCCTGAAAACAGCCCACTAAGCTGGGCCCTCAGAAAGTGTCATTTGGACAGATGAGTATGACTGAGTTGCTTCCTCCCTCTTTTAAAGCTATGTGTTTTTGTAGACTTCTATCCATGCCTTACTTTTCTTAAAAGGTTTATTTATCTTATGTTATTATTATTTTTTTAAGTTTATTTAAGTAATCTCCACACTCACTGTGAGGCTTAAACCCACAGTGCCAAGATCAAGAGCTCCCCCTCTAAGGCAGCCAGGCGCCCCTTAAGATGTTTATTTATTACTCAGGCATGAGGAAAGGAATATTGGAAAGAGAAGTTGTACAAATGATCCTGGTCTAAAACACTCCTATCTAGGGTTGTTTTTAGTTTCAATTCTCAACTTTTCTATAAATCATCAAATGAAGACACTGTAAGAGAAAAATGGAGGAAATATGGTAAAATCAGTGCGTCAGAGCAAAATATTGGAGTGAAGTATTTTTAAATTGTTAGCAAGTGACTAATTTGGAACCATGCCTTGGCATTACAGTTATTTGCCACAAAGAACAGGCATATCAGAAAAATAACCTCAGTGTTTAAAAGAAGGTGTTCCCCCCCCCCCCAAAGGTTAGCACAATGCAGAGATTCCAAATTTCATTTGACTTTTTTGTGAGTCAAGTGGAAAAATAAGAATTGTCAAAGCCAGATGCCTCAGGTGCCCCAAACCACAGCGTGGAGAGTACCTCGCATTCTCCCTGGCCCATCTTGGTCTAAGCCAGTGCTCAGCCCCTGTACTCTTCTGCCCTCCTGGGGCTTGGAGGGATGGCGGGAGCACACCTTTTATCCTGGACAGTTTGGCAGGTTTTGCATTTTACCATCTACCATGTGTTTGTTTAAAAGGCCTAAATCACCATCGAGTCAGATAGGTGCGCCAAGACCGGGTGCCGTGGCTAGAGTAGCCCTGGCCTCCGGCATCGGACCCCAGTTTGGGAAGCCTTGGTCAGGGAAGGTCAGTGCAACCAGATTTCCGCTGTAGGGCATCTGTGGTCTCTGCCTCCACTCTCCACTCTCTTTTGTAGCACTTCAAGAGCGAAGTTAATCTGCTTCTCATTCTCCAGTTATTCCCAGCTCTCCATATATTCTCTGTTATTTCTCTCTTCCAGCACCTCTGTGCCGTTGTCTTTCTCTTTCTGGTCTTTTCTTTTCACCTCTTTGCCACCCCAGTCTCCCTACCAAGACCTTTCTTCTTGCCCAGATCCTAGAGATTCCCTCCCCCAATGAATTCCTACTAGAGTGTTCACTGGTGGAACAAGATATTCTTTGGGGTGTGGGATAAAAAGCTTCAGTTTTTATTTATTTTCATTTCATTCTTTAAAAATTTTGACTTACGTGACTTTTTAAGGTACAGAATACATTGGTACCCTCACATATTTTATGCTCTGTAAATCAGTGTGCATGAAATGAAAGTAATGTAAAGAAAATTTACTGATGGGCTCTGATCAGAAAAGGTTTGGATTGGCTCTACCAGTCTACCATTTGCATTTAGCAAATACCACTTATTTCTTTAAGCCTTGTCTCTTGACCCGGACTGCAAGGACTGTGTCCTGTCTCCTTGGTATTTCTGGTGTTTGCATGGCATCTCACGGGGTGCAGATGCTCAGCAGTTTGTGGGTGAGGATCGGAGACCGAAGTTCACAGACCAGTCCTCCGGAGAGTGAGCCAAAAGGAGAGGATGTAAGCTTACAGCCTCTCATTCTCCTGCAGACTTTGCTTTTCATCCATCCACAGCCCACTGCCTGGAATGAGGCCATTTATAGTTGTCTTATTTTTAAATAATAAACCTTCTCTTTGAGAACAATTTTAGATTTAGAGAAAAGTTGCAAAGACAGTACAGAGAGTTCCTGCATATCCTTTGCCCAGTTTTCCCTCTTAACGTCTGATATTTGTGTGATAAGGAGCCTATATGAATATGTGATTATTAACTGAAGTCCGTACTTCATATTTCTTCAGTGTTTCCCTATGTCCTTCTGTTCCAGGGTACCCCATCAGGTTGAGGTGTCAGCGTCCCCCTCAGCTCCTTTGCCGTGTTCCTCTTTTTTAATGATCTTGACTGTTCTTGAGGAGTTTGATGTTCTTCTCATTACTAGGCTGGGGTCATACGTTTTGGGGAGGAAGACCACAGAGATAAAGTGCCACTCTAATCACATCGTCTCAAGAGTACATGCTTTCAACGTGACTGGCCATGTGATTACCTGACTGTGATCACCAGTTTGTCAGCTTTCTCCATCGTAAAGTTTCTTTTCCTTCCCTTCTCCATGGTACATACGTGTACAGCCCACATTTGAGGGGTGGTGAGTTAAGATGCACCTCCTGGGCAAGTACCTATATACATTATCTGCAGTTCTTCAGTATGGGAGATTTAACTTTCTTCCCCATTAATTTTCTTACTCAATTATTTATATCAGAGTGGATGCATGGATATTGATTTTGCATTTGGGGTTATTCTCCAATATCGGGTTATTTATTTTGCTGTTCCAATTGCGCCAGCTTTGGCCATTGGGAGCTCCTTCAGTTGGCTCTGGTATTGCTCCCCCCCCCCTTTTTTTTAAAGCAGTTTCTTTTTTTCTGACACTGAAGAAGCTGTAGGCTCATCTTGTATATTTCCCTGTCCAGCCCTAGAATTAGCCATTTCTTCAGGCTGGTTCCTTTTTTTGGAGAATGATAATAGAAACCAAGATCTGGGCCCTGGATTTGCTCGCTGCTACTGGGCATGTATAACAGGGTTTTGATCCTCTCCTTCCTATAACTAATTCTACAGGTTGGGAAGAAGAGAAAAAGGGATTTTGGAAGGACGAAGGACCTCTTAGGAACAAATGACTTGGACGGGCCCTGCCCATGTTTTCTTCCTGTCCCTTGATCACCTATTAACCACCTATCAACATTATCGCAGGCACTCTACGTCCCATGTTTGTGATATAATGATATTGGTGGGATGTTATTTTTATGTTTAGAGCAATAGATATTTGAAAGATGGATGTGATTTACTGTCTCAAAAAGCAGCCTAATCTCTTAAGAATTTAACTAGGGAGAATTATTTTAGCAGGAGTCTGTCCGCTTTGGCAATTATTGAAAAGAATCATAAGTAACTCCTTTAATTGGTAACTTTTTAATTGGTAAAAGTTTACAAGGAACTGTAGACTTGTTCTGATCTGTTTACAGAGCTTTTCATTTCTTTTCCCTTTTTGTTCTGGATAATTTCAAACATACTCAAAAGTAGAGTAAATAATATAGTGGATCTTCATGTACCCATTAGCCAGCATCAACTGGCTAATTTATTTTATTTTATTTTATTTTTTTT
>CM053621.1:27396656-27411441 GCA_028646535.1 Procyon lotor | reverse complement strand
AAAATGTAATCATAAACTTGTAAACGTGAGAAATACCATCGGTTTATGTGCTTTTGTGGAGAAATGGCCCCTTTTAGAAACTGCCCAGTGCTGTGGATCCCAAGAATAATGCTCATTGAGCAAATATTTTGTGTATACTTTTTAGGATTCACAGATAGGTATTGAGAAACATGTGGAGTCCTAGACAAATGTCACTTTTCTCTTCTTTTTCTCAGCTCTTTAAGACTACCTTCTTGATTTATGTCCTAAATCCCATCCTTTTCCAGCCCTGGCTTCCTTCTAGGGCTTAGTCATCAGGGACATCCTTCTTAGTCATCTGTGTTTTCTCCTGGACCCCTTCTCTCAGTTAACACATAATACGTAAGAGAACAACTTAACATGTATAATTTTCTACAGAGCTTTAGTTTTGGATAAGTTTATTGGTATAACAGTGTCACATAGGTGCTGTGACCTTGGAGAAGCACCTTCACCTCTGGGTCGCTCAGTTGCTTCATTTTAAAACGAGGCAAATAGTAGTACCTACCTCAGAAGCTTGTCGTGGGATTGGCTGAGTTTGGAATAGTGCCTGGCACATAGTAAGCACCATTTAGGTATCAGCATGAATTCTATACCACCTGGGGCCAAACCGCTATCATTTCTTGGGTTAATTGTAATGTCAGAAATGTGTTCCCGGAGCGCCTGGGTGGCTCAGTCGCTAAGCGTCTGCCTTCAGCTCAGGTCATGGTCCCAGTGTCCTGGGATCGAGCCCCGCATCGGGCTCCCTGCTCGGCAGGAAGCCTGCTTCTCCCGCTACCATTCCCTCTGCTTCTGTTCCCCCTCTCACTGTATTTCTCTCTGTCAAATAAATAAAATCTTAAAAAAAAGAAAGAAATGTGTTCCCCAGTCACTCTATATAAAATAATGAATCTCCCCAATTTGCTGCTTAATTTTTCCACATTGCTCATCACCATCTGAGGTGCAGTATATTTATTTACCTGTTATATATTGAGTCTGTCTCCCTGCACAAGAATGTAAGCTGTGAGTGTGGGGTCTATAGCAATGCCTGTCCTATAGAAGATGTTTAGTAAACATTTGTTGAACGAAGGATGTGTTGGGCAGGACTTGCTGATTGGTGGACTTCACAGTAGGGTGATGGGGCAGCTGTATGGATAGGAGACACCGCACCCCCTTGGCTCTTTTAATTATCTATAGATCTTCCATCTTGAGCTGGACACTTGAGTGTCTGGAGGCACCTGGTTATATTGGGTTAAATTGTCACTAGGTTTATATTTTATTTTATTTTATTTCATTTTATTTTATTTTATTTATTTTATTTTTAAGATTTTATGTATTTATTTGACAGAGGGAGAGAGATCACAAGTAGGCAGAGAGGCAGGCAGAGGGTGGGGGAAGCAAGCTCCCCGCTGAGCAGAGAGCCCGATGTGGGGCTCGATCCCAGGACCCTGAGATCATGACCTGAGCCGAAGGCAGAGGCTTTAACCCACTGAGCCACCCAGGCGCCCCTAGGTTTATTTTTTAAATATAAAGACATCAGTGAAGCATTATCAGACAGGAAGCCCTAGGTAATCTTGCCTGCATGTACTATAGAACCTATGTCAAGATCATGAGCAGTTTCTGGCTTTGTTACAAAGATGGTACTTAAAAAATCAAGCTTTATTATGGGGAATTTTGAACACACACAGAAGTAGACAGAAGAGTATAATGAATTCTCTGTACTTGTCCTTAAGTCCCAGCCATCCCTGTGGCCGGCCAGTTGGGCTGCATCCATCACAATCTGCTTCCTCTCTGAGGAGAGAACTTTCAAAGACACATCGCCTAAGAACACATTACGATCGTATTAGCAGGAATTCAAATTAGACCTTTAGGAAACTAGAAAGTTTCTGAGACCATAGACTCTATATCATGGTCTTATAGGAAGATTTAAGGAAAATCTAGACATGTTTTTCTAGGGTATTTAAGGGCTGCCCTACCTGGGAAGTAAAGAGCACACATTTAGGTCATTTCTCCCATCCTTTGGGTCCTATTATGCAGAAATTGTGTTAGCTAAGTGTTCTGAATCCCGTACTACCATCGATCTACCTGTACATTTCTCCAGATTTCAATAGGAAGTCATATGGAAAGACAGAATGTCCTTTCCCTTAGATACTAGCGAGACACCGAAGTGACCAGTTATGGAGGAAGAAGCCCTGGGAAACTGGCCATGAGTTTCTACTTCTGGGAGCAGATGCTGCCTGTTCCTGAGCTGGCTCCCTGGACTGCAGGAAGCCCCTGATTCAGGGCGGTGGCCGACGTCTGAGCACCGTCCGTGACTCCACAACCTGACTAAGCCACCGACTTAAGATTCTGGCTCATAAAATATCATCCCTGCCATGGCTTTCCCCGGGGTTGGGGCAGACTCATCTCCCAGAAGTCCTGTGAGCCTGACATTCCTTTGGCTGAACGGTTATCGTGTTAGATGAACTCCTCTGTGGTAGTCTCCGTCCTCGTCAGTGCTTCTTAAATTGGAATGCAATGAAACTTTGATAGCAGTTCGAAGGCATAGACTGAGAGAAATAGCAACTTCATATGAAACGATCTCCTTCATAGGTATGCAGTCAGCACTCAAATTATATAACCTTTCTGCAAGTATGAGAGGACAGTTTTGTTGGCTGACCTTGAAAGTCATTTTTGAGCAAAAAGAACACTGTGATTAGCACACAATGTGGTTTGTTTTTCTAGGCTGTTGATACTCTGGTCTTGAATCTTGAATCTCTGATTCACCAGCTAGATCGTCAATTCACTGTTTACTGTTCTGGGTCTTTGGGCGCATTTAGTTCTGGGCTTCATTTTCTTTAATACTAGAATACACTAGGGACGTTCTAGATTATTTGATGTTATTATAAATAGATGTATTGCTTCACTAAGAGGCAAGGAAAACATTTAGTGACTTAAGATTCTGTGCACAAGGAAGCTTTATGGTAGATGGGTTTGTGATTTTGAGGCGTCAAGCAGAAATGCGTGATCTGCGATGATTGTCTAAATTTTTTCCCCCAAGTAGTATGATGATGATTCACTTTACTAAGTCTCCAGGATGTGAAGCTACTTGTCAGGATATTGGAAAACATCCAATTATTAGTCCTAACCTTACAGAAAAAAAAGGAAAGAAAAAAAAAAAGCCAAAACTTTGTATTTGGAAGCGGACTTTATGTCGGGACCAGTTTGGAGGGTCTCTGGTCCCCAGCTTCCCTGAGTTGTACCGAGTTCCCTTTGTCTAGTCAGCCCAGTGGCCACCGGTTTTAATTGTTAAGTAGACACATAAATCTCTCACGTGAATTTCCGGAGGCCAAAGGGCAGAGAGGAGAGAACATGGGAGGGTGACATCTGCCTGACACTCGCCTCACTGATCCTTTCCACTCCCAACCTGCTGCTTCCTGGAAGCCAGAGAGGAGGGCAGCGTATGTCCCGGGTGCTGCCCAGGGTGGATCTCCTGCTGGCGTAGGGGGGAGGCGGTGTTCCTGAATTATGGAGTGTGCAGCGTCATGGACCTGAGTCCCTGTCCAAACCCCCCGGTCCCTCAGAAGTTGACGGTACTTGGAGATGAGGTCTTTAAAGAAGTGAATGTGGTAAAACGAGGCCATTAGCTCTTTAGTTGCTAATCTAATATGGAACATACAAAGAGGTAACAGGGATGTGCAGAAAGACCACGTGAAGACAACACAGGGGTCCTCTGCAAGCCAAGGAGCAAGAAGGGCCTCACAAGGGACCAGCCCTGCCACACCTTGGTGTTGGACATCCAGCCTCCAGAGCTGCGAGACATTGGATCTCTGTTGTTCGAGTCACTGGTGTGTGGTGATGGTTAGGGCGCCTGCGCAGATGAGTACACAGCGTGCAGACTAAAGCAGGTTCGGAGTCACATCTTAGAAGGCATCCGTTAAGATTCCTTTTTTCTTCCTCCTCTTCTCAGTGTCCCAGTGGAGCCCCGCTCGTGCTCGGGGCTTTCCCCTCAGTCCAGCACCTCCCCGGGGCTCCTGCAGAGGAGAGGGCCCCTTTGCATTCCTCCCTTGTGGGCGGAGCGAACCTGCTCTGACAGCGTCCAGTGAAATGCAGCTGTGTGGAGAACACAGGTGTGAATAGGTACTCGTCTGGAGAACATAAGTTGGGGGAAATCTGCTTTTGGAAAAAACTTTTTTATTTTTTTATTTTATTTTTTAAGATTTTATGTATTTATTTGACAGAGAGAGATCACAAGCAGGCAGAGAGACAGGCAGAGAGAGGGGGAAGCAGGCTCCCCGCTGAGCAGAGAGCCCAATGTGGGGCTCGATCCCAGGACCCTGAGATCATGACCTGAGCCAAAGGCAGAGGCTTTAACCCGCTGAGCCACCCAGGTGCCCCCGGAAAAAACTTTTTTAAAGAAAACAACTGAATAGTTACACTACTAAACGTGAATTGCAAAATGGGTAAACAAAGAATGTGGAAGTTCTCTGTGACCCAGGGAATAAATGGTCAACTATTAATAGTGGGAAGAGTCAGAACCACCCCGATATAGTGCCTGTTGGGGTGTGATTAGTAATGGGAGGAAAATCTTTGCCAGATAAGAGCCTAATTGAATCATTGAAGGAATGCTACTTTTATAATCTTATTTGACCCTGGAGATGTAAGTTTCTTCTGGTAACCAGTAGATGATTTATGGATTTCTCTCTCTCTCTCTCTCTCTCTCTCTCTCTCTCTCTCTGTCTGTCTTGCTTATCTTCCTTCCCTTGCTCGAGCCTCTTAGTAGCTGTCTCTCTGATTCCATCCACCCCCTTTCTGACCAAATGCCAGGCCCTGTCCTGGGCCCTGGAGTCATTGCTGGAGTATACGGACCCGGTCGGTTGCTGACCCCATTTAGCTTGCAGTCTTGCGAGGGGGACATTTGGGCTTTTAAAATGGTCAGTGTGATAAACTGTGGTGGGCAGTACAGGTGCGTGGGGCTCCAGAGGCGGGGACTCTAACCCGTGGAACCTCGGGGATGCTTTCCAAGTTGAGATCTGAGTGGTGAGGCTGAATTAGCTGAGGGGGTGGGGCAGAGGGGGAGGTTCCTGGTAGGGGATGCAAGCTTACAGACTGAAGGGGCAGAGACCTGCCTGGAAGGACTGAGTGGACGAGATGCAATAGAGAGTTAGTGAGGAGAGCCCGGGGTGGAGGGCAAATGGCAGCCGGCGACGACGGGCATCGGGGCTTGTTACAGAGTGCGGACATAAGGCTAAAGACTGTGGGAAGCCCCAGGACAAAATGCAAGAACTATAAAAGGCTATAACAGCCCCTCCTCATCCCCCAGCTACCCGGTGTCCCTCCCTGTTGGTGACCACTGTTGGCCAGGGGTAGCACTGTGCACACACTGTTCTGATCTGTTCTTGTTTTTTCTTGTTTTCTTTTAAACATATATCACAGAGATGGTTTTAGTTGTATCCCTGCTCTCCCAAAGTCATATGTTGAAGTCCTAACCTCTGTGAATTCAGAATGTGACCCTTTTTGGAGATCAGTTCTTTACCAGGGTAATCAAGTTAAAATTACGTCGTTAGGCCCTAACCCAACATGACTGTCTTTATAAAAAGGGGAAATTCGGAGGTAGAGACAGATCCGGAGGGATGACCAGGAGAGGGGGTGCAGGGAGAAGGTGGGCATCTCCCCGAGGGAGGAGAGAGGCCCCGAGCGCATCCTTCCACACAGTTCTCGGAAGGGGTCAGACCCGCTGGTCAGGGGTCAGACCTTTGCGTTGGCCTCGTGGCCTCCAGGACTGGTGAAGCCCCCAGTTTGTGGTACGTTGTGGCAGCAGCTCAAACACAGTCCCAGAGGAGGCAAGAGTATAGACTGTGAATTGTTATATCTATTCCCCTGCATTTAAACTTTTTATTGAATGGATGTGAAGAAATTCTTTAGTAAATGGAAAATTTCAAACATACAAATCTGTGCAAGACCAGACAGACATGGCCAAACTGACCTCCCCTGTGGCTTTCACTCAGCCTTTGTCAGCTCGTGGCTCTCTTTTTCATGCTCCCCCATCACTTCACTGCCCCCGTACTGTTTGAAGCAAAATTCCAGACATCTTTAAATAGGTCCCTATCTGTAAAAAGGTAAGGACTCCTTTTAAAAACATAATCACGTTATTATCACTCCTAGGAGCAATGAGTCATACTTCCTTAATATGGTCAGTTACCAGTGTTCAGATCTCCAGTTGTCTCAGATGCCATGGTCTTTTGAGTTTGAATCATGATTCAGATGATACCCGTACATTGCAGTTGGTCAGTATATCTTTTCAAATCTTTTCTCTTCTCCATCTCTCATAATGCAGGTCTCTTTTCTCCTTAGTGTTCCTCATAGCCTCTGCTTTGCCGATCACATTCTTCTGCTGGTATTTGATATATTCCGCGATTCTCTTTATTTTGTATCAGTTGGCATTTAGATCTACAGGGTTGGTCAGATACAGGCTTGGTATTTTGTTGTTTGCTTTCAGTCTACTGTTTAGCAGGTGGTGGTATTTTTCTGTCGGGAAGCACTTAATGTCCGGTTGTCTCTTTTTGCATTATTAACTTGATATAAATGTCACATTCAGTAATACTAGTCTCCTGTTTTTGTTTTTTCTAAACAACTATTTAAAAATGTAAACACTAGGGGTGCCTGGGTGGCTCAGTCGTTAAGCATCTGCCTTCGGCCCAGGTCATGATCCCAGGGTTCTGGGATCGAGCCCCGCATCGGGCTCTCTGCTCAGCAGGGAGCCTGCTTCTCCTGCTACCATTCCCTCTGCTTGTGTTCCCTCTCTTGCTGTGTTTCTCTGTCAAATAAAGAAAATCTTAAAAAAAAAATGTAAACACTATTCTTAATTTACAGGCCATACCCAAACCAACAGTAGGCAGGTCATAGAGACCTGTGATCCCTGTTCCAAGGTATATACATATCTGTGATATAATAGGAAATATATATTTGGTTTTTGTTCCCTTTCCTGGCACAGAACTCTTAAAACCCTTGGAATTTCCCAAGCGATGAGGTGATAGGGAACATCTCTTGTTATTAATAACAAGGCCCTTTGAACTGCGCTTGAGTTTAGGCTAATGAGGTGACTCTTGGTGGCCCCTAAACAGCTTCAGGGTGGGGAGTGGTGGTCAGAGGAATGAATTGGGGGGATTCGAGGATTGAATTCACTACTGGATAACCAAACAGTAAATATGAGAAAATTTCTCTATAAAAGTGTATCAGCTCATAACTGAGGAAGGAGTAACAAAATTAGAATATGAGCATTTTCAGTCCCTAATGGGCTTGCACAAACCATCACTTGTTTTTAATCTCTGGACCTTAAGAAAATTTATTTATTCCAAAAATGGATTCACAAGTAACTCTTTAGTTAATTACATAGGTGTTCAAGTTCTGATGGAGGTTCTAGGCAGGGATTTATAATGGTTGAATTAATAATCAGGTAGTACTCCTGACTTACTCTTGAGTCATTGCCGTGAAATTGCGTTCTCCAAATTACCGGTCTATAAAACAGCTAATATGTACCCACCTCTCAGAGTTTCTCGAGTTTTCTGCTTATTAAATCAAGTGCTAGATATCTATTAAAATGGTTTGAAAACTGTCAAATGGAAACTCACAGAATGGGCTTCAGAGATGCCAAGTATTTTTTAGTCAGTGACTTGGGGAAGCATACTGACTACTCCAAACCCTTAATTATCCTTGTTCTCTGTAATCTGTAAAGCTGTCTGAAAGAGTGGAGACACTCCTGTGGTCATTGATGTTTTTCTTTAGCAGGTGATTGGTTCACTTTATGGATTTCTGAATGCTGTAGGCTGAGAATGTGGAAGGAAAGCTGTCTTTCTTCATAGTTTCCTAACTGTTGCAATCAGGAACCTTCCAGGGGCCCAGTTTGTAGTCTGAACCGCTGGGGCATGGGGGTTTTAGTTGTCGTTCCTCAGGTCTAGAATTTGCTTCCTCTCTGTGGTTTGTGCAAACCCATCTTACCTTCCAGCCTATTCACAGATGGGTTTGATTTCTTCACTTCATGGAAGTTTTTCCTTCACTGGTATGTTGAATTTTTTGAAGCACAGTGCTTTGGACTGATCAAAAGAAAAATACAGTAAATGAAATACTCTTTAACTGTGAAAATTTCCTCTTGAGCCTACCTGGTGAATTTCTTCTTAGGTGGTAATTTGTAGAGGCCTTTCAGTGGCACTTGAGGACACGGAGGGTCGGTAGACCTCACCTACATGGAAGAAATCTTGAGTATGGGCGAGCAGATGCCCCTGCAGTGTCTTAACAGAAATAAGTACGTTATCAAGGTGGGGCCAAACGCCTCATAACTAGTTATTTTTAACACGAGTCTAACTCGTCGTGCCTACCTAATGACTCACAGAAGACAGTTTTATGAACCAGATAATTGAGCTGGCCTTCAGGCAGTGCTCATCAAATTTTACAATAAATAGATAGTATGTGATGTTAAAAAATTACGGGTGAAAAGAGAGGAAAAGGTAATTTAATATCCACTTTGTGGAGTTTGGAGGAGAGCCCTAGAAGTATGAACTTTTTTTTTTAGAAGTATGAACTTTTAATAGCAACGGACTTTGGTTCAAAGGACTTAGGTTAGGCTGTTTTTAAGTATTTAAGTTAAGGAAAAGTTAACCTCTTTGAGCCAAAACCATGTGGTCTCAAGAGAAGTGAGGGGGATTTATTCTCAGCACCCCTGAATCCAGAGTCTGGCCCTGCCACTTTCTCACTTTGTGTGTTTGGACTTATCGTTGTCCTTGTCTGTGACGTGGAGCTGGTCAGATTGCCTCAGAGGTGTTGTGGCCACCAAAGGGAGTAGTAGTGTATTTTAGCAGATCTCAGATATGATTATGTCACACCCTTATTCTTGTGCCATTAAGAAAGAAGAAATGCTGCCAGTTAAACCAACTTTCTTTGGAGCATAAGATGCCCCTGACATTTAGGAAAGTTAAAGTGAGGTCGGACAAAATGGCACCTTAAAAATCAGTAAAATACAGGGGCGCCTGGGTGGCTCAGTGGGTTAGAGCCTCTGCCTTCGGCTCAGGTCATGATCTCAGGGTCCTGGGATTGAGCCCCACATCGGGCTCTCTGCTCAGCGGGGAGCCTGCTCCTCCCTCTCTGCCTGCCTCTCTGCCTGCTTGTCTTCTCTCTCCCTGTCAAATAAATAAATAAATAAAATCTTTTTTAAAAAATCAATAAAATACAGTGTATTATAAAAGTGCTTTACTGCCTCAGCCTCAGGAGTCCTATTTAATCGTCATTGTATGAGTCAAGGGAGTGAAACAAAGTTGTCAGAATAAATACCAGTGGGAAGCAGAGTTCATGCAGGATGAGTGAACAGGTATCTGCCGGGAGAAAGAGAAGTGCTGTCTGTCGGGGCCTCTGCTCGCAGACAGGCGGCTCTCCACGGGCACACGGGTGTCTGTCTGCCTGGGGAGTCCTTGCTCTCGGCGGCAGCTGACTTGGAGAGGAATCACCAGGTTCTTTCCTCTGTTCAGTGTATGGATTTTCCTGTTTTAGATTTTTTGGTTTAGAACTTGAGATCCTTTTTTTTAAGGATTTTATTTATTTTAGAGAGAGGAAAGCGTGCGTGCAAGTGGAGGGGGAGGTACAGAGGGAGAGAGAGAACCTCCAGCGGACTTCCTGCTGAGCTTGGAGCCCGATGCAGGGTTCAGTCTCATGACCTGGGGATCATGACCTGAGCTGAAATCAAGAGTCAGACGCTTGGGGCACCTGGGTGGCTCAGTGGGTTAAAGCGTCTGGCTTCAGCTCAGGTCATGATCTCAGGGTCCTGGGATCGAGCCCCACATCGGGCTCTCTGCTCAGCGGGGAGCCTGCTTCCCTCTCTCTCTCTCTCTGCCTGCCTCTCTGCCTGCTTGTGATCTCTCTCTCTCTGTCAAATAAATAATACAATTTAAAAAAAAAAAAAAAAGACGCTTAACTGACTGAGCCACCCAGGCGCCCCTGGAACTTGCAGATTCTTAACAACCCTTGGATAACTCTTATTTTTTAAGTGCAGACTTGAGCAAGGCTTCAAGCCTGCTCTTGTAACAGGGCTCTGAGCCCTGCTTGTAACAGCACGGGTTTCAGCATTATCGTTTCCTAGCGGGAGCTCTTGTTATTGGAAAGGAATTTAGTCCTTTTTGCTGTTGATTTTAGACTTCTCTGCTCTTCAACAAGGTCGTTTTATATACAGAAACATGTTTTGCAGGGCACCTTCCTGGCACAGTTGGTTGGGCATCCAGGTCTTAGTTTCAGCTCAGGTTTTGATCTCGAGGTTGTGGGATCGACGCCTGCATCGGGCTCCATGCTCAGCTTGGAGTCTGCTTAAGATTCT
This sequence comes from Procyon lotor, assembly GCA_028646535.1. Lineage (NCBI taxonomy): Eukaryota > Metazoa > Chordata > Mammalia > Carnivora > Procyonidae > Procyon > Procyon lotor. The sequence goes on along the minus strand of CM053621.1, from coordinate 27,401,111 downwards.
CTTTCTGTCTCTCAAATGAATAAATGAATTTTTTTTTTAAAGATTTTATTTATTTATTTAACAGAGAGAGATCACAAGTAGGCAGAGAGGCAGGCAGAGGGAGAGGGGAAGCAGGCTCCCTGCCGAGCAGAGAGCCCGATGCAGGGCTCAATCCCAGGACCCTGAGATCATGACCTGAGCCGAAGGCAGAGACTTTAACCCACGGAGCCACCCAGGCGCCCTAAATAAATGAATCTTAAAAAAAAAGAAAAAAGGCGTGTTTTGCCCACATAAGAGTTTGGGTTAGTTCTTATTTTCTTCAGGTGGTGTAGTTTCACTTCAGGAAAACGGTGACATCATCCTTAACTTGTCCCCATGCTTCCCCTTGGTGCATGGGAACATTGAACTTTCACGTATATGTCAATTACATCACAAAAAAGCAAGCAGGGTGGGGGCAGTTTATTTCTTAGTCAAACACCTCTAGGTGGGACACAGCAATTCACCCTAACAAAGAAAAGCTTCAGAATAGCCCCAGTTGAAAAAGATGTTTTCCGCATAGCTCTTTACTGAAAGTAAAGTAGCATTTTATTTTGTTTTGAAAAACACTCTTTCATTCTAACCCGGAGTCTCCCCACTTCCATGCGAAACACAGGCAGACCCCTGCTCTGGTAGGAGGCTGCTTGTTATGAGCAGGGCTCCCTGAAGAAGTGGCTGGTTCTAAAGTTGGGGCAGGAACAATAGAAGAAAAGCCTGGAGCTTCTGGTCGGACCAGAAAATGAGACAGTTTTGGAGAAAGGGGAAGATGAGGCTTGTCCAAAAGACCCAGCAGTCAACTCGAAAGAGCTGCCAGGGGCCAAAGCTGGAACAATTTGAGCTACAAAATAATTTTAATAATGGATTATAACCCAAAGGATATAAAATAAATATCTGTGAGTCCATAACTAAGTAAATGACCGGATAAATAATTGAAGGAGAAGGGACAAATCTTTCTTAGGGAGGAATTCCAAGTAATAAATGTAGAAGGAACGAAGGAATAGAAGATCACTGTTAGAACGCTCTAGTGGTAATTACGGCAGGTAAAGCTCAGTGACAAAGTGAAAATAAGTATGTCAAACTTGGGGGAGACACAGGGTATTTGCACAGCCTCAGAGTGTCTCCCAGATACGAATTACTGTGGCAGTTTTAACACATATCTACAAATTCTGTAGTATTCCTCCTTCCAAGGAGTGCAGCTTAAATCCTTTTCCCTGTGACTGTGCCTGGACTTTGTCACCCACTTTTAAGGAATGCATGAAGGGGAAAAGTATTAACTTCTCAGAGGTGACACCTGGGCCAAGAGGTGGGGGTTCACGTCACTGGGAGTAAGTTGTGCCAGTCCTTGTGTGCTCCTGATGTGATATGATGAGAACAGAGTGGTTTGCTCTCGGATTCTAGATTCTCCCCACCTATCTGTAACCTCAGTCCAGTCATCAGGCAGAAAACGTCAGGCAACCCAAACCGAGGAACATTCTACAAAATGCTGACTGGCACTCTTCAAAAAAGTGTCCAAGTGACGACACTCGAGGAAAAAGCCTGAGGAAGGTCAGGGCCTAGAGGAGTCAGAGGGAGCGAGTGTGGTGCGGATAGCCTGGGTTGGATTCTGGGAAAGAAAAGGGATGTGGGGAAACTGGGGGATACCCTAGCAAAGTTAGTTCAGTGAGTAGCGTTGTACCGTTTTGTGGTCTTAGTTTTGATCACTTTGCTGTGGGGACATGAGATTTGGAAGCCTGGTGAAGGATGTATGGGGTGCTCAGGGTGCCCCTGCAGCACCTCTGTAAATCGAAAATTATTTCCATATTCAAAGTTTTTTGTTTTAAACCCTGACTTCTTATCCTGGATTGGTCATTTACTTTCTCTTGAGCATCTAGGCATTATTTTCTTAATTCTTAGGTAGGAGATCTATTGATTTGATTTGCGTATTAAAGTTGATTTTGGAATGTCCGTGTTGTTAATAGGCTTTATATGTTAATAGTTCTTTCTCTTTCCAGGGGAAGCACCTGCTGCAGAAGTCTCATCTTTTGTGATCCTGTCTGTGTGCAGTTTACTGGTATTAATAGTGTTAATTGCAAACTGTGTATCCTGCTGTAAGGACCCAGAAATAGACTTCAAGGTGAGCGCAGATGGTGGGAACACTTAACAAATCATCCTCTGATACATCTGTCAGTAGTTAGATGGGCTGCATAACACACAGTGCCTCGGGAGCAGGAGTGGGCAGAATTTTTCTGGAAGGACCAGATTGTAAATATATTCTGCCATTGTAAATAGGCAATCCTGGGGGCTGGATGGTCTCTGTCACTAGCCCTCTGCTTTAACTCCACCATTGTCATGCTTCCTCAACACGGTCATGAGGCATGAGGCCCAAGGTTGTGGCTGTGTGCCAGTAAAACTTTAAACGAATATAGGTGGTTTGGATTTGGCCCACCAGCTGTAGTTTGCTGACCTCCCTTTAGAGCATTATCGACAGTAACCACTTGCCTATTTTAATTTTCACTAGGTGAGGAATACAGTGTGATTGAATTCACTTGCTCTGAGGCCTGTAAGGAAAAGCAGGCTGATTTTTTTTTTATTATTCTCTCCAATATAAATATGCTGGTGCATTGTGGTGGTTAAGATTATTGAGGCCAAGGGATCCCCAGTGTGTTTTGTGTATGAGAAAGCACATCTTTCGGGGCGCCTGGGTGGCTCAGTGGGTTAAAGCCTCTGCCTTCAGCTCAGGTCATGATCTCGGGGTCCTGGGATCAAGACCCACGTCGGGCTCTCTGCTCGGCAGGGAGCCTGCTCCCCCTTCCCACCTGCCTCTCTGCCTACTTGTGATCTCTCTCTCTCTGTATCAAATAAATAAATAAATCTTTAAAAAAAAAAAAAAAAAGAGCATCTTTCATTTTACCTGAACCCTTGAGTTCTCTGAGGGGGAGAGAGAATGGTACCGATTGTAAATTCTGGTGAGGGTGGGAGTTGGGGAATTCTCTGAAAGGGCTGATGTTTTAGCTGCAGATGGGTGGAATCTGGTGGAAACCAAGTGGGATATCCCCTGTAGAACTTACCACATGCCTGCTGGTGTGCATTAGGGCTCAGTGAGTACTCGTTAAAGAGGAATACTTGAAGAAAAAGAAGGAATGCACGCAGAGAAAATGATCCTCAGTGCCCAGCCCTGCCGGTTGTCCTGGGCTGGTCTGGGGGCCCTGAGGGCCTCTGGTTCAAATTGGAAGAAAAAGCTGTCGTCTAGCCACAACCCTCTTTCTAGTGGACACATGAACCTTCTTTGTAGACCTCACACCTGTCTCTGTGTTTTCTTTACCTTCAATCTGACAGCAGCTCTGAGAGAGAAGGAGATGTGTTGTCCTTTCAGCTTGACACTAACATTACACACGAGGAAAGATGAGAGCAGAGGGAGGCTGGAGGAGAAGACGTACTAGCACAGGCCATTTTCCTCAGAAGATTCTTCCTCAAACAAACAGAGGGTTTTATTCACAACTTCAGCCCCCAGGCCCTAGAATCATCTGTGGGAGCTTAATGACCACATGCGGGCACAGTGGTAGGCAGAGAATCTCTGTCCCTAGACCCTCAGTCTTGCCGAGGGACTGTGTACAGATACCTTGTCTTTGGGAAGATAAAGTCTGATCAGTGTTGCTGAAACTGAAATCCAGCCTCTCTCACACGTCATGATGCCTCATTCTTGCCTTAGATTGTTCTGACCCGACTAGGCCTCAGTCTTGACCCAGGGAGTTTATTGTGATCGTGTTTCTGTCGAGCTTACCCAGGTGGTTCTGGCGCGGGGGGGGGCGGGGCTGGGACCACACTGTATAGAGGTCTCCAGCCGTCAAAGTCACGACTAAAGGCAGGCGTCCATTCCTTTAGATTTAGAACTGGGCAGTGTTAGAGACTTGGTCCCTTGGAGGTTGTGTTACAGACCAGGAAGCTGCCGCCTAGCAGAGGAAAGTGACTTGCTGGAGTGTATCCGGGCAGCCAGTGGCATAACTAGCTGCTTTACCTCTGACTCCTCATAATCATTGGCTGCATGATGGTGTATCATGCTGCGGCCAGGGTTTTGAGTGGCATTGTTTTTAAGGTGGGAGTGATGGGTAAAGTCTTATTTTAAAGATTTATTTATTCATTTATTAATAAGCATATAATGTATAATTTGTGTCAGGGGTACAGGTCTGTGATTTATCAGTCTTACACAATACCAGCATTCATCACAACACATACCCTCCCCAGTGTCCATCACCCAGCCACCCTATAAGATTTATTTATTTTAGAGAGAGAGGAAGAGGGAAGGAGTGAGGGGGAGAGAGCGGGCAGGAGGGGCAAAGGAAGAGGGAGAGAGAAACCCCAGCAAACTCCATGCTCGGCGTGCAGCCCAACACAGGGCTTGATTTCATGACCCCAAGATCAGACCTGAGTCAAAACCAAGAGTCGGATGCTCACCTGACTGTG
>CM053621.1:27363653-27396556 GCA_028646535.1 Procyon lotor | reverse complement strand
CATCACCCAGCCACCCCATAAGATTTATTTATTTTAGAGAGAGAGGAAGAGGGAAGGAGTGAGGGGGAGAGAGCGGGCAGGAGGGGCAAAGGAAGAGGGAGAGAGAAACCCCAGCAAACTCCGTGCTCGGCGTGCAGCCCAACACAGTGGTTGATTTCATGACCCCAAGATCAGACCTGAGTCAAAACCAAGAGTTGGATGCTCACCTGACTGTGCCACGCAGGCACCCCTAGTCTTTTTTTAATGAGAGAAGCTTTAGGAATGTCCAAAGGGGAATCGAGCAAAGCTCTTCCATTCAGAGGTGCTTCGCGGATTCAAGTTATGGTACTTGTTCGTCCTACTCCCTCCCCTATTACAAATAGCAATAAATGTCCTAATGCATTTGACAACATAGATGACAGATATGAGAATAACGTCCTCCCACATGCATGTGAGAACATACATGTTATATCAGAGAAATCTACCCGTACACCTTCTGGCTTTTCCCTTGTAGGGATTGGGGGTGCAGCCAGGGCAGGTGGTAGAGAAGGAAAACGAAAAGAAGGATATTCTGTAGAGCAATGGAAAACAGTCTTGTTCGCTGATCTGTTCTCAGCTTCTGTCCCGGTGCCTGGTGGGGTAATACTCATTAATCATTTGAGCAAATGAATGACCTTGATCATCATCTGTATGAATGTTAAATTACCATGGGCACCAAGGGAGACCCAGCTCACAGGAGTCAGGGCAGCTTTTCTGCTGCACAGAGTCACCGAAAAGATTCCTGCAGCTTTATGGGCACAGCCTCAGTTTTAAAGTTGCCATCTTCAGAAAACCGGACATTCTTTGTGTGTTAATAGTACACACATACTACACAGCTTTACACTGACCTTCGTTCAGACATCGATGATTTTTCTACCCAGTACAGTAATTTTTCCACTGTTACTCTTCCCAGAGAAACAGGACTTCCTTGAAAATACCTTTTCTGAGTCTTTTAACTGTCCTTATCTTGATTGCAATCCTATTTCGATTAGAAGCGTATGTATAGTTTTAAAATAAAATGAATCTGTTTGGATTCAATATGCAAAGAGATTTGTGAAAGTGAATAATAAAAAAAGAATAGCTAAAGCTCTAGTAACTTAAAATTTCCAACCTAGAAGAGTATTTCCATTTGAAATTCCATGGTCATTTTAGAAAATTTTGCATTTAACTTCAAGCTATCAGTTGAAACAGTTGAATAAAGTATGTATAATTTATGTTTAAACCTTATCGATTCTGTTGTTTGGCATCGGAGAACACAATTATGTATGCTTTTTACTTAAGTGGGTACAACCCGGGGGAAAAATTTAAGGCCGTCTGTTTCAGATGAGTGAGTAAATGCTCGTGTCTCAGATGTTAGCATGTTTTTAATATTTGCTCTCAGGCTGGTTTATATCAGATATAACGTTGCTCCTCTTTTATTTTAGGAATTTGAAGATAATTTTGATGATGAGATAGATTTCACACCACCAGCAGAAGATACTCCCTCCGTTCAGTCCCCGGCAGAAGTTTTCACACTCTCAGTACCAAATATCTCACTACCAGCTCCGTCCCAGCTCCAGCCTTCCGTAGGTAAGGCCTTATGTCCCAGTGTCATGGTCTCGTGAATCGTTTCTTGGGGGTGAGAGTGGGAACCATGATGCCAATCATAAAATACTTGGATTGCCTCTCTCTTCTGCTTGCTCATTTCTCTTCCTCCTTGCTCCCTGGGGAAGCTGAATCGCAGTGGTCTGGTCCAGTGCCTCCCAAGAGCTTTGTCCTTTGCTTTTGGCCCTCGAGTCTGGTAACAGAATAAACTGGTCTCCTCTGTTCATTGAAGTGGGACGCAGCTCCCGGCCTTTGCTTGGGTGGTTCTCGACACCGCTCGTCTCGCTGAGTAGGACGCTGCTGTCTTTCCCCGGGATGTCCCGTGTTTGGGGAGGAGAGGTGCATTTGGATATGTTAGTTGGATTGACTTTTCATCCTGAGATAGAGGTTTGATTAGATGTTGATCGATTGATTGTTGTAAAGTAGAATATGACTAGCAGGTCGAGAATCAGGGGTTTCTGAGACTTCTGAGAGAAGGCTGTTCTGTCTGCGTGCCATTCCTGCCTCGCGTGGTTCTGCGCATCGTGGTGTAGGTTGAGGGCAGTTTAAACCCAGCAGTTGATTGCACTGCTGTGGGCCTGTGTGACTAAGAGAGAACGTAAGATAAAACATGACACAGCTGATGCACTTCCTAAAATATCTGTGTGGTTAGGCATATTTAATATTTGTAGGTTTTGCCACATTAAAAAATCAACATGTAGTGTTTACCTTTAATTTTAGTAAATAACAATATTTGTGTAATTCAACCAATATAGTGAAATTTAACAGGAGCCCAACATACCCTTGGGATCACTTAAGTAACCTAGGTATACGTCTCTCTAGATGGAAATAATTTCTCTTCTCTTCACTTTTTTAAATTATTATTATTTTTTAAAAGATTTTATTTATTTGTCAGGGAGAGAGAGACAAAAACACAAGCAGGGGGAGAGGCAGGCAGAGGGGGAAGCAGGCTCCCCACTGAGCAAGGAGCCCAGTGCGGGACTTGATCCCAGGACCCTGAGATCATGACTCGAGCTGAAGGCAGCCGCTTAACTGACTGAGCCACCCAGGCGCCCCTTCTCTTCGCTTTCTTGATCATAGGCTTTCCTTTGTACCTAAGGGAGGCCCTGAGAGACTTCTCTAAGGCTTTTATCATCTTGGAATCTTAACACTAGTGAATTCATTTCAAGTAATAGAATCCTAACTCAGATCAGCATACACAGAAAGGGGACCTTTTTTTGATGCTGGAACCAGGCAATGGGAAGAGTAGGGGTTAGGCAGACCTTAGAGGCAACTGGACCCGGGACCTTGGACACCATCGTCCTTGTCTTCATTCATTCTTTGTTTCTCCCCTCTTTGCGTGTCAGCTTAAATCTCACACACCAGCTTCTTTCCTTGGCTCGGAGCGTGGCTGCTGCCAACTCCGGGCTCCGATCCTTGTAGCTTTATTGCCAGAGGAAAGGAACTTCTCCTCGACCAGAAAGAAAGCCCTTGGAGAGCCATTCTGGTTGGCTTCCCCTGAGTCTGACAGTGTTGACCCCTCCTTGTGGATAGGACAGCATGACAGAGAAGAGCCTGATGACTTCGGTCCAAGATGTGGTGGATGGACCAGCACACAGTCATGGGCACAACAGAAATGGTAGTGACCTGGCCGGCCATCCTCATTACATTCATACACCTTTCTGTGTTTCTAGAACCCTCTATTCTAAATTCCTTCTTAATGGGAAGAAATACATTTCAATTTCTCTGCGTAGAATAGTCACAGAATATTTTTATGATCTTGGGATGGAAGAGGGTTTTCCAAGCTTGACACCAAGTGCAGAAACATAAAGGAAAATATTGCCAAATTTGATTCATAAAATGAAATATTCTGTGTGGAAAATACTATAAACAAATTTGATCAAGTAGTAAAAATATTTGTAAATAACAATGTCTAAAAAAAAACCCCTCATATTATTAATATATACTAAGTTTACAAACAAATTTATAAGAAGAACAGTACTTCAATAGGAAAGAATAAGTCAAGGATGTGAAAGGAGAAATTCTTGAAAAGAAATTCAAATGGCCAATAAAAAATAGGAATTCCGCTATTAATTAAAGAAATATAAACATAAAGTAAGATGATAACAGCTAAACAAAGATGAGAAGAAAAGAAGCTAGGTGGTGATGGGTGAGGGGCGTGTGTGGGAAACAGGCCTTTGGATGCTTCCTGCTAGCAGGACTGTAAATTGATAGATACATTCTTTCCCAAGGGTAGTCTGACAGTATGTATCCAAATGTGTTTACCCTTGATCCCACAGTTCTGGGCTCAGTAGTTTATTTAGATCAATATGCAAATAAATATCTACAAAGGAATTTATTGCAGCAACAGGTTAAATGTCTGTCAGTAATAACTTTTTAAGTTATTGTAAGTCCATACAATGGAGTATTACGTAGTCCTGTAAAAGAAGGAAAGGCACTTGTGATAAATTAAGTGAAAAAAGTACACCATATATTCAAGAGCAACTCTAGGAGAAACTACATGTTTTTCCTTTTTTTCTTTTTAAAATGTATTTTATTTTACGAATAGATAAAATAGTCATACAGTTGAAAAACCAAAATATAAAAAGGTATATATAGTGAAAAGCCTCTAATCTTTGAATCTGACCTCAGCTCCTACCCCCCTCTCTGTACATAACCACTCTTGTTTCTCATACATCTTTCCAGACTTTCTTGATGTAAATATTCCCATTTATGTGCTCCTCCCCAACACCCCTTTCCTCCCACCGCCACCAAAACACACACTTTTTTTTATTCACAGGGGCATGGTAAATATGTTCTGCGTCTTGCTGTTTTCACTTACAGATGTACCTTAGAGATCGTCACGTATGCATAAAGAGAGCTTACTTATTCCTGCTTACAAGTTTCTATTATTTAAACTGTATGGACTTAGCATAGTTTATTTAACCTATTGATGGATATTTGGGTTGTTTCTAATCTTGTGCTATTATTTCTAATCTTATGCTATTAAAAATAAAGCTTGTACCTGTGGTGGTTTGCACATTGATGTTGGGCTGGTATAGTTGTATAAATTTTCAGAGGTGGTCAAAGGGTACATAATTTTGGAGGATATTGCCACCTTACCCTCCACAAGGAGTTGTGCTAATTTATGTTCCTGCTATTTGGATGTCAAACAGTATATGCTATTACTATTGAGGCTAAGTTGGTATCGGTTCAAATTAGATTGTTATAAATTTAGGGTGGTAACTGTAGTCTCCATGGTAACCCCTAAGAAAATAACTGGTAAATATGGAAACAGAAAATGAGGAAGAAATCAAAGTGTACACTAAAAAAAATTAAATATACATTTTTTGTATATTTAATTTGTATATATTCTTTTTTTGTATATTAAAAAAAGAATTTTTTTATGTTTTCTGATTTTAATATAGCCAAATTTAGCAGCCCCTTAAGCCAGAAATGCAGTCTCTCTTTTTTTTAATTTTTAAAATTAATTTCCTTTTTTTTTTTTTTTTTTTTTAAGAATTAGAGCTTTTTATGTCATAAGAAATCCTTTCCTCTTCTGTGATCAAAATGATACTTAACTACTTTTTTTCCTACAGTGTCTTAAGGTTTTGCTTTAACATTTTAAATTAATTTAAATCTATAACCCATTTGAGTTAATTTTTGAGTATGGTGTTAGGGAATACATGGATCTTTTTTGGTCGGTTACTGTGTTTTTCTCGGCTTTCTTCACTCATTGGTCCTTCCATTCCTCTCTGCTTTTTAGTTCCATATGTAGGGGTCTCTGGGTCGCTCGGTCAGTTAAATGTTTGTCTTTGGCTCATGTCGTGATCCTGGAGTCCTCGGATCAACCCCCACGTCGGGCTCCCTGCTCAGCGGGGAGTCTGCTTTTCTTTCTGGCCCTCTCTCCTGCTCACTCTCTCCCAAATAAAAGCAAAGCAAAACCCCCCACCATGTTCATATGTGTCTGTTGTAGTCCTTCTGTTGTATTTCAGTAATTTGTCAGTTCCTCGTCCCAGTACCACACTATCTCAGTTATTTAATAGCTTCACAATAATGATGTGGTTTGCAGGTTTTTCTCCCATTCTGTGGGTTGTGTTTTCACTCTTTTGATAGTCTCCCTTGATAAAGCAGAAGTTTTAAATTTTGATGAAGTCCAATTTATTTTTTTCTTTTGTTGCTTGTGCTTGAATGTCATACTTAAGAAACCTTTGTTAAGCTCAAGGCCATGAAAATTTGCACCAATTTTGTCTTAAATGACTTCTGTAGTTTTTTACCTTTGAAATTTGGGTCTTTGACCCATTAGTATTTGTATATGGTATGAAGTAAGATTCCAGGTTCATTCTTTTACAGGTGGATAGCTCGTTGCCCCAGCAACCATTTGTGGAGAGACTGTTCTTCCCCCATTGAATTGTCTTGGCACCTTGTTGAAAATCAGTTGACCATATCTGTTTGTGTTTATTTCGGGACTCTCAGTCCCAGTGATCTGTATCTAGCCTTATGCCTATTGTCACAGTGTTTTGATGATTATAACTTTGGAATTGAGAAGTTTATGAGTCTTCCATCTTTGTTTTTCAAGAATGTTTTGGCAATTCAGTCCCTTGAAATTCTATATGATTTCTATTTTATTTATTTATTTTTTAAAAAATGTATTTATTTATTTGAGAGAGAGCAAGTGTGTGCACAGCTCTCTGTAACAGGCGTAACAGGCAGAGGGAGAGAGAGAAGCAGACTCCCTGCTGAGCTGGGAGCCCGAGACATGGGTATTAATTCCAGGACCCCAGGACCATGACCCTAGCTGAAGGCAGATGCCCAACTGACTGAGCTACCCCATGTATGAATTTTGGGATCAGTTTTTCCATTTCTGCAAAATAGGCCACTAGGATTTGTGTGTGTACCATTTTGATTCCCTTCTCCTTCTCTTTTGTGTGTGTGTGTGTGTGTGTGTGTGTGTGTGTGTGTAATTATTTATTTATTTAAATAAAATGCCCCTTGTTTATATATTTTTAAGATATTTTCATGGGGATCACAGTTACCTTAAACTTATAACAGTTGTGGGGCGCCTGGGTGATTCAGTGGGTTAAAGCCTCTGCCTTTGGCTTGGGTCCTGATCTCGGGGTCCTGGGATCGAGTCCCGCATCTGGCTCTCTGCTCAGTGGGGAGCCTACTTCTCTGCCTGCCTCTCTACTTGTCATCTCTCTCTCTATCAAATAAATAAAATCTTTAAAAGAATTTATTTATAACAGTTGTGTTTCAGTTGATACCAACTTTTAGCATCAGTACCACATAAAAACTCTGCAATTCTGTCTTGTGTTCCCATTAACCTAGATTTATAATTTTTTATGTGTCTTTTAAATCAGGTAGGAAATTAAAAGAGGAGCTACATATCAAAAATATTTACTTCTGTAGTTTTACTGGTGATTTTTATTTGTTCATATGGATTCCAGTTACTGTTTAGTGTCCTTTTACTTTAGCCCGAAGGACTCCTTTGAATAGTTCTTGTAGGGCAGGTGTAGTGGCAGCAATCTCCCTAAACTTGTGTTTATCTGGAGGTGTCTTAATTTCTCCTTAATTTTTTGGAAGACAGTTGTTTTGTTTTTTAAGATTTTATTTATTTATTTGACAGAGAGAGAGATCATAAGTAGGCAGAGAGGCAGGCAGAGTGAGAGGGGGAAGCAGGATCCCTGCTGAGCAGGGAGCCAGATGTGGGGCTCCATCCCAGGACCCTGGGATCATGACCTGAGCCAAAAGCAGGGGCTTTAACCCACTGAGCCACCCAGGCACCCCTGGATAATTGTATTTGAACTCTCTTCAAGTTCGCTACTTCTGTCTGCTCCTATCTTTGGTTGAACCCCTCTAGTGAATTTTTTTATTTTAGTTATTATACTTTTTGGCTCCAGATTGCCATTTGGCTCCTTTTACTAATTTGAATCTCTTTATTGATCTTCTCCACTTATCAGGACTTTCTCCTGGTGTCCTTTAGTTCTTTGTCCATGATTTCCTTTTGCTCTTTGAGCATGTTTAAGATAGTTGATTTAAGTCTTGTCTGGTAAGGCCACTGTCTGTGTTTTCTCAGGGACACTTTCTTTTACATTTCCTTTGTACCTGTGAGTAGACCATGCTTTCTTGTGTCTTTGCATGTTTTGTACTTTTTTGTTGAAAATCGGACATTTTGAATAATACGATGTACTTAGAAAAAGAAAGAAAACAACAAAAAAAGTCTTCTTTGGGTCTTTGCAGTTTAGGTCTGTGTTGGGATACTCCTCACTCAGGCCTTAGTCCTCACCTCCTGCTTGTGCTAGGCATGACCTAGCTAGGCGTGAAAGTTTACTTCTTCTCAAGTCTTCTGCGAGTGTGTGTCCTTTCCTGAGCATGCAGGTAGCTCTCAAGATTCCTCCATATATTGCAATAGCTTTTCAGAGCCCCTGTTCACCTCCCAAATCTCACTCCCCAGCTTGTCCGCTAGAGCTTTCAGCATGTCTACTGTTCATCTCTACTGTTATATTTTGTCCCCAGTGGAAGTGTCTCGTCCATGTGGCTTTCACTGTTTTTGAGGAACAGTTTTTTTTTAAAAAGGTTTTTATCTATTTCTTTGACAGAGAGAGACACGGAGGGAGGGGAACACAAACAGGGGGAGTGAGAGAGGGAGAAGCAGGCTTCCTGCCGAGCAGGGAGCCCGTTGGGGGGCTTGATCCCAGGACCCTGGGACCATGCCCGGAGCCGAAGGCAGACACGCTTAACAACTGAGCCACCCAGGCGCTCCGAGGAATATGTTTTTGAGGAACCCTCTGTCCTGCTAGAGTTCTGAGTTTGTCGAAACCAAGGGAATGTGGCAATCCCTCAGGGAAACTTCCAGTAAAAGGAAACACAGTTCCTTGGGAATAATAAGGTTCAACGCTGGAATATGTGCCATCATTAAGATAGTTGCTGCATCAGGGACTGGGGGGGGTGGGGCTGTGATAAATTCAAAGACACAAAGAAATTCTACCCTGTTTCAGTGGCCTTTCTCCTGGTTTGATTTGGTTGCTAGAAATCCTTGACTGTCTTCCAAAGTTCTGATAAGGTTGACAATGACAGATCGTGACAAGATTTTCACCTCCACAATGAAACTAAGGACTGACCAAGTAAAAGCCATCAGAATGATGATTAGTGGCTGTAGGAGAGGGGTTAGATGAGAAAACACAGTGGGAAGTGTTAAAGAATCAGGTAGAAAACCATTCAAAAAAACAGCGTCGTTTTAAAACTTGAAACCATTTTGGCAGTATCAGTTTAAAAGTGATGGTGTATTTATATGAATTGATTTCTACCTTTATTAGCACAAGCTTTAAATTTATGTTTGTGTTTATTCTTTAGATTATATATTTTATACTTATTTTCAGTTAAATGCCCGTATTTATTTTTTATATTCTTTTTCCTACAGAAGGTTTGAAGTCTCAAGTTGCCCGCCACAGTCTAAACTATATACAGGAAATTGGAAATGGCTGGTTTGGAAAGGTAAAATGTTGTTCACATCTACTTTTTTTTCCCCCTCCTAGTTATGATGTTTAGAATTTAAACCGATTTAAGAGTTGTAGGACATTCCACATTCTCTTAGTTGCTGTGGTACCAGTAGAGTCTACTCTTTATACCCTGAAACCACACAGGAATGTGAGCTTCTGTGTTTCTAGGTGTAGGCCTTTTTCCAAGAAGGTCTTTTATTTATACATCAGATATTTTTCTAATTGTTGGCATAGAACAGTAAGAAGGGAAGAGAGACTGGAATTTTAGCTCTTTATCCTCCTCAAAGTAAATTATTTGTTTTTTAATTCTTCTCCCTGTCTCCCCACTCTTCCTTAAAAAACTTCAACCACTTCAGAACTGTAGATACATAGTATTATTATAATGGAAACCATGGCAAAGAACTGTTTTTCTATTCCTCATAGGCTGTCAAGGGACAAATAGGAACAGTGGTTTGTTGATCTTTTTACCAAGGGTTATTCAGAAGAAATCATTGTATTATCATAGCCATTTCCGTGATCTAACTAGCAGTCATTCTGTGTGTCTGAGTGGTGATTGCCTCGTAAGCAGCGAGGTGGCTTTCCATCCGAGTTGTCTGTCAGTCCTGTGTCTCTGACATCATCCAGCCTTTATTAGTGACCCAATCTTCTAAGACATTTAGCAAAAACCTGTTGTGCATCACACATTGGTTTTGGTGTTGAGGGTCCAGTGTAGAGGCAGGTGGGTGAAGTCCTGGCCTGTGTGGCCGCAAACAAAAGAGAACCTGCTGAAGCTGAAACCTCTGGTGGCGGGGTGTGGTGGCCGGTGATCAGATCGCAAACCATCAGGAGCGGGAGACGGGCTCAGAGAGGGGTGGGGGAACCAGGCCATGTGAGATAGAGTATATGCGTTGGGGGACTTCTACTCAGAGTGAGCTGGGAAAGTCCTCCAGTGTCTGAGAAAGGACTGCTGGAATCTGGCTTACCTGGGGTCACCTGGGCAGTGACATCGTAGAAGACCAAGGGAAGGGGTGGTCCGAAGGCTGCAGTAGTCACACAGGGGGAGGTGCAGGCAGGCGTGGGCCTGGATGATAGCCGGAAGCGGTGAGCAGTTGTAAGCCAGTGCGGACTTTCAAGTAAGAGCATGCGGGACTGGGGAGCGATCAGATGTGGGGTCTGGAGGAGGGGGATCAAGGATGGCTGCTTATGGCCTGATTGGTGGGAAGAATAGAATTGCTGGCCAGTGAGAGAGGAAAGATGAAGGAGAAGTAGGCGTGGAGGAGGAAGTCAGGAGGTCGCTTTTGGTTCGGTTATTAGATGGGGTCGCTGGTAGGCGTCCAGATGGAAGTCCAAGTAGGCAGTTGGAGTACACATCTAGAGCTCGAGGGGGAGGTTCCAGGCCAGAGATATGCGTTTGGGAGAGCTCGTCTATAGCTGGTATTCAGAGGTCTGAGACTAGGTGGACTCACCAAGACTGTGAACGTCAAGAAGAGGGGGAGGCACAAGGACCGAGCCCTGAGGGTCTGCGGTGAGGAGAGGTCAGCGCAGGTCAGTGACGGAAGCTAAGGCGCTCAGCCAGTGAGTAGGAAGGGGTACAGAAGAGTGGGGTGTCCTGAGAGCCCATGAAGGAGGAGTGCCATAAAGATGAATGGCAGTAAATGCCGCTGGCAAACCGAGATGAGGACTGGGAACGGTCGGCCCAGCTCGGGAGGGCCATGGGACTGTCCTAAGAGGTTGTGGAGGGGTCATGTGCTCACGTGCAGCGGGCACAAGGGAGAAAGTGGAGACAGCACATGGAGACGACCCTGTTGAGGAGTCTTAACCGTAAAAGGGAGCAGAGAAATGGAGTGCGAGCTGTTTGGGACCATCCAAGGGCCAACGGAAGGTGTTGGTTTGGTTAGGTTTTTGCTTTGATTTTTATAGGATGTGCAGCTATTTTAGCCTCTTTATATTAAGAGTGGAGAAGCTGATAATGCAGGAGAAAGGAAGGGGGTTACTGGAAGAGTTCTCTTGAAAAGGGAATAAAAACTGTGTGGATACACGTGCAGGTGGATTTGATGTTAAAATGAGGAAGTTCACTTCTGGATATTTTATTCAGTGAATAGTATATGACTTGGTTAATTATCAGAATTCCTTGTTCTGTTTATTGTTTTGCCTTCACATTCTTAATAAACACATTATATTCTGTTCAAAGCCTTACTGTCTATTTCCAGGGCATTAAAATTAATCTACTTGGTAAAAACATTAAAAACTATTTTTAAAAAATATTTTATTTATTTGACAGAGAGAGAGCACAGGTAGGCAGAGAGACAGGCAGAGAGAGAGGGGGAAGCAGGCTCCTTGCTGAGCAGAGAGCCTGATGAGGGGCTCGATCCCAGGACCCTGAGATCATGACACGAGCCAGAGGCAGAGGCCTTAACCCGATGAGCTACCCAGGGGCCCCAAAACTATTTTAAAAAGAAGGTTTTTAGTTTTGATTATTCTTGATTTAAATAAAAAGTTTTAACCTCATTATCTTCATCTTAAATATTATGTTTTGGAACACCTTTGTATTATTCAGTATTTATATTTGGTGTTTCACTTGTAGTGTGCTCTTATGTTTATTCATTTTTTTAAAAGACTTATCTGTTTTAGAGAGATAGAGAGCGAGAGCACAAGCAGGGTGGAGAGGCAGAGGGAGAGGGAGGCAATCCCAAGCAGACTCCATGCTGAGCGTGGAGCCCAATGTCGGGCTCGATTCCACCACCCTAAGATCGTGACCTGGGCTGAAATCAAGAGTCATTTGCCCAACTAATTGAACCATCCAGGCACCTCATTATTTTCATTCATTTGTTATCTGTTCATTTCAGTGTCATATTTTTTTCTTGTGTTTTGACTGAAGTTTTAGTACAAGATAAAGGTCTAGAATAATTGGAATGCCATAGATTTTTAAAGTGAAAATGCAATGATAGTGTATTTGTACAGTGCATGTGTGTCAGTTTACTTTCTCTTATGTGAAGGAGACAAAATAACAAAACCCAGTTGAAGTGTTTTGAGAAACATTTGGGTTATGTTTGAACTGCACTTATAAATTACTCTTCTGTGATGTCATTGGTAATGTCTGTAAAAGTATGGTACAATTTTATAATAAATAAAAAAAACAGATACGTATATGAATGCTTCAGTATCTAATGAACAGTTTCATAATGAAGGAAAATGGTTTCATTTTCAAGTTTTTTCTGAGGTCGTATTTTCATAGCTGAAGGCCTAATTGTTGCTTAATTTATTTTCCCGTACTCTGTACCTGATAATGAGACGTACTTCTTTACCATTTTGATGAAGTGAAGTGAAAAACTGTTCTTTGGTTTTAGGTCCTCCTTGGAGAGATTTACACGGGCACTAGCGTAGCAAGAGTAATAGTGAAGGAGTTAAAAGCAAGTGCAAGCCCAAAGGAACAAGATACTTTTTTGAAAAATGGAGAACCTTACTAGTAAGTAAGCCTTAATATGTGTTCTGTAAACATAATCTGTAGTCTGTTGAAAATAAGGTGTTTAAAATGACTTTGGTATTTATCATATTTCAGTCATTTTGGATGTTAGAATTTGGTTTACTGTTTGAACAGTTGAACAGTTCTACTAACATGCTCCCTACTGAACAACACTGTGACTTGTATTTTTCAGTATTCTTCAGCATCCAAATGTTCTTCAGTGTGTTGGACAATGTGTAGAAGCAATTCCCTATCTTCTGGTGTTTGAGTTCTGTGACTTGGTAAGTTTTTAGTGGGAATTCAAGGTCAAGCATTTAAAAGGTTACATACAAGTGGTTTTGACACATAGAAGTGGTGGATGAGGGACTGCGTTCACTTCTGTCCTCCATTTTTAAAAACTTTGTGATGTACTAAGTCATTACCTTGAAAATACTATAAACTGACATAAGTATTGTTTTATATTTCATCCCTATGCTAAGCTGTTTGCATGCATACATGCAAACATGTATATATATATGAACATGTGTATGTATATATATGTATATATATATATATGATTAAGGTTCATGGAGATCAAGAAAATGTTGTTTATCAAGTATATGGCAGAGCCAGAGTGGGATTTAAGATCACCCTTCCTGAGCTTGAGGTCTTGACTTACACCTAGGCACTTTGAAACACTTTTTCCCATTAAGGTAATCTTACAGAGTACCTGTGACTTGACAGGTTTTTATTTTTTTTTAAAGATTTTATTTATTTATTTGAGAGAAAGAGCGAGCAAGCAGAGCAGGGGTTGGAGGGAGGGCAGAGGGAGAGGGAGAAGCAGACTCCCTGCTGCACAGGGAACTCAACTAAGGGCTCAATCCCAGGACCCTAAGATCATGACCTGAGCCAAAGGCAGATGCTTAACCGACTGAGCCACCCAGGCTTCCTGACCTGTCAGGTTTTTAGAATAGTGAATGTATGTGCCATTTATATTTTTAAATAAAGAGGTGATTTTTTTTAACCTAAAATTAATAGTTTCATTTCTTAGCGTGATAGTATTACTTACTGAGATTTATTGTTGGAAAAACTATTTTTATGCAGTTTTTATGAATAATAACTTTGATGTGAAAATTTCCTGTAATCATCTGTGTTTAAAGCTAGGTTTTAATTGATTTTCTTGCATTGTCTCAGTTTCCAGAATATTAAAACATTAAGACTATCCACAGATAAGTGGGAGTACATCAGGATAAGTCCCCGGTTAGTTCAGACAGTATTTTCAACTGGTAAAATGGAAAGAGAGCAGTAACCATTGTGGATTTTTGGTTTTACTTCCTAAATGTGATTCGAATACTACACTCCTTGGCAGAGGTAGTTCATTCCAAAGAAAACTTAATAACCTTGGTATATTAGCGTTCATTGGCTTATATCCGAGTAACCCCCAAACCTCAGTGACTGATAAGAGCAGAGTGGTTCTCACTCGTCTCTCAGGCGTCGGCTCTGGGGCAGCTGCGGTGCTCTCCCGGGCCAGAGTCATCCCCACCCTGGGATCAGTGGATTTTTTAGTATCTGTAGGTCCTGTGGGAGGTGGTGGGGGGGATATGTATTCTGGTTTTCTATACAAGTATATCTCAGTGGCTCTTTTGGGGTCACATTTATGAGATTGTTAGATCTCCTCTATCTTTCAGATTTGGGAGGGCATTGAGAGAGGTGTCTATTTTCTGTCCATTTTTGAGAGACACATTATAATCTGCTCTGATTATGGATTTTCCTTATAATTCTGGTTGTATTTGCTTTGAGTGTTGAGTCAAGGATACACATTTAGAATTGATATATAATATCTTGTAATATTAAGCTTTTGTAATTATGAAGGGTCTCTCTTTAAGCGTTACTAAGGATTAAGTCTGTTTTTACTGATATTAATGTAGTTATCTTTCGGTTAGAATTTGCCTGGTTATCTCTCTCAGTTTTCTCTGGTTTATATCACCTGTAAATAGCATGTTGTTAAAACTTTGTTAATTTGTCAGTCTTGATCATTTAACATGAACATGTGCTCCATTTATGTTTATTGTATCTATGAGATATTTGGAATTTTATGTACCTGTTTTGTATTATTTTTCCTACCTACCTGTTTCAGCTTTTCTGTCTTGCTTTTTTGCTAGCCTTCTTTTGGATTCTTGTTTTGTTTTGTTTTGTTTTGTTTTTTAAGATTTTATTTATTTATTTGAGAGAGAAAGGGAGAAAGAGAGCATGAGCCAGGGGAGGGAGGTAGAGGGAGAAGCAGACTCCCCGCTGAGTAGGGAACCCGGTGTGGGGCTTGATCCCAATATCCTGGGATCATGACTTGAGCCATAGGCAGAAGCTTAACCTACTGAGCCACCCAAGCTCCCCTACTAGTTTGGGTTTTTGATACCATTCTTAGTTTTTTGTATGATTACACTGGAAGTTATAACATGCATATGTAATTTGACTAAGTCTAAAATTAGTATTTTAACCCTCCTCCAAGGAAGCTGGGACCTTAGAGAGCCCTCTCTCCATGTAAGGAAAACTGGAATTAAATCTGCTTTTCTGGGCCCTTCCCACATTTTCTCCCATCACTGAGGGTGCTTATTTGTTGAACAGCTGCTGTGGAAAGACAGAGGGATACAGAGGAAAAGTGAGGTCATGGTCCTCTAGAGCTCCTCCGTAGAGGGAGCAGACATACGATCATTGTTATTTAGCCTGATAAATTATTGAATGGAGGCGTGAGAACTAAGAGTAAGGAATTTTCAGTGATGTTTCTGATCATTTTATTGCATGTATATTTTGTTTGGATTATCTCGATATTATCAGTTATAATATATATGATCCTTGGTTATTACAATATGAGAACTGCTTATTTTAATGGCCTCAGGGTGACCAGTGTGATGAGTGATTCCTGTGCTGCCCAGCACTTGAAAAAAAAATGTGAAGATGCACCTTTCTGTGCTGAGACAAGCCTGCTGTCGGAGTTCTTGTTTTCTGAGACACTCTGTGGTGGCTTTTCTGGGTCCCTGAGCTCTTGATGTTTTTGTAAGTAAAAGTCACCACAGTCTTTGTGAGTGAACATGACAGAAATGCGGCAGGAAGCGTATCTACTTGAAATGCCGCATTTCTGGGCTCATCTGTCTCATACATGTGGGTATTTCCCATTCCTCACCCTCCGTGGCCATTCTGGAAGTTTGTTAGATGTTGTTGTTGTTGTTCCTGGAATGGGAAAGGCCCCTGCGTGTTCAGCTTGATGTTTTCCTCTGAGTGGTTCAGGCGATGGGTTTAGTTTTCATGCTATTTTATTTTTTCACAAAGTAACTTGTTCTTTTTGGGAGGAGTAGTTTAACCGTCTCTGTAAAGAAACTCTGAGACATGACAAAATACACCAACAGCGCCTTTATAATTATCGTAAATACTCACAATTAATAAGATCCTTAAGTATTATTTTTATCTTTGTCATTATACATTGTTTTATATAAATATAATAAATACATGCTTTTTGTTAACTTTTTAAAAAATATTTTATGTATTTGAGAGACAGAGAGCTGGGGGAGGGGCAGAGATAGAAGGATAAGCAGGCTCCCCGCTGAGCAAGGAGCCTGATGTGGGGCTCCATCCCACGACCCTGGGATCATGACCTGAGCCGAAGGCAGACGGTTAACCATCTGAGCCACCCATGGGCCCCTGTTAACATTCTTTTTATAAAAATTTTTCCCCAGTACTTTCAGGTTTCACACTTAAATGCATATTCTCCCAAGTACTTAGACTGAGTATTCAGAGAATACTCACTTACCTAAGTCGTACTGGCTTTCATATTTTGTGGTGAAGATTATGCATAGAGCTCTCCAGAATTAACAGTTCTGACTTCTTGAAACATATTTTCTGTGAACCTCTAAGTTACAGCGGGGAAGTGTCCACTCCTGCGGGCTAGATGTGTGGAAAGAGCCCTCACCCCCGCCAGCAGCTTTCATTAGCAGTGCAGAGTTAATAGCAATTTTTAATTTAAGTGCACTGCCCAGTGGTACATTGATCAACAGTAAAACTTTAAAAAACAGTAATTGTTTCTCAAAAAGTTAAAATAGAATTACCATCTGACCCAGCGATTTCACTTCTAAGTGTACATACTATCCGAAATCACTGAAAGCACCTCAAAAAAAGATATTTGGACACCTGTGTTCATACCTGCATAATTCATAACAGCCCAGAGGTAGAAGCGACTCAAGTGTCCCATCAGCAGGTGCACAAACCGACTAAATAGAGTCTCTCCCTGCGATGGAGTATTGCTGAGCCTTGACAAGGAGGGACATCCTGCCCCGGCTTCAGCATGGACTAACTGTGCGGCTGTTCTGCTCAGCGAGATAAGCCAAACCACAAAAAGACAGAGACGGCGTGATTCCACCTGTGTGAGGTATCTCAGGCAGTCGGACTCACAGTGGGACGGTGAGCGCCAGGGACGGTGTAGGGAGGGGTGGGGAGTGAGAACGTAACAGGGACGGAGTCTCCGTCTGGGAGATGAAAAGAGTTCTGGAGACAGACGGTGGGGACGGGGACGGCTGCACAGCAGTGTGAAGGTGCTTCACGCCCCTGAACTGGACACTTAGAAATGGCTAAGATGGTAATGTTGTGCTACACCTTTTTTACCGCACACACACATCAGTGATTACCTGCGGTTGGTCGGGGCGCTGTCCCAGGTGTCAGCTGTACACCTGTGCCCTTGGGAAGTCTGGCAGTGCTTGGAGTAGCCAGTCTCCCATCCAAGTAGAAGCTGTTGAGCCGGGAACTCTCCACCTCGCCCGCAGCGAGGGGTCCCATTTGTGCGGACAGTTCCCTGCTCATCCCCTCTGGGCCCTAGGAAGCTTCGGAGGGAGCAGGGGCAGCAGCAGCAAGCACCTCGGTCTCGGCAGGGTCACCAGCTCTAAAGTCCAGTTGTCCGGGCTCGGTCTGTGCAGTGGCTACGTGGCAGGAGGCGTCAGGTATCCTCATGCCAGTGAACCAAGGAGGGGCCCCACCTGCAGGGACGTCCCCTCGACACACCAAAGCCTCCCTTTAACGCTGAGCCCTGCTCCCAGCCTGGATGCCCCACAACCCTCCCAGAAATAGGCCATCTGGAGCAGAGGGGCGTCATCCAAGGCAAAACCGCCCACTGGCGGGGGTCCAGAGGACAGAGGGTAATGGCTCAGGCTCGGTAATAAGCAGCTGCCGCCGCAGTGAAAGGAACCACTATCTTCGCATGTTCTTAGTAGGTCAAGAGCTATTGAATGAACATTGGCCTTTTCAGTCGTCATCGGGCAGTGATCGTGCTCAGCGATAACATCACTTAAATAGAAAGGAGAGAATATTTTTGTACTTAAGTAATTCTTGCGAGATGGAATTACCAGGCTGTTGTTGAAAAGCACTTTATCTTAGAATTTTTATGAAAGAAAATGAAAACTCTTCCGTGCAAGTTTGGTAGCTGGACGACAGCCAGCAGTTTATAATGCTGAGGGCGCGGCGTCCGTGGGCGGAGAGGTGACGGCAGGGCGTTGTCTGTAACTTGTTGCCGTGGCAGGTACACAGTGCCCCCCCGTGAATACCCAGGCGAGGAGATGGTTTTGGGGGTGAGTTCAACCAAAGTGTGCCAGGCACCCACGAAGCACGGGGGGCTGTGCACAGCACCCCGGGGAGCACACAGAGTCCCTGTGCTCCCGCGCGGTCCCCTCGGGAACACAGGCACGTTTCCTGCCTCGAGAGCCAGGCTGGCCTGCCTTCGGATGCTCGGTCTGCCACTTGTGTGTCGCCCTGGGATGTTACCGGCCCTCTGTAAGCCTCAGGGTAGGCACCTGTCAAGTGGGGATAATATCACCTACCGGATGGACAACACTCACCGTTAGTAGGATGATAAATATAAATCCTGGAGCACGTAGTAAGTGCTTAGGACATGGCAGTTATTTTTGTTCAGTTTTAGTTAGATATATTTAGTGATCATAATTAATGGTTAAAGGCTTGAGTAATATGTATGGAAATGTAAGCAGTTCTGGGCACCCGGCGGCTCAGTCTGTGGAGCACGTGACTCCTGACCTCAAGTAGGATCGCTGGATGATGTGTTTGCTCGGAGTGCGCACAGAGGTCGGGTGGACCTGTGTCAGCGGGAGCGGCCTGGGCCGGGCAGGGAGGCCCCGGTGCCCCAGGTTGGCGTCTGCTGGGAGAGACAGGTGGAGGGGTGAGAGGCAGAGACAGAGCACCCTGGCGCCCGGACTGCAGGCTGAGAACGTAACAGGGACGTTACGTTACGACAGACTGTGTTGCTCCGTCTTAGTCTTTCTCAGGAGTCGCCAGTGTCTTTGATCCTGTTGCCTGACCCGAAGCAAGAGATGGTATTCTCTTTGCAAAGGAGTGTTCTTGATGTCAGGTACACATTTGCTTTATGATGATCAGCTGATAAAGCAGGGAGTGAGTTTCCGAGAGGAATTAGCAGTGGCCACGTGAGAATGGGAAAGAGGTCCATTTGGGATTCTCGACGTGTGGCCTATTCCTCCGTGGGGTCTGCTTTATTCCGTCTCTCATCAAGAGTCGGCAACACTTGGGATCGTGGGCTCTTTGAGATGAAGGAACCTTGGCCGCTGCCCCCTTAAGAGCCCTGAGGAAAGGAAGACTCTCGCTTGTCTGTGCCAGGCCTTGTGCTGGGCCTGGGGAATGTCCCTTACTCCCTTCGTGGGTCCTGAGAGCCTTTGAGACGGGTGGCAGTAGCTTCATTTTACAGATTGGAAAACAGGCTGAGAGAGATGAAGGTACTCATTGAAGAGTCAAACCCCGGTCGGTCTGGCCTCGGCACCATGCTCTCTGTTCCTTATTTGTCCGGTTAATCGACTTGCCTGGGGTCGCGTAATTACCAATGGCCAAGTGGGGATTTTAATCGATGGCTTAATTTTATTCTGTGTGTTTTTATACCAGGTGGTTTAATGCTTGTATATGTTTTTTCCAGCAGTGGGGAGCCTCTGCTTAGAATTGTCCTTTTGTACAGAAGATGCCTAGTTAATGGGTATGTCTGATTTATAAATATATTCATTAAGTAAGCTCATGCACCAGGGAACCTTCTAGGTGCTGGGCATACGAAGATGAATGGCGTGTCGTGGCCCCCACAGAGCTCATGTGGAAGAGAGACATGGAGTTACAGGGGAACGGAGGTGCATGTGGACAGTGTCCCTAACCCAGGGGCAGCAGAGGGGACACTAGTGCTAGGGGATGAAGTCCCACGATCACACTTGGCAGTCAGGGCGTGGGCACCTGGCTGGAGAGGGTGTCCCTGGGCCGTGCTGGTGGTCTCTCCCTTCTCACGTCTGGCTCTGGCCCTGGGCCCAGAGGCCCTGGTTCTCAGTGAAAATAGATTCAGGACTTGGTGATGGGTTGGACCCAAGAATGAGGTCTTCGGTTTTGATCTGATCTACTGGGAAAACAGGGATGCCTTTTCCTGAGATGGGGCGGGTTGTCTAAGATATATATCAGGCCTATTAGATTTGAGTTGCCTCTTAGGGCATCCAGGGGAGGGCATCAAGTCAGCAGTTGGGAGGATGAGTCTGGGGCTCAGGGAACGGAGGGCTTTGAGCCTGAAATATGTGCTAGAGATGATTTTTAAAGCCATGGGTAGATAGGGTCACCCGGAAATGAGTGTCCGCGGTGATGAGGACCAGGATGGAACCCTGGGCTGTACCAGCACTTACAGATCAGCGAGAGGAGGAAGGTCCACCAGCACAGGGAGATAGGAGGCCATCTGGAGACGGGTGGAGAGAGAAGGGAGGGCCCCACCTTGGCTGTGCTGGTGAGACGCGTGGGAGCGCGCGGTGGGAGCAGCTGCAGCTGAGTGTGGGGGGCGAGGGGGGTGGTCTTGAGAGAGTGGCAGCGCAGGAGGCCAGCCAGCCAGAACGGAGCTCGTCTGTGAAGGGAGGAGGGAAATGGGGTGGTAGTGCGAGAGGCGTGTGGACACAGAGGGAAGCTTGTTGGGTTCTTGGTTGGACTGATCTGAGGGGTGTTTGGGCACGGGATGAGTATGAATAATCCGTAACAGCGGAAGATGGTGTGGATGTGGGCAGGTGGGGGCTTGCGTGCTGAGGAAGCAGCCCCGGGGCCGGCAGAGGGTTACTGGACGGGTGCTCAGGGCGTTCACTTTGACGTGGACATTTTCATTCATTGGCGGGGGCTGAAACTGTGGCTATTGATGCCTGTCTTGCATCCTTTCGTTCAAATTTTTGTTTACAAATCATAAATCCCCCCCCATCATCCTATTAAACCTATAAATGGCTCTAATTTTCCAGTGATTGAACTACTGACTTGTGGAGTTTTTACATTATGATTAAATTAATTCATTTTTCTCAGTGCCCTGCAGAAAGCTGGCTAGAGCGTTTGGGTTGGAAGTCAAGAGGACTTGTGCAAGGGTCCCTGTGAAGGTATTTGGGTGGCTCAGTAAGGGAGGCCGATCCCAGTCCCTGCTCCCTCGGAGTTCTTGGCAGCACTTTGCTGCCATCTAGCGTCATATATGTTTCTTTTCGAGTCTTTTGGGGAGATTTTGGGGAGGATCTAAGAAATTTTTAAGACTTGGATAAAAGAAAGTGTATTTTAATTCAGAATACATTGCTATTCTTCATGGTATTTTTCTTTAAATAAGGGACCAAAGTAATAATCCCTGTCTACTCATTAAGTACCCCTGAAACGTAAATAACAAACCGGATATCTCAATACAGTTTTGTCTGTTTTGGATAGAATGAATCGATTTTTAGCATTTATTTAATATAAACCTTTTTTACTGTAATTAAAGCCTATATGATTTTTTTTATAGTGGTACCAGTGGCACCTGGGTGGCTCACTCGGTTAAGCATCCGACTCTTGATTTCAGTTCAAGTCATGATCTCAGGGTTGTGAGGTAGAGCCTCACAGGGTTGGGAGGTTGAGCTCTGCACTCAGTGTGGAGTCTGCTTGAGATTCTCTCTCTCTGTCTCCCTCTGCCCCTCTTGCTTGTTCTCTCTCAAATAAAACCTTAAAAAACAACAACAACAAAGGTATAAACACTGGTACCAGGAGAGCTCTGAGGATCTTTCTAGAACATAGAACTAACCCTGGGTCCTGCACAAACTACCACAGATCCCATCCAGGAGAAACAGTGATGAGGCTCCTCCTCACTCATTGATGTTAGCGCCTCACCCACGTTATAGGTGTTTGCCTGGCTTGTGCTAACTGCTGACTTTACCTCCGGCATGGGGGATGGGGAGAGCCTTTTAGTTTTGCCAAGCCAGGAGCATTAGGAGCATGAAGAGTCCTAAGCAAAATCCCCTTCTTCTTGTTATATTTTACCTTGTGTTGAAATTTGGAGAGTGCGTTGTTGTGGAGACAAGACCTTTTAACACAGTGAGTGGTAATGAGTATACAGTTGCCCCTTGAACACCATGGGTTCGAACCGCTCAGGTCCACTGAGACGCCGATTTTTCCCAGTAAGTGGAGGACAGTGCTATAAGTGGATTTTCTTCTCCTTTTGATTTTTAAAACATTTTCGTTTTTCTGTCTTACCTTATTCCAAGAACATAGTATATATGGAACATACAAAATGTATGTTAAGTGACTATAGTACACAGTAAGGCTTCTGGTCAACAACAGGCTGTTACTCATTCTGTTTTCGGAGAGTCTAAAGTTACATGTGGATTTTCGACTGCTCGGGGGTCGGTGCCTCTAACCCCCGCATTGTCCAAGGGTAAACTGTACTTTAGATAACCTTGGAAAATACCTACACCACTCTGCCATTCTGCCCTCATGGCCAGAGTCACTCGTGAAGTGCTCAGTGTTCGCCAGCAGCTTCTGTTTGTTCTGAGAATTGGCCAGATCCAGCGCAGCGTAATGCTACTTTTGTGTAAGGGTAATGTTTTCCTTAAATGGATATTGCAGGAGAGGGGTTAGACAAATGGATCTAAGTCGCCATTTCATTGGGAATGTAAATAAACTTAAACTATTTATTTTCATATTTAGTTTCCGCATGGGCCACCATTTGAAAATCCCATTAGCCCGTAGGCCTGGAGTTTTTTGCTGGTGTTTGCCTGGGTTAATGTAATTATTGTGAGAATAGTCTTTATTCCCACGACTCCCCCCCACCCCCCAGCCCCACCAAAAGTTCCATTTGGGAGAATCCGACAAATCCATAGGGTTGACATTAAGTTATTTTACATTCATTCTTATAAAATGAATTGATTCAATCTGCATCCCTAAGTCGGATCTTCTTGACAGGTTGGTAAAACTGAGAAGTAGGAGTGCAGCCCCACTGTTTATTGGCTGTGGCCTTGTGCGCGGTTCTTTGCCTCCTCCCCGGGCCTCATTTCCACATCCAGAAAGTGTTTCAAATTGCAAGAATTATTTGAGGCAACGAGTGTAGAAGCTCCTAGCACAGTGCTTGACACACTGCTCAAAAATTCCAGTGGCAGTGATTATTAATCTCAACATTGTCATTCATATAAAAATCCTGGAAACTGAGAATGAAAGATTCCTGGAGTGGACCTAGAATTTATATTGTAATATGCTTAGCATTAAAAGTAGGCAGAGGTTTGTAACTGCGTATTTGTGCTTTAAGGTTTTTACTCTGGGAAGAATTTGATAAATTGGTTGTCTTTCCTAACATTGGTAGGAAATGCATTCTGTTCCTTAGTTGGTTTCCTCCCACAGGAGTCTTTCCTTGACTCAGGTGTAACGCACATTGAAAGCTATTGGCTTTCTATGTGTAAATTGTATTTACCATTTATGTAACGCTTTAGTTTGGAATTGAGTCAGATCAATAAATATTTACACAAGTGATAGGGAGAATGTAGAAGATTTTGTTTCCTTAAATGTGTATTCCCCCAAAACATACGGTCCTAAATTAAAGCCCCGGCAGACAGGCAGAGTAACACAGGGAAGTCGGCGGGAGTTCCTGGGGAGCTTGGCATTTCAGCATTTGCATATCGGGTGTCCAGGTGTGAATTGGTTCATTTTCCTGCCCATGCTGCCCTCCTTGAATAGTCTTCATAACCTTATGAATTTTTCTGGAGCGGCTGGAAATGTTCTTTTTCAGAGTGGCTGGACGGCACGGGACCCTGGGGAGGCTGGCAGAGACTTGGTCATCGCTCGGTGTGCTTTCTTTCCCCCCCTCCTCTCCCACCCAGTTTGCTCTGGTTCTTTCCTTCTCCGTTGCTCACAAGTGCTTTGATATAGCCTTCGTGACATAATGTTCTCTGACCGTGTCTCCTAAAATCCTTAAAGGCAGTGCACATGGTACCACGTCGTCTCGGTTATCTCGAAACTTCTGTACGTCTCCACTTAGTTTATATTGTGCATCATTGAAAAATAATCTTATTTTTACTTTTTTGTTTTGCATGTGTTCATATAAACTTATACTTGGTTTGTTTAAGGACAGACTAATATTTAGCGAGGATGATCCTAAAAGTTTTGGGGTGGAATTACTCTTTGTAATTTGGGACTCGTTCGAATTATATTCTTTGTCAAGGTCAAATCTAAGTGATTTCTAATAAACTTACTAGTTAACATGAGCTAAGGCACCTGTTGAGTTGCCAGTGCATTCGCCTTGTCGCCTTTGGAAGCTGACCTGGACTCCTTTTTGCAGGGTGACCTGAAAGCTTACCTGCGCAACGAGCAAGAGCAC
Organism: Procyon lotor; assembly: GCA_028646535.1. NCBI lineage: Eukaryota > Metazoa > Chordata > Mammalia > Carnivora > Procyonidae > Procyon > Procyon lotor. The sequence goes on along the minus strand of CM053621.1, from coordinate 27,372,399 downwards.
TTGAGGGGGGACTCGCAGACCATGCTGCTGCAGCGGATGGCCTGCGAGATCGCGGCGGGCCTGGCCGCCATGCACAAGCTGCACTTCCTACACAGGTGGGTCCGTCTGGCGGTGCCGGTGTCGAGGTTCTGGAAAGGACTTCGGAGGGCGGATGAGGAGAAGCTGTCCTGTACATCCCGGTGTCGGGATGAGGGTAGAGTTGGGCTTTGGTCAAACCAGTACCAGGGCACAGAATGTCTTCATACGGTCTGAGGTCCAGAAGCCATTTCTGGAATTTCAGAGAACGTGAAAAATTGGTTCAGACCTGAGAGCAGACAGTGCCAGTCGGCCTGCTGACATCTCTCTGTGCGTCCCTTTCGGGTCAGCTTCAGGTTGTGGTTCTAACTGCAAGGTTCCTGGGTGAGGAAGAGAGGATCTGATAGGATGGCATCAGCTCTTTGTGGAGGGTCAGGGCCTGGAGAGGCCTGCTTCCCCCTCCCCTAGCCTGCCCCATCCCCGGGCCCGTTGTAGGCGGTCAGGGGTTGTGTGTGCGCAGCCCAGCGGTCGGTGTAACACATTTGTGCAGAAACCCTTCTGGTCCGATTTGAATAGCCGCAGCTCTTTGGAGCACATTGCATTTTGCTCAGACCGCTGATGTAATTTCCATAATTAAGACAACAAAGGGCTTGAGTCCTGTCTGAGGTAATGGTTCTGTGAACCCAAAAGGAGATTTCTGCTTACTCTCCTCTAGCCTTCTGAGCTCTGATTTATGTTTAAAATATGTTTGAAATTATTTCCCAGGTCTCCAGGGGAAACCAACTTCTCTTTAGTTGACTTTAATTAAATAATTTAAGTCTTAACGATCCAAAGAGCTGAAATGGAACATTTGTGTGTGTGTGTTGACATTAAGGGCTATAAAGTATTCTTCTTTTCTTTTTTTCTTAAGTATTCTATTTTTTAAAAGGTAGGTTGCACAGGAGTAATTTATAGTGTGAGTCCATTTTTTTAAATAAGAAAACACCTGCTTGTATTTGTAGAGAGGGGAGTGTGTGCACCTGTGTTTGCGCACACGCGTGTATGTGAGAAGAGACATGGAAAAGTACCCTATCAAATTCTCAACGTTTCTGGGTAGGGAAGAAAGAAAACTATTAACATTTTTCCCATACATCTGTATCTTACTTGACATACATAGTGAGCAGGTCATTCTGATAAAGGGCTTTATAAAATACCCCAAAGATTATGGGTCTCTTCAAGCACGAGGCAGAATCCCTTATACAGAACTTCAAAATGTAAATATCTCTTTGCTTTATAATGGAGAAATCTTGGGTTTCATTTTTTAATCTCTTCTAACAGGTTAATACTCGGCATATTTGTATTGTTACTCTCTTGAAAGACCCGGCAGATTAGTTTCTGAAAGGTGGTTTAGGAGTTTTAGATCTTGGAGGCTGGGGCGTTTAGAGAGTGTCACGTCAGACTCAACAGCATGAAGGCCTCAGGGGCAGCTAGAAATTGCATTTAAAGCTCAACTATGTTCCTGCTACTGTATTTTAAAAATTGACAAAGACATCAGAGTAAATGTTCTTTTCCTGTGAGTTTCTATAGGTTAAAGTTCTATTTAATTTAGAATTGTGTGTGCTTTAGAAAAAATAAAGATGATAAATTAAATCATACGGTTTGGATGTTATCCAGGTACAAAAACTCAAGGTAAAGAATATTCTTTAAACTATTGGCAACTGTTCCCTTCCCTCCCTCCCTCCCTCCTTCCCTCTCTCTCTCTCTCTTTTTAAAGATTTTGTTTATTGTCAGAGAGAGTGTGTGCACACAAGCAGGGGGAGTGGCAGGCAGAGGGAGAAGCAGGCTGTCCACTGAGCAGGGAGCCTGATGTGGGGCTTGATCCCAGGACCCCTGGATTATGACTTGAGCCAAAGGCAGGTGCTTAACCAACTGAGCCACCCGGGTGTCCTTCTCTCTCTCTCTCGGAGCAAAATTTATGCTTTAAGTTACTTTTTTTTAATGGTAGCAAATCATATAGCTTATTTTTAAATCAGAATTCAGAATATTTATTGGCTGACTCAAAGTCAGGCTTTTGGTGTTGGTTGAAAATAGAATATCCCACACGTCCAACTAAAAGCTTGGCTTTAGTCGGATATTTTGGAAACTGATCTAGTAAAGCGCCCCCAATTAAATTTTATTTTTGCTTATTATTTAAGAGGAGATACATGCCTGGGTCCTAGGTAGCCTGCATCTCTGAAGTTTACATGTGACATCCGTGAAGGCCATGTAAACAGCAGAAGCTGCCAGTATGCTATGTTCCACACTATTCTGCCTTTCTGGCCGAGAGCCTGGGACTTGCTGTCCCTTGCCTGTCAGCCTTCCTTAGCGGTGGTTCCAGTGAGATGCCACAGGTCACTGCAGTGAGCTGAGTGCACAGAGGTTCCAGTGGGCGGCGTGGGGCTCGTGGCTCAGGTAGCTGAAGACCTACGTGGTCATGGCCTCGGGGAGTACCCAGGTGGCCACTGTTCACAAGAGAAATCTCTTTAGGATTTTCCTGGTTTTAAAGTCAAGGTAACTTTCTGTTGAGAAACCCTGAGGGTCTCTGGCTCTCAGAGTGTGGCCATCCAGTGTTGCAGGAGCATGATACATAAACACTAGAGTTAGGTGCCATTTTACACGATTTTTCTTTAATCTGCACTGTGTGTTGTGTCCACAGTGGTAGAGATTAGGAAGTCTGGTTACTAATGGGCTTGTGCTGCGCCTCTAACTGAGAGTTTCTTTCAGCTGGTGGATTATTAGGGGATTTCATTAATTTGTGTGCCTGTAAAATCTTCAGATTATATCTTTTTAAACTCCTCATGTTTTCTCTTTTAAAGATTCGTCTTGAAGGAAAGAAATTTTTATGTGGCAATAAATAGGATTGCTTTAATTATTTTAATTATTTTATTTTTGAAGATCTCATTGGCTTTATTAAATGATCCATGAATTGGGCACCACCCTATCTGTCAAGGGGAGCTCTCCCTGATTGATCAGTTTATATCAAAGCCTCAAATAGCATGTGGCACATAGTGGTCTTAAATGAAAAGAAGACACTACCATCATCTTGCTCCCATGAGGAAAATCCAAGGACTTTCCTTACACAGGCTGCGGAATCTGGCTTGAGCCGAAAGTCTACAGGCATTTGACCCGTGTATGTGAAATGAAAGAGTGAGGGTCCCAGACGTGGGGCCTCACCCGCTGTAGTCTCGTGTTCTTCACTCGGAAGATCTTGGTCATAGAGCGGAGCTGGTTTTCAAAACCAGAGCTATGTTCTCTGGGGCCCATACTCTTAGCCAGTAAGCTACACTAAATGATCACTGATTATTGAAGACACGATACTGTATATTGAGAAAAAAGATACTAGTTTCTTTAAAAAACAAAATTAATGAGGGGCGCCTAGGTGGCTCAGTGGGGTAAAGCCTCTGCCTTCGGCTCAGGTCATGATCTTAGGGTCCTGGGATCGAGCCCTGCATCGGGCTCTCTGTTTGGCAGGGAGCCTGCTTCTCCCGCCCCCCCCCCCCCCCCCCCCCCCCCCCCTCTCTGCCTATTTGTGATCTCTCTCTGTCAAATAAATAAATAAAATCTTTTTAAAAAAACTAATGAGAATTTATTTTAGTTTAGGTAGTTTATTTTAGTTTATTAAAAATAATTTAACTAAATTATTTTAAATTCTAATAAAATAGAATTTATTTTATTGTACCTATTGCTTATAGGTACGATAAAGTGTACCTGGAAATTAGGGCAAAAAATCCATTCCGTTTTTACCAGTGCCACAGAAATTATTTGTTGTAACTTATAATAAATTATTTGGGAATAAATAATGTGAGAAAGATACAGGACTATGTGAAGGAATCTGTGCGGTCTCACTGAAGGACATAAAACGTGAACAAATGGAAAGGTGTACCCCATTTTATGGTGGGAAGACAACACAAAAATGTCAGTTAACTCAAAATTATTTTTTTAAAGATTTTATTTGGGAGAGAGAGAATGAGCAAGAGAGAGTGTACACAAGCTGGGGGAGTGGGAGAGAGAAAAGCAGACTCCCCACAGAGTAGGGAGCCTGGTCCGGACCCTGGGATCATGACCAGAGCTGAAGGCAGCCACTTAACTGAGCCACCCAGGCACCCATGTTAACTCAAAAGTTAATAAATGAACTTCATAAACAATCCCAGTAAGAATCCTCATAGGATTTGTTGGGGGGGGGGGTGAGTAAAATTATCTTGAGCTTCGCATGGAAAAATAAGTGTCTAGAAGAGCCAGTAGAGAATGAAAAAGAAGTGAATCATTGGGGCAGAAAAGCAGGCTTGCTTTACGAGGTATCAGAACTCACAGCAAACTGCTGGGGTAGAGATCGGTATGGCTTTGACGGAGAAATAGATTGGCGGAGAGTAGACAGTACACAGGGCAAGTGAACGTGCGCGAAGAGTACAACTTAAATCAGTGGGGAAGAGGCGGCTTCCCTGTTAAACGCGGGCATAGTTAATTACTCGTCTGAGAAATCACTGGACCTGCGCACCGTCCCGGACGTGAAAATCGAGATACAAAAAAAAAATGTGAACTGGCAAAATTCTGGAAGGCTGCATGTGTTACCCAGTGATGAGCGAGGCCTCCTAACTAGGAAGGCCCTCTTTTCCTGAGGTCGGAAACCCAGAGGTTGTGAAATAAAGGGTGGCTATTAAAGGGAAGATGGACTGTTCTATAAAAACTAAATGTTTTGCGTAGCAACAGGCACCACCACAGAGTCAGCGGGCAACAGACTTGAGAAGCTGCCAACACAAGGAGCAGCAGAGGGGCGACTGCCGACGACACCCGGCAGGTGCCTGTGAACTGGCGAGAGGGCGGTGAGCCCGAGACAGAGCGGCCAGCGGGCGGGAAGGCGATCCCGTTCAGCAGTGGGGACGGGCTGCATCTGCTGCTCGTAGGGATGTGCGCGAGTTTCTGTCCTGAGTTGCATATACATCGTTACCAGTTTTTGAAGAGCTATGAGGGTGATACCTGTATGATTGAAAATACGCATTCCTATTGCTGGACTCACTTCCACAGGACAGAGAGGCGCCGGAACTTAAGGACGTGGTGTGGCGTGGTCTTGTGTTGCATCGTGTGAGGCGGGCGGCCAAACAAACATGACAAAGTAAACGTTCGTGGGGGGAACGGGAACCAGTTCCAGGCCGTCAGCACTGCGGAACACCACGCGGCCATCCCCGCACGGCTCTCGTGGGGAAGGATGTAGAGCCGCTGGGTGACTGACGAGCTGCCCCGGAGGGAGGTCCACATCGCCGTGTTGTCGGGTGAGAGAGAAAGATACAGAGAGGCGGGCATAATGTCGCATAAAAGCAAATGCTCCTTATTCCCCTTATCGGTATTTTCTTGTGTGTACACTGTGTATGTGGAAAACTACAGAAAGATTAAACCTACCAGTTTGTTAAGACAGTTTACTTGGAATGGGTGGAGCTGGAGGAGGAAGATAGTTTAAAAGAAAAAAAAGCACATTTTTTTAATTTAAGAGAAAGAACGGCAGCACTTGAGGAAGCCTCAAAGAAGCCTAGTATAGTACCCCTGTCACCCAGTTACTGGAAGGCTGCGCATGTGCACGAGAGCACTAGGGAGGACAAGGGAGGACAGCGCTCCGGGCTCGGGCCGGCTGTGCTCCCCCCTCGGGGAAGGAACGCCCACCACCACCTGAGTGTCTGTTCGAAGGAAGCAGGGGGAAGTGAGAGCGGGGGTCTTCGGGTGGAGGGCCGCTTTGCCTCGGGACCCTTGCCCTCAACTTAAAATCATCCGGGGTAAGTAAAGTACTAAATGTCCCAGTTTTCTAGATGACCCTAGGCCTTATGGGAAAATGAATGTTCGGGGATCCCCGGCAGAGAGCTAGCCGTGTTCTGAGGCCAGCTGGCTTGTCACTTGTTAACCACGCTGGCCTCCCGTGACCCTGATCTGATGGAGCCTTCTAGGCTGGGCTTGGATTCTGGGGGTTGTCGGAGGGGTACTACCCGCCCCACTGCAGGCCTCCCACGTTTTCACTTGCTTCCCGGGTGATTCCGCTGCACCCGCAGTGTGAGAGCTGCCACGGCGAAGAGCGGGCCGTTAATGGGCAGCTCAGCCCCATCCTGGTGCGGACACCTTTAGGACGGGCCTAGAGGATCCTGTGCCTGACGTCGTAGTAACCTTCGTAAGGACGTGGAGGGGCAGCACCAGGCTGTTGAAGGAAGTCTCTCCACTCCGACCCGTCCCCGGCTCTGCCTCCTTCTCTCCCAGGGCGCACACGTACGCAAGTCAGGAGTCGGCCGCAGACAGACCCAGAAGGACCCCCGTGCAGATTTCTGGAGTGCTTGCCCGCTCTCTGAGCTACTCCCTCCTCTCCTTCCACCCTGCCCTGCGGTTCAGCCTCTTTGGCAGCCTCTCTTTCCGCCATCCGGGGAAGCCCTTGCCCTCTGGGCTCCATATCTCTGCTGTGGTTTGGAAAGTGACCCTGACCAGAAGGCTGGAGCACACGTGGAGCTCACCTCTGCTATCTCGGTCGTCAGGAGGACCTGGGCCGTTCACTGTCCAGTACCCGAAAACTGCTTCCTTATGTGTCTCGACCCATCTCGTAATCGTGTCCGGGGAGGAGATAAGCTGTAACCAGAGGTTGAGACCCATAGAAGCCTGAGTGTCCGGCTCAGTGTCAGCTCTGGCCCAGCCCCGGAGAAACTGAGAACTGAAGGCTTTGTCCCCATTTTATCACCGTTTCTCAGAACCCAGGCCAGCAGTGGTGGCCCACATTCCAGCCACAGACCTTCTCCTCGGCGTCCACCTAGAATTTCACAGCGCAGGTGTCCTCTGTGCACCCCGAGCCCAGCAGGGGCCTGACCTGCAGGAGCTCAGTAAACGCAGTCTCCCTCAGCTAGCAAGGACTGACCTAATAGATCACAAAACTGCGTCCTTTGTGCTGTGTCACAGTCCTCTGGCTTTCATCTTGAGCTTGTGCTGCTCTGAGCTACGTCCCATCTTCAAGTGATAAGTGGCAGTTTCTTCAAAACCCTTAGCGATTTTTTTTAAACTTCCATGACTGCCAAGAGCAGAGCGGTCTGGTGAGCAAAGTAGGAATTAGGGGCTCAAGTTGTTAATTCATCTCTTGTCAGATGGACTGAGATAAGCCACATTACTTCCCTTCTGAACCTGTCTCTTCTATGAGATGGGGATAATTTTATCCCGAAGTGCCGTTGTCCAGAGGACTTAAGATAACGTGTGCCACGCCCTAGAAGAATACAGTCCCTTTCAGTTATCTTGCTTCCCGTGTGTGCCTCTGTCTGTCAGGAATTCAGCCTGCGTGGGAAAGCATAAAGAACGCGAGTAGACGTGTGGGTGATTTTGAAAATGGCTGCAGCCTCACTGAGCTGTGTCCAGTCGAGCAGTCCTTCAGGGGCGAAGGGGCTGGGTTGGCTCCAGCTCCAGCTGAGCTGAGAACAAGTAGTGATGCTCCCTTGTCCGTCAGGATGGGGAGCGCTTTAGGTCTGCGGGGCCCCACTTCCGGCGGCTCTCCGGCCCTGCTGCCGGCCGAGGGGACGGCGCCAGAGGCTGTCGGAGCTGGGTCATGTGGCCGCCTCACCACTAGACCTGTTTTTCAACTTGAAGGAAGAATATACTGGATGTGTTTGTGTTTCCTGACCAAAAGCAGCCATTGACGTCAAGAATTGCCTGTGTTGTCAGGTTACACCTTTGTGTTTTTCTCTTCTCTAGCTTCGCATGTTGGGCTTCAGAGAATATTTGCTTTTACCAGTTTTGAATCGAATTATGTATCATCTTAGAACTGGATAGCACCTTAACATTTTGAGAACATTTCACATATTGCTTTATTTTATCCTTCTGAAACCTTGTGAGTTAGCTCCTACAGCGCATCCCTGTTTGTGAGTAAACTGAGGCTCGGATACGTCCCACTGCTTCTCAGCAGTGGAGCCAGGGTGAGCTCCCACGTCGTCCTTGTCGCACCCACCCCACCCCCCACCCCGATGTGCCATGTGTGGTGCTCGCAGGCTTGGTGGGGGAGGAGGTAGGGGACAGGTTTAGAGGAAGCTCCTCCAGTGCCACCCTGGTTTGGGTCCTCATTACCTCGGATTTCAGGTGAGGAGGAGCATTCCTCCTTCCCCTGAGAGCATCAGTTGGATTGTGTTAGAGTTTTAGGATGCCTTTTACACTGAAAGCCAACGGCCTTTTACTTATGTGACTTTTCATCGTTTCTGTAACCTTCTAATTTGCTGTGTCTAAAGACCTGCACTGACCACGTGGAAGGAGAGAGGGGAGGAGGGAAGGCAGCAGGGCGACCCAGTTGCTGCCCAGGAGTCAGTTGCTCGGCTGGCCCTCGGGGAAGGAGCCAAGGGCTGAGGCCGCTGCCCACCCACAGGGGGCACACACAGGGCCCCCTTGGAGTGCCGGGCACCCAGCTTTTAATTCTGGCTTTAGGAGAGAGATGTGGGGAAGGTTGAGAAGGATCTGTTTCTAGAGACTCTGGAGATGCCCGTCAGTGGTGCTTGGTGACAGAGCCTCTGTTGGCAGAACTCGCGGCACCGTCCTGTTTCCGCTGTCCGCCCAGTGGACGAGGCCTCCCGACGGAAAGCGTTTCCGTTTTTCTGCCCTCCGAGGGTGTATTGCTTCTTCCTCCCTCCTGCCTCCCTGCATTCCAAAAAAGACTGATTTTCTTCTTAAGATTGGAAGTTTCTCTCTTGCTCCCAGACACCACAGGCCTGAAGGCTTCAGA
>CM053621.1:27333965-27363153 GCA_028646535.1 Procyon lotor | reverse complement strand
GTCTCGAGAGCATGCTCTCGGGGCCACGTCCCCCGTGTGTGGGCCCCTGTCACTCCGCACGCTGAGTGCTACCTGAGCTGTCCCCTCGCAGCCCCTGTTGGGCGAGGCTCCAGCGTGTCTGCCACCTTCTTTTCTCCTTTTTCCCCTTTTGCCACGACCCCCTCCACCCCCCGCCTGTCTCGGCTTCTTTCCCCCAGAGAGAAGCCGTTCTTAAAAGCACTTGGCCCGAGATACTGGGACTGAGCCCAAATGTGCTCTGGCTCTTCCCCGGGAATATTGATTTTGCCATTAAGTCCTGGTCTTGTGTGATAGCAGAGGCCTGGGTGGGAAGTCACGGGCAAGGGCACATTTGAAGTGGTATTATCTGAACATGTGGATCCTTTTTTCCCCACCACCAGATTGGAAGACAAATGTTAATAGGTACGTTTTTTGATTTGAAGTTTGCAGTTCAAATACTAACTATGAAACATAAAGAGCTTTCATTTGTGTTCGTGCTCTGTTTAATTGTGCCGATTAGATAATGCCCATTACCTAGCGATCTGTCAGAGATCAGGGCTGACTCTCTCCTGCGCCCTGAGCACGGGCCCTGAGCCGCGTGCGAGCGGAGCAGATGTGTGCACGGGAGTGTGGCAGGTGCCGCTGCCCCGGGAAGCCCCGCGGCTGGAGCAGGTGGCGGGCTGCCCACTCTCGGCTTTAGTTCCTCTTTCTGGAGCGCGGGTCAGAGGCTGTCGCACTATTTTTATCTGTGCCGATCACTTCACGAACCCAGCTTTGCTTGTTTTCCCCAAAATAGGAAGCAGCGAAGACGGAGAAAAGGATTAGGTGGACACGGATGCGCCCCCGGGTCCCGGGCTGCTCCCGCAGGGCGGCATTCCTGCACGGAGCCCAGCAGTGACACCCCCTCCACGCCGGCTGCAGCGGGCCCGGCCCAGGAGAGAGACTCAGGCGGCTGGGACGGAGCCGCGCCGGCTCTGTGCCCACGGCGGGGAGCCCGGCCAGGGAGGCCAGGTGGCCGCGCTCATCTGCCAGAGGTGCTCGCACCCTGGTCGTCCTTGGGGAGCGTCGACCCTGCTCCGGTGTGTGGGGAACTGTAGGCTCTGGGTTGTTTCTGGTTTCCGTGTGGGGTGTTCCCTCGCCCCACACCTGTGCATCCCTTCCGGGCTCGAGGGCCCAGAGGAGCACAGTGGGTACGGGCACCAGGGAGCCATATTTATTATTTTTAAAGAAATCACTAATTGCTTTCTGTAATTGCACTGTGGATAAATGTTCTAAGAGTACCTGATATTGTACAGAATCTTAAATTATTCAAGGAAAATAAGGCAGGTCAAGCTGGTGCTATCCACTAGTTTGATTTCTTTCTCTGTTTTATAGTTTGCTCTGCATGGTACTTGTAAAGTTTAAGTATTTTGAGTGTTCTGCTGTCTAGAATTGTTGGAATTGTACATATGGTACTTTTTCGTAAATGATACATGATTCCGAATGTTAGCGTTTTTTGTTCTTATAGGAAATATTTTTGATGAGTCCAAAAAGACTGCTTTGTTCTGTTGACCGAACGAAACACACGTTTGTCTCTTTCTATAACGCAGGTTGCTTGTAGCAAGTGAGGCTTCTCTGAGGAGCTGAAGGGTCTTGCAGCCCCTCTGTGTGATTCTCCCACCCCGCTCCCCAATTTTTTTAAACCCTTCAGTAAAACTTGGCAGGTGGTTCACCCTGGAACCTGGCGTCGGTGTCCTTCCCCTGTCCCTGGGGAGCCGCTCCCCCCCTCCCCCCGCCCCCCGCGCTGCGCTCTGCTGTGGCCCCTGCACCACTCGACCCCCAGGCCGGCTGGTCTGCTTGGTGTTCGGAAGCGCAGGTGGCTGTGGCTTCGGTGTCCTCGTAGCGCCTTCCTTCAGACGGTGCCAAGCTCTGAAGAGGAAGCTGCCTGAGCAGGGCTCTGCTTGCCGAGGACAGTGTGAGTTCCTGCTGTTTGTCCACACTAAGTGTTGAGCTTTCAAATAACGTCCAGAGCTGAATTTTCCTGGAAGAACCGCTCTGCCTCATGGCCAGCTGCAGCCAGGCTCCGCAACCGAGCAGATACACTACATCCCGTGGCCGGGAGGAGGGACAAGGGACAGTGGTGGAGCCTGCGCAGCCAGCATGTCCCCCTGCTTGGGACCTTGGGTGGCCGCACGTGGCCATCCCACCCGGACACGGCCCTGGGACTCATCTGCACTGACCCTTCCCTTCCGCATTAAGCACCACGTTCTCCCCTTGCCTTGAAAGGGACCGAGCGTGTCCAGCGCCACCTCCTAATGTTGCCAGAAATAATTGGGAGTTTACGATAAAAAGCTGACCTCATTCTGCAGTCCATGAGTTCTGCTTTGACATCAGGAAGTTTCCAGGGGCTAGAGCAGCGTGTGCTGAAGGAGGCTTGGCATGTCCACCGTGAAGCCGTGTATATCGGGGTTGGGCGTCGGGTCTGTGTTCACTGCACACTGGCCCTTCACCTCAGATGTTTTCCGGTGCTGATTTGCTTCCCCAACTCCATCGTAACACAGGTCCACTGGGGCCGCATGACAGAAATCCCAGCGATCCTGGTCCTAGTGTGAGATGTGATTGTGTACACTGGTTAGAGTTTACAAAGTGAATTATGACCTTTATTATCAATTCGGGTTTACTCCACTAACATTTTATACTAGCAATAACTTTGCAGAGCAAGAACTCAAAATGGAGAAAGAGCCTCCTTTACCCTCCACTCGGTGTGAGCGGGGAGCACAGCCAGGAGAACAGGGTCTTGGGACATGCAGACTGAACAAGAAAAAGTTAATAGGGCATTAGAAGGTGATTTTGCCAAAACTATCATAATTCTGAATTTCTTGCTATGAAGAATTCTTGAATTTCCTGAATTTTTACATCTATCAGTCTTTGTTGAGAGATACAAGTATCACCAAGGGAGGTGATAATTAATACAAGTTTTTTCAAACTATAACGAGTTCAGATTTAATGCCTAGAGTCAAGCAGATCCATAGAATATATAGTCGTCTTATATAATCAGCCCGGGATAAATTTATTGATATTTGGGGGCTGTACCTTTTTCACTATGATTAAGGAGATTTTAACAATCTAATTCCCATTTTAATTTGTTTTAGGTCCTTGCTGTCATGATTAATTGCCAAAAGAAAGCATTTTATACATTGAGTTGGGGGGGGTGGGTTGGAGCAGTAAATCTTACTGTGGTGTTGCATGGTGGGGAAGATTTTATATTTATAATAAACACGTGAGTCAACATGTTCTTTTGAAATCTCAAGCAATACACGGGAAACCATTATGTAGATTAGAATTTTCAGCCCATCTTTGAAGTGTCAGCATGTGCTTTGTTGTTCAAGTCAGGGTCTTTTTTTGTTTTGTTTTTTGTTTTGTTTTGTTTTTTTGTTTTTTACTACGTTGGTTACCAACAGTGGGTTTTCACACGGAACTTGTTCTAAAAAGTTATGCAATGAAATGAGTCAGTGTCATTCTCCAGATAATGTGGGTGAGGTGGATAATACCTGGTCCACGGTGGTATTTCCTGGCCGCCTTTGGAATCTAGCAGGTTTTAATTAGTGCTACTCTGGTGGAGTTTACATATTTTAAGTCCTATAATAAAAATGATCTAACTTTCATTTCCTTCCTAGCTAGATGTCAATTTGTGTTATCAAATGATCCTGTCACAAGCCAGAAAAAGAAATGTAAAAAAATATAAAGTGCTCCCCAAATCCTTCTGGAACATGGACTGTGCGTCTGGGTAAGAAGCCATTCATCTTAAGGGTGAAGAAGCTCCACGAAGCTGAACTGAAAACAGAGCATTCGTTCTATTTTTAAATGTACCGGTGATTGTTTCTAATCAAATGGGTTTTATCTCAGAAAAGTCTTTGTATGTCTTGCTGCCGTAAAACGCCTTTCGAGACCTCTCTCCCTTGTATTCATATTGTCCGTAGGGTACCTGTAGGGTTAGCGACCTACTGCACGTCCGTCCTGAGGGCCTGGGGCGCGAGGGAGGCAGCTCCTGGTTTTACCCCACTCAGCCCATCGGCTGACAGTTCCGGAAGTGAACCCAGTGTTAGGCTCCAGGCATTGGGCTCTGGTGATGGGGGCTTCAGAATAGTAGCCTTATGAGAAGTAGCCTTAAAATAAGAATGGGTAACTCAGTTACTTGAGATTTCAATCTCATGAACAATATTCCTAATAGTAGCGGGGTTGGCTCCAGTTTTGGCTGTTAACAAAGAAACTCCTCTTCGGTACACAGATAAATTCTGAAAGATGTGTGGACAGTATTGGATTAGCAACCACCTGTTACCCGAATGGCTTGAACTGGGTTGGCTGATCAGGCTCACATGAGTGCGGACAGACCTTACCGATGGGCCGTGCGAGCCTCCGCTGCCGAGTCCCTTCTGCAAGCGAGGACCCATGGGGGCTGTCACACCCACGCAGCTTCCCTGTTGTGCTTGACACAGTTGTGAGAGGTTCACGGCAATATCACCGCTAATGAACTTTGAGTTTAAATTGTGTACATTTTTAAATTGTAAGATTTTTACTGTATATTGATGCATAGTGTGATTCAATAAAATTGCTTGTAATTTAAAAACTATTTAATATTCAAAATAAATATAGTTATATATTTATAAACTCTGTTGCTGCGTTTCTTTCCTGCATTTTCCCCCTGCTGTGCGAGGTCCAGGGAGGGTGACCTGGCACTGCCCTGCCCTGGGCAGTAGCAGCCAGTGGCCCTGAGTCACTCACTGCCCTGGTCCCTGGAGAAAAAGTGTGCCCTTTTCCATGGCTTACGTCCCCCCACACTCCTGAGAAGACAAAAGTCTGTATAATCACTGGAAAACGGAACTTGCGAGTGTCGTGCTTGGGCTTCCTCAGAGTGTATCTGTAATTGGAAGCCTTTCCGGATGAGTTTCGGAGAGAAGCACAGTAATTTCTGATACACAACCTCTACTAAGCTGTAAGCCAAGAGGCTAACCAGCTCCTGTGCCTCAGCGGCCCTCCCTCCCCCGTCCCAGCGGCCAGGAGCGCAGTAACAGCCTCCTACCAAGCAGATCTGGCCCCAGCTCCCTTGAGACCCTCAGGGGCTAGATGGAGACCAGGAGCCCCCTTGTGAGCCCCTCTGAGAAGGGCGAGGTCAGCGCTGACCCTGATCCTGCTGGTCACGAGGGGCGGGAGGCCAGCCCCACGCGGGACCTCAAGGCCCTGCAGGTGCGCCCCATCAGCCTGGAAGAACCCCTGAGCCAGAGGCTGCCTTTAACACCTTTTCGTGCTCCTCTGAAGTGTAAGGAAGCTGAGGCAGGCGGGCCGGCGGTTAAGTAAAGCAGGTGGCTGGAAGCCGGTTCTGAGCCCAAGCTGAGCGCACCTCTCGCCCCGCTGGAGACCTCGTGAGACCGATGACCACGTCCGTCCCCGTGACCCGCACGCAGCGGCCGAGCAGGCGCTCCGCGGGGCAGGGCTCCGCCCACTCGCCCCCGGACCTGCGCCCCGCGGAGTGCTGGGGTCGGGGGCTCGGGAAGCCCCCGGGGGTTGCTGCCCCTTCGAGAAAGCAGTGTTACTGCAAAATGGCTTTTCCGCCAACTCTCCGGGCTTCGGCTCGCGTTCCGAGCGTTCGCTCAAGGCCAGGTGCCGCGGCCAGGCGCGGTCCCAGGGCTTCCCTCCGCGCCCGCGGGCTCGCAGAGGCCTCAGTCTCCCGCTCCGCCGAATGGGCTCCAGGCCGGGGCTCCGCGCAGCGGACGGGCTGCCGTGGCCGGGGGTGCGGGGACGCCGCCCGGCCCCCCTCGCACCGCCCGCAGGTGCGCCCCCGCCCCCCGCCGCCGGGCAGAGACACGCGCACACCGGCCCCGCCCCGGCCCCGCCCCGCGGGCTCATTTACATGCGGCCGCGGCCCCGCCCGGGGCGGCTAAAGCGACGTGTCCTTGTCCCCCGTGGGCAGCCCCGGCGCGTGCAGCTGCGGATCTCCAGGTAACTGGGGCTGGGGGATCCCGGTGGGGCCGAGGGGCGAGGACCGAGGGGCGGGACCTGGTGGTGTGGGGGTGGGGGAGGCGGAACCGTAGGGGTGTGGGCCGTCCTCTTGGTGGGACTGGGGGCTGTGGCAGGCTCTGGCCACTGTCACCCTCTGACCGCGGACAGCTGCCCATGTCCACAGCGCTTGTAACCCAGATGTCTTCCCTGCATGTGGACATCCAACGGGCCGTCAGTGAGGTGGCCGGAGTGGGCGCCTGCCCATTAGGGCCGGAGGGAGGCACAGCAACCTCCCGCAGGCACCCCCCCCACCCCGCCGCCCCCAGCTAGAGTTATGCCACGTCTCTGGGTGGTCTGAGGAAAGTGCTGAAGGCCTCCTAAGCTCAGGGGACAGTGAGGGGCAGGGGGCCAGGGAATGGGCCTGGGATCATCGCATGTGGAGTTGAGAGGGGGCACCAGGTCAAAGAAAAGTCTGGGGGCTCTCTGTGAGGACAAATGGGAATGGGGAGGGGGTTTGGCTCAGGGCTCCACGAGTGAGGGGGAAGGGGCCTGGGGTCACTGTGCACCACGTGGTCAGCTGCCACTGGGCAGTGAGGGGGCTGCCGGGCTCGACTGTCCCAAGGGTCTGCTGGGCATCCTAAGCATCCACCAGCCTGCTGTATGATCACACGGTGGCCTGTGTTCTGGATTTCAGTCCCAAGGGCCTCCCTCAGAGCCACCACCTGCGGGGACAACCGGCCTGGAGTCATGAAGACCAAGAACCGGCCCCCCAGGCGCCGGGTGGCACCGCAGGACACAGAGGCCACCGCAGGGGAACGGACCCCAGACAGGCCCCAGCAGGGGTCCGGGCCGGAGCTGGCCAAGGGTCTGCGGAGCAGGACGGCGCGGGCGCAGGGGCCTCGGGCGGAGAGTGGGCGCCGGCGGCCGGGGCCCTCGGGGCCGGGTGGCCGGCGGGAGAGCAGTGTCCAGCGGCGGCTGGAAAGCAATGAGCGTGAGCGGCAGCGAATGCACAAGCTGAACAACGCCTTCCAGGCGCTGCGGGAGGTCATCCCCCACGTCCGGGCCGACAAGAAGCTCTCCAAGATCGAGACGCTCACTCTGGCCAAGAACTACATCAAGTCGCTGACCTCCACCATCCTAACTATGTCCAGCGGCCGCCTCCCAGTGCTGGATGGGCCGGGCCCCAAGCTCTACCAGCACTACCAGCAGCAGCAGCAGGCGGCTGGGGGCACGCTGGGGGGCACGGAGCCCCAGCCCGAGGGCCACCTGCACAGGTACTCCACGCAGATCCATAGCTTCCGAGAGGGCTCTTAGCGCCTGGCTTGGGGGGCAGCGGCTGGGCCCGCTCCCCCTGGCCCTGCCGCCTCTGTGCCGAGAGCCCCAGATTGGTGATGACAGCCCCTGTGGACGTGGCCCCGGCGGGTCCATTTTCCCTGAACACTCAGCGGCTTGCGTGGAGCACGTCTTGGCCTCCAGGGGACAAGAGACCAGTGAGCGGCTTGGTCCAGGCCATGGCTCCGGGCAGCATGAAGCCCAAACCTCCGCAGAGGTCCCAGGACCTGCTCTTTAATCAACTAGGGCCACGGTGGACAGGCCTTTGTAACTAAATTCTCTTTACTCCCAACTCCCTCCCGAGGCAAGAGGAGATTCCAGGAAAAGGTCAGTTTTGGTAAGTTTCCCCAGTTCCTGCGGAGGCCCGGGCCCGGAAGGGTCCTCCTCCAACCTCCGATGTAGCCTCCTCATTTGGGGTAAACTGAGGCACCGAGCAAGCAAAGCCCTTGGCCCACAGAGCGTGGCTAAGCCGAGATGATTGATGCGTGTAATTCAGCGTGTGTCGGATAGAAACTCCAAAACCCCTAGAAATACTAATCCGATTACCTCAAATTAATTCTAAAGGGACCTTGGCACAGAGAGCGGCTGGGACCTTGTCCTTCCTCCTGCTGGGTGGGGACTCCTGACTGTGGAGGGCACTCGGCCTGGCACTGTGGGGCTGGACACAGGTCTGGGAGGGAGGCTGGGAGTCGCCTGAGCAGCCCCCCTCCGCATCCCACCCAGGTTTGCTGCTTACTGTCATACTGGTCACTTACTGTCATACTGGTCACTGCCAGGGTCCTGTCAGTGGCAGAGGGTGGTCTGACAGAACTTCAGGGCGTTCTTGGGCCCTGCTTGGAGTTGGGGGCCCTGCAGGGCTCCCTGTGGGAAGGAGCCTGGGGTGGCATGAGCACCCCTCCCCCGCCTGGTGCTGCTCCTTCAAGGCGGGCCTGGGCAGTTTGGCAGGTCCCTGGTCGCCTCCGGCCAAGCTTCCTTCTGTGGCGACAGGCTTGGCGACTTTGCTCTCAACGCCCCCTGGCATTTCTCCTCCCTCATCCCTGTGCCCGCAGCCAGTATGGGGAGGGGACGGGGCGACCTTGGCAGCCCTAGGCAGGAACTGCAGGGACAGGGGCTGTGGTGAGGCCAGAGCTGTCTCCGAGGCCCCCGGGGGCCAAGCCCCTGAGCAGCATGGGAGCAGGGCTGCCACAGCGGAGGGCCACAGTGGTCCCGGCCCCCCGATGCTTGGCGTCAGCGTCAAGGACAGCAGGCGGCGGCCCTCGGAACAGCCATTAGCCGCGTCGGTCCTCACTTTCCGGGTCAGACGCTGGCCGGACCCTCTCCAGGTCCCTTGCCGGGCCCTCTGGAAGGTGCTGGCAGGCGTGGCCTGGCCCCAGCCATCCTCCAGCCTCGTCAGGGGACCGCCCCAGGTGCTCCTGGCTGCCCCTCGGGAAGGCCGGTGCTCAGGACGTTCTGCCGCCGATGGGAGCCGAGGTTGAGGGCCGCTTGGGACTGACGGGGCCCACGCTCCCTGTGGGTGGCCCTGCCGGCTGGGACGCGACACAAGGCCCTCAGAGCTCAGTGCGGCCCCCGAACTTGCTGGAGGAACCGACAGACTGAGCTGACAGCAGCGGGAGGGGTGCCCGGCAGAGGGTCTGTCCGGGAGACCCTGCCCCATGACCAGGGGTGTGGTGGGAGGGTCTGTGGGTCCCCACCTTGCAGATGGCAGCTTTCAGAGTTCCTTTGTCCCAATCTGGCACCTGCGTCCACTCTGCTACCCAGAGGGTGACCTGGGCCCAGATGTCTGGCCCTTCGTCCCCCCGTGGCCACATCACAAAGGACCCTTAAAAGTCCCAAGTGGTGCCTCGGGTGTTAAATGGGGGGGTAGGGGCGGGGAAAGGTCTGGTGACGGGCCTGTGAGGCCTGCTGCTGCGTCTGCTCCCTCGGCCCTTGTCTTGGGCCCTTGGGCCCTGCAAGGACGCCCAAAGCCTACGGCCCCCGGCCCCGAGCCCTGCCACTGGGCCTCCACCCACCTGTGGACCAGACCCCCACGGACTGGAGCTGAGGAGCCCGAATGTGCGGGAAAACCTACCCGGAACGGAACGGCCAGTCCCCCTGCTGTAATTGTGGTAAAAATGTTTCTTAAGTGACCCAAATTTGCTTTGATTTCTCTTAATGGCCCCTTCAGAGTACTAATGAAACCAATGCTGTGTCATAAAACTAAAAGGTTCTACCGCGACTGCCACTGTGGCCCCAGGCTGGACGCTCATGGGGAACTGTGCATTGTCACCACGAGGTCGCAATAAAAAAAAAAAAACAAAAACCAGCGTGTCCTTTACGCTCCACTGTGAGCTTTTATTGAATAGAGCAGCCGAGGGGTCGGGACGGTTCGGCGGTGCTGAGCAGGTAGACGGTGGGCGCTGAGCAGCGAGGACATGTTCCCCCAGCTACGGACAGTGTGTCACCGTGGGATGGCAGGTCGCTGCTACAGAGGAAACCCGCGGTGCCCATCCGGAGACCACCTGACCGGCGTGAACACCCAGGACGGCGTCCCCAACCCGCACTCACACCTCCCGCTTGCACCTCCACCGTCTCCGGCAAACGCAGAGACCGTCAGCCCCCTCCAGTGCCCGGCAGGACGGGACCCCACAGAAGACCCCATTCGAGTCAGCCTCTGCCGACGAGTCCCAGCCTGCAAGACCGGGTCAAATGCACAGCTGACCCCTCCAGATGGGAATTCCGGGGAAGGCTGGAGTCTATCCGTTTTTGTCCCCAGACGAGCAGAGGCCGGCTTGGGCTCTGATGGCCTCCAGACAACGTGTCCGGTTGCGGGAAGCACATTTGAGGCTTCACCGAATGGGGCCGTAATCACATAAGCAGCAGCAGAGAAGGGGCGCCGGGTGGGCTCAGCCGGTACAGCCTGCAATCTTGATCTCGGGGTTGTGGGTTCGAGCCCCACGTTGGATGTGGAGATCACTTAAAAATAAAATCTTAAAAATAAAGAGAAGCTGCAGGTTGGGAGATGGTTTCCTACCGTCCTGGGGGGAGGACTCCGGCCCTGGCGTGTAGGGCTTGGGGCTGCGGCCGGCACACCCCATGTCCCCACGGCCCCTCCCGCCTGATCACAGAGGGGAGCAGGGCCCGATCCCACGATCCCACGGGGGGAAGGCTGGCTGGGGGCAGATGCCAGCAGGTTCTGCATGGACGGCTTCTCCCAGTCCCACCAGGGCCTTGTGCCCACCCAAGCTGCCAACTCTCAACTTTTGAAATTAAACCGTATTCTGGCGTCTGGCTCTGAAAAGTAACCCAGAACAGGGCAAAATGGCCCCGAGTGAGGCCCACAGCCATTTTTGTTGGGGGGACGGGGGGGTCTGTGCCCTGGGGTTTTGTGGGCTTGGCTTCCCTGGGGCAGCATTCCCGGAGGGCTCCAGGTTCCCGTTCCAGCAAGGCGGGAGGCAGAGTGGGGACGGGCAGGTGGGAAAGGCTGGGGTGAAGGGGGCCCCCCGGCCCACTCCGAGGCCCTCCCTGCAGACAGGGACCCGTGCGGGAGCACCCATGAAGCTTCACATTTCTGGGCTGGTTCGGCCAGTGCCTCTGAGGTGGCCGTGACCTCCGGCCAGATTCCCTCCAGGATCCACATCGAGGAATGGCTCAGACGGGAAGGCTCCACCTTAATCCTTCAGACCTGCGCGAAGCCTGCTTCAGGTGAGGGGGGAGGTGGCCTCAGCAGCAGACAGGGCCGTGGGCCTCGTGCGGGGCTCCGGCCACCCTCGAGGGCGTGCTGGGGAGGCCCGGCTCCCCGCTCCAGTCAGTGGTTGTCTCCTGGGACCTGCTCCTGAGGGCTCTGGTGGCGTTGGCCCGGACGGTGATGTGATCCCAGCCCCCCTGAAGGAGAGAGCCTCGTCACCCATGGCTGCCGCGGGCCAAGGGGAGAGACCGTGCTTCCCGACGGCAGGAGATCAAGGACCCCCGACGGGCTCTGATGGGGCCTCCCATCCACCCTGACAGCAGGTCCCAGGACGCGGCATGACCATGCCGCCCCCGGCCAGGTAAGCCGCCCCACACAGGCCTCGCTCACCCCGATGCCGTAGTCCCAGCCCTGCCCCTTGGGCTCTCGAGGCTGCACGCCTGTGCGATGGCACACAGTTCCCCGGCTCAGGCTATGGCTCCCCGAGACCTTGTTGGCGATAATCCAGACCTGGAACACAGACGGGGTGAGGGCCCAGCTCCCAGCTCCTGTGGGGCTGTGGGGACCGCAGTGCGGAGACCAGAGCGGGAACCCCGAGCGCCCCTAACCCCCAGAGCAAGCGTCCGCCTTTGGCCCCCGGCCCCCCCGGGCCCCCCACCCCGAGCACCCAGACCTGGTCCAAGGGCCCCACGGATACTTGGCGCACGTTGTTGGACACATGCTCCCAGCTGGAGCCCTGCGGGTAGCTCGGCGTCACCCCTTGGCGGTACCACAGGTTCCCTGGACAGAGAAGGGCCCAGAGTGTTGGGACCCACTTTGGGGTCCAGCCACAGAGACAGCGGAGGCTGTCCCCACACTTCCTGGGGCTCCTGCCGACCCGGGAAGAGGGAGAAGCCGGGGCCGGCTCTGCCCTGCCCACACCCGGCTTGGCCTGAGCCTCATAATCGTCCCACTGTGCCGGACTGGCGGCATCATGCTCTCTCTACGCATGAGAAACGGAGGACAAGGAAGTCTTCAGACAAATACACAGAACAGGGTCTGGACTCAACGCCCAAGTTCCAGTTCCGACTGCCCTTTTCCTTGCCTTGCTCACGGTGACGACAGCCGCAAAGCAGGCAAGGGGACTGGCGACAGCCCTGAGGCACGGGCAGGTGACCTCCGGCAGCCCCACGCTGCCCAGGGGGCTCCCGCGTGGCCGGCCCGCGTGGCACCTCCTAGGGGCCGCTCCCAACAGCCACACAGCAGCACCCGGCCGGGGGGCTGCCCCCTCTGCGGGCGCCCCAGGCTAAGCTGGCGCCCCTCGCCCTGCACAGCTGGGGACAGGGACTTGTCTGGGGGCTGACGGCCTCTCGCGGCTTACAGAGCTCTCGTGTCAGCCCTGGGGCTGCTGAGGGTCTCGTCCCCCTGGGGTGCTCAGGGAAGCCTGCGTCTCCCCTGGTGACCACTGAGGGTCAGGGACAACTTGCCATTTTCGTCCAAGGCGTACACCGCCGTCTGCCCCACAGACACCTGCTTCAGTCGCTGCTTGGGAGACGGAATGTGGTACCAGCAATCCCCTGCGGTGCAAGGCGGGACTCAGGGGCCGCCGGGCGCCACCACACCTGCCAGCCCCCGTGCTCGCGGACCTCGTGGCCTCCCCTGCAGTTCGCAGGCTCGAGGCAGGTTGGGTCGGCCTCTGTCCCAGGGCAGCCGGGCCACGCACACGTGACAGGGCCCCGTGTGAGCTGAGGGCCAAGCGGAACAAAACCCCCAACACCCCACCTCGCCCAGGGCCCTCAGAGGCCGTGGCGGGACCCAGACGGTGGGGTCCGGCGGGACGATCTCGGAACAGGGACACCAAGGTGCTCGGCTGGGCACGGGGTGGGCAGCCCGTCTCGGGGCCGCAAGGTACCCCCATTGCACAAGCCCCCTGTCCCCATGCGGAGGGCAGCACTGTGCAAGCCACCACCCATCTGAGCGCCCCTGGTGCCAGACACTGTCTGGACATCCAAGAACACGCCAGCATGGCCTGCGGCCCTGGAGGGCTCCCAGGGCAGGCAGTAGGCTGGGTGGGGCCGCCCCAGGAGAGCTTCCCGAAGGCCAGGACGTGCAAGTGCCCACAACCAGTGATGCCCTGGGCTGGAGGCCGGGGCTGGTGCAGGGCGGCTCCAAGGGACCGCCCCGTCACTGGGATGGCCACCCCCCAGTCAGTCCCAACAGGAGGGGAGGAGGCCTCTGGGGAGTCCTCACTCGGCCCCAGGGCCTGGTCCACAGGCAGGACTCACTCCGTGCTTGTCCGGCTCAACCGAACATGAGACCTGTCGTCCTTCCCCCCGCAGAAGTGCAGCCTGGCTCTGACCAGCCCTGGCCACCCCTTGTCCCCACTCACAAGCGGCAGGGATTCCCCTGAAGGGACAGCACTCACCAGCCGGTAGTGTGTGGGACACGGAGCCCCGGTAGAAGGCAGAGCCGTCCCTGGCCACGGCCCACACCTGGTGGCAGGCCCCGATGGAGACGGAAGTGAAGGGCTGGTCGGTGCCCACGTGCAGCCAGGAGGAGCCCTGGGGACGGGAGCCAGGGGGGACAGTGAGGGCTGCCGGTCCCAGGAGCCGGCAGCTCCGCATGCCAACCTCACCCTTGGCTCCAACTGCCCGCAGAACCTAGTGACCCCCTCGGGTGACGTCTACCGTCCGTCTGTCCCAGGGACTGTCCTGGGCAGGCCCCAGAAGGGCTGAGCCCACTGGACGGCAGTCCAGAGCTCTCCTTTGGGAAGAATCTGCCAGAACCCCAGGAGGGCCTGGGGGCTGACAGGCGGGCGGGCTCAGTGGCCCCCAGAGGCAGGGTGCTCACCGCAGGGTTGAGCTCTGACACGCCCAGGCGACACAGCACGTCCCCCTTGTCGCTGACGGCCCAGAGGGCGATGTTGTGCCCACTTCTGTCGGCACCTGGGCTCTCCGGGATGATGGACACGTCCCCAAGGGCGACAGGGGCCACCTCCAGCCAGGGCCCGCTGGTCACCAGCTTACATTTTCTGCACAGTGAAGAGAGCAGAACCCGGGGGTCTGATGCTTTGGCAAGCCCCCTGCTGCAGACGTAGCAGCGGGCTGCCCTTGGCCCACCCGGCCTCCAGGGGCCCCCTTTCCCAAGGGCAGGAGTGACAGGCCTGGGGAGGCGGCCCCACCCCGCCCCGCCCCCAGCCAGGCCTCCCATCCCGACCTGCCCGTCCTGCTCAGAGCAGAGCCTGCCAGTGACATTTCTCTTATTTGTTCTTGCAAACAAACTGCAGAAACCAGAGAGCGTTGGGAGCCCCAGGGCATTTCCTGGGCTGACATTTACTTTGATTCTCTTTCCCTCCCTCCTCTCCCTCTGCTTTTCTTCCAAGGGGACTGGCCCAGGACGGCCCTGTAGGAGGGGCAGGCCCACAGCCCCAGTTACCGTGTCACTCACTCCGTCTTTACCTGGCCCAGCACCTTCTCCTGACAAAATCCTTCATGGTTTTGTACCCAT
Organism: Procyon lotor; assembly: GCA_028646535.1. Taxonomy (NCBI): domain Eukaryota; kingdom Metazoa; phylum Chordata; class Mammalia; order Carnivora; family Procyonidae; genus Procyon; species Procyon lotor. Next base: position 27,348,698 of record CM053621.1, on the reverse strand, counting down.
GGTATGAACTGCAAGAGAAAGAAGCCAAAATCAAGACCACTTTGTGGAAGTTTCCAGAAAGGGATCCTGTGCGCGCGCGTGCGCGTACACACACACACACACACACACACACACACACACACACACACACATTTTTTCCACTCGTTAGGGGCAGAGCCTCCGCGTGAGCCAGAGTGGGCTCCACAGGCAGCAGGGATCACAGGACAGGAGGCTTGCCTGGCCGAGGTCTCTGGGGTGCAGGTCTCCCTGGCGTCAGGGTCTCCGGGGCCAGGATGTGGAGGCTGCCGGACCAGGGCTTCTAGCTAGGGGGCTCTGAGCCCTCCTCACCACCGGGCCCATCAGAGCCCTTCTGGGGAACAGCTGAGCTGAGGCCCAGAGACAAGGGGACGGCCAAGTCCAGGAGGTTTGGCCGTGGCTGGAGGAGATCCCTATGGGATCGCCCGTCCCAGACCGCTGTCTCATCCCCGGGCCTGGGCCTGCTCAGAGGCCCTGGCTCGCGCTCCCACAGCTCTCTTTTCCACATGGATGTGACCTATGCACCGTGCCTCCCGTCTTTGTCCCTTTGCTTCTCGGGACGGTGCTGGCCTCACTCCACACTTTGTCCAAGCTGCCTCTTCACCCGACGCCTCCCTCCAGCCACTCAAACCCATCAGCCAGGGCCTGGCCCACAGCTCCCCAGGGTCCCCCAGACCCTCCCCCCCAGGGCAGCAGGGACGTGGCGGGGTGCTGAGGGAGCCACGGCCGTCCTCTCTGAGCCTGACGCTGAGCTCTAGGTGTGGCCTGAGCTCATCTCTCGGGCTGGCTCCAAACCCAGGCATACAGGAGTCTGCACCTCAGCCACATCCGGGTCCTTGCGGGGGCCGGAGAGACACTTACGCAGGGAAGTCGCTGGCATACTGCCACCCCTCCTGGTCCGTGCCCCCGGGAACGCTGAAATCCACAGACCAGTCAGAAACCTGGAGGAGAGGAGGGTCAGCAGGGGCGGACCCCGGGGCCGGCCCCTGCCCCGCAGCCCGGAGCTCACCCAAGTCCACTGCAGGGACGGGGGCTTCGTGCCGGCCTTGGTGCACTCGTGCAGCCCCGAGGCGTCACTCCACATGTACCGGTCGGTGGGCAGACCCCTGCGGTGGACAATGGGGGTGGTGGGGTGACTTGGAAGAGGAGAGACCGGCCAGCACCAGCAGGTGACACACAAGACATGAGCACCTGGGACACCTGCATCTCCAAGGGGGGGGCGGGGCAAACCCGGAACTGCCCCGCGGTGGGGACAGCAACCCACTGCCCTCCTGTCACACGGGAGCCTGGGTGGCACTTGTGGCCAGACCACCCGCCCGAGAGCTGAGAGCCCACGTCTTCCCCTCTTACGGGTTGCTGTGCCCCCAAAAGATGCTGAGGCCCTATCGCCAGTACTGTGAGTGTGACGTTACTTGGAAAGAAGGTCTTTGCAGGTGATCAAGTCAGACTGGGGTCCTTGGGGTGCGCCCTAAACCAGTACAACAGTATCCTTGCTCAGGTCAAATTTCCCAAAGAGAGAAAGTGATGTGAAGACAGAAGGGACAGTGCCACAAACCGAGGGACAGCTGAGGCCTCCAGGAGAGAGGCTAGGAGCAGACTGTCCCTCAGAGCCGGCGGACAGAAGTGGCCCTGCCCACACCTCGATTCTAGGCTCCCCAGACTCCAGAGTGCGGAGCGAATGAACGCCCACTGTTTAGACCGCCCGGAGGGCGCTGCTTGCTGACAGAAGCCGACCCGACACTCACAGAGCGACAGGCCCCACACGGTGGTGTCGGGCGGGTGGCCACCAGGCTCTGGTGGCAGGAGCCGTGGCCCTCGGTGTGCACGCTCTGTGGGGACCAGAGAGCACACGGTGGCCGTGTCCCTCTCCCGAAGGACCAAGGAGGAAGTGGGGAGCGGCTCACCGCCCACGCGGAGGTCTCGGGGACGTACTCTGGCACCGTGTGCCCACTGCCTCAGCGAAGCCCAAACCCTGACTTAGTGGGGTGAACGGAGAAACCCACAAATATTTACACACCAGGAAACCCTCAAGCCGTGGAGGTGACACTGAAAGGTCACAAACGATCGCCCTGTCCGAGATGGAGCGGAGCTCAGATGAGCGGGACCGCCCTCGGGGACCCGACATGAGGCCACCACGGACCATCTGTGGGTTCCTGTTGAGACCGTGGTGGCCCAGGCTGGGCAGACCCCGGCCGGCGCCCCAGCCGCTCACCTGCTGGAGTAGCCGGTGACGGGGTTCCAGCGCTGGTTCTCGTAGATGTAGACACACTTCACGTCTGACTGCGTGTAGATGTTACTGGTGCTGCTGGCCAGGCCTAGGGGGAGAGGAGGCTGCTGGTTGGGGACTCAGGCTTCCATGCAAAGCCCTGAAGGCCGTAGAGAGTGGGCGGGGAGGGCCAGCAGAGAGGGGTTCCTGAGCCTGGCTTGGGGTTCTCACTGTGTGATCACTCTGGGGTTGTAGACCCTCTATTGGAAACTCATTACGTTTCCTGCCTATGCCACTTCTAGCTCCTCTGTCTCACACCCTGTTCTTGGCTGCACCTCTTCCCTCCCTGTCTTCCCACTGACCAGGCACCAGGCAGGTGGGGGGCCCCACCAGCCCCCTTCTTATCAAAAGTCACATAATGTCCACCAACCCATCTCCTCATTGGTATTGAAGACAAACTTAACTCCTGCCTCACAAATGAGGAAGATGTGCAGTTCCCGTGGTCTTAGTGGACCACAAGCTGGTTCTCCGGGATTGGCTTTTCTCACTGTAGGGCATGTAAGCTGTGGCCTGGAACTTTCCACTCAAGAGTCTGTTTCTGCCTGTATTTCCCAGGAGGAAACACAGGACCTTGCTTCCCAGAACTTGGGGAGCCAACAGGGGTTCAGCAAGGTCTTACCTCGTAAGGCATGACCCAGGGGCTAGAATTCAGGCCTGGGAATCAGGAGAGCCAGGTCGCGGGGCTAGCCCAATGTGCCCTGAGGAGTCGTCCGTGAAGTAAGGGGTTGGACACAGTGGAGGCTCTGGCAGCCGCCTTTCTAGAACCTGCAAGGCTCAGCTGTGGGTGCCCAGGAAGGCGCGCTGGAGGCCAGGCCTGGTCTGCAGGCTCTCCCACCTCGAGGCTTGGCTCTGGGAGCATCCTCTGTGGAGGCTGGCTGTGGTGAAAGTCACCTGTCAGCTGAGCCAACACTGGGTCTGCCAGAGCCTTCCCAGCTCTCACCTTGGAAGCAGCCTCCGCCGTAGCCGCCGGTGTAGACCCAGGCCGTGTGGTCATAGCCGATGCCCCACACCACACCCCGACCGTTGGCCTCCACCACCCGCAGGTGGCCTCCCACCTGCCGCCAGAACCTGAGGGAGCAGAGAGAGGTCACAGAGACGCCGCACACCGTGCCAGCCGTCCACCCCTGCTGTTGGCTCTGGGGCCTCCCCCGAACACCCGACTTTGACTCCTCTTCGGGCTCTGAATGGTGGACTTTACTAAGGACGATGGCACCTGCCTAGCTTCCCATGTGGCAGTGACTGGAGCTAATGCGGCCCCCGAGTGGGCACAGGAGACTCAGGGTTGGCGGGTGGGGGGTCGAGCCAGCAGCCCCCATTCTGCACGGCCCCTGGGGGTCTGGGCCGGGCACATGGGGGCAGAAGGCAGGGCCGTCTCATCTGGATGAGCCGCAACTTGGGCCAGCACCCTGAGGGGTGACAGCACGGCCTCCCAGGGGGATGGGTGCAGGGTGCCACCTGGGTCACCCTCCTGTGTGCCCAGGTCCTGCCCGCTGTCCGCGCAGGTCATCTGACTCGTCCATCTGGGTGCTGGGCACCCGGGGCCTCAAGTCTCACCTACATTCTCCCTGGTCCTCGGGGGGGCTCAGAGGGACCTAGGGGAAGCCCTGGGTCAGAATTGGGAGCATTGTGTCCCCTCCTGGGTCCCCACCTGCCTTCCCACCCTGAATGCCAGATGGCCCAGAATGGCGCTAACACCCCCCGCGGGCGACCTCGTTCTATCCCCTGCCCCCAACAGAGCCACCTCTCACCTGCCCCCCACTCGTGGCATCTGCCCAGTGGCTCCTATGTGCCTGAGCCCTGCCAGGCTTCTGGTCCCCCCTGGGGTCCTCCACCAGGCCAGGGAAGACTCGGGCCCTGGGAACCAGGCAGCCATTCCCGTGGGAACCTTCTAGAATATCCCTTCTAGAACCACAGCTCTGGCTGTCCTGGGCTGGTCCGGCCCAGGTGACTCACATCTGGTCGCAGGGCAGCCTGTGCTCAGAGGCCTCCAGGTCTGGGCTGGGCTCGCTCACAAAGATGTCCCCCTTGCAGGTGATGGACCAGATGGCCTGCGGGGAGGGGCGGCCGTGGACCCTCCGGCTCTCACAGCAGGACAGGTTGAGCAGGGCAAGCTAGCGCGGGGAGAGGGCTGGTCAGCCCTGGGAAAGGGGGGTGACCCCAGGACCGCTGCCCTTAGAGCCCGGCCCGTCCGCCCTGTGTGCTCACCCAGTCGTTCATGTCCTGCTCGGTGGCAGCAGCCAGGCGCACAGGCCACCTCTGCCGGGTCCTCTCGGGCGTGTAGAGGGCGAAGGAGTGCTTGGTCTCATTGAGCACGGGGACCAACACCGTCACCTCGTTGAGGAACACATGGAGGTACTGCTTACAGAGGGTGGAGAGCGGGGCTGTCACCAGGCCAGAGGGGGACCCGTGGGGCTGGGGGCACGGTGGGCCTCTGGGTGGAGTCCCTGCCATGGCAGAGGGACAGGGAAGGCCGGGGGCCCCCTGGTTCCAGAAACCCAGTGCTAGGGGTCCCCGGGGCCTGTGGGTTCGAGAGGTGGGCTCCGGGACCAAGCGTGCTCAGTAGGGAAGCCGAGTTCATGAGCAAGTGCCTTAGTGACATTCCTGGTGTCAACAAGGACACCTGAGAACCTCACTGACCGGATTCAACCCCAGCCGGGAGGGCGGAGGGGCTCTAACTCCCTGAGCTGGCACCCCAGTGACTGTCAGCGGCTCCGTGAGGAGGGGGCTCGCTGAGGCTGTGGCAGGGGCCTCCACACACCTGCGGGCCGCTGACCACGCCTGCTGTCCCCACGGGCCGGCGCCGGGCCGACGCCAGACGCAGTCCCCAACTGAGGCCCGGCCCTGGGCCCCCCTCCCCTGGGAGCCCCCCCACGCACCTTCTTCTCCTCATGGACCACATAGTAGATGAAGAGGATGCTGTCCCGAGCTCCATCGAGCCCCGTGAACTGCTCCAGGGCCACGCGGACGTCCACCCACTTGTGGGGTTTCCAGTCACACCACCACTGCAGGGCCCCCGTCTTCACCCACACCGACTGCGGCACAGGCCCCGAGAGCACAGGACAGAGTCACAGGCAGGCCCCAGACTCCGGCCCCGTGCGTACCCAGCTCCCAGACGTCCCCCTAATGACCAAGGCGGCACTATCGTACCCAACGGGGGCCGGGCCCCGAGCCCGTGCTGTCTCTGCACACCCTCCTAATCCTCAAACAGCCTGTGGGGTCGGCACTGTCACGCCATGCTCTAGGCAGGGAAACTGGGCTCCACCTCTGAGCTGGGCGGACAGAGGGATGGCTCTGTCTCGGTCTCCTCCACCTCCCCTTCGGGCCAGTATACTGTAGGCGCTCAGTGGATGCTAGCCGAAGGACGGTGCCTCGGGAGCTGCCCACCTGCTCCACAGCCTGCTCGTAGTGCCGGAAGTGCTCCAGCTCCCGCTTGGTCCTTTCCGTGAGCTGCTGGAGGATCTGCTTCCGCCAGGCGGCGGTCTGGGCCGGCAGGATGGACAGGGAGAGCGTCTGCACCGAGGGGGACAGGCCTGCAGGCCAGCAGAGCCTCAGGGCCAGGCGCCGGCCCGCCCACAGCTGGGCAGCAGGCCAGGGCCCTTTCCTCTGCTCCCCCCGCCGCAAGGGGCACCCTCTGGGGTGCTGGGCCCCTGGACACCTGCGCTTACCCGACTGGACGGTGAACCACTTGAGTACAGCGTGGGCCTCGACGGCACAGCCTCCTCCTGAAACCCAGGCCCACAGCGGGTGGTCGTCGGCCCCATAGGGCTCCTCCAAGCCCAGTGGGAGGAGCCCCAGCGAGGAGAGCCCGGCGGTATCTGGGAAGCCAGCAGCCGAGTGGCTGGGTGCTCTCTTGGGCTCCTTCAGGTCAATATTGGTCCAGGGCAGTTCGGCCGGGCTGGAGGCCGGGCCAGGGCGAGGCTCAGGCCCAGGAGTCTGAGTGGCCGGGCCAGCGACCTCCACAGCACGCTCCGTGGTCCTGTCAGTGCCTGGGCCTGAGGCCGAGCTGTCCCTGGGGTTCCTGGGACTGTCCACAGACTCTGCAGGGACAGGCTGGTCAGGCCCCGGTCTGTCGGCTTCCAAAGAGGCATCCGTGTCGCTCGGTGCACGGGACTCACCACTGCCCCTTACCTCGTCGCCAAAGAAGCAGCCAGCACTGGGGACAAAAGGGGCAGACCCGTGACAACCCTCAGCCATGCCTGACATGCCACACACACAGGGGCAGGTACCTCCCGGGGGAGCTAGAAGAGCCAGGTAGCAGCCCAGGCGATCACATCATTTATCTGGGGCTGGAAACCTGGCGCTATTACTATTTTCTTAACAAAATACATGGACGTAATATTTACCATCTCAAATGATGCGGCATTGAACACACCCACAAGGTTATACGACCACCACCACCTTGTTTCAGAACTTTGTCATCGTCCCCACGTGGAAACCCTGTCCCCATTAAGGAGCTGCTCTCCATACCTCCCCGCCCTCCGCTTCCCTACCCACTAATCTGCTTTGTGTCCCTATGGATTTGCCTTTTCAGGACACTGCATATAAATGGCATCGCATAATACAGGGTCTCTTGTGACTGGCTTCTCCCGACAGGCTTTGTATGCTGAGGTCAAGGTTCACCCACGTTGTAGCGTGGACCAGTATGTCTTTTCGTTGCTGAAGAATATTCCGCTGTATGGATATGCCACGTTTTATTTATTCATCTGTGGATGCACATCTTGTTTGTACCTTCTGGCTGCTGTGCATGACGTCGCTACAAACATTCATATGCGAATTTTTGTTTCAACACGTTTTCCGTTTTTCTGGGCATAGATGGGGGGCGAGTGCTGGGTCACGGGGTCGCTCTATCTTTAACTTCTCGTTTGCCACAGCGGCCACCTGTTTAGCTTCCCACCAGCACTGCACGGAGGGGCCCAATTTCTCCCCATCTCGTCAACACTTGGTATCGCCTTTCTTTTTGACTACGTACAGCTCTCCCAGTGGGTGTAAAGGGGTATCTCGGTGGTGGTTTTGGTTTGTATTTCCCTGATAACTATGATGCTGAGCGTCTTTTCACGTTCGCTGGCCATTTGCGTGTCTACTTGGGACGAATGTCTATTCCGGTCTTTGCCTTTCTTAAACTGAGTTGTCTTCTTGGCGTTAGCTGTAAGAGCTCTTTATGCAGTCTAGATACCGAACCCTTGTCAAATATGTAATCCGCAAATATTTCCTCCCATTCTGTGGATTGTCTTGCCCTTTTCCTGATGGTGTCCTTTGATGCCAAAAGTTTTTAATTTTTTTTTTTTAAACATTTTATTTATTTATTTGACAGAGAGAGAGAAATCACAAGTAGGCAGAAAGGCAGAGAGAGAGGAGGAAGCAGGCTCCCCGCTGAGCAGAGAGCCCGATGCAGGGCTCGATCCCAGGACCCTGAGGCCTTGACCTGAGCCGAAGGCAGAGGCTTTAACCCACTGAGCCACCCAGGCGCCCCAAAAGTTTTTAATTTTGATGAGATTCCAAGGTCTCTATTTTTCCCTTCATTCCCGGTGCTTCTGATGTCGTATTTAAGAAGCCATTGCCAAGACTGAAGTTTTGCGCCAGTAGCTTTGGAAGCTTCTCAGCTGATTCCAATATTGAGTACTACCAGCTGAGAGCCTGAACCCTCAGGTCAATGAGGAAAGGCCCGCCCGGCCAGCCCCCTGGGCGTTCGGTGCAACGGAGTGAAAACCGCCATGCTGGGGGAGCGAAGGGATGTGGACCGAGGTCTGGGGGGGCCATGCTGCTGTGGAGGGCTGTCCCAAGGGCCCCTGAGCCACAGGACTAGGCAAGCAAGCACTGCGGGCCTTCGCGGTACAAAGCTCAGGCGTTCGCCAACCGACCCTCCCCACCCCCACCGGAGACCCTAAGTCCTCTGCCTGCAGTTAACGCCCGTGGGCAGAGCCAGGACTCGTCCACACTCTCGACACCCAAGGCTCTCAAGGCGTGGTCCTCAGAGTTGTACCAGAGGGCACACCTCGAACCGTGCAAACGACGCAAAATCTACTGAATGCAAAATTCTACGGAAACAGCAGCTCTGGGGCAGGGGCCTACACCTCTGTGCGGGGACAAGCCCTCTTGGCGTTTCTGGGGCATGGGCAAGTTTGAGGTCCCTGTTTTAGACTAGAGAGACCCTCTGCCTTCTTCTCAGACTCGAGGTGTCAGAACCAGTGGGCCAGCGCTGTTCAGGGGCGACCCCCGGTACCAACATGGCCAGACATCCTCACCTACCAGCCACCTCTCCCCTGCCCCCACAGGCCACCCTCGGCGGAGCCCTGGCACCACACACAGGAAGGGAGAGACCTCACAGGCCCTGCCTCTCGTGGGCCGAACCTGGTGTCCCCTTGCCTAGGGACCCCCCGCCTGGGACAAGGCCCAGTGCCCCACTGCGAGGCTAAGCCGCAGCCTCCCTCAGACTCTGCCCACGGTGGCCACCGACGGCCCTTCCCGACCCATGTCCTCCATGCCCTGCTGCCCCTGGGATCACCTGAGGAGACTTGATGAGCTACCAGAGTGGGATCGGTCACTCTCTCGGCCGGCGACGATGGCCTTCCATGTCTTCCCGCTGAGCTCGCTCTGGGTGACACCCTGGCGGAAGTACATGGCCCGGTCCTCACAGCCAATCCCCCAAACCTGGCACACAGAGAGGCACGGCTGGGTCGGAGGCCGGCACAGAAGGGACCCTTCCACCCCAAGGCTGGAGGACATGTCTGCAGATGCGGGCAGGACGCGGGGTGGGGGCGTGAGTCCGATGCAGGGAACGGGGACCGGGGGAGGGCACAGGACCAAACTCAGAAGCAAGGACCCTGTCCCGGCTCCCCGACCTCAGGCAGACCCCGGGCTTTGGGCTGACAGAGCCCAGAGGCAGTGGCAGCGCCGCTGGGCACTGTGCTGGGACACGGAGTCCGCCCACGTCCCCATCTCCCGTGTAGCCTCTGGTGGGAAGAAAGGTGCTCCCCAAATGAACCCAGAGAACGGTCTGGATCTTTTTAAAGATGCAAGATCGCCTCCTTGATCCTGACTTCATGTTCTGTGAGAAAGGTGGCCAGGCTGCCAACCTCCCCTCTGCCTTTGGGCACTGAGGAAGGAAGGTGTGCCGAGCTGCTGAGGCCCCAGGGAGCAGCCCACCTCGGGCCCTGGCCTGTGGGGGTGCCTAAAGGGCCACAGCCTGCCCAGGGCAGTCCCAGGCGGCCTTGCTGGGAGGGCTGCTGTGTCTCCATCACATCGCTGTGGCAGGCTGGCCTCTGTCCTCGGTCCCCAGGCGCACTAGCCACCAGTGCCCGTCTTGCCCTCAACTGCCGTGTACCCCGCCGACTGGGGGCGAGGGGGGCGCACGGCATGGGGGCCCAGGAAAGGCCAGCAGCCCCGAGAAGAGCTTTCAGGGCAGTGCCTTGGGACAGGAGTCGCCCTCCCCCAGGCCGTCTGAAAAGCAGCCAAACCTCACGACCTCTGAGGCTGCCACACTGTACAGATATACGGGCGAGGTTCGAGAGACGCTGTGTCTGCCAAGCTGGGAAGATCAATCTCATTCTTCACTTCCGGAGCTGATTTGGCCCAAGTAATTCTCAACAAAAGCCTCCAGGTCTCTGGGGTGCGTGCCCCTGGGCTGTGCTCCCCACCACGGCGCTGAGCCTCCCGAGGGGAGGGGCCTGGGACGAGCCTGCGCCCTGGGTGACCTGGTAGGCGGGGAGGCTAAGGAGCTGCTGGGCACCCTCCCCAGCCCCATGCTGGAGTGGGGCCTGGCTGGCTGGCACAGTGGGAGCCCCCGCTCTGAGGCCTCTGCTGCAGGGGAGCTGCTGACCCCGGCAGCCGGGGTCCACGGCTCAGAGTCCCACGCGCACCTGGTCGTTCAGCCCCACGTTCACCATCATCATGTCTCCGACCATCTCGATCCAGCTGGTGCCACAGGGATTGTGCGAGTTGACACCTCTTCGGAACCACACCTGGGAAAGTCAGAAATCGACAGGCCCCCTTGCAGGGTCACTGAAACACAGAAGACGGTTTTCAAAGGCTCCGGAAGAACAAATGGATAATTTGGTCTTTCGGTTCACGCGGCAAAGCAGCACAGCACAGCGCTGAGAAAGGAGACGTGACCCAGGTCCCTCTGCCCCACCCCCCTGCCGCATCTCCCTCTGGGTTTGGCACCGTCTCACACTGCTGAGGGTCACCTGCTCTCAGCCATACCTATCCTGGTGGCTTCCTGTCTCTTCTCTGCAGAGGGCACTGCCCCTCCAGGAAACAAGGCTGCCTGAATCTTTCTAGAATGTTCTACCAGGTTAGCACCTCTTGGCACCAGGCGGGAGCAGCAGGTTACGGGCTGTCTGACTGCCAGTGCTAGGAGGTGGGACTTCTCCTGGGCAATGTCTGCATCTCCAGAGCAGACACAGACCCGTGAGCTTGGCGAGCGACATCTCACCCCCATGTTCCTCTATGCAGTCCCCATGTTATCCTGACACCTGGAAAATGCCATTCTGTCCACTCAAGCTTGCCTCTGGGTAAGATAATGGCCCTAACGACATTATTTAGAAAAGCGATTTTCTCTAAACTTATCGTGACATAAACAACACAGTTTGGATCTATCCTTAGTGCTTTGTGAAAGAGTCTCTTTAAGCCTAACTTTTTTGGGGGCACCTGGTTGGCTTAGCTGGAGCGTACAACTCTTGATCTTGGGGTCATGAGTTTGAGCCCTGGGTTGAGTGTAGAGATTACTAAAAAAAAAAAAAGATAAAAGAAAAAGCCTGACATGTTGCATGTTAACTTATCAAAACACAATCCAACCAAATTTCCTGCAGGCCCACATGTGGCCCCGTGGCTGACTCCCCCACCCCGGCCCCTGCTGTGCTTCCCACGACGGTCCTTACCCACTCTGGATGGCCACGTGAGCAAGACCCCAGCAGTTCTGAGACTGAGAGGATGATGCGTTTTTAGCACTCATGTGTTTAACCACAGTTCCATGAGGCAAGCTGCACAGAGGTGACCCGTTAAGTGAGAAACCCTCAAATCCCTTTTATAACAAATTCTAGACTGCCTATGTCTCCTTGATCCAAAGAAAGTTTGCACAAACATTTGTCTGAAGACTGAACAAATGGCTCGTGTGAATACAACACTCTGCTCACTGAATGCGCTGCTCTGACAGCGGCTTAGGAGCTGTGGGAGGTGGACAGCTTCAGGTGCCCTGACCTTGGAGCTCAGTGACCTTCTGCCTGCACAGAGACTCAGATGTGTGGGGGATCCACCCCCCGGGATGCTAACCCCGTGAGGTGGGGTTAAAGAGACCATGGAAACAACCTGAAATCTGCTTCTTTTATTGGACTTTCTCTGGTGAGGCAAAAATGATAAGAACTGGATAGCAGCAGGGGGACATATTTAGTTAGTGGAGCGTTTCAGAAAATTGGCATCTGACTCTGTGAAATGTCACGGCCTACTGAGTGATAAACAGAGTTGTTCTGCACTTGGTACGGGGGTGCGGGCATATGGGGGAGATCCCCAAGGCCTTCAAGCCCAGGAAGTGCACGGTGCTTGGCTGGATTTGTGCTATGGGGTTGAGACCACACTTGCAAGAACAAAAAAAAACCACATAGCCCTCAACATTGAGTCCTGAGTCCAATTCCCACATGGGCCAGTAATTCCTTTCAAGAATAAGAAACAAAAGAAGTAAAGAAATTAAACAGGGCCCTCAGCCCAAGCCCCCAGTGACCCCATCTTACTTTCCGGTCCTTGGTGATGGCCCAGACCACGCCGACTCCCACGGAGACGTGCACGATCCCGTTTTCAGGGGCAGGAGGCTCCACTATGGACCAGGAACTTCCTACCCAGCCCCGGAAGAAAGAGCAGGTGGCCCCCATCAGCAAGAGCACCGGGGAGAAGCTGGGCATCCCGTGCCACTCCCTGTATGGGGCATAGGGCTGCCCACCTTTGGGATTGTTCCTGTTGATTCCTTCCCGGACCAAGGCCTGCCCCTCCCAGAGCGTGACCCACAGGAGGTCGTGGGGCCCACAGCTGATCTGCACCGCCTCCCCTGGGGTGTCCACCAGGGACCACGATGAGCCTTCAGGGTTGGGGTGGCTGACGTCCTCTCTGTACCACACCTGGGTGGCGGAGAAACCCACGACAGGGTCAGATGGGGTCGGGCCAGGGCTCCGGGTCAGGAGAGCTGCCCGAGGCTGGCTGTGTTTGCATTAGTGGACACCCGAGCCAGGTGTGGAGTCTCAGGGGCCTGGGGGCCCTGACTGTCCAGACTTGCTCTCACTGCCATCGGGATCCTCATGCTAGATTAGATGCCCCCGTGCCCCTGCTAAAAAAATGCAACCCTGGATTTCAGCCATCCTGGGAGACAAGCCCCTTTGGATCAACTGCTTGTAAGAACCCCTTCCAGGGTCAGGTAGGGCCCCAGGGAAACCTCTGGCCCCAGCCTGGTGCCCTGCGCCACCTAGTGGTGATGTACTCTTAGTACACTGTCTCCAGGGAAAGTGGGGTTCTTGGTGGTTAAATGGGAAACCCCAACAAACCCCTTTCATGCAAATGTTTAAAACACCCATTTCTTTTTCCCCTTAACCTGGAAGCAATGAATATAATACAATACTTAAGACTGAGCCACCTGATCACGTCCAAACTGGCTCATGTCATCTGGAGGGGGCTATACCTTGCTGCCAGGTGCAGGAGGGCTGGGGACCCCCTCCCAGCCTGTCTTCACACAGGGAACCACAGCTTCCTAACCCTTCACCTCACCCTTACAGCCCACACTGCGGAACCTGGGCGGCCCCCCTCTCGTGGTTTGGGGACCCCTCTCTTTAGCTTCTCCCAGAGCCCAGGGTCCCAGTCATACCTCTCTAGGTCCCCAGGAGTGGCGTGGGGGCGGCACCGGCTAACCGCCAGCATGCAGCGACCGCACACACTGCTCTCATGACCCTGTTCTCCCCTCTCTGCATCCAGGTGGACACAGCCCTCAATGGAGGCTCTGTCCCAGGCCAGCTCCCCACGATCCTTCAGCACGGCTCAGAGAAAACCCACAACTACATCTTGCCCTAAGCCCACGCCAAACAGGACCCCAGAGGTAAGGCTGATCAAAACCTACTGTGTCTGTTCTGAAGGCAACCAGAGAATTTGGATGAATTTATGATAAAATGTACTGGACAGATGAAGTCTGCTCTAAAACCACAGCTAAAGTGTTCAGTCACCTGCAGGCAGGAATCCCTATGTCATTCCCGCCACCAGGGGCTGGCTTTTCTCCTTAACTCATGAGCTCCCGGGAGAAGAATCTCCTCTCCTCTCTATCCATCCAGTTTCACACACGCTCCTCCACCCACCAACCGACCTCCCCACCTACCCATCGCCCAGCCATCTACGCATCACCCATCCATCCATCTACCCACCTACCCATCGCCCAACCATCTACCCATCACCCATCCATCCATCCATCTACCCACCTACCCATCGCCCAGCCATGTACCCATCGCCCATCCATCCAGCCATCCACCCACCCACTCATCCAACACCCATCTGTCCACCTGTCCATTCACCTAGCCATATGTACATCCCTCCCCCCATCCACAATACCACTGGAGACTGCTCTGTGGGAGCCAACAGAAGGGAATAGGCCGGGAACTCAGAATCTGCCTGAGGAGACACTACTGATGTCATCTGAGCTCAGGGTGGCCACTGATCAATGCTCTGGGAGCTCAGAGAAGAGCCAGGCCAGGACCGGGCATGGGGTGCGCTGTCAGAGGCTTCTGGGAGGAGTAGGGTCACAGGACAGCAGAATTCACAGGAGGGATTATTGTGTGGACCCCGCTAATATGCCACCTTGCCTGCTCAGGGTAGTCCCTGCTGTAAGGGCAGGAGGTGAGGGGGGCAGCCCCCCATTCCTCTTCCACCTCTGGCAGGACACCTGAAGACCATTCTCTCCTGGCCTGGTCCTGCCTGTGGCCAGCCTCCCTCAGCCACCTCCCATCCTAGGCACAGGACAGGGGGACACGGTCTTACCTTTCCCTGCAGAGACACAGCCCACACGGACAGGCGGCCCACAGGCTCGTCTGTGATTTCCCACCCCCCCACAGAGAGGTCACTGAAGGGATCAGGCAGTTGCTCGGGGTCATCCTTCGAAGGGATCTGAAACAAGGAGGTATGTGGCGGAGGCCGTCAGTACCTCCTGACGGTACTGTGGGCACCTGGCCAGTAGATGGCACTGTTCCCCTCCCAGCGGACACCCGAGCTGCACATCCCTCCCAACTCTCCCTCCCACCTCCCAGCACACTGCCTTCCATTCTCCAGCTGGGCCCACAGCTGCCTGACTTCATGGAGAAGGCAGCATTAGGATAGAGAGCTCCTAGTCCTGGGTCCCCTCTGCCCTGCCCTCCCTCTGTCGGCCACCAGGCCTGGGCCGCTATCCTCGAGGGGTCACTCCTGTTCCAGCCTGGAAGACAGACGTACATATGCAA